>ML058572.1:0-1200000 GCA_003013855.2 Liriodendron chinense
ACATAGGGAGGAAAGTTAGAACTACCAAAAGATTCAATAATGATACTTATTAAAGGGAGGAAATAGGCATATTACAACAAAGATGCCCAATACATAGGTAGGAAGGTTACAATTACCAAAGATTCAATAATGATAAAATTTATTAAAGGGGAGGAAAGGGGCATATTACAACAAAGATGCCCAATACATAGGGAGGAAGGTTACAACTACCAAAAGATTCAATACACGAAGACAAATACATAGGGGGATGGCTTGTTGTGTTGATGATACTTGCGAAGTATCACGAGCATCGACAAGCTATGCATTTACAACACATTTCTTGCCAAAATATCACGACAGTATCAATATTGCAATATATTGTCATGCGTTAAAGAATATTATCAATACAATGTAAGTTTTGTGATCTGCCCTTGTTTTGTACTGGGACTTGTGATCCTGATAGCATGGGCTGATCCTAGCGATGCATTGAATGCTGGCTATAGCTGTATCTATTGCCTTTTTAACTGTTTATTATAGATATTTTTGTATAGTAATATCTATAATACATTATATATTTGTAAATATATTGTAATGACATTTCAAAATAATAAGAGATAAATATTATCTTTCTTTCTACAATTGGATTTTTTTTCAGCTCTTAAGAATTTTTCTAATGATCTCACCGTATAAATAGTATTGATAAGAAGTGGATTCCCATTTGTTGGAAAGATTGATACACCCGTATTGTATCCAAGTTTTTATGGAAACTACAAGTCTCACAAGTGTTTCTATTTCTATATCCATGTCTGTATTAGTTTATTATATCCTATGGGCCTCTTTCAATGTCTTGAGAGTGTAGGTCCGTGGACTTGATTCTGTACAAAACTGATAGTCACACTTGTTTCAGGTGTTACATGAAAGTAAAAACAAGTGGACTATCAATTTTGAAGTAAAGGTGGAAATTGAGCCTGCTTAATTTGAATTGTGCTTTTTGCCGCCCAAATACTGTGCTGGATTAATTGGGGGTGGGTCGGGCTGGGCAACCCTAACGGCCCAAGTCCCAACTGATGTAGGACATGTGATGACCTAACCCTAGGTGCATGTATATTCAGATGGAAGATATTCAATTAGTAAAATTAAGCAACTAACTGTTTTCAATCAGATGGATTAACAAATCTCAACCCAGAGATGAGATCCGTCTGTTTGGATCATGCCCCTTAGCATAAAAATCACGTTAAACTGTAAAACAAGGAGGATCTAGGGATATGGGGATATATCAGATATAGCATAGACCAGTCAACAATCAAGTTTGGATCCGATTCTCATGGCTAGTCATCCTTTTTTTCGTTCATACCAAAAGGGGGAAGATTCAGAAAAAGGACGAAGGAGATAGAAAAACAATGGGTTGTAAGAAAGCACAGATTATGAAAACGGAAGATTCTTACCTTTCATGCACTTTGAAGAACTAGAAACAAGGAAAATCGGAAATCGATGTGGAATCCTCAACACCGAGGGCTAATCCTGAAACCCTAATCTCTTGGTAAAGAGGAAGAAAAACATCCGAATTTCTATTCATTCAATAATAATCGAAATAGGGTTTCTTACAGTATATATAGGCTACGAAAAGATAAAGTGCACCAAAGTGCTTAAAAACAAGAAAAAGAACAGAAAATGCCTAGACTAAACCACAAATCATAAAATAATGTCTGACCCGTCCATAGGGTCTGAAAACATAACTAAGATAGAAAAACTAAGAAAAAAAATTGGGAACGGGCCACGAAAGTGAGCCCGGGTCGATCCAACAGTTGGATGGCCCGATTGCCATCCATTCTTGGATCCATGGTCGAAACACTCCAAATCAGCAGCCCACACACATATCCGACGAAGAAGCCTCCATGTGTGCATGTACGCTTGCGGGTCTTTGTGGTCCATCAATGAAGCGGCCCAAGGGGGCCCAGTGTCCATCCACATATGCTCATTTGCTTCAAACACTCGATCTGCGACGTCGCCTCCTCTGGTACACTCTAAGGGTGCACCACTGATGCCAGCATCACCAACCCTCTAGGGCCAGGGCTTGGGCTTGAAATCTTGGCCCGGTGTTTGGACCAGGCTGGCCTAGGCCAATGGTGAATGGCCTGGCTGGTCACCCAGTCCAATAATCAAATGGGTCCTTGTTAGGCAAAATGATGGATGATTTGAAGACACCTATGAGTGCCCGATTCAATTTTTATGTGTAGTTTAAGGGCACTTTCTCTATTCGGGGGGCATGCTTCTATCATGAAAAACCATTTTTATAATGTGACTTGTCGCGGATGGAGGGGATACTGCAAACAAATTCTTAGATTTAGACTATTTCAGACATGTGATTTTTGCTCTTTGAAAGAAATCATGTCACTCTTTTCCTTACAAGCCCAGGTCTGAGGCCTTTTAGTCCAATTGGGGTCGGGGGTTAGCGTGCTAGCACCAAGCTAAAGGCCAACCTCGGCCCGGCCTATTGCCACCCCCTAATTGGGGATGCCTCACCTTGATATCCACCGCAATTGTAGTTTTTAGAAATGGATATTATGGTTAAATTGCACCCCAAGGACAGGGTTGCAATGAATATGTTGGCTGATTCTGGTCTTAACCATCATGCTCAGTAGTATAAGGTTGCAATTTTAGCGATGAAAAGATCTTCTTACTGCAATGTACCTTTGCATACTTCTGATTTGTTGTCCTTTACAATTATTAAATTATGCTGTTTGAGGTTTCTTATAGTCATAATATAGTCAGCTTGTAAATAATTATTTTTCAATGTGACCTACCATTTTCTTTTTTTGAAGTTAAGTGAACTAAATAGATGAAAAATAAGTAAATTATTCTACATTCCCTGCCATTATGGCTTTCAGCTTATATAACTGTTTTGCTTGATATTGTAGGATTGTGGAGGTCCATCACATTGTGGGATGAAATGTAGTGCACTTGTGGCAAACAACATAGGAGGTAGACACATTTTTATCAGTTTCATTATTCTGATGCAAAGCTTTTGAACTTGTTTATCAACCTGTAAAAATCAGTGATGGAATTCGTTATTAAGAGTACATGGACGGTGGTGGTGCCCAGTATCACGCATTCATTGGTGGTGATCCAAAAACAATAATCCACGCTAGGATTTGTTCCCTCTCATGTCATGAGAATTAAAATGATCATGATATAACATTAAAGCAACTTCAATTCATATACATGGATAACAACCCATGTAACAATCTGTATCAGAAAACATAAAAGAGTATGTGGCCCAGAAAAGGTCATCAAAACACTATAATTTCTTATGCTTCAGTTAAGAGGAGCACAATTGTTATGCATGTGCTAACGCTGGTGGTACATGCAGGATATTATGTTTGTGCAGCTATTGGGAAAGCCTCAAACTCAGATATTACCCTCATTGGTAATTTTAGTTTTTTTCTGTTCAATGTAACTTTTGTGCCTGCTTAAAAGTATCTAGTTGACAATGCTTATATCTATGGTGTTGAGTCAGATATGGTTGCTTGTGATGAATGAGCAACATGTATATTTTTACAACCTCAATGATGTTGAAATAACTCTTGGAAGTGCCACATGCTTGCAGCTTCTCTGAATGGTTCATCAATAACCATACAGTTTGCTAACTTGTAGGATTCCACACGTGGGTCCATGGTTCGGTGATCGAAACTGTTATATGATGAGATACACAGTTGATAGGAGCTTTGTAAAAATCTTCAAGATTAAGATCCTAACCTTTTGATCAGTGGCCCACAAAACGATGGCTGAGGGATGGTCCGTATGCAAAGGAAACAGTTGAATGATCAAAGTGTTGAAATATTCCAGTGCAGGAGATTTTTTGGGTGTACCCAATTAGTGGTGAGGCTCATAATATAACAGTTTGGATCAGCGAAACATGTCCCCACATGTATGGAATCCTACTCATCAGCAAAGAATGCATTTGCCAGAGTGAGGACTGTTTATATAAGTCTCTCGGTTCTCTTCCTTTCTTTTTTCTTGTTTCTTTCTTATTGTATTGTGTATTTACCGTTTGTGCTTTAAGTGATTTAAAGAAGAGTTTTCTCTCAAGGAATAACATCTTCTGCTCTCTACAACCCTTTCTCTTATAAGATGGTATCGGAGTGTGTTAAAGAGAATTAGGCTTTCCCTACTCCTTCCCCAATGTTTCCCTCATCCTAATCCTTACATGTGCTGATTGGTACTGGTTTTCATATTTGGTATGATCTGATCATGGTGTAGTGAGAATGGAGAACTGGTACCCAGTGCATTCTGATTATGGTTCAGTGAGCATGGAGAACCAACGCATGAGATACGGTAAATGAAATATAGTCCGTACAGCACTAGGATTTTCAGATCTGCACCAAAACAGTCCTGGTGTGTCAAATGTGTCGTTTAGCATGACATACTGTACTAATGTGCTGAAATCTGCCATATAATTGCACAAAACATGAAGTGCCAAAAGACTCGGGTGCATGACCAAGGAAGATTCTGCTTCAAAATGGTAGCAAGTATGAACAGTTAGAAAACAGGAGATGGATCTGTTCAAATTTAATGCGTTCAGATCTTCTAGAATCTTAGCCAGTGCTGCCCAATGTTTTAAATATCGACGATATCGGCCGATATATCCCACGATATATCTTGTATCCCACCTGTGCGATACAAAACGCATAGGTAGTGCTAATATATCCCACATGTTTGATCTGGTGAGCATTTTCAATTTCTGATCCCTTTTTTTTGTTGAAATTATGTGAAATCAGTATCAATGGTTAAAAATCCGTTGGTTCTTCATGTTTTGCATGAAAAATCATCTAGTTGGAGCTTTGATTTCGATATCCATTCGTTCTTCATGTTCTCCATGTTTTTTTTGTTTTTTTTTTAATTTCCCTTCAACCAGCTGTCAATTGAGACAATTTCGAAGTATTTAGGAGTATTTGATGAAATGATCATCACATACACTCTAATTTCAAAATTAAGTGTAGGTAGTCCGATTTGGGGGAAATTAGGGAAAATTCGAAATTTCCCTAAGTTCTTCCAAATTAGTTGTAATGTTGCACTCAAAACATATATGAGGGCTGATCTACTAATTTGTTAAATCCTTGTCAATTTTTGGAAAATAAAAATCATTTTTAATTAAAAATTAATAAAAAATTATGGAAATATTAGTTTTTTTTTTTTTTTTTTTGAAATTTCCCTTCAACTGGTTGTCAATTGAGACTATTTCAAAGTATTTAGGAGTGCTTAATGAAATGATCATCACATACACTCTAAATGTTATGCATTTAATTTGAATATTAATTGCATTAGTTAAGTTAGACAGCGCATAGTTTAGGACCCTAT
This sequence comes from Liriodendron chinense, assembly GCA_003013855.2. NCBI lineage: Eukaryota > Viridiplantae > Streptophyta > Magnoliopsida > Magnoliales > Magnoliaceae > Liriodendron > Liriodendron chinense. The sequence continues at coordinate 5,338 of ML058572.1, forward strand.
CCAAAGGAAACCTATTATGTGCATTTCTTTTTTAGATGTTATGATTTGAAAGTGTGTATTAAGGTCTTTTTTAACAATCCCTGAAGTTTCATTGAAAAATTCATCCATTTTCCCAATGTTTTCCAAAAAGTGCTATAAATTACCCGATACAAAAAAATATCCCGTGCGATAACCAATACATATCTGAATCCCAAGGGTGTGATACGTGACACGATACCGATATTTCGAACACTGGTGCTGCCTTATTTGGTCTCTGATCAGATTTTGGTACATGATTCAGCTGCTCATTCTAGTTTGTTCTGAAGTTGTTGGGGTGTTGTTCTTGCCAATTTGTGATGGCAGATTTGATCCAAATGCCTATATACAGGTCTATATGTTGATCAGATTATCTTTTTCCATGCATCTTAGATCATTCCAGGAATTGTTTCTTGCCTTTTCTGAGAATGTTAGTGAAGACATTTACTCTATTTCTTCGAGATGGCTAAAGAATCTTCATCAGAAATCCTCACCAGTGATAATTATTTCATAATTTCTCGTCATGTCACGATTGTTAAATTCCATGGAGCCAGATGTAGTCTCTGTATCTTGCCACATCTAAGAAGATTTGCTATATTGTCCATGAGCTTACTCTCAACAGAATAACTTGCTCAGAGCTATCAGTTATATCATGAGATCGCATCTCATAGGGCAAGGCAAAAAGTCTCTTGTAGTATTATACAAAGTTGAAGGGGCATTGACGAGAATTGGCATCTTTAGACGACATTTTGTTCCATTGATGGAGGATACTGAAGAGTAGAAGAAAAGGATTGGTGCCAAGCATGTGTTTGAGTTGTTTTGGCTGGTCTCAACCCAGAGTTGAGTCAGTTTTGTGCTCAATTCTTCGAAATCCAATTTTCTCAATCTGAATGGTGTTTACTTTCTCTTGCAGCATGATTAAAGACATCATTCTGTTGTGATGCAAACCAAGAGAACTCTTTAGAAATATCTGTTCCTGATGCTAATTTCAAGGGAAAACTCATGGTAGAGGTCAAATACTCAGAAGTTTTACTAGCACCACCCAAAAGAGGGAGTAAAAAAACATGGAAGGGATGGTGAAAGGTCATCTTCCTACCCTTGGGATTAGGAAAAGAACCCCAAGAATCCGAAAAATCTTCCCTTTCACATCTCTTAACTGGGAGAAACCTCGAAGCTGAAAAGTAGCCTACCTTTTATCCTATGTGAAAATGTGAAATCGCTTTGGAGGACTCTAACCTATTATTGAAAGTCCTATACAACATTCTTTCCATATGGACCAGGCCACAAAAAACTGAGAGAGACGCCAAAGAATTTTTTTTCCTGTTGCCTTGTGCCCCTGATTCTAGACTTGGAAAAAAGGCATCAATTGACCATGGCATGATCCACACTACGTCAAATAAGCATAAAATTTTTCTCCAAATTGCAAACTCACAATGGCTGGGTAGATGATTAACAGACTCAGTATCTTTAAGGAACATAATCCGACCTTTGGTCATGGTTTTCTTTCTGTTGTGAAGGTGATCGATGTCTAGGATTTTATCTTTTGCTACTAGCCAGCCAAAGGCTATCATCCCTGAAGGAGTAGGATACTGCCAATAGGGTGCTGAATCCATTACTTCACTTACCTCAACCTGCTTCTTAGAAATCGGTGGAATGATTTGACTGAGAAACTTGCCAAGAGGGGCTCAAAAATTTCCAATGCCAACTATTCAATTTTTGGGGGTTTGGAACAACATGAAGAATGTGGTCTTGCAAACCGTTGAAACACCTTAATTTCCTTTCTCTTTTTTTTTTTTATGTTTTTTAGAGGACAGAATTTTATTAGAAGGCTTGCTGAAGGGTGAGAAGAAAATACAACCCTACTCTAAAACTCAAAAAAGAAGAAGAGAGCTTAGCAGACTTTGTTGCATTTACAAAGGATGCCCAACCCAAAACGAAGCTCTTAACTTTTCTAACGACTTCTTCCACAGAAGCACCCTTGTTTCGAAAACAACGACTATTTCGATCACCCCAGCTAGATCAAAGAATTGCCATAATGAGAAGCCTCTAGATAGCTTTTCTAGATTTCCCTACCCTGCTCTTGTGCCATTGTGTCCATAAGAGATCCTCAACTATTTTCACCATGACCTAATCAAATATGAAAGAAAATAAAGAAGTGCTCCCACACCTTTCTAATGAAAGAGCAATGAATGAATACGTGATCAATCGTCTCTGCATTCTCCATACACATCAAACAAATCTTAAGAATGATGAAGGATCTCTTTTGCAAGTTATCAATGGTTAGCACTCTTTTTCTTCCCACTAACCAAATGAGGGCTGCAACTCTAGGATGGGCTCCGTAGAACCAATGATGAAAAGGATGAGAAGGCCCGAACTTGCGTGGAGATTTAGAAATCAATCCATAAAAGGAGCGCACAGAAAATGACCCAATTGATGCACTATCCGAACGTTTGAATTCTCATCTTGGGACAAAGGGTTTGCATTCTTTAGGTGATCCAGTAAGCTGGTCAATTCCACAATTTCCTCTTCCGATAGGTTCCTACGACAAGGAGGAGAGCACACTACTGAACCACTGCAAATAGAATAACAATGATCTATGGCTATGAGGAAGCCAAATGAGCCACTCTAGGAAAAAGGCCTTGAAGTGCTCAATCTCCGAACCAAATGTCCAACCAGAAATGAACACAATTCCCCATCCCAATCGAGTAGGCAATCCCTCTTCGAAATATTTCTCTGTTGAAGTAACTGACTTCCAAATATTTGAGGCACGATATAGAGATGAACTCTTAACACTTCAGCCTTCCACCTGATTGCTAGCTATGAACTCTTAACACTTCACCGTTCCACCTGATTACCATACTTGCTAGCTATGAGCTCCCTCCATAGTCTACCTGTTTCAGCCCCAAACCTCCAAAGCCACTTTCCAAGGAGAGCCAGATTCATTATGCCCTAGTTCTTTATATCATCTTTTATCAGCTTACATGTCTGTTTCCATCTTAGAAGATTAAGCTTTTGATATTTCTCGGCCTCTTTCCACAAGAACTCTCTTCTCAGCTTTTCCAACCCATCCAGCACTGATTTTGGGCATTTGAAAAGTGAGATGAATTACACTGGCATATTAGACAAAGCCACTTTAATAGGAGTTAGGCGACCTCTCAACAATAGATAACTATGCTTCCAATATGATAGCTTCCTTTCTATTCGGTTGGCCGACTTAGTGGCGAGTCGACGCAACCGAGTTTGCATGTGACTTTCATGCGGAGGTTGGGTTCAAATTTGGATCTTCTTTGTGCATTGCATCTTGATAAGATTTCAAGGATTACATAACGTCTATGTGGCCCACCTTGTGATTGTTGTAGATCTCCAGATTGTGTGTTTGGAAGATCGAACAATCGTCGTTGAATCGAGGAAGATAGCTTGGCCGTCAATGGTGAAATTGCACTCAAGCCTTGTTTCTTCCAAGCGACCACACTGGACGGTTCGGATGGGTCTATAAAAGCTTGTGGAGCCCACTTTTTGGAGTTCCATCACCACTCACTCGGTGGGTTTGGTGAAAAATGAAAACGGCATGTGCTGACGTGTGACGCCAGATTTTGCGGCACCGGTTGCACTTGAACCGCTTCTCTTTTTCTTATGTGGCAAGGCACTGGAATGAGTGACTAAGATCGATCCATATCGAATGTTCTTACCACATCAGTTTCCAAAATAATTTCAAGAAAAACTGTCCGCAAGAGTCTCGACGATCCATGTTTGTCTTGGACGGTTGGGATTGTCATAGGAGAATCCCTGTTCGATCAAGAGAAGGAATGGAAGGAAAATCGGAATTTTCGAATTTGAAATCCTTTGCGTGTGTAGGGTTCGTCGTGAATTCCGGTTTCGATCACATGTGCATTGTGCGGTGTTTCCAAACTGTCACAGATGTACAATCAAGTAGGCCGGGTTCATTGATCAGCGGCTGAGATGTGGGCTGAGATGTGTAATGGCCTGCTCAATCAAGAGTTTGAATCGCTATAGCCTATTCTATTTCCGAATAGTTTAGATGAGTTTTGTCTCAAATTGAACAGCTGGATCGCTCTCAGATTACAATTCAAGTGGCTTGTGAGGTTTCCGAGGGTATATAGGTGTTCGTGTATGAATGATCTCCCAAACCAATGGTCAGATCTTGTTTTAAGGTGCGAGGATCCGCAGTGGATAATGCACGCATGATTACCATACCATTTTCCAGTTTTTAGTAACTGAAGGGGATTTATGATTCTTCTTGGATGCCAATGACTTTGATAATAACCCTAGACGCGACCTGATGGGGATGGTAAACCGATACGTTCGTCAGGGATCATTCAGGGATCGTGTAGAGGGTTGTTGTGTTGTTTTCGGGTGAGTCACCTATCGGATTTGATGTGAAGACTGATGAACAGTGGATCTCGCGAATTAGGTCCGGTAATTGAAAATGTATGGTCCAATCGGGTTGATTATGCGTTGTCTAAATTTCCATCAAAATCGGACTCTCCAAAATAGGTTTTCCCCAAGGTTAGTATTTGTAATGTACATGGACATTATAGAAATCTTAAGCCAAACTCTAGTGAATTAATAGCCGTTGGATTTAGTGCATGTAGTTTGTGGTGTGCACAACAAGATTTTAAAAGTCAACCCTACACGTGTGAAAGGTTTCTCTGAAGGAACAACACCTTCTGCTTCCCTAGAAATATGGAAAATAAAGCAATTTGTTGAACCAACCCTTGACTGGTAGTGTAAATAATAAGTATAGACACTAACACATTTGGTTGAACCAATCCTTGACTGGAAGCTTGATGTGTTTCGTTGTTAAGGTAGAAAATCAGTTGATTCCATTCTAATAAACTTGGCTACATCATGTTGTTTATTTGTTGTGGCAGTTAGATTCATAGGTTAACACAATCTACCAAAGGAGTCTATCAAGCACTGCAAATTCATTAAGGCACCACCATTTCACTACACATGGAAATGAATTGGACCAATAACAACAAATGATGTCAAGCCTTATGTGAAGGACCGTTTCTTGATGGAGGTGTGCCATTGTGTCTCAAACTTACGAGGATTTTTTAACTTTGATGTTGACACGTTTTATGTCTCTGGTAACATTTAAGTTTTAAGATAAATATCAAAAGCATCATTTGTCATTGATTTGAAATCAATCTGACAAATAAGAGTATGGGTCATGCCCACCAGATGCAAACTGGAGTTTGCTTACATAGCACAGAATGAGAATGGAATGGTAAGCGGCTGTACCTGTTACCAACTTACTATCACATTCTCATTGCAGGGCATGTTTTGTGGAAGTGAGTGCTTAGCATGTCCTGCCATCTGCATTTTGCAGGCTGCATCAGGTGTCTACAGTTCTGCTTAATGTGTATGAGCTGGGAGGTATTTGTTTCCATTTTTATTCTGAGCCATGTCCCAACTGGTCTTAAAATTCAGTCATGAGATTTCCATTGTATTGAATTTCAGAAAATGTGCATATTTCAACTGTGTGCAAGCTGATTCATTTTTTGATAAAAAGCGGTCAACACCATACTTCAACAACTGTGACCTGTTATACAACTGCACAAACAGCTTCTGAGTCGCTTTATCATCAAGTATTGTGTGTGCATCTTTGGAATTTATTCCTGTCATGGATTTCCGTTGAAAACAAGCAGCACATATTTTTGGGAATTATAAACTTTCTTTAGAAAATTGGATATAATGAATATTATTTATTTGGAAGCTACCCTGATGGTAGAACACAATAATGGTATATCACGTAATTTCCCAAAAGAGGTGGTGTTTGGTTTGGGGAAAGGAAAACCAACATGGAATGACTCTTTAATTGCTCCATCTGGTAAATGCTGATGAAATGAAAAAGAGTTTTTAGCAGTTCATGGATTTCCCAGGTCCTACCTTAAAATATGAAAAGAAGAGCTTAAAATATGTGAGGCCTCTAAAGATACATGGAATTCCCAGGTCCTAGTTCAATGAAAGATTTTTTAGTGCTTCTAAAAGTATGGCTAGATGAATTGCAGGGGATGGAATTAAGAGGCAACATTCATTCATTTTTGCATATCTAGTAGTGACATGATCAGAAGATACATCTGTAATTTCAACCAACCAGATTCTGCTATAACCGAAGGATTCATCCTGCAAACTTATAAACATCAAGCTAAAGTGTAAAGATTCGGGCAAAACTGGTGGTGTTGGATATCCAAATGTATTTTATGCTTAATCGCAATGCAAATACTAAAATGTTTCATGAAATGAATGAATTAATGCAAAATTCTTTTCCTTCAATAATATTTGTTGTGCCTCAATTTTTTAAACTTTGCCTGCTTTGCTTTGACTTTGAACAACTGAATCATGTTCTTCTTCTTCTTCTTCTCTCTGTTTCTTCTCCTCTTGAAAACATGCAATGCACTTTGTAAGTTGTAATATGAGTTAAAAGGACTTACTCATGTTCTATGTTAATAAATTAACTTGGAATGCTCTCTCCTGTTACTGTTTGGTTCTTTATTCAAATAGGAAATATGTAATATCCGATTGAGCATTTGCTCAGCTCAACAAGCTGTACTTTTGGAGCTGCCTTTTTAGATTTAAATTGTTCGCATGGCGGATCCATGGTGGATGGGAGATACTCTGGACGTGTCTCCAAATTTTTTTATCCTAACAGCTCAATTTGGGCCACTAATGAGGACATTGGTTGTGGTTGGCAGTTCTCATGAGGGATCATTTGATAGGGGCAGTGTTCGAAGTATTGGTATTGCTACAAGATTTGCTGGCCGGGGATATGAAAACAATATCAATATTGTTGATTTCTGGAAATGTGGGGAAACATTGGAGAAAATGATGGAATTTTTCAGTGAAACTTCAGGAGATGCTAAAATACACATGTGCATATTTAGGAAAATAAAATTGCAAAAAAATGCATCCACAATAAGTTTAATTTAATCGGGCCTAAAAGTATGCGGTGTCGTAAAAAACCAGTCCAATAGCAACACACTATTCACTAAATATCATTAACCAATTAACAAGCAAACAAATGTGCATAATGCATTCATACATTATGCATCCACGCATAAATAAGCATATAAACACAATACAACATGCATGATGATCCAACCTTCCAACCATCAATCCATCCATTCATCCATCCGTGCAACCATCCATCCATCCATCCATCCATCTGATGAACCATCCCATTCATCCAAACATTTTTTTAATAAACAAAATTTTGGCAATATTATCGAAATATCATCGATACACTGGCGATACAAGCGACACACCTGGAATTACACAGTAAAAAATATTAGCAATACTGATATGTTGGTGATACAAGCAACACTCGGAATTTACACAGTTGAAAATATTGGCGATACGTTGGTGATATCTATACATCAGCAATACTTAGTGATATACCACCAATACCTGGATTTTTTTTATACTACCAAGTGTTATTGGTATTGCTGAGCTGGAGATACGGATAATATCGGGGATATTATCACAACATCGGGGATATTCTGAACAATGGATAGGGGAAATATATGGCATGGTCCATCAATTGATGGCAATGTTTTAAATAGCAGATAGTGTGTTGCGTAGCATTCACCCCTCTGAAGCATGAGGCATAAGCTACACACTACTTCTAGATTCCTAGTCAAGCTGCACTTAGTTGCACCAATTTCATGATATTCTGCACCAAATTAGACTAATTAATAATGGAATTTAACAAAATTTCATTATATTTGGTGCAATCAAACGCAGCCTAAAGTAATAAAAAAGTGCAATGATACGTATGAAAGTAAAGAAAAAGCAACGAAACTAATTAATACTATTACTTATATTATTTTACTAAAAGCATTAGAAAGGTAATTAATTTTTATTGACAAAAGAAAAATGTAATAAATTATTGAAAACATTAATTGATTTTAATATAGTGGTGAAAATAACTTGTAATGTGAGCTATGTAGCGTATAGCGTAGTCTATGTAACTTGTAGCGTATGCAAATTATCATGTAGCGTAGGCTACACATGACTTAAGCTATTTTCATGAGCTACACAGCGTTAAGGCTAAGCTACGCTACGTAGTGTAAGCTACATCCTATATAGTGTAGCTATTTAAAATACTGATTGATGGAGCCTGGATATGGCTCGGATTATCCAAAGGTGGGCCCCTGTGCCATTGCTCAATCATACAAACAAAACTGCCTCTTTGAATCATGCATCATTTAGTACCGATTGTGTAATCGTTGTTTTACTTTTGGATTAACATGATCCTGCAGTGTTGCTAGCTGCTTTTTCATTAGAATTTATCACTATAAATTCTTAAAACTGCAAGCATGAACTGTCATTGTATTTCTTTAAGTAAATACGGTTTGTTACAATATTTATACTTTGTTTTATGAATTCAACAGATAAAAATGATCCTCAAAAAGGCGTCACACTTAAGATGTCAACTAGTGGCCCGGAGAGGAATTGCTCCCTATCTGTATCTGTTTTCTGTGATTCAAAGGGGATTCTAGTAAGTGGCGCTTCCTCCCATTTTGAGGAGTTTTGCATGTGTACATTTATTTTTTCCCTCTAGTTTTATGTTTATTGCAAATCATTTTTTGCAGGGACCATATTCATTGGATAGATCAGGGACCTGCAACTATGTGAGTGTACCAATTTTTTTTTCTGTTCCTTCAGTATTTATTTTACAAGATTGTAGATGTCCATCCATGTGACTTTGTAGCTGGGGCAAAGCTATGATGACAACAACGGCAATGATTGTAGACCATCCATGTGATTCCATTTATTTTTTGTGAAAGAAGGCAATCTCTTTCTAATAAAGTAGATGAGGGAGAAGGCTTGCACGTACAAGAAACATCATTGTTGTGATTTTCACTATAAGTTTCTTTTCACTACAGATATGCAAAATGACCAGGATACCATATATTTCCCTTTTCATCCCATACTCAAAACTAGTAAAAGTACCTTTTGGGTACAGGGTACTATACTGAAATGGTCGCCATACCATTGTGTAGGGTTTTGGGGGTGCCTTGTATCCAAGTGTAGGAGAATGTGTGTGCATGTGTGTGGGTCATGGAGAATCTTCGACATGATCATCCTACACTAAAGGTCAAACTTGATTGAAAAAATTACTTGAGTGGTCTTAATCTGCAACGATGTTTATCGGAAGTTAAAAAAAGAAAGAAAGAAAATTGGGTTTTATTACTAGTAACAAGGAGCTTCCTGCATATGATCCATCACATCAAGATTGGTAAAGTGATAATTTGACAGTTATGTCATGGCTCCATTTGGTGCAACCAAGAGTTGGTCATTGATTATAATTCTAATACGTATTCTCAACAGGAGGATATGACGCGTGTTTATCAGCTGAATAGAGAAATAATGAACATGCAAGAGCTGAAATGTGGGCTGAAGAATAATTTGCATCTATGAGACAACTGGTAAGAGTTAGACCATTGTAAGTCCATTGCTCATGCCATGGAGGATCTTAAGAATCAGATAGAACAAGAAAGAACTTTGAATTCCTTGCGGGACTGTAGAGAATCAAATGTTTGGTCATGTGGATTACCATTGTTTTTTACTGAGTTTTTAGTAGAGAGTTGTGTACTCCCGTCTTTTTCTTCCCTTTGGATCCTCAAGAGATGATTCCACTATTAAGATTGCAAGAAATGGTGGGGAATTATCTCTAGCATTTATTGAGGATTTCTCTTGGAAGAGAAATCATGATTACTTGTTCCACAAAATCACAGTTATCTATCGTTTGGATTGCAAGAAGCGGTGAGGAATCCCCAGTACTGTTTCCACTCCATCTATTGTGGTTTTGGAAGTCATGATTACATTTTTCCATGTCCTCACCTCGGATTCCTCCTATCTAAACAGGTCCTAAGGGAAATTTTTATAAGCCAACTATTCAATAGACAGTGCTCTATGGTGCAAAGTGTTAGGCTATTAGAAGGCAAGTAGAGGATGACTGTTGCAGAGTTGAGGATGTTGAGATGGATGTCTGGAAATAACAGTGATGAAGATGTGGAGAAGGATGCAAGGAACGAAGGATAAAATCAAGAATGTGGATACCTAAAACAGCCTAAGAGTGACCCAATAAGAGAGAAAATGATGAAGAATCTTTTGAGATGGCTTTTGTCAGAGTAGATTAGCATAATCTTGTGTATCTTTAAGATTGGTTAGATGTATCTTATAGATATGCATACAACTGTTTATACAGCGATACATAGGTATCCTTTATTATCTATAAATACAATTCCGCATGTCAATGAAAATATACAATAATTCCCATGATGTTTTCCCTACATTTAGAGTTTTGGCATGTGATTCTGCATGTAGATTACCCCAGTAAGGATTTTTTTTTTTTTTTTTTTTGTGGGGGGGGGGGGGGGGGGGGCGCGGGCATCACAAATAGTGTATTGTTCATTTGTGGACCCATATGTAAGTGAAAAGTAACTTGGAGGCATGAATATTTGGTGCATCACATCCCATATATGCGTATCTGTAACTATAACACTACATAGATGGATTGGTTATATTCAACAAGAATAATGAGAATCAAATAGGTTTCCTCGTCTTTACTAAGGAAAAGATAGGAGTAATCAGCTGTGAGATGTTCAGTAAAAAGATCCATTTGTAGCTAATCATTTATTGGCTAAACATGGGCGAAGGAAATAGATAATAGCAGAATTCATCGGATTATGAACTCGATATGTTTTTCAAAAGTTGGATCAACCCTTTCAGTTGAATGATTAGCTCCAGTCCCACATTTTGCTGATTGAATCGATTTGGTTCTTTATTGGTTTGTCCTCACCCACTGTCAACTCCTAGTTTCGTACAATTTAAAAAAACTAATAAATATTCATATGAAAACAAAAGACCAATTCATTAATTATGAGAAACCATAATCTTGTGGCACTACTAGTTGCATTGGGCATGTGGATTGCCCAAAAATGTTCTGGACTATCCATCCAAGAAAAACGCGCATCAGAGAATGGCAACCATCCGTTCTGTGTACCCCACCTGGGAGTGCTTATGATTCCAAAAAAAGATCATTTTGGACAAATGATAACAACCGTCTGATCTATGGCTTGGTACACTGGTTTTAACCATCCAATCAGATTGTTAGGATCATCAGATCAATGTGATTTTTGCACTGTGGACCTGCAAATAGTGAGATGGAATGAACGGACAGCCCTGGATTGTTGATTGGAGAGTCCATGTGTCCAATACAGCTAGTTGTACTTGTATCTGATTATTCCCCGTATATCTACATGCATAGATGCATACATACATTGAACTTGTCATCTTCTTTCCTTATCCCAGTTCCCCAAACCAGTACCAGAACATGACTACTATTGTACCGATCTAAATGAGAGTCTTTATTGTTCAGTTACAATTCTTTTACTGACTTGGAATGCTGTGATCATGCCAAGAAAGAAATAAAAAAGTTCTACCTTTCTACTAACGTGTGTACAATATGGTTCTACACTCCAGTCAATAACCTCATGCACAAAGTCTTCAAAGGACGTGCTAGCAATACAAATTTCAGGGTTAAAATAAGGGAATAATTTATGAAGGTTCACATTTATGTGAACTAAGGGGTCATATTCGCAGGTGAATCTGAGGTATGAGATGCACCACATGAATGATGTGAAAAGCATCCAAAGAACTTAATTAGAAGTACAAAGAAATTTAATGGAAAGCAAATGCATGTAATTCATGAAAGTGAGACGAAGGGAGTGATGCAGAACCATTCATTGTATTGTTTTTTTTTTTTTTTGGAATGGGAGCACTTAGGCCGTAAATACAGAAACTGTAATACTATGCTCCTTGGTTGAGCAAAGGGGATGGGTGTGAAAGCTTTTGGCATGGTGAAATTACTGAAGTTGTCTATGACTATTTATCAGATGTCAGTAATTTTATGTCGATGATTATGGTACCAATTAATAGAAAGGAATTGCACGGTGCAGAGCCTTGGAAACACACAGTTTGCAGAGGTGCATGATTCCATTCATGTAGGCCCCATCCCCCATGATTCACCAGTCCAGTCTGTTGAGCTGATGGGTTCAACTGTAAATGGGGGATGACCAAAAAGTCTCCCAGATTGGAACCCTTCTATCAGTGTCCTAAATGGACATGTAATTTTTTTTACAAAAAGTGTCTGCGCTTGATGGATAATTGGCGGAAGATCAGACGGCCAGGATCTTCCAATCCCCCTTCCAGGACAGGACCCATGAGATCAATGCTCTGGATCACTGAATCAACATGTACAGGATCATGCACCACAGTTCTGAGCTTCAGCACCATATAATTTCTGACTAGTTGACAGAGCACATGATGTTTCTACTCACTGCAGTCTCTTACAGGCTACCTTGCTGAGGCATCCTTCTGGTTGTTTCCCAGATAGGTAGATCCTAATCCTTCGATCAGGGCCCTGCAAATATATGGTTAAAGAAATTACACAGTCTGCATTCAATCGATAAATGAAGGTTTGAATGGTTAGGATCTTCTCTTTCATGGCAGGACCCATTAGTTCAATGATCTGGATCACCAGGCGATGGGCTCAACATGTACAGAACCATGTGCCCCAGCAACTTATACATTTGCTGAGCCTCAGGCACCCTATAATTCCTAACTAGTAGATACAACACATGATGCGGTCTATACTGTTACATATTCATGATCTGGGGTCTCTTACAGGCTACAGAGCTAAGGCATCCTTCTGGCTGTGCTACAGTTATTTCTAATCATGGAAGAGGGTGGGGCTGGTTTGGTACTCTTGTTACCATGTATGTCCTTTATTCATTTCTCTTGTTACGTGTGAGTTGCAGATTTTCTCAAATTATGTAAGCACACTTATATGGAATTAATTGACAAATTTTCTCCTGTTTTCAGACTTTTATGCCTCTTAGGCGGGTATCTACTTTTTGGAACAATTTATCGGTATTTTTTCCTCGGAGTTCGTGGTATACAAGTATGTTTCTTCTTCTTCTTATGTTCCTTCTTTTAGTAATCTGTATTTGTTGTCTTGCCGACTTGGCCAGTTCACAATTGCAATTTTTTTTTTATTGAACTGTGCATCTCACTATTGACATCATCTCTGTTCTTTGTTCATGTTTGGTCTTTTCATTGTTTTATTTCTCTGCTGATTTTGGAAATCTGTTATCTACTTTTATATTTCCTTTTTGTGGTTTATATACTTCGATGCTATATACTGCTGCTAGATGGATTTCTAAGTCTGGTCACTGCAAAGATAGGAAGAAATGGAAAAGGGATTTGTAAGTAATGATTGCTGGCATTGCTCACCCTCATTTCTCTTCCATGATTGGTTACCCATTGTGCCAGGGCGAGTTGTGATCCAGATCACTCATCTAGTTGGTCCCGCCATGGATGGGCCATGTGGCCAACTACCAAAAAATTCCACTGATAGGAGATATCCATTATCCACACAATGGAGGTTGGATATAACTTCTAAATTTCAACACCTTTGTATGGATGGTGAAGATTGCTGATCAATGAGATTTTTTATTTCATGGCCAACTCGAATCGGGCCTACTAGGTGAATTATCTGTATCACTATTTGACGAGCCTCAATGGCAAGCAACAAATGGGATGCAGTGATAGCAAACTTCTGATAATATCAGAATGAGGAAGTAGCGCAAACCTATGATGTGTTGCTACCTTGCACACAAATTGAAAGGGAAATTATATGATCCTCAACCCATGGAATATATACAATATACCTGGATTTTGGTTTGTCTAAGTGATGCTCATGGTTCCATGATCCAGAACTTTGGTCTGTTTGGCCCTGTCGTGGATGGACCACACCTAAAAAGTCTCCTAGAATGTAAGATCCTAGCTACTGATCTTGAGCCCTTTTTTTTTGTGTTTGAATGTGGACAATTGCTGTATTTCTCTTCTTATCTACGTGTGGGCCACAAATTGAAAGGTTAGGATTGTCCGTCAAGGAGATGTGTTGACCATACACAGTTCATCACCTTAGGGCCCGACTAACCAATTGTCTGGATTATTGAACCTCGGGACCCTCTTGTATGAGTGTATTGTGCATATCCTGGGCTTGAGGATCATAAAATTTCTCCAAATGGAAGTGGTTCATGTGACACACAAATTTGAAGCTTTTGGGACTGGCCGAACATGCTTTACATGGTTAAGATATGGACCAGGACAACTTTTAGGTGCTTTGAAATTTTCCAGCAGTATAAACTGATGTTCTCAGGTTGTGTATAAATGCTGCGGGGTTTATTCCTCTGGTCTCCTAATGCTACCTTCAGGTTTTTGTCATTTTCTCCAAATTTGCATATAATATAGAAACAGCCATTTGACACTTTGTGCAGTTCCATACTGGGATAATGAAGTTCATCAATTTGTCTAACAAAAAGGATATCTATCGATTACACTGGTGGTCTGAATCATCAGATCATGGGCCCCACATGTACAAACTCAAGGCTTGAGGATATTGCTTTGTTGTACAGTCCTATCATTATTATCATAGCCTGGACCTAACCATTTGGGTTGGCTTTATAAACCTTGTTTCGTCATTCATTCCTATCTAACGCCCTATATACACCAGGTGAACAAGCCTTTGGACTTCAGAAAATAATGAACCCAATGCAATGGTTATTGTTTATAACAGCAACATCAACAATAATAAAAAAGAATAGGAATAATTATAACAACAACAATAAGAAGAATAACTAATAATTGTTAATGAATGTGATATGGGTCTATATAAGCCCACTTAGATGGGTTATGTTGTCTAGGACAGGAGGCTTTTGCTTTTGTCAGCCCACTCTCTCTCTCTCTCTCTCTCTCTCTCTCTCTCTCTCTCTCTCTCTCTCTCTCCCATTTCTCTTTTCACTATTTTACATTGTATTAGAGCCATGTCATTTTTTTATCTTTCTTCTCCAAATCTTCTTATTTCTTATTTCTTTTTTTTTTTTTCTTTTTTTTAATCTCCTTTGGTGTGCCTTATCTTGCTTGTGCTCAAAATTTCTTAAGAAACCTAGGGTTTCTTTTCTATGCTGGGCCTTTTGCAATGATCTGTGTGTGCGCGTGGGAGAATGAAAATATCGGCTTTTTGAATGATATCACCCCATGTGTGATCGTTGCAAACGTATGGGCTGTTTGCCCATGTTGGATGTTGTATTTGTGACCATTTTTTTCATGGCTGGTTGGAAATACTGGACATTTGAGTTGATTCTTCTGTCTGATGTGACGTGTGCATCATGTGAAATGTTCAAGTTGGTGCTCATTGATTGTGCTAGGTCAGCCTACGTTTGTGCTTGTGAGGTACGTTCTTTTGTTATCGAGACTTTTTTTTTTTTTTTAGAGGCAACAGCATTTATTAGAAAACCTGCACAAAGTGAGAAAAGAATACAAAAACAGAAACAAAAGGCATTATATGCCAAACATAAGACAGAAATTAGCAGCTAAAGTCTGCATTTACGGATCCCTCCCATCCCGTGGCAAGAAACTTGACTTTGCTAATAATGACCTCTACATTAATCTTCTCATTGCGGAAGCAACACCCATTTTGGGCTCCCCAAACAGCCCACAACACAGCCATAAGAATTATCCTCCGCTTAGCCTTTCTAGATTTACCCACTCCCCCATGCCAAGCCTAAAGATCATCCACCAATTCCGGCATAACCCAATCAGTCTTAAGCAACCGAAGGAAATACTCCCACACTTTCCACACAAAAGAGCAATGAATGAACAAATGATCTATCGATTCCGCATTTTCCATGCACATGATACATATATTGGGGAGAATTAATGCTCTTCTCTGAAGATTATCAATAGTGAGAACTTTCTTACACCCAACCAACCAAACGAAGGCTGCCACTCTAGGAGGAGCTCCATAGAACCACTGGTGATAAGAGTATGGCTCGAGATTGCATCCATTCGGATCAGTAATCAACTTGAAGAGCAACAAAACAAAGAATCTCTCGGATCTATGCATCGATTATGCAAAAGAAAAAGAAGTCCAAAGAACTCAACAATTTTTTCTTCCATCATATTCCTATGGCAAGGAGGGCTCAAAACAACAAAATCTCCACTCCAAATGAAACAGTCCGCCACCATAATGAATCGGTCAAGGGCCAGGGAAGCTACTTCAGGGAAGAGATCCCGAAGCAGCCTATCTCTACACCACATAGACACCCAAAACCGGATATGGAAACCATTCCCAAGCTGAAAGTAAATTCCTCTACAAACCAAATATTTTGTCGACGCTATAGCTTTCCATATATTAGAGGTTCTATATAGAGATGATCTCTTGACGAACCATTCCCCTTCCTCCATACCATACTTGTTAGCCATTATCTAGCTATTATCTCTCTCCAAAGTTTTCTCGCTTCTGAAGCAAACCTCCAAACCCATTTCCTAAGGAGAGATATGTTCATATCACCCAGATTATGAAGCTTGGTACCACCTTTACTAATTGGGTTGCACACCTCCTCCCACTTAAGGAGATGAAATTTTCTAGCAACCGGCATACCGAATGTGGCTAATTTGGGGCCTGTTGGCAGATGTTTCAAACCCAATAAATAAACCATTTTCTTCTCATTTATGAAGCATCATACTAAGGGCTTCACCTATCACAACAAACAAATAAGGGGACAAAGGATCTTGTCGCAGACCACTTGACGCCTTGAAAAACCCTTTTGGATATCCGTTCACTAGAATGGAGAAATGAGTTGATTGTAAGCATTCCTTGATCCACCCTCTCCACCTCTTTCCACACCTCAACTTGAGAAGCATGTAATCTAGAAAATCCCAATCCACATGGATG
This sequence comes from Liriodendron chinense, assembly GCA_003013855.2. NCBI lineage: Eukaryota > Viridiplantae > Streptophyta > Magnoliopsida > Magnoliales > Magnoliaceae > Liriodendron > Liriodendron chinense. The sequence continues at coordinate 22,187 of ML058572.1, forward strand.
TAAGCCTTTTTAATATCCAACTTACACACTAAACCCTTCTCACCCTCTCTGTATCTTGAATCTAGACATTCATGAGCAATGAGCACGCAATTTAAGATCTGCCTTCCCGCTATGAATGCACCTTGGTTATTCGAAATAACCTTTGATAAAACCTTCCTAAACTTGGTAGCAAGAATCTTAGCTAGAATTTTGTAAGGGACCCTGATGTAGGATGAGTGAAACTAGCTTAGGATGAATGAGGTAAGATCAAAATACACACTAACTAGGTAATCAACAAATAATTTCGAGCAAATCCACATCATAAAATAAGAAATTCAAATTAACAACTGGATAATCCTAGGCAATTCACAAACACGATGCACGAAAATATGAAATCTTGAGAGAGTGGCCCACTTGGAAGATAGAACTTCCAATCTAGCATAGGTAATGCCACATCTACACAAACAACAATGGTACCATTAAAGTTCAGATTTTGGGGTAAAGGGTTTTGGTTTAAATTAGAATTTCCTAAGGGGGTTTCGGGTATTTTAGGGTTAGGGTTTAAGAAATTGGAAATTAGGGTTAGAGATTTAAGGTTAGGGTTTTAGGGATTTAAGGCCATGAGAAAGCTGAAATTCATATTTAGGTGAAAGGGGATAGTCGGATTTGAAAATTAGCGTGAGATTAGGTTAGGTTTGATGGATTTGGGTGGGAAAAGGTTGGGGTTTTAGGGAAAAACGAATTTTAAGATCCGTGGTCCTATGCCGTATAAAAAAACGGTTCAAGGATTGAAGGTTTTGTTGGGTTGAATGGGGAAGAGGAAGAAAGGATGGGGGATTCTAGGTTTTAGAAGATGGGTAGAAGAAGAAAAGTGAGGTTTGTGTACCTTGAATGAAGAAGAAGAGAAGAGAAGTTGTTATTGGAGGAATCCACCACCAAGCTATGCCCCACCCTTCCACAATTTGATTGGAAAGGAGGGTTTTCAAACAAACCTTAAAGGAAGATGAGAGAGAACCCTTTTGTGAGAGAACAAGCTCCAAGCTTCCCTCTCTCTCTCTCTCTCTCTCTCTCTCTCTCTTATGCTCAAATACACCATAGGGTTGGATGTCCCCCCCCCCCCCCCCCCCCCCCCCCCCCCTCTAGCTTTTATATTAAAACTTAAAAAATTACCAATATGCCCTTACTTAAAGTTCGATGGGCCATACTCAAAACTAGACATCCAAATCAACTAAAAATAATCCAAACCGTCTAATAAATCCTAAAAATAACATAAAATCAAACAAAAGAAAAATCAAGGTCCAAGGGGCCCAAATCTGGAAGATGTGACGGTCGATGGCCCAATCAAGATGATCCAATGGTCCGATGGACCCAAAACTGAAAACCTGTGGCCAAAAACTCCTAAAAAGAAACTCACGTGCATCATCCCAGTGTGGGGTTTTCCTGATGCACGTTCAATATATGTGGGGTCTTCAAAGTGGCCCTGCGGGCTCCGTCTGGAAGTCGTCATCCATCCATAAAAAAAATTGTGCTGATCCAGGTAGTCGCCTCCATCTCTGGTACACTCGAGTAGGTCCTCTGATGTCCTCATCAGCCCCCTAACGGGTTAATCGGCCGAAAGTGAAAGTCCTTGAGTTGGTCCGCACCTTCCACCTTAGGAATTAGCGCAATGAAAGTTGCCCCTATCTCTCTGGAAAGACGACTCTAACGCGAAAATTCCATGATGAAATCCACAACATCTTGCTTCACCACTTGCCAAATTTTTTGAAAGAATAACAACGGAAAGTCATCTAGTCCTGGGGCCTTTTCCCCGCATAAGGAGCAAATAGCTTCTCTAATCTCCTCTTCCATAATCGGACTTTCAAGGGACAAGGCATCTTTATTTGACAAAGAAGCAAACTTGAGAGCTTCTAGCCATTGTCTATTCCAACGATTGGCAGAAAGGAGGCCTTCATAAAAGGTAGCTACGGTATTTAGCATATAGCTTAGCCTTAAAAAGTAGGCCTTCATAAAAAATAGATACACTATTAAAATTAATTAAGATGAAAAATAGTTGTTTAAATAGTTACGCTATGTAGCATGTAGCTTAGCCTTAATACTACGTAGCTCATGAAAATAGCTTAAGCTATGTATGATAATTTGCATACGCTACAAGCTACATAGACTACACTATACGCTATGTAGTTCACATTACAAATTATTCACCACAATATTAAAATCAATTAATGTTTTAGATGATTTGTTACATTTTTCATTTTCAATAAGAAATTAATTGACTTTCTAATGCTTTTAGTAAAATAACATAAGTAATATTATTAAATCAGTTCCGTTGCTCTTTCTTTACTTTTATACTTACATTGAACTTTTTTTATTACTTTAGTTACGTTTGGTTGCACCAAATATCCTGAAATTTTGTTAAATTCCATTATTAATTAGTCTAATTTGGTGTAGAATATCATGAAATTGGTGCAACTAAGCGCAACCTTGATTAAGAATATAGAAGTAATGTGTAGCATATGATACACGCTATGTAGCTTACACCTCACGCTTCCAAGGGGTGAATGCTTTGCTACACTCTATTTGTATTTAAAACACTGATAAAAAGTGACCTAAAACATGAATTTATAAACCCATCTGATTTTTTAAGGGTCTAGATAACCTTTGTTAAGTTAAATGGGACAAATTATCTGCAGTGGTTTAAGTCAATCCAAGTCTTTTTCACGGCCGGGGGAAAATTGAGCTATCCGACTACAAAGAAACATGTTGAAGAATCCAATACTTATGACCAATGGATAAGGAAAATGTGCAAATTATGACCTGGTTATGGAATAGTATAAAACCCTGTATAAGTGCAAACGTAAATGTTTCTGGATACGGCTAAGAAAGTGTGGATGCTCTACAAGAGATGTATTCATCTGATAAAAACATCTCACATACTTATCAGTTATATGAAGAAATATTCGGGCCTTAATAAGGAGATAAATCATTGGGTGAATATTATTCCAAACTCAGAAATGTGGGAAGAGTACCCCTAAAAAAAAAAAAGAAATGTGGGAAGAGTTGAATGCGTATCATTCCTTGACTATCTATTTGGAGAAATTATGTCAACAACATGAAGAGTTTCTAGTGCCCAAGTTCTTATCGGAATTGAAACATAGTATAAAATGGATTGTGCAAAGATTTTAGGTGGCGAAGACGTGCCATCTTTAAACGAGGTACATGCACACCTCCACTGTGTATCTTTAGGCTCTACAAGTGGAGCCAATAACAACTCGGCTCTTTCATCGTTCTTTGAATTGGGCCATGCTGGTGTATCGCAATTGTTGGAAACATGGAGGAACATTAGGAAATTGGTCAAATTTTTCAATGAAACTTCAGTGGTTGTAAAAAAAGGCATCGATACACTTGCAAATCAAAACATTACAAAAAAAACAAGTGCACATAATAGGTTTTCTTTGTATGGGGTCCTAATCTATACGCTGTCTAATTGAATTGATGCAAATATATTCAAAGTCTATTCACATAATTTATAAATGTAAGAAAACATGTGGAAACACAAGCAATACATTCAAAAGCAAAAGAAGAATCACTAGATCAGGTTACATACATGTTTGATTTTATGTTTGGACACAAAGATTGCAACCAATTTATGAGAAATTGGGAAATTTTGATTTCTTTTCAATTTTCCACAACTCGGTCCATCTCCTCCAAATCTCGAAATCGAAGCTCTCAATCGATGATTTTTAATGCAAAACATGAAAAATCATGGATATGTAACAATTTGTCACTGATTTAACATGATTTATGAACTGGTGGCCATGTTGGAAGAGGTGGTTGTGTTGACATGGGAGGTAGTCGTGGCAGAGGTTGCGGACTTAGGAAGTACACATTGTGGACTGTCCAATCATTCTATCGAAAAATGTTGGAACCTCCATGGGAAGCCTGCATGGGCTAATCAAGCTTCCCACACTGGAGGGAGCAACGGGCCTCCTCTAGCTAATTCTATATCTACTGCTCTATAAACACATTTGACTAGTGAGATGGTTACTTTAACTCAAGAAGAATATTCCAAGTTGTTGAACAATCTATAAAATCAGTCATTTCCTACTACTTTTGCAGCTACTTCCACCCTTACAGCTACATTTGTGACCTCAGGTATGGCTTTTGTAGGATCCAAGTCTCATACACCATGTGTAATTGACTCTTGATTGTCCGACCATATAACAGGTCAATCTGGTGTGTTTTCGTCTATTGATGGCTCATTAATAGGCTCTTCTGTCACTCTGACTGGCGGTACCCAATCCAAAGTATGAGGAATGGGTACCATTCATACAAGTGCCTCTCTTTCCTTATCTTCTGTTTTATTTGTTCCAAAATTTCCTTTAAGCCTTCTGTCTATAAGCAAATTTACCAAATCCCAAAACTGTTGCATCATTTTCTATAATTCACATTGTGTTTTCTAGGACCTAAGGACAAAGATGAAGCTTGGTGGAGGATATGAGCATGATGGGCAAGATTATCTTGATCGTGACGTTGCGGGCACGACAACACACACACACACACACAAACAAAAGCAAAAACAAAAACTTAGCTTATCAGTATCACTACTGTCTCGATCATCCATTATTTAAGATTCTTAAGAGTGTCATTCCTTCAATGTTGTTGATGCCATGTTTAGAGTGTAATGTGTGTGAGTCGAGTAAGCAATACCATGCTATTTTTTCACCACGTGTTAAGAAACATCATTTAATTCTTTTCTCTTTAGTTCATTTAGATGTTTGCGGTCCAGTTAAAATATCTAGTAAGTCTGGGTTTAAATATTTTATTACATTTGTTTATGATTATTTGAGAATGACATGGCTTTATTTAATACAAGATAGATCTGAATTATTTTCTATTTGAAGACATTCCACATGAAAGTGCAAAATTAGTTTAATTCGTAAGTGTTTGTTTTTCAGTCTGATAATGCCAATGAGTACATGTCCTGCTAGATTGTTCTCAAGGCCTCATGGGACCATTATATAAATCACGTCAGGCCTAAATGGTCAGTTGATGGAAAAAAGAAAAAGAAGAAAGGAAATGCTGGAAGACAGGAAGAGAAAGGAAGAAAAATGGGAAGGAGAAAGAGAAAGGAAAGGATGAGAGAGCACAAGAATTTCTTACCTAGCGCGCTCTAATGCTGTAGATATAGGAGAATAATAAGTGAGAGATTAAGAGAGAATGCGAGAGATGAGGGAGAACAAAAGAGGCTAATTGATCCTCTCCTTTATTTATAGGTTGAGAGGTTACAATAGATAAGAGATAGGATTTAGCATGGAATAAAAATATAACAATTCATATGGAATCCTACAAGAGCATTCAACTGTTTATGTCTCACGGACAAAGTTTGAATCACTGCAGGAGAACCATTTCACTGTGCACACTTCTAATAGCCACCAATTCAACTAAAGTCTGACATCTAGAACATACCATCTTGATTCTGCTAATTTTGAAGCATCTAGACTCTAGGCCTTCCTCCAGACCTCCAATTTAGCTCTCTCTCTCTCTCTCTCTCCTCTGTGTGTGTGTGTGTGTGTGTGTGTGTGAAGAGTTTTGCTTATAATTCAATAGAGCTTGTCCTTAGATTATGTTATTTACAGAACTAATCTAACATCTAGGAGAAATGGAAGATAAATACCAAGAAAAAGAAAGCATGTTTCTTAAATCACACCAAGAATGTTGGTTGTAGCATTCCTTTTAGTTATAAAAGTGCTGTAGTTTCTATATAAGTCAGATGATACAGGAGGCCAGTGTTGTAAATCCGGTACTTAAAAATCTTTCAAACTCAGGCAAGAGGGGGGGGAGAAAAGAAATCCAATAGGATGAAAGGGTAAATTTGTGTTCTTGACAAGAAGGGTGATGACATCAACTTATGCCTTGCTGGCATCAGCCTCTCCTCTTGGGAGCTGCGGTAGAGTAGAGGGGAAAGCAAAATTAATTGGTTTTAATTATTTTGGTAGATTAGTCACTCGGCTGAGTAACTGGGTTTTGATTGGTTTGGGAAGTCCCTTTTTTGGACTAAAATTCTATTATGGCCGGTTTGGGAACGTCGATAATTGTGGAAAATTTTGAAATCTTTAAGAATACCATTTTCCACAAGTACCTAGAAATGGAAAGGGATGTTTGGGAGCATTTCCATTTCCTTCTAAAATCTGATGTAATTGCGTCAAATGCTGATGTCATATCGTTTGAAGATATTGAAAAAAGAAAGGATGGAAATGGATCTAGAGCCGTTGATTTCAAAATTATAACCATTGGAAGAATTAGCCATTGAAAGAAAAAGAAGAAACAAATGTGTGGAGCAATACTGGAAAAATTTGCAGCACATCAACCATTTTTAAGATAGTTCATCAATCATATTTTCTTAGGGGCTATGTTTCTTTAAATAAAAAGAGAAAAATCTGGCTAATCTAAAAACATGGAAAGTCTCTAACCCATATTTCTGTCCTATTATTATTGTTATTGTTATTGTGGTAACAAATGGGAAAAAAAATTACTGGAGGATTGAAGGATGGGGCTTACTTTGTTGCCTTTCTTAGGAACTGATGTTTTGAACCTTGGATGGTAAGAGAGAAAGGGAGACAAACAAGATAGGGAGCAATTAAAGGGGCGGTTCACATTTCCACAGACTTGAAAATAGCTGAAACATGGCGTTTCCGCGGAGATTGGTTTTGATTGAATCATTTATATTTGCCCAAAATGGCCCTTAAGTAGGATCTGGTTAAGTAGGCTTTCAGTTTTCTATATTTGCTTGAATTGCTTGGCATTTAGAAGAATAGTTTTGCCAGGAAACTTCTAGAGTAGGGAGGGTTGGGATCCTCATGAATCAAGGGCTGAAATTTCATGGGGGTTTAGAGTCTATATTCGAGGGATTTCTAGTGTTATATTTTTCAGTTTTCCTACAGATTTTCAGCTAGAGATGTAATGAATAATGATTAGGTTTTTTTTTGTTGACTTTATTGTTATTTTATACATCGCTATAATAGCCTTGTCCCAGCTATTTGGGGTAGATTCACACATGCTCTCCCAGTCACACATTTATGTATATTGTCTTTGTTTACTGGTTGGAGTAGTTTCAAATTTTATATTTATCTTTTCTTTCCTCCAGGTTGTTCCAAATTTGGAGTTTTGGCTCAGTTTACCACAGAAAGCACAGGTACGTTTGAATCATGAAGTTTTGAATGACCAACACTGAAGCACTTTTCTTTACCCCTTTTCTCCTGGCAATGTTGTGATACAATGCATCTATTGCTGTGTTACCTCATCTTCCCTAGTTATTGCATGTTCACCTTTTTAGAGAGAGACTATAGAAAACACATTTTTTAAACATAATTGCTTCTAGATTGTGTGCTTGAGATAAATAGAACACCCCCCCAAACAAAAAAAAAAGAAAAAAGGATAACCTGTTAATCCCCTATCTCTGGGGGAAATAATACTGACCAGGGGACATGTAATAGTATGCTAAGGTTCTTAATTTGTAAAACTGGGGCATGGTTCAGTGATCCAATCTGTCGATCTACGGGGCATCATAGTGGATGGCCAGTTGATGGGGCAATCCTAACCCTTTAATTGGTTTGATTGAATACAAATAAATGGTTTATGATATGAAATGCAATGGTCTCGATGCATTCGTGTTTGGGATGTAAATTTATTTGTATTCTTTGTTGCTTTGTTTTATGAGCAGCTTTTTAAAAAAACAGACCTATTACCCTTAAAAAAAATGGTCTCCAACTTAGAAAAGCCAAAGATTGGATGGCTAGGATCTTCCTTTTAGAGAATAAAATAGGCATTTATCACTCTTTTTTCTTATGTGGATAAACTTATGTTTTGGAAGGTTTTGGTCCATTAGGTGTGATAATATATGCTCTATGCTTGAGTAAAAACTACTAAGTGTGCTCATTTTTGCCTTTTTCTTCCTTTTATTTCTATCAATTCTTATGGTAATAGAGTCCAAGGCCTATGTTTAGAGCTTTTCGACATTCATACCTCTTCTTTCCTTCTCGTCTCCTTTTCATCTTCGCTATTTTCACATTCTGCAAAAAAAAGAAAAACTTTAACTGCATGGTTTAGCAGTCTTCTGCATGTTTTTTTATTCTATGTGAAGGACATCTATGGTTTTCTCAGTTGGATAATTTGTCTTGTATGTGGAGAGCCATCTCATGTGTGTAGTAAGTTTGATTTTACATAATCTCAAGTCTGCACTGGATTTAAGCGCCCTGCTTTTGTTTGTATGTAATCTGCTCTTGGCTAAGGAGAATGCCTCAACCCACCCAGGTTTCGAGAAATGGCTCCAGTAACTGCTGCATGGGTGGGTTTGAGTGATCTTCCTTCTTTATAATGCTCCAAATCTCACCTTCACGCAGAGAACGTTGCAAGTAAAAAACCCTCCGTCTAATTGAGCGAAAACCACATTGAAGACAAAGCTCCTCATGCAAGTCTCACCACATCCATTTGTTTATTAGCAACTTCTAATTTTCTTTTGTTATTTTCACATTACCTAAAATCTGATTCCAAGGATTTTATTTCCTGCTAAGTAGAGACCATGTGTGGACATGGATAGAGAAAGTGCCTCACTCGTTCCTTCTCAGTCATCAAGACCCTTATCTGAATTTTAAGAAAGAGACCATTTTAGAGTCAAAGTTATTCATTCTTCGTCTATTTCCACGTGGAATTGGCTTAGGCTCTGTTTTGGATTTACTAAGGGCCTGTTTGGTTAGCTGTAAATGCAGTTAAATGGTGGCAAATAAGTAATCATAACTTTGGTATTTCTATCTAGTAAAGATGTTGACAAGTATAAAGATTGTTTCTTCTAATGAGTGGTCCATAATTAAGATTGTTTCTATACAGTAAAGATGTTGACGAGTATAAATAAGTAATCCATATGCGGCACCCCGGATGCCAGGGTCCATGGTTGCCCTCGGCTCCCGATATCCCGGGTTCTACATAATGCAGTACTTGAATGTATTGTAGATAATTGCAGAATTGTAGAATTAGCCAAGCATAAACAACTTAGTCCTGGGTGAAACATTTCCGAAAGAAAGAAGAACATAGTATATATATAATCTCAAAAAAAGAAAAAAAATGTACATGGACTACATTCCTCACATTGGGGCCCATTGGGCCCCCTACTACAGGTTCAGAGAATACTGTCCCAAAAAGCTGAACCGGAATGCCGTGTAGGCGCCTAAACCTCAAAAGAAATTCTCCCGACGCCCCTTCAATAAAATAATCCTGGTCGCCTGCGTACTGAAGGTACTCGTCGGAATCCTCTCCAAGTTCTACGAACTCGGTTGCTTCGACCGCCTCCTGTATACCTGGGTCACATGGGTCATCTGGTTGGTGGTTTAAACCACCACCCCAGAAGGGGAATGAGTGGCCAACTCAGTGGTTTCATTTCCTTAGGTTACACATTCACCAATACAAACAACATAGATAATAACTTATTTTCCAAAGATAGAATCAAAGAATAACACAATATCACAAGCATGGTTATTTAATGAGATGAGTGCATGTAATGCAGATGCATGCCCGACCATCGATGCTTGTCACAGCTGCCAGTGAGTGGCACCACCACCTCACCCTCACAGACAATGTATGTCATGCTTAACTATACATGATTAGCCAAGTAATTAGTTAAATCCTTTTATCACACAGCCAGTTGGCGAAGCCCATATACCAACGTTCTATCAATTTGGCCGACTGGGACTACCTAGCTCTCTGCAGGGCGAATGCAAGTCACAGCTAGTAGCCCCTCGATCCTATCTCGCGTCTACAGCCCCGAGGTGCCTGGTTTGGCCGCGGCTCGTCAAACGCGCCCAACACAGGCGGAATAGGGTTCATCGTCCTAACCCATAGTCGAGTAGTAGGTGTGTCACCTCTACGGTGCTCAACGGACACTAAGGGGAGGCATCACCCCAGCGTATGCTGACAGCACGGGAATAGGGCCCATACCACCATCCCCGGCTCATGAGTCTTTAGGGATCGGTACACCGTATGCTTTCTAGTGAGCCCATCAAATGATGCGCCGGTACATAGATTCTACATAAGTGATAAAAACACATTCAAACACTTCATACATATATTGCCATCCGACCCGGTGGTGGGCCAGGGTCCTCGGCTAGGGGAAGCAAGGGGAAGACCGGCCTTGAGCACGTACTGCCCGCGTGGTCCTCGACCACAGCCGATTGCCCCGACTTCCATCATAGTCGACCACCCCTGCTCCCGAGGCTGCTGACCTTGTGCGGCCGCCTCAACTATTGTATTTGCCGGGTCGGAAGCTACTACCCGTCACCCCAAACACTTCCCGATTCCCTAGCTCATGCGTAATTCAATTTACAAAACACGTAATACTAGAATCTCAACCATCACGTATTGGTATAAGTTCTAAGACATCTTAGCATAGAATATAGCATAATGAGAACATGTGTAGGATGATATGAGCATGCAAATGGTCCCACCACACACCTAGCATCCAAATCCCTAGACAATGGAATTCTACCAATCTCATATAACTTTCCTAGCTCCAATTCAACTTCCTAAACTTGGAAATTGAAGGTATCAACTACAATTGCAGGCATTGGTTACAAGGCAACACATGGGTAAATGATACACACCTTGGTTTGGAGGAGGATTAGGAAAATCCTACAAGAAGGTGCTAGTAAATCAGGAAAAAGGGGAAAACTCAAGTAAGAAGCTAGAGAAGATGGGGGATTTATCATGGACTTACTTCTACTGACGTCGAGGAATGTCTCCAATCGCGAGAGAAGCCGGCTTGAGTGTTGTGAAGGCGGCTAGGTCCGAGTAGGGTAGCATGCAAAGGCTTCTCTTTGAGAATCCTTCTTCCACAACTCCCCCTTTCTCTCTCACACATCCCTCTCAGAAAATTGGCTGAGAAATGAGAGAGGGCTGAGAAAATGGGTAAGGGTTGGGGGAATTGGGACATATAGCCCCCAATGATTTAAGTTGCATAGAAGTGGCCTTTTTTGCCCTATTTTGATTATGTGGGGCCCACCTGACCCCTCTGGGCCAATCCAGCCCATAGGATGGCCTTACCATGTTGAGATCATTGTTTGGGTACGATTTGGGACCGATCGGACATAGCGATTGCCGGATCTAAGGCGACATCCGTTCAACGGTCATCGGTTGTCGATCGGGGCCCATGTCAGGGGATCATGTGTTGGTTTATGTTTGAAATCCATGGTCCACATTCCATGGCCATGCAAGGGTCCATGGGGCCCACATAAGAAAAGTGAATTGAGTAATGATTACTCATTAAAGGTACAGTGCAAGTACACTTGCACTCCCATGTGCAACTGCAGGACACTCTAATTTATGATTTCAGGTGCCGATTTTGACGTAACGCTCGCCTACAAGTGTCAAGCCTAGTACATGGGTGGTCCCTGACGAGTTTCGGGCTTAACCGTCTCGGGACGGGCAGCAAAACGGACTCCTACGCGCGTATCTAAGTTCTTGATACCATGAGACTATTTTTCTCCGAGTCATGTGTGGCCAATTATTCGTCCAAAGGGTGATATGTGTCTAGCGGGTTCAAGCATGTGTTTGAGTCTTAGGGAATGCAATTTTACGGGGCGTTACACTCCCCCCTTAAGAAAAATAATTTCGTCCTCGAAATTTTTGTACCTTCTTAAGTTCCTCGAAGAGGTAGGGAGAGTTCTTTCACATGCTGGCTTCAATTTCTCACGTGGTTTCTTGTTCCGAATGGTGGGCCCAAGGTACCTTGACCAATGGGATCGTCTTGCTACGGAGAACGTGTTCCTTCCGATCCAGGATGCGGATAGGTTGGAGTACGTATGTAGTATCCTCTCGGAGGTCAACTCGTTCCCACTTAATAATGTGTGACAGGTCCGGCACATACTTCTTTAGCATTGAGACGTGGAACATATCGTGTACCCCAGCTAGAGGAGTCGGTAGCGTGAGTCGGTATGCTACGGCGCCAATATTGTTCAAAATTTGAAATGGTCCGATATATCGTAGAGTCAATTTGTCTTTCTTTCCAAATCGCAGGACTCCTTTCATTGGTGAGATTTTTAGGAACATGTGGGCTCCCTCTTCAAATTCGAGAGGTCGACGTCCCTTATCGGTGTAGCTTTTCTGACGGCTCTGTGCAGTCTGTAGGCGTCCTTTGATAAGATCAATTTTCTGGGAGGTTTGTTGTACCAATTCTGGCCCGAGAATTTTCCATTCTCCAATCTCTGTCCAGCAGTGTGGAGCTCTGCAGGGGCACCTGTATAGAGCCTCATACGGGGCCATGCCAATACTGGCCTGATAGTTATTGTTATACGCGAATTCTGCATAAGGGAGGCATTCGTCCCAGCTATCCTTGAAATCCAAAGCACATGCCTTGAGCATGTCTTCCCATATTTGATTCACCCGCTTGGTCTGGCCATCAGTCTGAGGGTGGAAAGCCGTACTGTAAATCAGTTTCGCACCCACGACGTGTTGGATTCGAGCCTAGAAGATTGATGTGAAGCGAGTGTCACGGTCCGACACGATCACACGGAGCACCCCATGCAGCCTTAATATCTCCTTAATGTACGGCTTTGCGAATTTTTCGGTATTGTGCGAGGAGCGCACGGGCAGGAAATGGGCAGATTTAGTCAATCTGTCCACTATGACCCATATAGAATCATGCCCTTTTCTAGTCCTTGGCAGTCCTGAAATGAAGTCCATCGAGATGAAGTCCCACTTCCATTCGGCTATGGGTAGAGGTTGGAGTAACCCTGGTGGTCGTCGGTATTCGGCCTTGACTTGTTGGCACGTGAGACACCGTGACACATAATCTGCAATCTCTCATTTCATGTTCCCCCACCAGTAGTTCCTTTTTATATCTTGGTACATCTTAGTGCTTCTTGGGTGTATTGCCAGTTTCGACTTATGGGTTAAGTTAAGGATTTCGTCCTTCAATTCCAGAACGTCTGGGACGCAAAGGCGGCCTTGGAATCGTAGGCCTCCATCACTCCCAATACGCCATTCTGATTTGTCTTCCTGGACCGCTAGGTCCTTCTTTTTATGCAGTAATCCATCTTGGTCCTGGGCCACGATGATTCTGCAATCGAGTTCTGGCTCTACACGAAGATGGAATACTTGTTCACATGGCTCTTCTACGTTAAACGTCAAACCAAAATCCTGCTACCATTCGACCATATTCCACTCTTCCACCATCAAAGTGGCTACACTTTCCAGCGTCTTCTTACGGCTCAATGTGTCTGCCACCAGGTTTGCCTTGCCTGGATGGTAGGATACATCAAAGTTAAAATCCTTAAGCGTTTCCATCCACCGACGCTGCCTCAGATTCAGATCATGCTGGGTGAATATATATTTTAGACTCTTATGGTCATAGAAGAGTTCAAATTCTTCCCCGTACAAGTAGTGTCTCTACAACTTCAGAGCAAAGATGATGGCAGCCAATTCTAAATTGTGAGTGGGATAGTTCTCCTCGTGCTTTCGTAACTGACAAGCGTATGCGATCACCTTGTCCTTCTGCATTAGAACGCATCCTAAACCGACCCGCGACGCATCGGTGTAAACTGTGTACTTAACACCTTGTTCGGGTAGAACTAGTACGGGAGCGGATGTTAACTTATCCTTGAGCTCCTGGAAGGCAGCTTCCGCTTTTTAATTCCACACGTATTTGACGTCTGTACAGGTCAACTGGGTAAGTGGCCGTGCGATTTTTGAAAAATCCTTGATAAACCGACGATAATAACTGGCCAGTCCAAGAAAGCTCCTTACTTCCGTTGTGGATTTGGGCTGTTCCTAGTCCTGCACGGTTGCAACTTTATCATATTGTACGGCGATTCCATCAGCCGAAATCACGTGACCCAGGAATTTTCCTTCTTCCTTCCAGAAGTCACACTTGTTATGAGCAGCATACAATTTATGTTCCTTAAGGGTGTTTAGGACTGCTCGCAGATGTTCCTCATGGTCTTCTCGGCTCTTAGAGTACACGAGGATATCGTCAATGAATACGATAATGTATCGATACGGGAATGGCCTAAAGACGCGGTACATCAGGTCCATGAACATTGCAGGAGCGTTGGTGAGTCCAAAGGGCATTACTAGAAACCCATAGTGCCCAAAGCTTGTCTTAAATGCCGTCTTTGGTACATCTTCCTTTCTGACCCGTACTTGATGGTACCCCGACTGCAGGTCAATCTTTGAGAAGTAACGGGCACCCTTTAGTTGATCGAATAGATCATCGATTCTGGGCAACAGGTATTTATTCTTTATCGTTACCTTATTCAGCTTCCGATAGTCTATGCATAGACGGAGGATTCCGTCCTTTTTTCGAACAAAGAGGACCGAGGCTCCCCACGTTGATACGCTGGGTTGGATGAACCTATACTCCAATAAATCGTCTATCTGTCGCCTCAGCTCTTCCATTTCACACGGGGCCATGCGATATGTTGGTAGCGCAATTGGAGTTGTGCTAGGCATTAGGTCGATTGTAAATTTGACCTCTCGTTGGGGCGGAAGTCCGGGTACACCGCGAAATAGATCGCTGAATTCCCGCACTACGGGGGTTGAGGTCACCGACGGACAATCTTTATAGCTTACATCACGCATGGCATAAATTTTAACAGGATACCTGTGGCTGAACTGAACGGGGATCGTGAAGGAGTCTCCTCCTGGAAGTTGTACCGTCATGCTTCTAGCTCCACAGTCTATCTCGGCTTCTACTGTAGTTAGCCAGTCCATGCCGATGATGACGTCGTAATAGCGAATGCTGACAACGATTAAATTTAGGCATATTTCCTTCCCACCAATGATGACGGTGCAATAGGAGCAGGTTTTCGTGGAGTCGGAGAAGGACCCTACGACAGTCATCACCGAGATTTTCGGTACATTTGTAGTCTTCAATCCTATTCGCTTCACTAGAGAGTATGATATGAAGGAGACAATAGCTCCAGTATCAACCAATATATGCACGGGAGTATCGTGTATGTGGGCGGTACCTTCAAAAGCTCGAGGAACTGAGCCCAAGGTGTTAGGCTTGTCGGCGATCATTGCGTGAACTCTTGCTTGTTGAACACGATTAGCCCCAGACGCAACGAAAGCCGGGTGTGATCGACCTTGGGGAGCTGAAGCTCGCCCAGTTTGCAGTTGTGGCTTTGGTTATGCAGAAGATGCCACGTTGGTGCCTGATGGAGAGTGGCCTGCTGACATGGAGGGTTTAATGTTGTGGTCTTTCATTTTAATGTTGTAGGTACATATTCGGGTGGAATTTGAGGTGGGTGGCGGCATCAAGGCGCGCAATGGGGTTGGTTCCGTGCGAACCCTCTTGCTTGGGGCAATGAAGGTAGAGGTTTCCGGCCTCTCTCATGCACCGATTTGAAGGCGGGCGCGTGAGAGTCGGATAGCGTCCTGTTCTGATTCCAGCGCCTTAGCGAAGGCAGCTGCATAGGTAGTGATCTTGGTACAGCACATTTTCGTGCGAATCCCAGGCCGCAGCCCCTCCGAAAAGTGGCGTAATTTCGCCCCCTCATCTGCAGCCGTGGCCGATGTGTACCTCAGCAATTCTGATAACCGAGTCTCGTACTCCCTAACACTCTTATCGCCCTGCTGTAGTTTGTAATATAGGGCCTCTTGGGCATGTCGGTACGTGATCGGATGTACTTCTCGTAGAATCGATCCTTGAAGTCTTGCTAGGTCCACACGTGGTTTCTCGGGATCGTGCGTTTGACGCTCCTCCACCACAAGTCCGCGTCCTTTTCAACCGAGTAGGCGACAAGAGCCACTTGCTCGGCTTCGGAGCATTGGAAGGTCTCGAGCATCTTGTCCATACGGTCGAGCCAATGCTCGGCATCTGCCGGGTTGTGGGTTCCGGCGAAGGTCGGGGGGCGCATCTTTTGAAAGTGCTCGAAGATGCCCTCCCTGTGAATTTGAACCAGTTGTGCTAGCGGAGGAGGGGGAGGTGGTGTCACTTGTGCATCATCGGCGCTTGCAACCGGCGCGGACGCAACACCTCCCGCACTTTGGGCAATCACCCCCATAAGTGCGGTAAGAGTTTGTTGTTGTTGTTGCAGCGCACTCAGCAATCGCTGCATCACATCCTGGTTTTGCAAGGCCTGGGGCAAGGGGGAAGGTGGCGGCAATGATGACCCATGGTGAGAGCTTAGCGGATATTCCCTTGCGGTGTGTTAGCATCTTCGGGTCCCCCACCCCCATTTGTCCGAGTGTACACTCGATCGAAGTGATGTAACATTGGGCTGCACATGTCAATGGACGTCTGTTAGTATCCCAGCGGAGGCCCATATTGTAATAAGCGGTAATGAGTTTCTATCATCATGTGCGTGCACATATAGTCATACACATACATGCATACACAATTTAGAAAGAAAGATATAAGTATCACAGTTTACACAATTCAAGAAAGACATAGCATTCATAGTTAGAAATTTCATTTCATTCATAAGTAAAATCTTACAAGTTAGCCACTACACCCACAATGATTCCCATACTTGGCCACATCATGGCCCAAAATTGGTCCTAATACTTAGCCTACTTGTGGAAGCATCACTCTTCACCCAAGGCCCTAACACACATACTAATTAACTTACTAAAAACTAAAAGGGAGATCTAGGCCTACGAAGGGGGTGCGCCCTCCTTGTTCTTCTCAAGACAACAGAGGATTCGCTTAAGAAGACTGTGCATCTTTTTGTTCCGGTTGTCGACTTGCTCGACCTTCCTCTTAAGGTTGATTATCTCGGCCTGGAGATCGATAGGCGGTTGGTTGTCTCCGCCTTCGGCCTTCGGCTCATCGTCTCCACCTTCTTCCTCACCTTCTTCCTCCGATATCTCCAGATCAGGTTCGTCCGGTGAATTTTTTATCACCCGCATCCGTTGAAGGGTATTGATACCGATCGGCCTGACCGGATCAAATCCCCCCTTGGTCCCATGATTCGGCATTGTCGGGCCAAACGGCAGATGAGGCGTGCAAACGAGAGGGCCGGTGGTTTGGCACAAAGCGTGGAGGCAGCCTTTACAATGTGCCTAAGTATAAGGGTCGGAAGGCACACATCTTCGCCTCATGTCACTTGATAGAACACCTCTATCATGAAATACGACAGCTCCGTGGTGTTCCCCTTTCGTGGGTACACGTTTGCTGCAAAAATCTGGTGGAGGACTCGATTCTCCACAAGCATGTCACTAGCCAACAGGCCCGCATTGGACTTCCAGCTAGCCATTTTTCCACACAGGGCACGTATCCGTTCGTACTTGTCCTGGTGTTGCTTGCTATCGTCTTCGTCGATGTAGATAGTTCCCAACGGGATTTCTTACTCCTCCGCAATCACCTCGGCATCGATGTAGTACATTTGGCCGCCGCCTTCTATGTTGAAGTCCAAAGGGTCGAAACTAGGGCTGGTGATCTTGGAATAAAAGAGGCGCGTTAACCCCTCGCTGGTTACGTCGTCTATCTTGAAGACCGGGCCCCATCCCTTCTCCCTTAAGGCGTTGAGGGCCCCATATTTCTCAAAGACATCCTCTTCCATCGGCTGTTCGAAGATTACCGGCCGTTTTGAAAACCTACCATAGGGTTAGCTTGAAGAAGACGCCCCTTGGTCGCTCTTCTTTTTCTCGGAAGCCTCTCGGCTATGTCCGGCAGCGGTCCTCTTGCTTCCGGTAAGAGCTACAAGGAGAGGGATAGCAAAAAAAGAAGCCACGACGGAGTGGAAGGACGTCATTGATGGGTTCTTGAAGTTGGAGATGAAATGAGGTGAGATTTCTAGAAGTTTGGGGGAGGATTTGGAGAGTTGGAAAGTTAGGGCTTGGTAGGAAATGAGAGAGAAGAGAGAAAATGGAAGAAGTGGGGTGAAAAGGGGGAAATTTTGGTTTTAAGATGGCCCACACGTGTCTTGGTGGGCCTGTCCGGCGGTATCAAACGCTGTCTGGTGGTACCGGACAGGTCTGGACCAGTTGGACTAGCGGGGTCTGGTGGTACCGGACAAGTCTGGTACCGGACAAGTCTGGTACCAAGTGCAAAAAAAATTTCTCTTTTTTTCTTTTTCTTTCTTTCTTTCTTTGTCTTTTTTTTTTTTGGGCAGAGGTGTCCGGTGGTACCGGACATTGTCAGGTACCACATCTTGTGGCACCCCGGATGCCAGGGTGTCTGGTGTGGGCCATCTTAAAACCAATTTTTCTCCCTCTTTTTATCTCACTCCTTCCATTTTCTCTCCTCTCTCATTTCCTACCAAGCCCTAACTTTCCAACTCTCCAAATCCTCCCCCAAACTTCTATAAATCTCACTCCATTTTATCTCCAACTTCAAGAACTCATCAATGGTGGCCTTCCTCTCCGCCGTGGCTTCTTTGTTTGCTATCCCTCTCCTTGTAGCTCTCATCGGAAGCAAGAGGGCCGCTGCCGAACCCAGCCGAGGGGCTTCCAAGAAGAAGAAGAGCGACCAAGGGGCGTCTTTTTCAAGCCAATCTTGTGATAGGTTTGCAAAACGCCCGGTAATATTCGAACGGCCGGTGGAAGATGACATCTTTGAGAAATATGGGGCCCTCAACGCCTTAAGGGAGAATGAATGGGGCTCGGTCTTAAAGATAGACGACGTAGCCAACGAGGGGTTAAGGCACCTCTTCTATTCCAAGATCACCAGTCCTAGTTTCGACCTCTTGGACTTCGACATAGAGGGCGACGGCCAAGTGTACCACATCGACGCCGAGGCGATTGCGGAGGAGTTGGCAATCCCGTTGGGAACCGTCTACATCGGCGAAGACGATAGCAAGCCACACCAGGACAAGTACGAACGGATCCGTGCCCTGTGTGGAAAAATGGCTAGCTGGAGGTCCAATGCGGGCCTGTTGGTTAGTGACATGCTTACAGAAAACTGAGTCCTCTACCAGATTTTTACAGCAAACGTGTACCCACGAAAGGGAAACACCACAGAGCTGTCCTATTTCATTATAGAGGTGCTCTATCAAGTGACGTGGGGTGAAGATGTGTGCCTTCCGACCCTTATACTTAGGCACATTGTAAAGGCTGCTTCCACGCTTTGCGCCAAACCACTGGCCCTCTCGTTTGTGCGCCTCATCTGCCGTTTGGCCTGATGATGCCGAATCGTGGGACCAAGGGGGGATTTAGAGCCGGTCAGGCCGATCGGTATCAATATCCTTTAACGGATGCGGGTGATAAAAGATTTCACCAGATGAACCTGATCTGGTGATATCGGAGGAAGACAATGAGCCGAGGGCCGAAGGAGGGGACAACCAACCGCCTATGGATCTCCGTGCCAAAATATTCAACCTTAAGTGAAAGGTCGAGCAAGTCGACAACCGGAACAAGAAGATGCGGAGTCTTCTTAAGTGAATCCTCTGTTGTCTTGAGAAGAATAAGGAGGGCGCACCCCCTCCGTAGGCCTAGATTTCCCTTTTAGTCATTAGTAAGTTAATTAGTATATGTGTTAGGGCCTTGGGTGAAGAGTGATGCTTCCCCAAGTAGGCTAAGTATTAGGACCAATTTTGGGCCATGATGTGGCCAAGTATGGGAATAATTATGGGTGTAGTGGCTAATTTGTAAGATTTTACTTATGAATGAAATGAAATTTATAACGATAAATGCTATGTCTTTCTTGAATTGTGTAAACTGTGATACTTATGTCTTTCTTTCTAAATTGTATGTGTACGTCTGTATGTGCACGCACATGATGATAGAAACTCATTACCGCTTATTACAATATGGGCCTCCGCTAGGATACTAACGTACGTCCATTGGCATGTGCAGCCCAATGTCGCATCACTTCGATCGAGTGTACACTCGGACAAATCAGGGTGGGGGACCCAAAGATGTTAACACACCGCAGGGGGGAAACAATGACCCCAACTCTAGCGGTGAGCGCCCTGAGATGACGGGGGAATATCCGCTAAGCTCTCACTAAGGGCCATCATTGCCGCCACCTCCCTCCTTGCCTCAGGCCTTGCAAAACTAGGATGTGATGCAGCAATTGCTGAGTGCACTACAACAACAAACTCTTACTGCACTGATGGGGGTAATTGCCCAGAGTGTGGGAGGTGTTGCGTTCGCGCCAGTTGCAAGCGCCGATGATGCACAAGTGACACCACCTCCCCCTCCTCCGCCGGCATGACCGATTCAAATTCACAGGGAGGGCATCTTCGAGCGCTTTCAAAAGATGCACCCCCCGACCTTCGCTGGAACCCACAACCTGGCAAATGCTGAGCACTGGCTTGACCGTATGGACAAGATGCTCGAGCCTTTCCAATGCTCCGGAGCCGAGCAAGTGGCTCTTGTCGCTTACTCGCTTGAAAAGGACGCGGACTTGTGGTGGAGGAGCGTCAAACGCACGGTCCCGAAAAACCACATGTAGTCCTGGTAAGACTTCAAGGATCGGTTCTACGAGAAGTACTTCCCGATCATGTACCGACATGCCCTATATTACAAACTACAACAGGGCCAATATGAGTGTCGGGGAGTACGAGACCCGGTTCTCAAAATTGTTGAGATACGCGCCGGCTACGGCCGCGGATGAGGGGGCAAAATTACGCCACTTTTTGGAGGGACTGCGGCCTAGGATTCGCACGAAAATGTGTTGTAACGAGATCACTACCTATGCGGCTGCCTTCACTAAGGCGCTAGAGTCAGAACAGGACGCCATCCGACTCTCACATGCCCGCCTTCAAATCGGTGCGCGAGAGAGGCCGGAAACCTCTACCTTCACTGCCCCAAGCAAGTGGGTTCGCACGGAACCAACCCCATTGCGCGCCTTGATGCCGCCTCCCACCTCAAATTCCACTCGAACATGTACCTACGGCCAGAAGACAGGGCATAATGAGGGGTATTGCTACGCTAAGATGAAAGACCACAACATTAAACCCTCCACGTCAGCAGGCTGCTCTCCATCAAGCACCAACGTGGCATCTTCTGCACAACCAAAGCGACAACTGCAAACTGGGCGAGCTTCGGTTCCCCAAGGTCGATCACACCCGGCCTCCGTTGAGTCTAGGGCTAATCAAGTTCAACAAGCAAGAGTTCACGCAATGATCACAGACGAGCCTGACACTTTGGGCGCAGTTCCTCGAGCTTTTGAAGGTACCGCCCACATACACGATACTCCCGTGCATATATTGGTTGGTACTGGAGCTACTGCCTCCTTCATATCATACTCTCTAGTGAAGCGACTAGGATTGAAGACTACAAATGTACCGAAAATCTCGGTGATGACTGCCGTAGGGTCCTTCTCCAACTCCACGAAAACCTGCCCCCAATGCACCGTCATCATGGGTGGGAAGGAAATGTCCCTAAATTTAATCGTTGTCAGCATTCGCTATTACGACGTCATCATCGGCATGGACTAGCTAGCTACAGTAGAAGCCGAGAGAGACTGTGGAGCTAGAAGCATGACGGTACAACTTCCAGGAGGAGACTCCTTCACGATCCCCATTCAGTTCAGCCACAGGTATCGTGTTAAAATTTATGCCATGCGTGATGTAGGCTATAATGATTGTCCGTCGGTGAGCTCAGCCCCCGTAGTGTGGGAATTCAGTGATCTATTTCGCGGTGTATCCAGACTCCCGCCCCAATGAAAGGTCGAATTTACAATCGACCTAGTGCCTGGCACAACTCCAATTACCCTACCAGCATATCGCATGCCCCCATGTGACATGGAAGAGCTGAGGCGAGAGAGAGACGATTTATTGGAGTACGGGTTCATCCAACCCAGCGTATCACCGTGGGGAGCCCCGGTCCTCTTTGTTCGAAAAATGGACGAAACCCCCCGTCTATGCATAGACTATCGGAAGCTGAATAAGGTAACGATAAAGAATAAATACCCGTTGCCCAGAATCGATGAACTATTTGATCAACTGAAGGGTGCCCGTTACTTCTCAAAGATTGACCTGCAATCGAGGTACCATCAAGTACGGGTCAGAAAGGAAGATGTACCAAAGACGGCATTTAAGACAAGCTTTGGGCACTATGAGTTTCTAGTAATGCCCTTTGGACTCACCAACGCTCCTGCAGTGTTCATGGACCTGATGAACCGCGTCTTTAGGCCATTCCTGTACCGATACGTTATCGTGTTCATTGACGATATCCTCGTGTACTCTAAGAGCCGAGAAGATCATGGGGAACATCTGCGAGCAGTCCTAAACACCCTTAAGGAACACAAACTGTATACTGCTCATAACAAGTGTGACTTCTGGAAGGAATAAGTAAAATTCCTAGGTCACGTAATTTCGGCTGATGGAATCGCCGTAGACGGTGCTAAAGTTGCAGCCGTGCAGGACTGGGAACAGCCCAAATCCGCAACGGAAGTAAGGAGCTTTCTTGGACTGGCCGGTTATTATCGTCGGTTTATCAAGGATTTTTCAAAAATCGTACGGCCACTTATCCAGTTGACCTGTAAAGACGTCAAATACGTGTGGAATGAAAAAGTAGAAGCTGCCTTCCAGGAGCTCAAGGATAAGTTAACATCCGCTCCCGTACTGGTTCTACCCGATCAAGGTGTTAAGTACACAGCATACGTGGATGTGTCGCGGGTCAGTTTAGGATGCGTTCTAATGCAGAAGGACAGGGTGATTGCATACGCGTCTCGTCAATTACGAAAGCACGAGGAGAACTATCCCACTCACGATTTGGAATTGGCTGCTATCATCTTTGCTCTAAAGTTGTGGAGACACTACTTGTACGGGGAAGAATTTGAACTCTTCTGTGACCTTAAGAGTCTAAAATATATATTCATCCTAGCGTAATCTGAATTTGAGGCAGCGTCGGTGGATGGAAACGCTTAAGGATTTTAACTTGGATGTATCCTACCATCTAGGCAAGGCAAAGCTGGTGGCAGACGCGTTGAGCCGCAAGAAGACGCTGGAAAGTGTAGCCACTCTGATGGTGGAAGAATGGAATATGATCGAATGGTTACAGGATTTTGGTTTGACGTTTAACGTAGAAGGGCCATGTGAACAAATATTCCATCTTTGTGTAAAGCCATAACTAAATTGCAGAATCATCGTGGCCCAGGACCGTGATGGATTACTGCGTAAAAAGAAGGACCTAGCGGTCGAGGAAGACAAACCAAAATGGCGTATTGGGAGTAATGAAGGCCTACGATTCCAATGCCGCCTTTGCGACCCAGATGTTCCAGAATTGAAGGACGAAATCCTAAACTTAGCCCATAAGTCGAAACTGGCAATACACCCAGGAAGCACTAAGATGTACCAAGTATGAAAAGGAACTACTGGTGGGGGAACATGAAACGAGAGATTGCAGATTATGTGTCACGGTGTCTCACGTGCCAACAAGTCAAGGCCGAACACCGACAACCACCAGGGCTACTCCAACCTCTACCCATAGCCGAATGGAAGTGGGACTTCATCTCGATGGACTTCATTTCATGACTACCAAGGACTAGAACAGGGCATGATTCTATATGGGTCATAGTGGACAGATTGACTAAACCTACCCATTTCCTGCCCTTGCGCTCCTCGCACAATACCGAAAAATTGGCAAAGCCGTACATTAAGGAGATAGTAAGGCTGCATGGGGTGCCCCGTGTGATCGTGTGGGATCGTGACACTCGCTTCACATCAATCTTCTGGGCTCGAATCCAACAAGCCATGGGTGCGAAACTGACTTACAAGCACGGCTTTCCACCCTCAGAATGATGGCAAGACCGAGTGGGTGAATCAAATATTGGAAGACATGCTCAGGGCATGTGCATTTGGATTTCAAGGATAGCTGGGACGAATGCCTCCCTTATGCGGAATTCGCGTATAACAATAGCTATCTGGCCAGTATTGGCATGGCCCCGTATGAGGCTCTGTACAGGCGCCCCTGTAGAGCTCCACATTGCTGGACAGAGATTTGAGAAGGGAAAATTCTCGGGCCAGAATTGGTACAATAAACCTCCCAGAAAATTGATCTTATCAGAAGACGCCTACAGACTGCCTAGAGCCGTCAGAAAAGCTACGCCGATAAGCGACGTCGACCTCTCGAATTTGAAGAGGGAGCTCACGTGTTCTTAAAAATCTCACCGATGAAAGGAGTCCTTCCGATTTGGAAAGAAAGGCAAATTGACTCCATGATATATCGGACCATTTCAGATTTTGAACCGTGTTAGGCGCCGTAGCATACTGACTCGCGCTACTGATTCCTCTAGCTGGGGTACTCGATGTGTTCCACATCTCAATGCTAAAGAAGTATGTGCCGGACCCATCGCACATCATAAAGTGGGAACGAGTTGAGCTCCGAGAGGATGCTACATGCGTACTCCAACCTATCCGCATCTTGGATCGGAAGGAGCACGTTCTCTGTAGCAAGACGGTCCCATTGGTCAAGGTACTTTGGGCCCACCATTTGGAACAAGAAGCCACGTGGAAAGGCCACTTATATGCAACTTAAATCCTTGGGGGCTATATGTCCCAATTCCCCCAACCCTTATAACCCATTTTCTCAGCCATTTCTCTCATTTCTCAGCCAATTTTCTGAGAGGGGTGTGTGAGAGAGAAATGGGGAGTTATGGAAGAAGGATTCTCAAAGAGAAGCCCTTGCATGCTATCCCTACCCGGACCTAGCCGCCTTCACAACACTCAAGTCGGCTTCTCTCGCGATTGGAGACCTTCCCGGACGTCGTTTGAAGTAAGTCCATGATAAATCCCCCATCTTCTCTAGCTTCTTACATAGGTTTTCCCCATTTCCTGATTTACTAGCACCTTCTTGCAGGATTTTCCTAATCCTCCTCCGAACCAAGGTGTGTATCATTTAGCCATGTGTTGCCTTGCAACCAATGCCTGCAATTGCAGTTGATACCTTCAATTTCCAAGTTTAGGAAGTTGGATTGGAGCTAGGAAAGTTATATGAGATTGGTAGAATTCCGTCGTCTAGGGATTTGGAGGCTAGGTGTTTGGTAGGGCCATTTGCATGCTCATATCATCCTACACATGTTCTCATTATGCTATATTCTATGCTAAGATGTCTTAGAACTTATACCAATACGTGATAGTTGAGATTCTAGTATTACATGTTTTGTAAATTGAATTACGCATGAGCTAGGGAATCGGGAAGTGTTTGGGGTGACAGGTAATAGCTTCCGACCCGGGAAGTACAATAGTTGAGGCGGCCGCACAAGGTCGGCAGCCTCGGGAACGGGGTGGTCGACTATAGTGGAAGTCGGGGTGATTGGCTGTGGTCGAGGACCACGGGGGCGGTACGTGCTCAAGGCCGGTCTTCCCCTAGCCGAGGACCTTGGCCCACCACCGAATCGGATGGCAATATATATATCAAGTGTTTGAATGTGTTTCTATCACTTATGTAGAATCGATATACCGGCGCACCATTTGATGGGCCCACTAGAAAGCATACAGGCGTACCGATCCCTCAAGACTCATGAGCTGAAGATGGTGGTATGGGCCCTATTCCTGTGCTGTCGGCCTACGTTGGATTGATGCTTCCCCGTAGTGTTCGTTGAGCATCGTAGAGGTGACACACCTACTACTCGACTATGGGATAGGGCGATGAACCCTGTTCCGCCTGTGTTGGGCGCGTCTGACGAGCCGCGGCCAAACCAGCTACCTCGGGGCTGTAGACCCGAGATAGGATCGAGGGGCTACTGGCTGTCACCTGCGTTCGCCCCGCAGGTAGTCAGGTGGTCCTAGTCGGCCAAATTGATAGAAGTTACATGGGCTTCGCCTACCGGCTATGTGATAAAAGGATTTAACTAATTACTTGGCTAATCATGTGTAGTTAAGCATGACATACATTGTTATTGCAGGTGAGGTGGTGGTGCCACTCACTGGCGGCTGTGACAAGCATCGGTGTTCAGGCATGCATCTGCATTATATGCATTCATCTCATTTAATAACCATATTTATGATGACATGTTATTCTTTAATTCTATCTTTGGAAAATGAAGTTATTATCTATATTGTTTGTATTGGTGAATGTGTAACCTAAGGAAATGAAACCACTGAGTTGGTCACTCACTCCCCTTTCTGGGGTGGTGGTTTATACCACCAACCAGATGACCCAGGTATACAGGAGGCGGTCGAAGCGACCGAGTTCGTAAAACTTGGAGAGGACGCCGACGAGTACCTTCAATACGCAGGCGACCAGGACTATTAGAGTGCGAGATGTCGGGAGTATTTCTTTTGGGGTTTGGCGCCTACACGGCATTCCTATTTAGCTTTTTCTGACAGTATATTCTGAACTTGTAGTGGGGGCCCCAATGTGAGGAATGTAGTCTGTGTACATTTTTTTTTGGAATTATATATATACACATGTTCCTCTTTCTTTTGGAAATGTTTCGCCCATGATTGAGTTGTTTATGCTTGGCTAAATCTACAATTCTACAATTAATTGCAATATATTCATGCACCGCATTATGTGGAGCCCGGGATATCAGGGGCTGAGGGCAACCACGGACCTTGGCATCCAGGGTGCCGCAAGAGTTGGTATCAGAGCGAAGGCATTAGAAAAAACGGGACTATGGGTATGGACTCACCAAAAGAAAGGAGACGGAGTGGGGGCGAGTAAACCTTAAATGTAGTACGAGATTGAACCAGTCAATCTTCGTAGATGGGGGGTTGATTATAAACCCCTTGAATTAGAGGGTACGTCTATGATGGATAGAGCTGGGGCACTAATAAGTGGCCAAGGATAGGGTTGGGGTGAAGGAAGAATACCCAAATGTGGGAAATGATAGAGGAATAGGACCCACACTTGACTTGGGAACCTTGGGACAGACCTGTCCGGTACCAACGGACAGTGTCCGGTACCACCGGACCCTCTACACACCCACTATGTCCAAAAACTTCCAGCACTGTCCGGTACCACCAGACAGTGTCCAGCACCACTGGACACCTCTGCCCCCCCCCCAAAAAAAAAAAATTTGCACTTGGTACCAGACCTGTCCGGTACCACCAAACAGCGTCCGGTACCTCCAAACCCCACTGGTCCAACTTGTCCAGACCTGTCCGGTACCACCGGACAGGCCCACCAATGCACATGTGGGCCCATAACCCCGAATGCCAGTGTCCGTGGTTGCCCTCGGCCCCCGATATCCCGAGTTCCACATAATGGGGTACTTGAATGTATTGCAGATAATTGCAGAATTGTAGAATTAGCCAAGCATAAACAACTTCATCATGGGCGAAACATTTCCAAAAGAAAGAGGAACATGTATATATATAATTCCAAAAAAAAAAAAAAAAATGTACATGGACCACATTCCTCACATTGGGGCCCATTGGGCCCCCCACTACAAGTTCAGAGAATACTGTCCCAAAAAGCTGAACCGGAATGCCGTGTAGGTGCCAAACCCCAAAAGAAATACTCCCGACGCCCCCCACTCTAATAATCCTGATCGCCTGCGTACTGAAGGTCTCGTCGGCGTCCTCTCCAAGTTCTACGAACTCGGTCGCTTCGACCGCCTCCTGTATACTGGATCACATGGGTCATCTGGTTGGTGGTTTAAACCACCACCCCAGAAGGGGAGTGAGTGACTAACTCAG
Source organism: Liriodendron chinense (assembly GCA_003013855.2). NCBI lineage: Eukaryota > Viridiplantae > Streptophyta > Magnoliopsida > Magnoliales > Magnoliaceae > Liriodendron > Liriodendron chinense. The sequence goes on from ML058572.1 coordinate 49,687, forward strand.
TGGTTTCATTTCCTTAGGTTACACATTCTCCAATACAAATAATATAGATAATAACATCATTTTCCAAAGATTGAATCAAAGAATAAGACAGCATCACAAGCATAGTTATTAAATGAGATGAGTGCATGTAATGCAGATGCATGCCCGACCACCGATGCTTGTCACAGCCGCCAGTGAGTGGCATCACCACCTCACCCTGCACAGACAATGTATGTCATGCTTAACTATACATGATTAGCCAAGTAATTAGTTAAATCCCTTTATCACACAGTTGGTTGGCGAAGCCCCTGTACCAACGTTCTATCAATTTAGCCGACTGGGACCTCCTGGCTCCTTGCGGGGCAAATGCAGGTCACAGCCAGTAGCCCCTCGATCCTATCTCGGGTTTACAGCCCCGAGGTGCCTGGTTTGGTCACGTCTCGTCAGACGCGCCCAACACAGGCGGAATAGGGTTCATCAGCCTAACCCATAGTCGAGTAGTAGGTGCGTCACCTTCTACGGCGCTCAATGGACACTACGGGGAGGCATCACCCCAGCGTAGGCCGACAACACGGGAATAGGGCCCATACCACCATCCCCGGCTCATGAGTCTTGAGGGATCGGTACGCCGTATGCTTTCTAGTGGGCCCATCAAATGGTGCGCCGGTATATGGATTCTACATAAGTGATAGAAACACATTCAAACACTTGATACATATATTGCCATCCGACCCGGTGGTGGGCTAGGGTCCTCGGCTAGGGGAAGCAAGGGGAAGACCGGCCTTGAGCACGTACCGCCCTCATGGTCCTCGTCCACAGCCGATCGCCCCTGACTTCCACCATAGTCGACCACCCCGTTCCCGAGGCTGCCAACCTTGTGCGGCCACCTCAACTATTGTACTTGCTGGGTCGGAAGCTATTACCCGTCACCCCAAACACTTCCCGATTCCCTAGCTCATGCGTAATTCAATTTACAAAACATGTAATACTAGAATCTCAACTATCACGTATTGGTATAAGTTCTAAGACATTTTAGCATAGAATATAGCATAATGAGAACATGTGTAGGATGATATGAGCATGCAAATGGCCCTACCACACACCTAGCATCCAAATCCCTGAACAACGGAATTCTACCAATCTCATATAACTTTCCTAGCTCCAATCCAACTTCTTAAACTTGGAAATTGAAGGTATCAACTACAATTGCAGGCATTGGTTACAAGACAACACATGGGTAAATGATACACACCTTGGTTTGGAGGAGGATTAGGAAAATCCTGCAAGAAGGTGCTAGTAAATTAGGAAAAAGGGGAAAACCTATGTAGGAAGCTAGAGAAGATGGGGAGATTTATGATGGACTTACTTCTACTGACGTCCGGGAAGGTCTCCAATCGCGAGAGAAGCCGGCTTGAGTGTTGTGAAGGCGGCTATGTCCGGGTAGGGTAGCATGCAAGGGCTTCTCTTTAAGAATCCTTCTTCCACAACTCCCCCTTTCTCTCTCACACACCCCTCTCTCTCTGAAAATTGGCTGAGAAATGAGAGAAAGGGCTGAGAAAATGGGTTATAAGGGTTGGGGGAATTGGGACATATAGCCCCCCATGATTTAAGTTGCATAAAAGTGGCCTTTTGTGCCCTGTTTTGATTATGTGGTGCCCACCTGACCCTCTAGGCCAATTCAGCCCATAGAATGGCCTTACCATGTTGAGATCCTTGTTTGGGTACGATTTGGGACCTATTAGACATGGGGATTGCCGGATCGAAGGCGACATCTGTTCAACGGTCACCGGTTGTCGATCGGGGCCCATGTCAGGGGATCATGTGCTGGTTTATGTTTGAAATCCATGGTCTACATTCCATGGCAATGCAAGGGTCCATGGGGCCCACGCAAGAAAAGTGAATTGAGTAATGATTACTTACTAAAGGTACAGTGCAAGTACACTTGCACTCCCATGTGCAACTGCAGGAGACTACAATTTATGATTTCGGGTGCCGATTTCGACGTAACGCTCGCCTACCACTGTCAAGTCCGGTACGTGGGTGGTCCCCGACGAGTTTCGTGCTTAATTATCTCGAGACGGGAGGCGGAACGGACTCCTACGCGCGTATCTAAGTTCTTGATACCATGAGACTATAGTTCTCTTAGTCATGTGTGGCCAATTATTCGTCCAAAGGGTGATATGTGTCTAGCGGGTTCGAGCATGTGTTTGTGTCTTAAGGAAGGTGATTTTACGGGGCGTTACACCATGATTGTTTCTTTCTATAAAGATTTGTTATCTTCTGATGAGTGGTCGAGACCGCGATTGGAGAACTTATTTTTTTCTCAACTTTCTCCTCAAGATTTTTAGTCTTTTGAAATTCCTTTCCATGAAGACCAGGTTAAAGAGGCCCTTAATTCCTTGTGGGGAAAAAGCTCCTAGCCCGGATGGCTTTCCTATGTGTTTCTTTCATATATTTTGGCTGCTGGTTAGTACAGATATTATGGATTTCTTCGCAGAATTTTCAAAATGGCCTGTCTTTCAAAAGAGCTGGGGAGCACCTTTATTGCTTTGATCCCCGAGATAGAGGGTGCAGAATCTCCTAAGGATTTCAGGTCGATTAGCCTCATTGGAGCCCTTATAAAATCCTTTCCAAAGTTCTAACCTCTAGATTTAAGAAGGTGCTTACCCATGTTATTTCGGAGAACCAAAGTGCTCTTATAGCAGATAGGCAGATATTAGATTCTGCTCTTATTGCTCATGAGTGTATCGACTCTAGACATAGGGAGGGGGGAAGCGGAGTGGTTTGTAAGCTGGATCTTCATAGGGCTTATGATCATGTTGATTGTGAATTTCTGGATTACATGCTTGGGAGGATCGGATGCAGATCTAAGTGGAGGGGATGGATTCAAGCCTGTATCCAATCGTCGGTTTTTTCCATCCTGATCAATGGGCTCCAAATAGGTTTTTTAAATCTTCTTGCGAGATCAGACAAGGGATCCTCTATCTCCTTATTTGTTTGTGGTGGTGGGGGGAGGCCCTCAATAGAATTCTTCAAAACGTAGAGGAGAATGGTTTGTTTTTGGGTTTTAGAGTGGCAAATGCGGGAATGCAAGTATCTCATCTCCAATTTGCGGACGATACAATTCTTTTTTGTGATGCAGATAAACTTTCAAACCGGTCAAAGATGGAGGGACAGGGGTGAAGGATCTCACTCTTATGAACATGGCCCCTTCTAGGTAAATGGCATTGGAGATTCGGTGTAGAAACTAGAAAGTTGTGGAGGGAAATTCTAGTCTCCAAATATGGGTCGCAGCCGGGCATATGGAGCGTCAAACCTCTTCTCTCTATAGAGCGTCTAACGTATGGAGGGCGATTGTTTTGACTGAGCAAAGGTTTCGTGAAGGGGTATCCTTCTCGTCGGGAAATGGAAACGATATTTGCTTTTGGATGGATGCGTGGTGTGAGGATCGGCTTCTGATTGAGCTTTATCCCCGAATTGCGATATTAGCTACAGGTCGCTTTATCCACGTCAATGATTGCTATTCGTTTATGAGAGGTACCGTGGTGTGGTCCCCTCCTTGCAAAAGGAATTTGTCGAAAGAAGAGTTTCAGGAATTTTCGGATTTACTTCAGCACCTCAATATTTGTGCCGTCGATGCTAGTTGAAGACTCGATGGTTTGGAAGGAGCAAAGTTCGGGCACCTTCTTAGTCAAATCTTTCTACAAGTTGTTATCTAAGCCTTCTTCTGGGAGATCCTTCCCATTCCATCCTTGGTCTTATGGCGCTCCTCGTGTAGCGATGTTCGTGTGGCTCATGGGTAGAAAGAGGATCCTAACTATTGACAACTTGCAAAAAAGATCTTTAATTCTTCCAAATATTTGTTTGATGTGTATGAATGATGCGAAGTCAGTAGATCACCTGTTCATTCATTGTCCTATGGCTTCTTCTATTTGGAATCATTTTCTTTCTCTATTTAGGGTTTCTTGGGTGATGTCAAATTCAGTTGTGGATCTTCTATGGTCGATGCACGAGGTTAGTATGGGAAAGGCAATGAATGCGGTTTGGAGACTGGTGGCTATCGGAATCGTTTGGCTTATTTGGAAAGAACGGAATAGTTGCTCTTTTGATAACAGAGCATCATCGATGGAAGGGATAATTTGTAAAATCAAATGTATGGTGTTCGATTGGACTAGATACGTTGCAGAAGCAAAATGTGTGGATTTGTCCACCTTTTTTGTTTAGGTCCTGGGGTGTTTTTTTGCTGCCTTGTGGTGGCTTCTTTTAATAAAATTTCATGTTATCTCTAAAAAAAAGATGTTGACAAGTACAGATTTTGAAAAGAGATCTCCATTGCGTCACATAAACTATGGACCCCACCATGATGTATGTGTTTTTTTATCCACCACATCCATTCATTCTGTCAAATCATTTTGGGACATGAGCCCAAAAATGAGGCAAATCCAAAACTTTTGTAGCCCCCAAGAAATTTTCAATGGTAGGCATTCAATCCGTACAATTTTCTGTGGTGTGTGGTCCACTTGAGCTTTGGATCTACCTCATCTTTGGACTCATGCCATGAAATGATCAGAAAAATGAATGGACAACATGGATATAACACATACATCATGGTGGGGCCCACCTGTAACGAGGTTGAGTTTTGCCCCATTTTCAAGGTGAAATTCCGACTCTATTGCAAACATGAAGCACTTGCCATAATTATGATTTTACCCCCATTTACATGCATTTACACCAAACCAAACAGGCCCTAAAGTATATATTATGGAAACGTCATTTCCATGAAACTGGCGTTTGCCTTGTTTGTTTTTGTAAATTTGTTAGAAATGTTGTTTCCATTTCCCTCATTTCCTGAAAAATGTTCCTTTTTTGTTTCCTTGCCTACACCTAAGAATGTCATTTCCAAGAAATTCAGGGAAATATGAGGAAATGACCTCTCTTTTATAAAGTACCCCACTTGTTAGTCACATGTGCCATCACCCCTTGTAAGTGGCCTGCATGTGCAACCGTCTATCTTCAAGCGCCCCACACATGCCAATGTACCACATGTGCAGGCCATGACAAATTTTTTTTTTTTTTTCCATTTGACTAGATTCCCACCTAATTTTCCATTTGAGTAGATTCCCACCTATTAAGGTACAATAACAAGAAGTAGAGTGACAATCGAAAAGAGTGCCGGCCCAGTCTGTATTCTTTTAGGCCTAAACATGAAGATAATGATGCGTGCTTTTGAGAATAGAGAATCCCCTGACTATGTGTGCTTTTGAGGAACCTTAGGATGCGATAAGTAGCATGTAAGTATTGGTGTGGGGCGCATGCATGAACTGACTGACTTCGTTAACTGCATAGGCATTATCAAGAGGAGTAATGGTTAAATAGATGAATTTTCTAACTAATCATTGATGCAACTGACATCAACTGCAGGTTCACCACTATCATGTTGTAGGTAGTGATTCTGCTCAATGGGAGTGTTAACAAGCGAGCACCAAGAAAACCTTCATCATTTATTCCATGGAGTGGCGAGAAAAGAATGGAGGCGATCGATCATGTACGATGGGATTTCAACACAGAAAAAGATAGAAACAAACTAATGGGAATGAAGAGGGAATCAAAGAGGAAGATGGGATTCAGGGAGGTTGGACAGTAGTGTCCAAAAATAAGCTGGAGCAACAGAGGAAAGGATTAAAGGGAGGGGCAAAAGGGCCTACTGAAACTCCCAACTCCATACGTGGAAGCTTTTCTAGGGGGATGGCTGTTGGTGAACTTCGAGAGAGTTTTTGGACATGTGGGCAAGGTAGTGGAGGTGGTCATTCCACATGAATGGAATTCCCCTAACATCCGTGGCTCTACATTTTGTTAGGATGCGCTTGGCATAGGAGATTGAAACGGTGGTGCAGATGTTAAACGACATGAGTTTTGGAGGAAAGTAGTGTCTCGTCCATAAAGCTTGGTGCAGTCCAAAGGGGAAGAATAGAGAAGTGCCAAACGAATAGAGGATAGAGATAAAGAACAGGAAAGCAATGATGGGAAAGTAGAGGTTAACTACATCGATCGTGCAGGAGGCTCATTCAATGTTAAATGTGTTAAGTGTGGGTAGACCTTATAAATAGCCAATGATCGATACCCCAAGTCAGGGAACTACCAAAATCTCAGACAAAGAAGAAGAATCCAAGATGGCAGAGGAAAAGGGGGTTTGGAGGATGGAATCAGAGGACGGATCGGAAGTATGTATATATAAGTTGCTTGAGGATTCAATGAAATCCTTTGCATTCAATTTTGTAGTTATGGTCAGATTGGGAGCTTCTGGGACGGAAATGGAGGAATGGTTGGGATTAGCACAGAATTGCAGTGCGATCGATGAGGAGGACATAGTAATGAAGAGGTTGAAGGAGGACGTCATGTCGGTCTCTTTAAGCTCTCAAGAGGATGCAGACACTGTGTTCTTAGTATGTAAATTATATAGAAATGCTATGGTGAAAAAATTACAAAGATGGGAAGAGTGGTCTATATTAGGATGGGAGCACTGGTACTGGGGAATTCCAATGGAGTTTTGGATGACTAAAGTTTTCAAGGAAATGGGGGCTTGCATTGGTGATAGATCCTCGCACAGAAGATAGCTTGGAACTTTTGTTTGCTAGGATTCGAATTAGGAAGAAACAACAAGTATCGAGCTTGGAGAAGATTAGAATCAAAGTCAGAGAGGCTTCCGTATGGGTGAGAGTGCTACAAGAATCGGAAATATGGCCGGTGCATAAGATAAGACCCAAGTAGTGCGGGTGCAATTATCAATGAAGGAAAAAATAACATTGGTAACCAAAAGCAGAGGTTCTTGGAGAGGGACCCCAAACATTAGGATAAATAAGGGCAAAGGCACATCTCATTTTCCATTAAAGCTAGTGGGATAAAAAAAACGAGACTGTTTAGTGCTAGTGGGATAAAAAGAACAAGAATGTTTAGCAAGCTGGAATGTTTCACAAAATTGTCCACTCATACTACTAGACCTAAACAAAAGAGGAAGCAATAGCTTCTGACTATTAATAGGACTACGTCCTAGTGATGCCAATACACAATTCGATTAGTAGTTGACTTAACGAGGCTAGAAGTCTAGAAGGCCGATTAAATATCATTCGAAGGTTGAAAGAGAGAGCCGCCCACCTCCTGCCACACCCACGGCCACCCCCAATTCTCTATCCAATTTTGATGTCATGAAAAAACACAGTAAGGAGAAGAATGTTACACTATAATTGAGAGACCAACTAAGATTATTAACAAATAATAAATTTGAGGATAACTTTACAATATGAAGAACTTAAGAGAAGGGTAAACATGGAGAGAAATTAATGGTTTTCGATGCCTTTAACATGAATATAAGAACCATCATCAAATTTGACATGGTTGTCCAATGCAAGCAATGAATAGGAATGAAACTGAGAAGTCATACAAGTCATATGATTTGAGGCGCTAGAACCAATGATCTAGGACGGACCAGCAAAGGAGAACGACGTTGGGTGAACGAATGTTGATTTCCTTGACAAAGTAGACGACCTCTTCAGGAAGAGCCAGTTGATGATGCAGGTTGACAACCTCATTAATTGTTGTATCGATGAATACCACTTGAAAATATTGAACTCTAAGACTCATCATGGATAGTATCTAATGTGTCTATAATAGAAACATATGCTTTCCTAGGGATTGACCAACCAGAGCCAACGAGTATCCAGAGTATGCTTGGGGTGGGCACAATGAGTAAAATTAATTTGTTACACTCATTACTAGGCAGTGCTCTGGCTTCGACCAAGATCAAGACAGTTCCACCCACATCACCACAACCTATGACTAGGGGTGGGACGACGCATATCATAATTAGAATCATCATGGCCCATACTATTGCTACTAGCTCCAGGTTGCTCTCCGCGATTAAACCTACCTTTACCACCATTCCCTCAAGGGTGTTCGAAGTATCGGTATCACTACAAGTTTCGTTGGCTGGGGATATGGAAACAATATCGATATCGCTAATAACCAGAAATGCGGGGAAACATGGGGAAAAACGATGGAATTTTCCGGTGAAACTTTAGGAGATGCTAAAATACACATATTTGCATATTTAGTAATAAAAATTGAAAAAATGCATATATAATAAGTTTCTATTTAATGGAGGTCTACAAGCATGTGTTGTCATCAGAAACCAGTCCAAACATCCCATCCATCCCATCTATCCATCCAACCTTCCATCCAACCTTCCATCCAAACATCCATCGATATTTCAGAATATTGAAAACAGATGATATTTCATTGAGAAATCATCGACAATTGGCAAGGAAACAAAAGATTGTAGTCTCGATATTGCCCATGTTGCAATAACATTATATTGCGATATGATTGATATTATCATTGACAATTTGAACACTGCATACAAGCATGCGCCCATAAAATAATTTGAAATGAATTTTTTTTAATAAACATATTTTTGACGATATCGGTACACTGGCGATATTAGTGGAATATCATCAATACCCTAGCGATATAAGCAACACCTGAAATTTATACAAGTTGAAAATATTGGTGATACTTAGCGATGCATCGCTGACTTGGAATTTCTTAGACAACAAGTGTTATCGGTATCGTTGAACTAGAGATACAGATAATGGTGGGGATATTTCGATAATAACAGGGATACTATGAACAATACCCTCAACTAGGTCCACTATGACCAACAATCAACGGGGCAAGTAGAGTGAATCAATTATGAGAACTAGAGGCAATATCCAGCATCACTTTCCAGTGACTTTCCTCTTACTGAAATAAAGAGAGTAATCCAAGAGAAGAGAGTGGCTCTCAGCTAAGAATATGGGTGTAATTGTCCCTACTAAGGGATCAAGCCTGGATAGAAGATTAAAGATTTCTTGCTCTTTAATCTCTACCCAACCTCTTGAGCACATCAAATGGATCGGTCTATGGTGGCCTGACTCAAGCCGCATCCATTGAAGAGCTGTATAGTAATCTTCCCTAATGAAAATTTACAATCTCTTGAGTCAATTGAAACATGTGAGCTACATTCCAATGTTTTCTGTATCGTTATCGCATAATGCATCGCACCCTTGGGATACAGATACATATCAGCTATCGCTTGGGATATATCGATCGTATCGCGTAAAGTATCGTTGTTTGTTGGGAAACATGGGGAAACATTGTGAAATTGGTCAAATTTTTCAATGAAACTTCAGGAATTGTTAAAAAAGATACAAGTACACACTTAGAAATCAAAACATCATAAAAAAACAAGTGCACATAATAGGTTTCATTTGTATAGGGTCCTAATCTATGCGTTATCTGACTGAACTGATGCAAGTATATTCAAAGTTATTATATAATTTATAAATGTAAGAAAACATGCATGGAAACACAAGCAATACATTTAAAAGCAAAATAAGTAGAAATATACTTGTGAATAATGTGTGTGGATGTGGCTCAGACCCACATAGAGTTGCGTGGTGGCTCAAAATCATCATCTCCATCTTGACGGGGCTGGGCATAGTACTACTGCTTCACAAACCAACAATACTATGCCTAGTCATAGTAGAATGATACCAGTGAAGATACTCTCTAACATAACACTGGTACTCATCCTTTCCGAGTTTAGAAAATTTGGGGAAATTTTGAATATTTTTCAATTTTCCACAAATATACCTATCTTCCCAAAATCCCAAAATTAGAGTGTATGTGATCATGATTCATCAAACACTCCCGAATACTTTGAAATGGGGGCCAATTGACCACTAATCGAAGTGGAATTTTGAAATAAAAATATTTTTAACATTTATAATTAATTTTTAATTAAAAAAATACTTTTTTCCTGAAAAATCCCCAAAATGACCAAGAATCACTAGATCAGGTTAGTTACATGTTTGATTTTGTCTTTGGACACAGATTGCAAGTCGGTTGTAAGAAATTGTAAATTCTTTATTTTTTTTCAATTTCTACAACTTGGTCCATCTTTTCCAAATCTCGAAATCGAAGCTCCAAAACATGATTTACAACAAAAAGAAAATATATCAAAAATTTTCACCGGATCAAACAGGTGGGATATATTGGCACTACTTGTCTGTTTCGTATCGTACAGGTGGGATACAAGATATATCGTGGGATATATCGGCCAATATCGTCGATACTGAAAACATTGCTACATTCTATTTGAGAGTAAGCAGCTGCAACGGAGTCTCATATCTCTTTAGCCATTTCATAATACATAAGCGTGCCACTAATTTCAGGCTGTATCGACTGAAGTAAGCAATCCATTATCATCATATTTCAGCTTCATAATCTGTATGAGTCGGGTTAGACTTCATGGACTTTGAAATAGTTAGTCTCATCTATATATCCTAACTTCTTCTGGCCTCCAATGAACATACGGGCTGACTTGGACCTCGCTAAATAGTTTCCACCTTCAAACTTGATGGTGGTAATATGCAAACTTGAACTATCATTTATTCCGAGAACATTGACCCTCGGAATCATTGAAGAACTTGAAATATCACTTGCAGTTGCAGGTGAAAAAGTACCGTCCAACTTTACTGTGATAACCCTCCAACTACTAAAAACTATGAAAGCATAGGTTCAAGATTCTCACAGCTACCCACACAATGGAACACACAGCCCTAACACTCCACAGTCCACACAAACTCTGAATTACAAAATTAGACAAAAATGCACCCAAAAAAGGCTCGACATTCGACAAGGGCTATACAGTATACAGTAACATTGCTTCACAAATGTTATGAAAAAATCGCCTAAATCTCAACAAAATGAAATGATTTTTGCTTCCAGAGGTGGCAACTGGCCAACTGCATCTAATCAATGTAAAAAAGTTCCAGTAAAAAACCCTCATAAAAACAGCATGGACAAAAAAGAAAATTGAATCAGAGCCCTTTTTTCAAGATTTTTGTATTTTGTTCGTCCGACGTCAGCTGTATGGCCTAATGGCCCCTCCAAAGAAACCCTCAATCTGCGTAAGAACATATCCTCTGATACCAAATAAGAAGGGAAAAGGAGAAAGGAGAAGAGGGAGGGAGGGATGGGTTAGGGCAAAAGGACTGTTGCTTAATTATGAGGAACAAAACATATGGTACTCCACAGGATTACAATTGCATATAAACTCACACACAGACATAGAGGGTTTGTTTTGTTTCTAGTTGAGTTAGTAGTGTTTGGATACATGGATTCCATTTGGATTCCGTGGATAATGCAATGATTGCCCAATGATAAATTCTATGATCACTGTAGAGGATTAGGATTCCAAAAATGGGTTGTTTGGATAGCACGTTTTCAAGTCATTAGAAAACTGTCACCTTGTTTCTCATGCCAGGGAATTCTGACCATGGATAAGAGTAATGATTATGTGTGGAATCCACGTTTCCAAACAGCCCAACTGCCTTACAGTGGAAAACAAATTTTATTTTTGCAGGGTTCTATGTATACAAACACGCCCATAGTTTCCTAGTGATTTACTGGTTGTTAAAGCTTCTTAATAGTCCCCATCTATCCATTTGGAGAAATTTTGCATATTGTATTGGTATTTATTGGATTGGAATTCCAATCCTAGAATCCAATACGTGTAAGCCATCTTTACCCATTTTAGTTTGGGCTTAAGTTCTGCATTGTATGACGTCTGTGGGTGGGTGGGGAGTGACAAGCAGTTCTCAGAGAACTGCTTCTATCAGCGTAGTATAAGGTTCAAGGTTCTTGTAACCATCCCATTTTATAGACAGACGAACCAGGTCGATAATCAATATTCCATTTTTATCTATTCTGTAAGAGTTCGATCCTTCTAAATCAGCATTATGGACAAGAACTGATTCCATATAAAGGTTCATTACCCTCATCAAGTAATTAATGTATAATGCTAGTGATGTCTTCTTCATTGTATCTTGTATTTCTTTCAAAGGTTGATTATCCATCCATCTGAAAATCTATAAGCATTTTCATGCTAGAATAATGTACAAGCGCCTGATTTCATTTCATGTTATGCTTTCCAGAGTTTAGTCGTATCTTTGGTGAGAAGATTTAGAAGACAACCTCGAGGCAACACAAGTTCATATACCCAAGCGACCTTCTGAAAAGTACATTTTCATCACGTACATATAAATTTTCATTGGTGGTTTTATTTTTGGACAACCAACCCTGTGCTGAAAATTTCACATCTGTGGAAGAGAACGACTGTGGCAGTAAGCCTGTGCACCGGCGACCATCAAAACCCAAAGCGTCACATTGATGTAGCATTTTTATTTTTATTTTTTATTTAGACTTGTATCAATATAGTTTGAGAGTAGTTCTTTTGGAAAATTTGTAACAGGTTCGCATTCAATGAATGTTACAGTTTCAAAATGATACTACCATTTACTAGTGCGACTAAGCTAGCACCCTTCGGCAGAATTTCTGCTTGTGGGATATCAGAGCTGCACATTAGATGGGCCCCACCATGTAGATGGTGTGGTTCAAAATTAGGTGGCCAACTTTTCAGGCATGCCACACATGCACCAGATCAATGGGAAAAAAAATATCCAAAAATGGTCCACATAAATGTGTGCCACTCATGAGTAGACTGGTACAATTTTGGGGCCAGGCCATCTAGATGGTGCACAGTTCGAATGCTTCCCCCAGGTTGGTAAATTGGGCCATATTTTAGAGGTGCATGTGGGCTTGGGAAAACTCCAAAAAAGCTGAACTTGACTTTAGTCTGTTCCATTTTAAGCTCCACAGGTGAAGGTTTAGTCACTTGGATTCAAACTCAGTGGTGAATGCATTATGGAATCTAGGGGAAATGGATTTTTGTTTCTCATTCTTCTTGGAATCTTTCAACTTCTGTCCCTGAGACCACCCATCGTCTCAAGGGCCTGTTTGGTAGATGCCTAAGGATGAGTTCATCTCATTTCAGTAATCTCAATGTAATGTAAAATTATCATCGTTACAATTTTGTTTAAATACGTAATTCAGCAGTAAAATGCAGATGTAATAGGATGGAAGGAATATGTAATTATTACAATTTTACATTGAATTGTTGTGGAAATCTCCTATCAAAAAACAGACATCATTAGCATATTTTTCTTGTTGATTTGACATTTCAATAATATAGAAGTGTCACTATCACCCTATCCAAACAAGGGAATTGTCGGACAAATTACCTGTGTTTTTTTTTTTTTAGGGTACGGGCCTGCTGTAATGTACTGTAATCTATGGTAACAAAAGTAATAATTACCATTACTATGGTAGTTAAAAGTAAACAAAGAAGTGACCCTATGCAATATTTGCCTTACATTTTGGAATTTTGACATGTAATGTAATTTTGTTGTTTAGATATATTTAGATGTAATTTCATCAATATATATATATATATATATATATATATATATATATATATATATATATATATATATATTTGCAATATCATTTTAGGGCGCATCTCAAAATGAACTTAATCCAACACTTATGTAGACCTCAAAAAGTTTTTAATGGCAGCCATTCAATCCCAATGCTAATTGTGGTGTTGTCCGTTTCTTCTTTGGATCTGCCTTAATTTTTGTCTCATTCCATTAAATGATCACGCAAGAGGGATGGACGGTGTGGATATAGCACATACATAATGGTGGGCCCATGAAAATATGTCATGCAAAGACATCTGCCAACCAGTGTCATGCCATGATTTACTGTGATTTGACAGCTAGCAATATCCAATCAAAGGTAAAGAATAATGATGTAAGTTTTACACTGAAGTACTGCAGTAGTACATTATCCAAACAGGCCCTAGGTATTGTGATCTGTAATTATTGTGTTTTTACAATATATTATGGTCGTAATTCACAATCCAAACAAACCGTTGGACATACATATTCATCCCTTGGACACAGGTCCTCTCACGAGAATCAAGTGGTCACCAATAAACGCATATACAAATCACGGTACAAACAATAATATCAACATATAACCAGTAATCTATCCATAATCGACATGCAAGTCTAAGGCTTGATCAAGGTTCCGATGGAACTAAAAAGTTTAACCCCCTGTTTGGTAGACGCCTAATGAGTTCATCACATTTTGATTTGTAGCAATTTATATTAGAGAGCTTGATCTCTGATACATAGTCACTCATTCCTAGGTGTCTACAAAAAAGGGTCTAACACTATGGTAAGATGATGGCTTTCATCTTTAACATCTTATTGTTTAGACTTTCCTTGGCATTTTAACTTAACCATCCATTTGTTAATTATTGATCAGAAGATTAGATCATCTGATCATCAACTCAACGAGATGATCTTTTTCTTTCTTTTCTATTCTTTTTTTTTTAAATAGGCACTCACACCACTAGCTTTTTTATAAGACAATGGGAATTCGAACCCATAATCTTGTGTTGAAATTCTTGTGAGTCTACCACTGAGGCATGAGTAAGGACTGGATCTACGACATCTTTACATGGAAACGCCTTACTCCCATGTGTTTGGATGGAGAAAAATAGTATGAATTGTTTATAACTCATGGAAAGTTTAGGCCAAAATCCCCCAATTTGGATAAAATGCCAACTGACGGCACAAACAGACCCATTGAAAGGACATTTACACATGTTTGGGAAGCTGCAAATGCAAAGGCAAAGTGTTTTTGCTTGCTTTTTCCTCATTAACAAGGGAGTACACCCTTTTTCGCTTGGAAAGCAGCGGATGCAAAGGCATAATATTTTTGTTTGCTCATCTCCTCCTAATAAAGGAGAACAACCTATTTTTAAATTCAAGTAGAGGAAAAAGATTTTAACGTTTTAAATGGCAATTTCGGATAGCAAAAGGTGTCCATTAAAGATTGTAATGCAAAAAAGTTTCAGATGTGAAGTAAAAGCATTTTGCATGACTTTTCTTCAGCAGAACAGAAGGGCTTGCTTCGGTTTTTATTAGCCCTGCATTCTTAGTGTAACTTCAATCTAAATATTTACATCTAAAATACTGTGTTTCAATGTATACAAAAACTCTTAGGGCCCGTTTGGATACCACCAAATAAGTTACTTTTTCTACTCACAGTAGTAGATAAGTAACTTATTTCAGATACGTAAGTTTGGTTTATGATTAGTTATAAGTAACTTTTTTACTTGAAAGTACTTAATTACTTCATTTGCTTTTTTTTAGCTCTTCTACTATTCATAAGTTGTTGAAGAGAGGCATAAGAGAGACAAAAGAGAAGAGAAGCTGATAAGCATACTGTTTACAAAAGATACTTATCTTCTTAATACGTAGAAACTAAGATAAACTACTTGTGGCATAGGTAACTTTTCTTAAGCAACTTACAATCCAAACACACCCTTAACATCCCATCTGTCATAATTTTTCAGATCTTTAACAGTAATTTATAATTCATAAGAGCATTTTACTATACACCCAAATGCAAAAAACCGTTTACCTGCAGAACCTTTCCCAGTTGGCCAAACACGACAGAATGAAATAATTTACTTGTGTAAGAGTTTGCTTGAGATTTTTTTACGAGTACCAAAATGGGCGAATGGATGATACTAACTGGACGGTCCAGATCGAGGTTTGAATGCCATCTATGTGTTGGGTATGTTTCTAAAGTTCCATTGGGTATGGTGAACTCACACCTTAGTAATTGTACTGCCTTTAGAATCGACATTGTTTGGAATGAGTGGTCATGTCAATTGAAAGGAATGAAAGAAATCCTTGAGGATGTAAAGAAAGATGCCTAAGACTTCTAGCAATCCACACGGCTCATTCTCCTCTTCAAGGAAAATCCAACCCAAAACGAACAAAACACAAAGTGAAAGAAAGAGATCTTTGTAAGCTTTTTAACGTGTGGTGGATAATGCCTGTAACTACAAGGACCTCACAAAAAGAGTACATTATCCACATCCAAGGCTCGTCTTTAGATTACTCTTGTAATGCCACGTGTATAAGCAGACACTGAAATGGTAGAGATCAACGTCAGAGACGCGTGCATTACACACGACAGTGATATGCAAGTGTGACATGCCTTTGAGCGTGTGGGAGTGGAGTGCACTTGGATGAGTAGATTTTTTTTTCTTTTCTTTTCATTTTCGACACTTGCCTGATCACATGTTGATATATGGCACACGTGTGAAAGATCCAAGTTGCTCATGTGGTGGGAACCAGTGTGTAGATGACCTAGACCAAAAGGTTGGGCCAATCGATTAATCAGCTAGGTAAAACTTGTAAAATGGAAATTGACCAGCAGTCTAAGCAAACCAACGAAACTTTAAGTTTCTATTTTTTTAAATGTATGAGCTTTTTACGGATAAAATGCCTTCTAAAGCCATTTTCTTTGTCTATCTTTTTCTTCGTTTTTCTTTATAAAATTATGTGTTTATCTTCTTTATTTTTCTTTTTGAAAAAATTCATCTTTATCTTCATTTTTCTTTCTAAAAGAATCCTTTTTTTTTTGTGTGTTTTTCTTTGCGAAAAAACTATCTTCCTCCTTTGTTGAATCTTTTCTGCGATCATCGGTGAACATTTAACGAACAACAGGTATTACAGTTATTTTAAAAAGATAAGTTATGAAAGGCATTTTCACATTAAAAAAGCTCATACGTTTAGAAATAAAAACTATAGTTTTAAATTTATTTAGGCTAATCGGATCCTTTTTTATTTCTTTTTATCACTTGCCCAATCCAATGTTGATATGTAGCACACGTGTGAAAGATCCAAGCTGCTCAACTGATGGGTCCCAGTGTGTAGATGACCTGGACCAAAAAGTTGGGCCAATCTATTGATCAGCTGGGCAACACCTGTAAAAAGGAAATTAACCAATGGTCCATATTCGATGTCCATGTGTGGCCCATCTCTGTATGATTTGTCCCAGGGCATCCAAATTAGGTGTCCTGCATGATCAACGTCTTGGATCTTAGACACGTGTGCCACGTTGAGAGTGTTAAGTGGGACTTGTATGAGAAGTGCATTCTCTCTAGTAGTGACCATGTGAACTGTGGAGAGTTCAAGGTGTAGTCATGCTGAAATTCAAATGTACCTTTTGCTGACTCACAGGTACACGTGGCAAACATATTTCAGCGATCCACACCCTTTACATGATGGGCCTCACATTTGATTGGGAACAGCAAAAAACTCTTCCACATTGGAATATATCAAACGTTTCCTCAGCAATCTTTTCATGTGGTATTGATCAAAAGATCAGTATCTTTCTATCTTGAAGACTGGGCCCCATCAGCTTTGGATGTCATCACATCAACGGTTTGGATAGTCCAACCATGGCCCCACATATAAGGAATCATGCATGTACGTTTGCTGGTGAGTAGGACTTTTGATGCCTCTTCTCCAATAATGGTGAAAGGCAGCTCCACAAGTGATTGTGATGGAAATGGTATAAATCTGTTGGAAGTTTGCAGTAGGCTTAGATATAAAATTGGGAATAAAAGGGAAAAGAAGTGTGATAATTAGTGGACTATGTCACATATATGGCACATCTTTCAATGGTCACAAGTGTAGCATAAGAGGACCACTTACTTTCCATCAGTTTATATGAGGGAACACAAGTGGGGCCCACTTATTGATCTGATGGGGAACAATGGCTGCCTTATCTTCCACTGAATTTGGACTGTTGGTTTATCTTATTCTCAACCTTCTATTTGAAAGCAAACAATTGGATGGATAGGATTATTCCATTGAGTAGATTTTTGGGTCATGATCAGTTCGTGATGGGGGCCATCAGATCAATGAAGTCAATTAGACTTTTGCAAAGGTAGGATAAGTGCTTGACCTTTAGATTTTGAAATTTCCTCCATTGTTGATTAATGGCCCATTCAGGGTTCAAGGGTGTAGTTTGTGTTATTCCAAAGATTAGTGATTGGTCACTAATTCTGTAATCAACCATGACATCACTGTCGGTTCCAGGCAAATCGACTTGGGACTCAGCCGGGCCAACTCAGCCTGGTCACTGGGTCAGGAGAACTGCAACGCACAGGACTCGTGCCTGGTTTATTGAGTCAAAGTGCGACTCGGTTGATCTCAACGAGTCGAAAAGGGTTGGGCCAGTCTTTCGGGGCAGATTTGTAATTTTTTTATAAATTAATTAAATTATTTTATAAGAAATTAATAAAAACCGATTAATTGTAGGGCTGAAAGTTGAGCGGGTTCAACCCGACCAACCCATGACCCAACATTGGGTTGGGCTTGGACAGGAAGTGTCGGATCCGATCTCAAGCTTGGGTTATACAAACACCAACCTACTGATAAAGCTTTGGTCAGGCTTGGGTTGAGGTCTCGGGTTGCCCGACCCAACCCAAACCCGATCTATATACAAGTTACTTATCATTTTATTATACTTTAGTTAAGTAAACTTATTAGCTTATATTACTTTAATAAGTAAATTTATAATAATTGAAATTTGATACGCTTGAATTTAATTTGTTTTAAGTGTTAAAGGAGTAGTTATCATATATTTTAGCTTTGTTTAGAAAAAGTGAATTTCTTTACAATAAATAACTACATATATAATTAATAAAGTCAAAGGTGCAAAAAAAAAAAAAAAAGACGTGTATTGAAACATAATAAACCAATGTAATAATGAAAATATTAGCATGTATCAACCCGACAGAGCCCGCTTGGGTTGGGCTTAGGTTGAGAATTCCCAACTCGAAGTAGAGTTGGGTTGGATTAGGGTTAAGGTATAGGAACCTTGGGTTGGATTAGGGTTGACCACCAACCCAACCCAACCCCACTCGACTTTCAACCCTAATTAATTGTGATAAACCTATATAACCTATATAGTCTATTGTATTGTGCCTATTGGAGTTTGGTGCTCTCATTGTTGGTTCAGCCCCAATAGAGGAGGATTGTGTGATATAACTAACCTAATTATGTTGTATAAGGATTAGATGATGGCGGCGGTGATAATAAGAATAATAAACAAAATCTAGTTTCAACTCACCAAGTCACGAGTTGTCCCAGAACTAGTTGGCAAACTATGTTATGAATCTTTACTCTGAATTTTCAATAGGCTGCCATGTTGTAAGAAAGTCATTTAATCATGGTGATGATAAGTGATAAATGGTTTGCATTAATTAAGGTTTGGTGTTGTGGATTGTGCGTGGACAATGCTCATGGGGTTGATTGACATTTGAATGCAATAAAAATGGTTATATTTAAGTAGAGTCGCCACTAACCAATTAATTCGATTCCACCGTCAGTTAAATCCTATAGAAATGTTAGAATAGATAATTCATTGATTCCTTATTCTAAAATAACTCATTGAACTGTGACTAAAGATTCTGAGTAAGGGACCACAGTTACAAAGAGGGAGGGGTTAGACACCCACTCTACCTACACAAATATACGGTCTTTACTTCACAAGATCAAATGAAATATTGAGGATCGGGTTTAGTTCTTATGCACTACTAATACAGTGTGTGTGTGTGTGTGTGTGTGTGTGTGTGTGTGTGTGTGTGTAATGTTGTGTTAAATGCAACGCTTATGACAAACTATAGTTTCGGCTGAATAAATCTGCATTGACTTCCCACTTGCCAAAGTGATAATTGACCAATCCAGATTTTTTATGGGTAAGATCTTATTATCTTAGCGAGCCACAAAGCATACGCTTGAACTGATCGAGTGTGCAATGTTATGTATACAATGTTTGTGTATGCGGAATTATATAATTTTGCGTGTGCAATGTGATGTTGAATGCAACACCTATGACAAGTTGTAGTTTTGACTGGATAAATCCTTCTTGACTTCCTATATGCCAAAGTTGTTAATGTACTTTTCTGTGGCATACTAGTGCACCTTATTTGTCAATTACGTAAGTCAGTGAGTCTAGGTGTTGGTTGAGCCCAAAGAAGATGAAGACCGAAGACTCAAGTAGACCTACTGCATCAAGGAAGAAAAAATATGTAAATGAGATGCCTTTGTAAGCCTAAAGCCTTAAACCTTAAATAAAACCCAAACCTCTAGATGGCATGACCCCATAGGTAAACTTTTAGTTATCTTAGATTGGCCTTAGGTGTCCCAAAAGATCACCCAAAGAAAGGCCCAAAAGGTTGCATGAGTTGCTGGAAACAAGACAAACTAAACAACAGAACTCTTGCTCTGTCGACTGGTCTTTAGCTTTGGCCGACCAGTTGTCAGTGACCTAAAATGGGACAATAAACAGACCCTGTCCATGGCCTTAATTCAATCGATCGCTTAAGGCAGATTTTGGGATAGCAAAACACACCCAGTCCTAGCCTTAATTTGACCAGTCTTGAGACTCGACCGACCGGTCGTGAACCCTGCATGATCAGTCGTGGTTGAGCCAAGACCGGTTGTGAACTAGTCGTTTTCAACCATTTTCTATTCATTTAAGCTTTTTTTATAAAAATGCTGAGCTCAATTTAGGGTCCCAAAAGAGAGGATTTAGTGCATTAGAAGTCACCCTCATTACCCATACTATTAGGCTCTAATCCTAACAATTCCAAGCAATCTTTCTTGTATTTGATCACAAGATGGAGCATTCAAAAGCTCAATTGAAGATGGACTTGTTCTCTCTTGATCTCTAGATGTTTAAGCACATTGACTATAGGTAGATCCTTTATCTAAACCCCTCTAGAGATCCAATTAGATAGAATTCTTCTAGACAACCCAATCCTACTAGTTGTAGAGAATTCACACCACCTCCTATCACCTTAGGTATCTCGAGAGCATCAAAAGCAAAGTGATTGATCATTGGAGCTGAGGCATTGGTGACGCATCGACAACATGATCGGGGAGTTAATTGAAGCACGGGAGAGTGGAGATCAAGCAACCCAAGTGGCACTACAAAAGGGACTCGATTCGATAAGTGTTCAATTGTAAGAGTCTGATTGCACTCATTCCTTGTGGAGGATTGAGTGTGAGACTTTGGAATCAAACTTGATCTAGCCTCCGGTGAGAGTGTACATTAGGTTCTAGGATTAGAACAGAAGGGTTGGGATGATCCTTGTCAAACTCCTAGATTGAATGGAACCCGTAAGCATCTTGATTGAAAAACGAACCAATAAATTCTCCGTCATAGGTTGGAAGGAACCTTGTTAAACTCTTCGGTAGGGTAGAACCGATTTAAAATACCTACGTTGGTAGGAAACTGATTTAAACTCCCTAGTGAAATTCGGTATGCTCAATGGATGAGTACGTGAGCCAAGAGTGGAGTAGAAAAATCGAACCACTATACATGATTGTGTTTGAGATTTTTATTTAAGCTATTTTTATTCTTGCATTATCTTTAATTGTTAATTATGAATGCTTGAATGGAATGTATGTTATGCATTGCTAGGTAGATTCTCATACATATATTGTAGTTTCACTTCTAGACCGAGTGCTAGATTTAGTATATCATTTGTAGTCTAGACTTGCATATGGATTAGTTGCTTGATTGTTATATTTTTATAATTTATATGCTTAGGCTAAGTTATTTAATTGCTTATCTTTGCTAGTCTTTGTGATTGGACCCACT
This sequence comes from Liriodendron chinense, assembly GCA_003013855.2. Taxonomy (NCBI): domain Eukaryota; kingdom Viridiplantae; phylum Streptophyta; class Magnoliopsida; order Magnoliales; family Magnoliaceae; genus Liriodendron; species Liriodendron chinense. Next base: position 71,149 of record ML058572.1, read on the forward strand.
TAAGCTTGAAAGTTAAGTGTTTTTGCTTAATTAGTTTATAATTGCCAATTAGTTTAATTGAGCAAGAGGTTTTTAAAAGGATTTTAAAATGGTCCTAATCCCCCCCCCCGAATCTAGAACTTAGCTATAGTTCTAAGCTCCGTTCTAAGCTTCTGCACGCCTAGCATCTACAAAGTGTGGGTGATAAACACAATTTCAAAAGCGATAATCGATCAGTCTAAGTTTTTTATGAGCAAGATCCAGTTAACTCTGCGAATCACAGAGCATACATTTTGAACTGATTGAATGCATAATACTATAAATGCAATGCTTATGGATGGATAAGCAAAGGGTGGAGAAGGGAATTAGTGTTGCACAATATTTATGTAAAATTAACAAAGTTGATTAAAAGTTGAGGGTAGGGTGGACAGTAGTGTCGCAAGGATTGGATTGAGCATCTTGAATTGAGGCTTTGGGCTAGACCGAGATGACCTGGGTTGAACTCTCTCCTATTATTATTTCCTCTCCTTGGTGGAGGGATGGGATGGCTAAGATGGCTTGATGGATGCTCTCAAGACTCTTTGATTTTTGGATGCCTCTCTCTGATGCTTAATGCCTTCTGATGCTTGAAATGTGAAGGGGAGGGGCTATTAATAGCCCCCCCAAGTTCGATTTTCTGGTAATTCCTGACAAGTTTAAGGTTGAAAAGGATTTAAATAGCCTAGAATTAAGATAGCTACATGACAAGATCTTAAGGGTTGGATTGAATGACATGGATCATAGTTTTGGTACAAGAAAGGGGCACCGAAGTCACTTCACATCACCACACGCTTGGAGCTTGCAAAAGGAGAACTTCATCTGCATTGGGGGGTCTTTTGCCTAGCAGGAAGCCTGCCACATGGCCAACGGTGCCCAGGGCACCACTGGAGCCATGGTTATAAACAGTTGGCAAACCATGTTATGAATCTTTAATATGAATTTTCGATTGGTTGCCATATTGCAGGAAGTCCATTTAATTTTGGTTATAATAGGTGATGAATGCTTTACGTTAATTAAGGAATGGTTTTTGCAGGTGATCCAATTTTTATATCTTTTATCAAGAAGCGGATTGTGTGGCTTGTTCATGTCACTAAGTTCTACGAGCACCACCATGATGTATGTGTTATATCCACACCGTCCATCCATTTGGCGTGATCATTCTAGATCATGAGTTCAAAAATGAGACAGATCTAAATCTTCAGTGGACCACACCACAAAAAGCAGTGGGGACAATGATTCGTTGAAACCTTCCTAAGGCTCACTATGATGTTTGTTTGTCATCCAACTTGTTTATGAGGTCACAAAGACCTAAATAAAGGGAAAAAAAACAAATATCATATTGATCCAAAACTTACGTGGCGTTAAGAAGTTTTCGATGATAGACATTCAATCCCCACTTCTTTATGACGTATGGTTCACTTGAGCTTCAGATTTGTCTCGTTTTTCGGCCCATGCCCTAAAATGATCTCCTAAAATGGATGGAAGGTGTGGATATAACACATACATCATGGTGGGCCTACAGAACTTGGTGACATCACACAACGCAATCCATTTCCCTTTTATCATTCCAACTTAGGACCAACCATCAGAAGAAGCAAATATAATGGGTAAGATTGACGAAGTAGCAATTAATGCAAAAAACAAGCATTTGAAAGCCATGGTACTTCAAATTATTATTATCGATTGTGTATTGAGATGAGAATTTTCTATTTATGTCATACGAACTATTTTTGGTCCAACGTCCAAGGCCCACTTGCATAATAACCTTTTGGACGACTATCAGACCAGATATTATGTTAGCCTGGGCTTTTTATCATTTAATTTGGACTATCGTTTGGCCTTAACATAGTCCATTTTGGGGTCATTGATACGAGGTCAATTTTTAGCCATAAAACTAGCTAACGTTGGGCCATCATTCAGGACCAAATCTGACCATTCACTGGGGTCAGATTTGACTGTAGATGTGGGCCGTTCTTGGGCTTAGATATAGAACAATTGGGGACCAGATTTTGATTTGGTTTTAGGCTCCGGATTTTTTTTGGTATGGTTGTTGGATTTGATGGGGTGCATATATATGTTAGCCACTAATCATAAATTTTAAGCCACGATGGGTCTAATTTCGATTTTTAAATCTAGACCCTCTAGATGTGCAATCTGGATAAATTTGAGTTCGAGATCAAGAGACAGACGTGTCCATTCTTCTTGGTCAAATCCGACCATTCCTTCTAGGATAAAGCACGGCCGTCAATTGTGGATCAATTTTTAGGGCTGGGTTCTAGGTCGAACTTGGGCCAATGAAACCCTACTAGGTTAATTTTTTACCATCTTAGGGACAGAATTGATTATGTTAGTCATGAAAGTGACCTCAATCGGTGAAGTTCTCCAAATTATTGGGACTCTTGTGCCCATGTGTGAGGTGTTCAATCCCCTCCATGCATGCTCAAGACTGCATAGAATTGTATTTGGATATTTACCGGTAGCAATTGGCTTAAAGGAGATCACTATTTGGTAGGACCCAATCAAGTGTAAAGTCATTGGAAGTGGATTGTGTGGTGTTGATGTCACCATCCATTTTTTCGAGATTATTTCAGCGCGTGAACCCAAAAATGAGGCAGATCCAAAGCTCAAGTGGACTACACTTAAAGCAGTGGGGACAATGACGCCCGCCGAAAACTTCCTAGGGCTCACCATGATGTTTATTTGCCATTCAACCTGTTCATAAGGTTACACAGACCTGGATGAAGGTTAAAAACAAATATCAGCTTGATCCAAAACTTCTATAACCCCTAAGAAGTTTTCAATGATAGGGGTTTGATCCCCACTACTTTTTGTGGTGTGGTCCGCTTGAGCCTTAAATATCCATCATTTTTTTTTGGCTCATGCCCTAAAATAATCTCACCAAATGGATGGATGGTTCAGATATAACACATACATCATAGTAGGGTCCATAGAACGGCGCGGATTTCCTTCCTGCGCTAGGAACCAAGGTGGGGCCCACAGTGATGTTTTTTATGAATCCACCCCGTCCATCCGTTTTGGGAGCTTGTTTTAGGACATGAAAACAAAAATGAACCGGATCCAAGACTCAAGTGGGCCTAAAACGTGAGGATTAAACGTCCACAATTGAAATATTTGTGGAGCCACGGAGTTTCGAATCAAGATAATATTTGTGTTTCCAGTTCATCCTAGTAGTAGTGACGTTATGAACGGTATGGATGTCATATAAACATCACTGTGGACCCAGGGAGGTTTCAACAATATTAATTTACCTACCCACCTTTTCCTTTAGTGAGGCCCACTTGAGTTTTGGATCCGGTTCATTTTCGTTTTGGTGTCCTCAAATGAGCTCTCAAAACGGATGGACAGGGTGGATTCATCAAAAAAATCACCGTGGGCCCCACCTTGGTTCCCAGCGCAGGAACTTCCTGCGAAACGCAGGAAATCCGCGCCCCCATAGAACTTCGTGATGTTAACACACCACCAAGGTTGCACACCATGCAATCCACTTCAAGTCATTGGTGTCTCTTACAATGGCTTTAAGGGGTCCATCTAGCTCAAAGGTGCTGGATCTCTTGAATTTTGTGAAATCAACATAAGTCAGCTTCATATTTAGGAGAACCAATTGCATGTTGTGCTCTTGATAACGATGCTGCAGATTTCTCTCTAGAGCAGATGAGGTAAGTCCTAGAGTTGGGGATTACATGTCTGATCTAGAACTAAATTAGGCTGGACAGTTACGCCAACAGTCGAGCCTATACATAACTAGATAACATTTTCTCATATGCTGGCTGAAGCCAAGGCACATACATTTGTTATTAATGTGAGTTAGGCATTGACCTGAAATTGGGCTCAATTGGTAAATGGTCTTGACCCATGTCACTTGTAGGCCCAATTAATAAATGGGGAATGAGAGACATAACTCATAGAAGAAAATTATTTTTTAAAAGGGAGTTTTACCCCAATATTCCTTAAGTATCTTATTTACCCAACAATGCCTTGACTAGTCAAAATGCCCAAAGAGTGCTTTTTGGAGTGGTGAAAGGATCCAAAAGCCCTTTTCTTTTTGTTTTCGAAAAAGTATCCAAGGAAAGCATTATGGGGCGCATATATAACATCTAACTTATCTATTAGCAGTTATAAATTCACAAATAATAGCATGCACTTATCTCAACTACTATATACAATGGTGGTGACACCAAGTCAACAATTGAGAGCTCCATTCATTCATCCAGACAATTAAATAAGTCTAAATCATCTTAGATTATCCTCCGCTAAGTTTATAAATAACAACTAAATTGATGTCTTAGAAAGCTATTCGAAAGTGTGCACTGCTCATCTAATTAACACGATGCTTCAATAGTGCATCATATGCCATACTAAGTGATTTGTTACATGAAGATTTCAATGATAGATGTCTCTGAAAAACAATTGAGTTATTGGCAGGTTTTTTTTATTTTTATTTACATACCCACACACTTGCACATCCATACTGCATGGGCACTCGTGTTGGGAACTCGCAAAAGCGAGAACTCAAAGTGAAATCAAACAAGATAATTACAATGACAACAAGCAAGAGACAATCTAAATTTTATGTGGAAAAACCCTTGTAGGAAAAAACCACGGCGCAAAGCTAATCACTATGAAAATGAAATTATAAGAAATAAAGAACAACTTATCCAGGATCTAAGCCCCACAAGAGAAAACCCTAGCTTTTCTCTCTATATAACTCTCTCAATCCTAAACACGTTTTGGAAACTTAGGATATCTTAATCCCGCAATTAAACCTCATTATATAGTAATAAATCAAAATTAGAAACAAATCGTGTAAAACCACACTAAACAATGCGTCGGTAATCGGTCGATCAACCGAAATGATTGGGTGACTGAACATGGCCAAAATAGTTCAGAGAGTAACCATCTCATCCGGGATATTTTTGGGTGACCAAGTCAAGCCCCGTTGGTTGACCGAAGACCCCCTGATCTTAGATTGAAGACATTGGTCCAATTATGATGCATGCATGTGATCATAGATAATCAAGCAGAATAACATAAACAATAACAATTAAACATTCAACATTCACCATTCACCATCATAGTTAAGAAAATCAAAAGGAAAACATGCAATAATGTGGGCCATCATCACAACCACGTAGTATAGATTTCAAGTATTGAGTGGAATGGATCCAGCGAGGGATGAAACCTCTCATCTTGCATGGTTATGATACAATCATGCAATGGGATTCATTAGTCAGAGAGATTAAAAGATTTCTCGAATTAGGTAATTGAAAATCCGAGAAATTAGGGTTTTGATTCAAGTCTCAGATTTGGGTTGTAGAGAATGTAAGAAAATAGGTTTAGAAGAAAGAGGGAAGAACAAGAATTACCTTAAAAGAAGGTTGGAAGAAAGAAGAAAAGGTTGAGGAAGAAGAGAGGAGGCAACCAAAAGGCTTTGTTTACTCAATAATCAACTAAAATTCGTGTTTAGGACTTAACCACTTAAATAAACACTAACTAGAAAAGGAAAAGTCCAAACTATCCCTTATACTTAAGTAAAAATGAACTAAAAAAAATAACTTGTGCAGGTCGTCAGGCGCCCTGTGACCATTGGTTGGGCGCCCGATGGCTAATGGTCGGACGCCCGATGACAGTCAAAACTGTCCAGAGAGTAACTCTTCTAATCGAGTGAATTTCAGACCCCCGACGACATCCAGTCGGGTCTTCTTTCTTCCTACACATGTATCTTCCCATTGTGAGGTCTTCTACGTGTCAAATAATATGTGTAAGGCTTTTAATGCTATTCATCAATCTTCTAGCCACAAGGATGATGCATGAGGCGCTCTCTTCCTTCGTTGATACACCTTGAAGGGTCTGATGTCCTCATCACATCCCAACAACTCGAACCCATGACCTTAGTGTTGAAATGCATTCTATCTACCACTGAGCCATGAGTTGAAACCCAAGTTATTGGAAGGTCAAAGTTAACTTAGAGCAACCAGGTCAATCTAAAGGTCCAAATCGATGAACAAGAGCCTATAATAGCATCATGAAGGTCTTGATTTGTGGACAAAAGCATTTTTTTACTTTTTTTTCTTTTTTTATACACATACACTCACACATACCCACACCATGTAGGCACTCAATCTCATGATCTTAGTGTTGAAATAGAGTGGTCTACCATATGGAGCCAACCCCAAGTGAACACATAGCTTACAATAGCCCTTGGAGCCGATAAACACTTCTAAAAATCTAAAGAAAGATGTTAAAAAAAAACCCCAAATGGGCCCAACATACAAGCCTAAGTTGATGGTTTTAATAGCTACATTGACATCACCAAGTTTTATGGGCCCCATCATGATGTATGTGTTGTATCCACACCATCCATCTATTTGGAGAGATCATTTTAGAAGCATGAGCCAAAGAATGAGGCAGATCCAAAGCTTAAGTGGACCCCACCATAGTAAATAGTGGGGACAGTGAGCCCACCTTTGAAACCTTCTTAGCGCCCATCATGATGTTTATTTGAGATCCAACCTGTTTATAAATTCACACAAACGTAGACAAAGGGAAAACAAAAAAATATTAGCTTGATCAAAAACTTCTATGGTACCACCCCCAAGAAGTTTTTAATGGCATGGGCGATCAATCCCCTATTGTTTTCTGTGGTAGGGTCCACTTGAGCTTTGGATTTGCCTAATTGTTTGGCTCATGCTCTAAAATGATCTCTTCAAATGGATGAACAGAGTGGATACAACACATAAATCATGGTAGGGCCCAACTGCTAAAGCCATCAGTAAGCTAATCTGTGTCCAACTCCATTGGCTCGTTGGTCACACACCTCACCAGCCATTGATTGCGCAACATATTGTCAATAGCACACACCTTGACAAAAGTGGACATATCTTCCTCAGTTACAAATGACTAATATGTGTCCAACTCCATTGGCTCGTTGGTCACACACCTTGCCAGCCATTGATCGCATAACTTATTGTCGATAGCACACACCTTGACAAAAGTGGACATATCTTCCTCATTACAAATGACTAATCTGCGTCCAACTCCATTGGCTTGTTGGTCACATACCTCGCCAGCCATTGATAGTGTAACATGTTGTCAATAGCACACACCTTGACAAAAGTGGACATATCTTCCTCGTTACAAATGAATAATCTGCATCAACTCCATTGGCTCGTGGGTCACACACCTCGCTAGCCATTGATCGCATAACATATTATCAATAACACACACCTTGACAAAAGTGGACATATCCCTAGTTATAAATAAAAGTTTAATAATATTAAGTTCGTTGGAAAGATTATTTGATAATATTTTATATGCCGGTAAAATTATTACATTTGGACCTCATTTGATATTTGAAAAGTGGATCACAATAGGGTTGATTATTGCAATCCCCAGCCAGCCCAACACCCTTATGGTAAATCGTGCATACCTTGATCATTAAATGTACAAATTGCATAAATCTTTCAAACAATATCAATTTTATAATATATGTGCATCATTTTACATCCACACATAGTTTGGAATATTCAATTTGTGCGGCTTTGAGGTGGAGGTCAATGCCACATGTGAGGAGCCACCGCCATGTTTTAGACGGTGTGAAACAGTCCCGGATTAGGTGCGGCCTAGCCTCACCCAAGACAGTGCCGCCCTTACCGTGGGGCCCACCTTGATATATGTATTCTAAATCCACACCGTTCATCCATTTTTCCATATCATTTTAGGTCATGATACAAAAAATGAAAGAGATCCAAATCTCAGGTGGACTATATTATAAGAAACAGCGGGGATTAAATGCCGCACCATTAAAAACTTACTAGGGCTCACCGTAATGTTTTTGTGATGATTATTTGCCATCCAACCTGTTGTTAATGTCATAAAAAACCTGGATAAAGGGAAAAAAATGTCATCTTGATCTAAAACTTTTGTGGTCTGCAATAAGTTTTTAATGGTCCATCACCATTGTATCCTTGGTATGGTCCACCTGACACTTTGGATCTACTTTCATTTTTGGGCTAATGCTTTAAAGTGATCTATCAAAACGTTTGGACGGTGTGGATAGTAGATACATACATCAAGGTGGGCCCCACGGTAAGGGGTCTTTGGTGAGGCTGGGCGGTGCAGCCGAGCCGCACCTAACCCGCTCCCACGTGAAACTACCACACAAGGAGTCCAGAGCCAATATTACAAAGGGATAAAATGCTCCCACGATTAAGGGTTGAAACGACCACACGATTCGATTTTTTTTTTTTTTTTTCTGTAAAAGATCTAACATCAAGAAATCGTGGGGCTTAGATGGTGCACATCCAACTCATCTAACCGATTCATCCAAGTATGATGATGAAAATAATCAAAACACAGGCCAATCCCCTTATAAGGTGGGCCTCACCTAAAAAAAAATATATATATACACCACCCAAAACATCCAGCTTCATGTGTGTCCCATCTCATGATATTTGATCCGTGTGGTTTTTGTTTCAACTGATCATCAAGGTGGATTGCATCTATTGGATGTGTCAGATGTAAAACATAGATGGTGTGGGCCCCACAAATCTCCACTTTACTACTTCTGTTAGAGAGAATGAAAGAGGGAGGGTATTTGGGTCATTTCAACCATCCAAAACAAACTTTCAGTTTGTTCAGGAATTACTTGGTAAAATACAAATTATTGGGGAATTTTGTTGTAAAACTCACTCATTGTAAATACATTACATCCAAGGCCTTTGTATTGGGTTTTTCACTGCTACATTCTTGAAGAATTTGCATTTTTCCAAATAATGCCTGGCAATTGGAAATTCCAAGGGATGCTATGGAGGAAATTACCCAAATGCCCCATTTATTATTTTCTAAATGTAACAAAATTGAGAATTGTGAGGCTCACATAACATTTTTATAACATTCAACCGGTCAAGCATATGCAATCCATCATGGTGATAGCAAGAACAAAAAAATCCAACCAATCGGATCATCATATTGGCCACACTTGTTGAGTTTGGATGTTTCTAACTAGTTGACATTATTTTTTTATGGTTTGATCTACTTTATGATTGTGTTGTTGTTCAATTAAACATAAGAGCTTGTATTCCATTAAACGTGTGTGATTATGATAATGTTGGGCATGATAGAGTCATAATTGACTTGAGTTCGATTGACCACTTGCAACCTCAACCACCAAATTAGTCATAGAATCAAACCTATGGAGGTTGACCTGATTATCTAGCTGCCAATGTTGCAACCATTAGATGATTTGAAAGGGAAAGATTAGGCCTTCAATGAATCTTTTTTCCTTATACTAAGGATTTTTCTTTCAATGATGATTGTGATTTTCGAATTTCTCGACAGTACAAAGATAGGGCAAATAAGATTAAAAAAAGGGCTAATCATTGACTTTATTAATTTATAAACTTATAATTACCACATAAAGCAAAGAAATAAAAGATAAATTACAAATGATTGTCTATACACATAGACAATTAAGGTGTATGGTCCACAAGATGTGACCTGTATGATCTTCCAAGTATGGACTTGGTTGATCGAGGATTCGACGACGGAGGTTGTAGATATTTAATCTACTCCTAAAGAGTATCATTATGATGACAATGGTGTTGGACAATAATAAATAAGCTATGTTAAACTCCAAACTTATTGTGATGTGATTGGATAGAAGTAGATGGACTAGGATAAAACATAGATAAACAATGTTATGCTGTGTAGAGAGGCAATGTGTATTGGTGAAGACTTGAAGCTTTTCACCGAGTGCTGCTTATATAGACTTAAAAGTGTGGTGACTAAGTCCAAGTTTCCTTATTGATCCAGTCTTTTATCCTTGAAAGTTATTTGGCCATATCTTAGTTGAATTCAGATTCTTCATTAGTGTCCTAATCTTCTTTTAATTAAAAAAAATTAAATCACTTCTTAACCTTTTATAGTCTTTGTGAAAGCATCGATCATCTTTAGTAAATTTCACTTTTCGACATGATTGTGTGAGATGGTTTTGCCGTGCGTATCTTGGATTGTGATATATTTATGTACCTTATTAAATACACTACTTGGTTACGCGTGTCACTCGTGTGATGATCATGTGCCTTACTCACAATGCCTCTGTTTTCTTGACCTCACACTTTGCATACAGCTCTGAGTTACCTTTATTTTTATAGGCTACGTGCTACCATGGGAAGTAGATCGAAAAATATTCCTAAGATGCGAGTGAGATAGGCTATGTGCTACGAAAGGAAGTAAATCATAAGATATTCACGGGACGCAAGTGAGATTGTGTTCGTCATTTGTGTTGACATGTTGTGGCATCTGATCAACTACATAGGACGAGTATAACAGATTGGACCTAACATATTTTCTACTTGTCTCATCATCTTAGTGGGGTACATTTACTGAACGGTTTGGATGTCATAAACATTCCATGGAGGTCCACACTTCTCAATTATTCACTTCTTAAAGAAAAATCAAACAAAGCCACTTATTTATTTTCTCTCTGTAAAAAGCCTCATCCAATAATTTTAGTTCTTCTTGATATTTTTCGGATGAAATCATAACCACTTTGTATTTTCCTTCCGCAACTCTTAGGGCCTATTTGGAGCATGGATTGGGAATCTCCTTAATTCAAAACCCCTAGATTTGGAACCCACTGAATTTGAAACCCCCTGGTTGTGTTTGACACCATAGATTTGGAATCCCTTATAATCCAAAAGTACGATATTTACATGGGTTTGAATTTAATTACCTACATCAACTTTAATATCCTTAATTAATGTATGTATGCAATGTTTGACACAATGGTTGTAATAAGCCCATCAAAATATATACATACGTCTGAAAATGATGAAATTCCGAGTCTCAAATGGGCCACAAGCATAGGACGACATTTGAGTGACTAACCAACGATTTTTAACCGTTGATTTATATGGATAATGTTTGGACGGCATATTAAAGTAATTTTAGTGATGTAGTTCATAATTTAATTGTTTGGGGATATCATCAGTGGGACATGTGCCCCGGTAGATTAGTAGCCTCGTGACACACATGTTAATACATGTGACTCTTGAAAGGATTTTAGATGTAATCTAAGCTTTCACCTTGGATTTGAAATCCCCTTATTGAGGGGTTTTGAAACCCCTTGGATTTGAAATCCCCGTTGCTTTACGTGCCAAACACACCAGGGTATTTGAAACCCCTCAAATCCCTCAAATCCATGGTGCCAAACGGCCCCTTATCTTCTAGTTCTTCGAGGAGATAAATCACCGCCAGTTTTTTAGATGGTGCAAAACTAACACAGTAGGTGTCGAGTCCCAATATTATAAATATATTAGATCCATCACCTCTGGAATTTTCTTCCCCGACTCTTATCTCCTGATTTCTTCCTTCCACACCCATCATTTTTTAATCGTTTTTTTTCCCTAAAATTCCAAATAAAAAGGAAAGGGAGACCGCTCCAGCCACCATCACCACAACCCTCCAATCTCTCTCTCAGATGTGACTGCCTCTTTCTCTACTCGCTGCCCAAAAATCAAACCCAAAAGTAAATGAAAGAGAGAGATTATTGTATGGCGACAACCCAAATCAGGCCAATACGAAAGCGATTTTCACTCCACAATTCCTCCTTTTTATACCCAATCAACCACACTCCCTTCCTCTCATTCCAACTCTCTTCCAATGGCTGCTGACGCCTCTCCCCAATTCCGCGATGCTGAATTCACTGACTTTCGTGATACCGCCCAGGTCAGCGTCTCCCACGATGGCCTCTACTTCTGGCAATTCATGGTTGCTGGCTCCATCGCCGGCTGTGTCGAGCACACTGCCATGTTCCCTATCGACACCCTCAAGACCCACATGCAGGCCCGCACCACTTGTGCAGTCCAAGGCGCCGCCCCCACCCTCCGCCAGGCCCTCCACTCTGTCCTCAAGATTGAGGGTCCTGCTGCTCTCTACCGTGGGGTCGCCGCCATGTCCCTCGGTGCCGGCCCAGCCCATGCTGTCTACTTCTCCTTCTATGAGTTCTGCAAGGAGTTCCTGTCTGCCGGCAACCCCAACAACTCTGCCGCCCATGCTGCGGCCGGCGTCTGTGCCACCGTTGCCAGTGATGCTGTCTTCACGCCCATGGACATGGTGAAGCAGCGCCTGCAGCTGCGGAGCAGCCCGTACAAGGGTGTCTTGGATTGCGTTGGCCGGGTACTGAGGGAGGAGGGCTTTGGGGCTTTCTATGCATCATACAGGACGACAGTCCTGATGAATGCGCCCTTCACAGCGGTGCATTTTGCCACATATGAGGCGGTGAAGAAGGGGTTGATGGAGGTGTCTCCGGAGAGCGTGACCGATGAGAGATTTATTGTTCATGCTACTGCGGGGGCTGCTGCCGGTGCACTGGCAGCCGCAGTGACGACGCCGCTTGATGTTGTCAAGACCCAGTTGCAGTGCCAGGTAAATAAATGGTCTTCTTCATCCACTTCCAATTCAATTGCTTATGTTTTTTTTGTCCTTTCTTGTTATTGTTGTTGTTTTTCTTTTTCCTTTCTTTTCTTTTCTGCACTATTCATTGTTGTTGTTGTTATTACTACCCGTTGGGGCATCTTTTACTGTTTGTTGCACTTCATTGGAACACTGTTTTAATTTCTTGAGGGCTTTGCTTTTATTTCATTTTGGAGAAGCAAACATGATTATTCAGCTCGAATAATAGTAATTGATTTGGTTACATTGGCATCTTTTGTTCACATTCGAAATAACATCCTAGAGGAGCTACACAGTATGTCGGCGGAGTATGATGATTTCACATGCATGATTCTTTATGTGCATGGGATACATGTATGCTAATCCAAATTGTGTGAAAAATTGGCCCCACTCTAGATGGATGATACCTCAAAATCCTTTTTTTAGAAGTTAGCTCCTACCTTAAGGCCGTTTTTGGTACTCCCTACCCTCTTTATGGAGAACTTCCCCGGGGGGGGGGGGGGGGGGGGGGGGGGGGGGTGGTGCGTGGAGTTGGACAGGAGGGGGAGTTAGTGCTTCCGAGGGAGAAGGGATCTAGGAGATTGAGGGTTTTTGCGTTTGTTCGTCTGAAAAAGGTTGAGGAGATTCAGGTGGTGATCTTGGCTCCATCGGAAAACCTTTGAAGGTCGAAATATTTCAATCCAAAGAGTAAAGTATGATCCTGAGGTGGCTAACCACCAAATTGGGAGGAAGGTGGAGGAGAAGGTGGTTGGGCAGCAAGCTGGTGCTACGGTGGGTGTAGTTCCATTGGAAGCCCAAGCCCCGGCGTCTAATCCTAGTCTCCATTTCAAAGATGTAGTGACTTGAGGGAGTTGGAGGGAGGTTTAGCAAGAGGAGATGGCATCTTCGAGTAGGGAGTTGTAACATGATTCCAGCAACAAGGAGGTTTGGCTCTAGAAAGGGAGTTCGGCTGGTGGCCTTGTGGTGAATGTTGACTCCAAGGTGGTGGAGAATGCTTGGGGATCCCTCCAGTGGAGCTTGGTGGCGGAGATTAAGGCACTAGCTACTCTAGGGAATGTGAAAGATTGGTTGCTGGAGTTGGGAGGGTTAGAAGAATGCAACTTCACTCTAAAGCATCAATCGGGGACGGACGTCTAGGTGTCACTCGACCACAAATGGATATTGATCGACTACTGATTGCCGAGGCCGTCTTTAACATGTCCTGGTGGAGCGTCTCTGAAGGTGGGAAGATTGGTTGGTGTTCAAATGGGGTAGGGCTTAGTTTCAGGTCTGAGGTATTTAGTTGGAGCTTTGGATTTCGGAGGTGTTCATGATGATGGGCTCATGTCTCAGAGAGATGCTGATGGTGGATCTAGCTACGGAGGACTGGTCAAGGGTAACTGACAGTGGAAGATGTGGGAGTACTTTTCTGGTACTGGCTATGGGCTCATATCATTATTGGGCCCTATAGTGGGCCTAAGCGGGATGTGGGCCTGCATCACGAGAATCTTCATCAAGAAGGAATCGATCACGGCGTTGGAGATAGTTACTTTTGTCACCAAGGAGGAGGGTGGTCGTCAAGGTGGCGAAGAAGGTGTCCGGTTATGAGAGTAGGTGGGGGGTAGCTGAGGATCGGGGATGGCCGGAGAACTAGTCAAGGGTGACGGCAATGGCAAACCTAGGAGCTCCTTCCCGGTACTCCTACGGAGTACCCTTTGAAGGTGGGGGCACATGGTAAACGACAGGCACTCCTTGCGGGGTAGCTGGTCCTCGAGATATGGGGCGGTTGACGCATGGTTAAGAGGTTAGAAATGAAATAATGATGGTGTCAGGGGGTGACGTGGGTAGTGGTGCGATCGATAGAAGGGTGACACATGTCCAGGAGGATGTTTCGTTCAGGAGAGGTGAGAGACACTTGTAGTAGGTTCGGGCAGACGTTCAAGAGGCTTGGACGGTGGATTGGAAGGGTCAAAGGGTAGGTGGCGCCTTCGAAGTTAAAGCAGCTGGGGTAGTCTTGGTGGTTCGAAAGCAGCAACGAGTGGCTCGGAGTATGGTTGGTGTCTCGGGCGGCCGTGTCAGAGTCTTGGGCTTGCTAAGGGATTACACTTGTCCAACCATTATTAGTTCAGAATAATGGTTGTCGCAGTGTCAACACCTCGAGTTAGGAGTGGTTTGACACATGTTCGGATGAGGTATGCTGAAATTTGCTTTTAACCCTTGCGGCAGCGATCTCGACACCAATGTCTCGGGCTTGCCAAGGGATGACACTTGTCCTACCATCATTAGTTCGGAATGAATGGTTGTTAGCAGTGTCAACACCTTGAGTTAGGAGTGGTTTGACACATGTCTGGATGAGGCATGCTGAAATTCGATTTTAACCTCTGCGACAGAGATCTTGACACCCTCTTTGGGTTATGTGCCGAACAAAGAGAGCTGTTACACTTTGGAGAAGCTCGTTTGGGATTTATGCCTGTTTAGGTTCGTGTGGTCCCTCAACTTATTGGTCCCATGTGTGAAACCCCCAACACACACAAAATACACAGCACACGCATCTCTTATTTATTCTCTTAATCTGATTCCTCTTGAAGATCCACAATTCTTACCTCTGTTGCCATTGTTAGAGACCGATGGTTGCTCACAAAAAAAAAAAGTGCTGAGATGGAGTTAACGTACAGGTGGGATGGTGGTGAATGTTAGGACACTTTTGGGAGCTCGTAAATGGAAGTAAATGGGAAATGGATTTGGAGGTAAGTGAATTGGGAGTAAATGGCTTTACACAATTGTGTTTGGATGGGAGTAGATGAAATGCATTTGAAATCAAAATGTTTTGTTTGGATGGGAGTGAATGGGAGGAATTGGAATGCATTTGAAAATTTCAATATATTCACAGGAATATATGTGATATCCCAAATAGGCTTTAATATCCCAACTTAGAGTACATATGCAATATTTGATAGAATGATTGTAATAAGCCCATTGAAATATATACTTTAGCAAAAAATGAGGAAAGTTCGAGCCTCGGGTAGGTCACAAACGCAAGGATCAAAAAAGAAACTTGCCAACCATTTTTAACCTTCCATTTAAATGGCCATCCTTTGGATGGTTTGGATCATTCTTTTGGTGTGATTTTCATAATGTAGCCAATGTTTGAAATGTTGGGGAGTATCATTAGCACGACATGTTTACGGCGGACATGTACATAGCGGCACCTTTGTTTACACGTGCGACTCTCCAAGGAAGCTCAAAAAGGCATTTCACCCCATTTACTTCCAAATCCTCTCGTAGAAAGGATTTCATTTACATGCACATTTACTTCCATTTCATTTCATTTACATGCATTTACTTCTATCCAAAAACAACCCCAAATACCATTTACCTCCATTTGCTCTCATCCAAACGGCCCCTTATGGAAGAGGGATACTTAGGGGCTGTTTGGATGAGAGTAAATGGGAGGGATTGTGAGTAAATGGAGGTAAATCCAAGTAAATGACTTTTTTGGTGCGTTTGGATGGAAGTAAATGGAGGTAAATGAAATGAATTGGTAGTAAATGGGGTTGCAAATAAAATCCTCCCACAACAGAGAGATTTGAGAGTAAATGGAGGTAAATGCCTTTTTGGTCTCCCTTGAAGAGTTGCACGAGTAAACAAAGGTGTCGCTACACGTGTGTCCTGCAGTACATGTGGCATGCTAATGATACTCCGAAACAAGCTAATTATTAGCTACATAACTAAAATCACACCAATAGAATGATCCAAGCTGTCCAACCGTTGGCCATCCAAATGGACGGTTAAAAAATGTTAACAAGTCGCTTACTTGTGATCCTTACAGTTTGTGGCCCACCTAAGGCTCGAAATTTCCTCATTTTTGGCTAAAGTATATATTTCAAGGGGCTTATTACAATTATTTTGTCAAATATCACGTACACTAATTTGGGATATTAAAGCTTATTTAGAATATCACATATGTTCCTGTGAATATATTTAAAAATTCAAATGCATTCCAATTCCTCCCATCCAAACTGAATATTTTAAATTTCAATGCATTTCATTTACTCTCATCCAAACACAATCGAGTAAGTCATTTACTCCCAATTCATTTACCTCCAATTACAAGCTCCCAAGCGAGCCCTTAAGGAAAATGCCGAGGGATCTTACACCTTGGTTACAGTGCCGCAGGTGCTTGACCAGATCTGCTGGCTGAGTCTAAGGTAGAGATCTTCAGAGAGGATCAATGCCATGAGAAGTCAATCCGGTTGGTGTTGGATTTTGAGTTGCTTCAGGTGGCTACTGGTGACAATAGGGAGCTTGATGTAGCGCCCAACCAAACATGAATCGGTCAGTCTTTGGTGGATGATTCGATCTCAACTCAAGTTGTGGCAATGAAAGGGAAGAAATGGCTTCGGGGGGGGGGGGGGGGGGGGGGGGGGGGGGGGTTCTTTCTCAGTGTCGTTGGTTCTGTGAGATATTGTTAATGGGTTTTGCTTGTTCTTCTCGATGGTTTATGGTCCAAATTTGGTAACAAGAAGGCAAGAATTTTGATCTTAGCTTACTTTAATTTGCAATAGGTTCGATCTTCCTTGGTGTATAGGTGGAGATTTCAATGTTACTAGATTCTCCTTTGAGAAATCTGGTGGTGAGGGTGTCACTCGAAGCATGCAGGATTTTTTTTGAGGGGGTCTGTATGCAAGAGCTAGTTGATTGCCAATGCTCAATGGGAAATTTACACGGACGAATGGTTAGGAATGCCCAATCTTCTTTAGATTGGACCATCTCTTGGAATCAACTGATTCGGAAGTCAAAATTTCCAATGGTTTCCTTGAGAGGGCTGCTGAGATCAACCTCTGATCACTGCCTTATTATGGTGGATGGTGTGGTGGGGAGCTAGGGTCCGAAACCTTTTAGATTCGAGCTTGCGTGGTCGGAAGTGGAGGGATTCCCGAATCAAATCTTGGATTGGTGGTGGTCTTTTGAGGTGAAATGGTATGTCAGTTTCAAAGGAAGAAACTAAGGCAATCGTGGAATCAATGGGGAGGGATAAAGCACCAAGGCCGGATTGTTACCCGATGGTTTTTTTTCAAGACTTTTGGGAGGTGGTGAAAGGGTGATGTCATTGACTTTATGGTGGAATTTCACCAGAGTTGCCGTTTATCATAGGAGGTGGGAGTTTCCTTCATCACTATTATCTTGAAGGCATTCGGGGTTGATAGCTTGAAGGATTTTAGACCGATTAGCCTGATAGGGGACCCTACAAGATATATGCAAAAATACTTGCACTCAGGTTCAGGGTGGGTTTAGACTTATTTCCTAAAACCAAGGCACATTTATCGCATGTAGGCAACTTGTACATAGTGCATTGATTGCTCACGATTGCGTTGATTCCTGTTACAAGGTGCTAAAGGGTTAGTGTGCAAGTTGGATATCGAGAAGGCGTATGATCATGTTAACTAGAAATACCTGGATTATTTATTGGGTCGAATAAGTTGCAAGTTAAGGTGGAAAGGTGGATGAGACAGTTTATTCAAACGGCCAAATTCTTGGTGTTGTTTAACGGCTCCCCTGATGGTTTCTTTAGCTCATCAAGGGGCATTCGGCAAGGGGATTCACTCTGCCACCCTTTTGTTTGTTGTGGTGGTGGAGGCTCTATGCAGGATGCTAGCCAAACGTCAAGATCACACATCTTTTGCGGATTCAGGCTACAGTGCTCCAATCTCCCATTTCCAGTTCGCGGATGATACCATGTTGTTTTTTGAAGCAAATGAATCTATCATGGACAAGTCTAGAATGATAATTCAATGTTTTGAAGTGGTCTTTGGTTTGAAGATAAGTATTGCAAAAAAGTGAAATGTTAGAGGTGCATATGTCCAAGGAGGAAGTTGAGTAGATGGCATCGATCTTTGGTTGTAGGGTGGGGCCCTTCCCTCTACTTTTGTAATCCCCTTTTGTATTGAGAAGCCGGCTAAGCATTTGTGGGATGCTGTAGTTGAGAGGTTCGAAAAGAAGCTCTCTAATTGGAAATCTCAGTATCTTTCATTGTGTGGTTGTATCACTCTTGTTAAACCAACAATATCAAATCTCCCATTATATTTCATGTCATTAGTTAGATTCCCAAAATCGGTCTTGGAGAAGTTGGAAAAGCTGAGGCGTAACTTCCTATGGAAGGGAGTGGATGATGGGAAAAAAAAAATCTACTTTGTGGATTTGAAAGAGGTGTGTGGACTGCATGAGGGAGGGGCTGGTATTAGGGACTTGGGTAAGATGAACCTAGCTCTATTGGGAAAATGGTTGTAGTGATTAGGGAATGAGGAAGGCTCTCTTTGGTTCTAGGACCATAGCTGAAAAATATGGGTGCCAAGAAGGGGGGTGGGGGGGGGGTGAAAGAGTCTTCTATCTGTAGTCTCATGGATTTGGAAAGGGATATCTAGGATCAAGTATATGTTTAGCACAGGGATTGGCTTTGCTACTGTGAATGGGGATGGAGTTTACTATTGGGAAGATGCGTGGATTGGAGAATCCCTGCTCAATCATATGTTTCCTAAAATAGCTCATATGTCCTTGGGTAAGAATGTTATGATATCTAGGTCCTATTCATACTTAGGCAATTATGTGGTTTGGTCTCTCCCATGCCGTAGGAACATTATAGATGAAGAGGTGGAGGAGTTTGTGACTCCTTAATTGTCTCAACCTTCGTAAGCCTATAAGGACTGAAAAGGAATAAAATGCTTTGGTTAAAGGAAAAATCCGGCCACTTTTTGGTTCTATCCTTCACTCCTATAGTTTATTGCGGCATCCGAAAGAGGATGGTGTGAGAGTGATCATGGACAAGGTGTGGCACTACGAGGCTCCCCCAAAAATTATTACTTTTAGATGGCTAGTTGGGAGAGGAAGGGTTCTCACCATTGACAACCTCCAAAGACAATCAATGGTCTTGCCTCATGCGTGCATGATGTGTATGGAGGACACTAAGATGGTGGATCATCTCTTTATTCATTGCCCATTTGCGAGGCAAGTGTGAAGTAGCTTCTTCAGAATCTTTGACATGTCTTGGGTGATGCCCGAGTTGGTGTGGGATTTTGTATATGGCATGGGGTGGGCTAGGAAGGATTGCTTTATTTTTGTGGAGACCGGTCCTCTTAGCCTCGTTAGGGGCTATTGGGGGAAAGAAATGGAAGATGATTCCACCATGAATCCCTTAACGCATAGGTCTTTTTGAAAGCCCATCTTTTTGTGCTCAAATGGACTTCTTGTATAAAGTCTGTGGGAGATTGTAATTTTTCTTTTTTCCTTAGGTTGTAACTCTTGAGCCATCCTGGTGCTTTCTTTTTTCTTTTTTCTTTTTCTTTTTCTTTTTAAATAAAGTTACCTGTTACTCTTCAAATAAATGAACTCTTCAAATAAATAAATAATCAGATTGATTGGATGATCCTACGGTAAATGCTTGCCTTATGGAGGGATTTGCTATATCTTACCAAAGGTTGCTATTTGTCTTTATGCTGAGTAAAGTCAACGGATCATTTGTTTATTCACTGTCACTTCTGAGTGGGGTTTACGGTGAAGAGTTATAAATCTTCTGGGAGTAAATCTATCCATGAGTTGTTTGTGGAATGGCAGGTCTCCATTGAGAAGAAATCATAAATTCATGTGGTGACTCTCTTTGCTCTCAAAGCTTTGTTCTTGTAATGAACAAAACAAAAGGGCCTTCAGTAATGTATCAAAGTTAGGTGAGGATGTGATGTAGGACAAGTCAAGAGCAGTTGTATGGAGGGCCAAGATTGAGAGAAATCAGGTCTTATTGGCTGATATAGGGCTAAAAAAAAGGTTAACAGAACCGTGTGTATAATATATGATTGTAAAGGTATCTATGAGCTACATCCTGGCCAATGCCAAACCTCGAATGGTTTTGAAATTTAATCATTTTAATGGTCAAATTTGAGTTTGAAATAAAAAATTACTATTGTTAGGGTGTTTTAGGTTTTGGGGAGTTTTATGATAGCTAATGTTTTAAATATTGACGATATTGGCCGATATATCCCACGATATGTCTTGTAGCCCACCTTTGCGGCAGTGCCGATGTATCCCACATGTTCGATCCGGTGAGCATTTTCCATTTCCGATCCCTTTTTTTTGTTGAAATTATGTTAAATCAGTGTCAAATGGTTACAAAATACAAATCCATTGGTTCTTCATGTTTTACATGAAAAATCATGGAGTTGGAGCTTTGATTTCAATATCCATTGGTTTTTCATGTTCTCCATTTTTATTTTTTTTTTTTAATTTTCCTTCAACTAGCTGTCAATCGAGACTAATTTAAAAGTATTTCGGAGTATTTGATGAAATGATCATCACATAACATCTAATTTCAAAATTTGAGTGTAGGTGGTCTGATTTGGGGAAAATTGAAAATTTCCCCTGTTTCTCCCAAATTGCTTGCAATGTTGCACTCCAAACATGAAATCAAGCATGTATGAGGGCTGATCTACTAATTTGTTAAGTCCTTGTCAATTTTCAGAAAATAAAATCATTTTTAATTAAAAATCAATAAAATATATTTTTTTAAAATTTTCCTTCAACCAGCTATCAATTGAGACTAATTTTGAAGTATTTAGGAGTGTTTGATGAGATTATCATCACATGCACTCTAAATGTTATGCATTCTATTTGAATATAGTTGCATTAGTTCAGTTAGTGCATAGCTTAGGACCCTATACAAAGGAAACCTATTATGTGCACTTCTCTTTTCGAGGTGTTGTGATTTTAAAAGTGTGTATTAAGGTATTTTTTAACAATCCCTGAAGTTTCATTGAAAAATTTAACCATTTTCCTAATGCTTCCCCATGTTTCCCAACAAGTGCGATAAATTACTCGATACAAACAATATATCCCATGCAATAACCGATGCGTATCTATATCCCAAGGGTACGATGCGTAACGCAATGTTGATATTTCAAACACTGATGATAGCTTAAAGTTCTTTTTTGAGTCATCTTAGAGAGTTTGAGTCAGTTTAGACATATTTTACTATTTTTGGAAAAAGTTTACTAGTTCAAGATAGTTAATGAACCCAAGGCTGATATAAGCCATCATATCAAGTACATTGCGAGCAATTCATTCAGTTATTATCAATTTTTATTCTCATTTTTAGGGATTTTACCTTGTGGATTCAAGGATTATCATAGTGGAGGAAGGTAGTGATCCCTTGATCCCCTTCTATCATGCACTCCCTGTATTAGGATGTCTTCCGGCGGATGAGATGTTGGGTCTTAGGTTGGGCATTAGGAAAGGTTAGTTTGAATGGGATGACTGTTGATGTATAGAGGGGACTGAGGTTTGATTTCTAGATGATCCCTCATTCTGGAGTTGTATATTTCTTTTCATGCAGTTTTTAATAAATTTTGATTGCTTAAAAAAAAAAAAAACCAAGTTGGATGATGGTGGGAATGATAATTGAGGCAAATATGGAAACTGAGTTTTCGTGTTTATCAATTTGTTAATTTGTCCTATGGCCACACACATGAGAGTTATGATGAATATTTTGAATAAAAGACTTGAGAGCCTTTTCTTGCTTTTCTTGCTGTTGGAATTCTCTTTCTATTGGTGCAATGCCTTGAGAAATTCTAGGTGTGACGTTGTAGGCTTGGGTGGAGCGACATCACTTATTTATTCTTCCATGAGTCATATTGGAGCTTTAAAATCCCATACCTTGATCCTCAAACTGCAATTAGTTTTCTTTCTTTCTTTTCTGGTTGTATCACTTTGACTAGGAGGTTGGTCTTGTTGGGGCCACTTGCCATGAAATGGATTCAAAGCATTAAAAGAATGATATGAGGACTACATTTTTAGCAAGGTGCTTTTTTTTTTTTTTTGTATTAGTAGACACATCCCACTGTTAGTACACACACCCACACTGTTAGTCACACTTCAATGTTAGCCACCCCCACTGTTGGGAATCGATACCGGGACCTCATTGTTGAAGGTCCCACATGTATCAGCAAGGTGCTTGATACATGTGTGGATGGCCGAGATCCAAAGTGTGAATTTGTCTCAGACGGTGAATATTTATTCAAGGAATCTTGCTTGTGCATTCTTGAAGGATTGACACTGGAAAAGATCTTATCCAAGTTCTGAGGAGGATTGGGTGTGCACTTCAAAAAAGATAAAGCATTGGCCACTATGGAGCATCATGATATTAGGCTATTGCATGGTGTCACAAATGCACATTGCAGTTCATTTTGGGAATTTGTAGAACGTCGAAGGGAAGAAATATGATTTTTCATCATAGTGGACCACTTTTGGAAAATGGCTCATTTCTTACCGTGCTAGAGGACAATATATGCTACCCATATTGTGAACTTCTTCTTCTTCAAGGAAATTGTGAGATTTCATGGGATATTGAAGACTAACTTTGGACTACAGTTCGAAGTTTGTGGGGGCACTTCTGGCATTTTATTGTAGCTTTGGAGGACTAAGCTTTAGATCTGCAGTATATATCACCCCAGACAGATGGACAATGTATCTAAGTAGGGTTAGTAACTTGTACCATGGGGAAAACCCCATTTTAGATCATAAATGGGAGCAGTCCACCTGCTGTACTTACCCAATACTGTTACATGATTGCCTTGTCAATGATGGTGATGCATTTGCCAAACACATCCGAGTCTTGTAAGCTCATACAAAGAAGAAGGTTGAAGAGAGCCATCCATGGTGTGTGCGCATGCGTGCATGAAGAAGAGGATTGAAACTGCAAATGAACATTGCTGAGAGAATATTTATGTGTGGGCGTGTAGCGAAGGTGACTTTGTAGGGTTTATTTACATAAGGAAAGGTTTCCTAGGGGAGCTTATGAGACTGGGCCATGCTAAGTCAAGAGGTAGTTGGGTAACAAAGCTTATGAGATCAAGTTGACACATAACTTTAGAAATCTCTCTGACTTTCGACTTGGATGATTTGTTCGAGTACCATGACGAGGTCTAACATGTTAGATAAAGTTATTGCTGATATGGGCAAATTGCCTGAGGAAACACGAAAACTACCAATGCTAGAAGAGATCGATACATGCAGTGTTGGTGAAAATAAAGAGCAAGCCCTGTTATGAATGCAGGTGAATAAAAAGTTGGTTGCTGACCTCTACTATATCAAACTCACCATAGTCGAATTATCTCCAACTCTGGGGAATGATGCAAGTCCACATATGCCATTTTTAGGCTATTAAGATTTGGCTTAATCCTTCTAGATATAGAGTATCCTCTTTTGGATGATTAGATTAATTTGAAAATCGTCTAAGAGTTGGCAAATCGTGGTTAAAGATTTCCTAGGGATTCTAGGAGGTAGAGGTGGAAGTTTTCCGAGTTTTCTGAAGTTTCTTATCTAAGTATACTGTTAGTAATACAGAGATTTTGATTCAGCAAGCCTTTTTTTTTTTTTTTTTGTGCAACGAGAAAAGATTTTATAGAAGGAGGCCGAAGCCAGAAAATACGAAGGAGACAAAAACTATACAAAGCCCGACAAATTTAAATTTCAGCCCAATTTCCTGGGACATAAGCTACACCCTTCAATACCAATGCCCATTCTTTCACATTCCTCTTTGCTACATGGAAGATGTCCTCCACACTCCCCACCCGATTTCTGAAGCATCTATTATTCCTTTCTTTCCATAGGAACCACTTCCCAGCCAACATCATGAGCTGCCAAAGCCTAAGACCCGCGTTCGGATGGACACCTTTGTGCCATTGGACAAAAAACTGATCGATTCAGCAAGCTGTTTAGCCCTTTCAATTTGAATATTCAGGTTGAGGTAGTACGAACTTCTACGAAGATACTCGATGACTTATGGTCCAACTGAAGTTATGGCCCTTGATAGAGTAGAATGGCTGAACAAGATTCATGTAGCCAACCCAATTAATTGGAATAAGGCTTAGATGATGATGATGATGCATTCTTTCTACCCAAGACTCATGCACATATAGCGCAGCTGGCTGAAAATATTTTAAAATTTTAATAACTCTTGTTAGTCTTAATCATTCTGTGAGTATGTTGTGGTAGGGTTGAGCCTGATCATCCTATGCCTGAATCATACCATGTCTGACACTACTGCTCTGAGTGATTTGAAGGATCCGGGATTTTGGTATCATAGCTTACTAGTGAGGGATTTGCTGATGTTCTTGGGAAGATTTGTCTATTCTCTTCTCTATAGATTGAAATAGAATCTCAATCAAATTAAGTTGGATTTTCATTTGGAGATTTCATCTAGGCAAGCATCTTGCCATATGTTCCAGTGTTCTCTATCAGAAAACTTTGTTTTAAGACTTCATAGGAGCTGTTATATCGTTCCACTGTAGGTTCTCTTTCGCTGATTACAATCTTTCATATTTTATTGTTTCCAAACATTATCCTTCGTATGCTGGTTGTCACAACACTCTACAAAGATTAGAACAATCTACTTGATCAAGGTTAGGAACAGTGTTTTAAATAGCGAATAGCATGTAGCGTAGCGTTGACAACTCTGAAGCGTGAGGCGTAAGTTACATAGCGTGTATTGTAAGCTACATGGCGTGTAGTGTAAGCCACACGCTACTTCCAGATTTTTCATCACGGTTGTGCTTGGTTGCACCAATTTCATGATATTCACCAAATTGGACCGATTAATAATGAAATTTAACAAAATTTCATGATATTTGGCGCAACCAAACACAACTTAAAGCAATAGGAAAGGGTAATCATTAAGTATAAAGGTAAAGAGAGCAACAAAACTGATTTAATATTGTTACTTATATTATTTTACTAAAAGCACTGAAAAGATTAACTTTTTTTGTTTGGAATAGAAAATGTAACAAATCATTGAAAACATTAATTGATTTTAATGTTGTAGTAAAAAATAACTTGTTATGTGAGCTACATAGCATTTAGCATAGTCTATGTGGTGTGTAACGTATGCAAATTATCATGTTGCGTAGGCTACACGCGACTGAAGCTATTTTCATGAGCTACGTAGCGTTAAGGCCAAGCTATGCTACGTAGCATATCCTACATGCTACATAGCGTAGCTATTTAAAACACTGGTTAGGAACAGTGTGTGGAATAAATTCGTTGCCTCCCTTGTAGGAACCAAACATCTGATGAAGGAACAAAACTTTCAGTATGAAATTCTAAACGTGCATGTAAAGTTACCTCCCTTGTAGGAACCAAGAGGGATGCATGTTTATCTCAAAGGAAAAAGCTCTCTCATGTTTATTAACATTGTTAGTAAAAAAAAATGGTTTGTGGAAGGGATTGTGGCAACTCTTAAGTTGGTTGCTGCCTTATCTCTCTCCACATTTCTCTCATGTTAGACTCAAGGTCTTCACTCAGCCTGAGGATGACACCTATTAGTTGTGGGGCTTACCATGGGCCTATACTCTTCAAACCATCTGTAACTATTCTACGGATCTCTTAGATGGGCCTGCCTTTAGAGAACATATTGAAGGGGCTTTTTAACTCTCGAATTTAGTTTGGTGCTTTCGTGTTACTTGGGCCCCTAAATAGCATGCAATTGAGGAGTTTCCTCATCTTATTTTGGTACTTTGAAGGGTAAGCTCTCGTATCCAACTGGAGAACCCCTTTCCACTTGTTCTTTGAAAAAGCTCAGGCACCAAAGTTGTTGGATAGTATGTGAACCACAATGCACTGTGGAAGTGAGTGGTATAACTGTTTACCTTTGTTATGATCAACAACAATTAGGTGGGTTACTAGGGTCAAGTTGTGGTTTGAGGTAGCTGAACCCTCTCTCCTGTTTTATCTTTGCTTCTGTGTCCATTTGTATTTCTCATTGCTTAAAAAGTTTGTGAAGCTTATCACTTGGGGCTAGCCTCAAAGTTTCTATGAAGCTACCCCAAGCTTTATGTGGACGGAAGATTGACTTTGTTGATAGGTTGGACGAAAGAGAGACCTTTTTTCTGCAATGTGAAATAGACCAAGTCCATTTTTGAAATATTTTTACCTTTTTCTAAATAAAGTCGCCATCTTAAAGGTATATATGTTCTTTGAAAGAAACAGCATCTTCACAAATTTATTGTTATGCTACTGATTTTATATATCCGCTTTTTCTTTATGGCTAACGAGAATATAGTTGTAGCTTATTGTATGGTCAACCCATCAAAGCCATTCGGAGTCTTTTTTTTTTTCATAGGAATTGATCAAATTAAATAGTGATAAAAATTACCAAATTAAAATGATGTTTTCTGTTATTCGGATTGAAGAAGTAAACGCTATTTTCCTACTTCACTGAGGTTTGGATTTCAGAGGAAAAATGCGAGAAACCACTTGGAAATTCATGGAAATGAAAACAAAGTTCCCCTTTTAGTTTTGTGATGTAGTTATCCACAGAAAACATTTTTCATTTCCTTTTTCACTGTTTGTGCACCAAAACAAAATGGGAGCTTTAAACAGTGGTTTGTGAGAGATGTCACATTTCCAAAGGCCCTGATCTTCTGAAGTGACAAATATTTGGTCAGTGCACCATCTATCTTGGAGCCTATCAGATGATGTCTTGGATCAATTAACAATGACCCCCAGTTTGCAACAACTGAAGACCAGCTACAGATGGGATCCATGGCAATGAGGATATTTCATTCCCAATAAGTACAACAGTGTGCCACATTACAAGGGAAGGAGGGAGGAGTGTGTATTTCATCACTGATTTCCCTGTCAAAATGGAATTATGATTCCCAATGGGTAGGGATCAACGAATGGAAATCTGATTTCTAATGGGTAGGGCTCGACAAAGTTTTGGAGGGCTTTCCTTTGAAAAGATCGTTTTCCACTTGCACGGAGAACTGTTGTCTACGTCGCAAACAATCTAAAGGGGTCTCGACTCTCAAGCCTCAAGGTGTGTTTCATCACTCATTTTCCAGTGGAAATGAAATTCTGATTTCCAATGGGCAGGGCTTGGCAAACTTTTGGATGGTTTTCCTTGGAGAAGTTCTACTTCTCTACTTGCATGGAAAAATTGTTTTCTACACTCAAGAACAGTCTACCCCTCAGAATAAAGAAATAAATAAACTCTCAAACAGTCGAAAATACTTTTCCTGTGGAAAACAGTTTTCTTCAAATTGGTGGGTGTTTCCCAGACACCCTGAAATTTATACTCAACAGTAATGTGACTGAAAATTGGAGCCTAGCTCCTCAATCTGAATTCTAAGGTGATTGTAGTTAGGTCGTTTCAACATTATTGAAATGATTACTGCATTTCAATTTAATTGTGCATCCAAACCATGGTGTGCCGTAAAGGCTGTTATGGGGTCGTAAAGGCCGTCACATAAAGGTAATGGTGGCAACTGTTACACGTTACAGGGTCATAAAGGCCGTAACGGAAAAAAAATTTGACTCGTAAAGGCCCGTTACAGCCCCCAGTAAAGGCCATAATGGCCTTGTAACAGTCCATTACGGGGCCGATACAGGTTTTTTGGTTTTTTATTTCAATAAAAAGAGAGACAGTAATAGCCGTTACGGTTTCCGTAATGGCTTTTACACCCCGTATTGTAAAGGTAACGGTGGTTGCCATTACGACCACCAATCTGTGACGGTTGTCCTTTTCTTCACGTGAAGTTAATATTAAAGGCACTTTTGGATGGAAATATCTCGAGTCAACTACTCCATGCTACATCTGGTCTTCTTGATGATTGTCTAAAAGAACCAAAACTAGGTAAAATGGAAAAAGAAAGGTAATATGCTTATTCAGTCAGTGCAGAAAAGACTCCTGTTGACTAGGATACTTAGGTGACTCGCTCGCAGATAGGGCTGTTGATGGGCCCAGCCTGGTTTGGTTGGTGGTGTGAATTCTGAAACTGGTTGGGCTGGACCTGTCTGGCCTGCCCTATTCAGAAGTTTGATTTTGCTCAGCCCAGACCCAGCCCATTGAAATGCGTACCACCAGAGCATCCAGCTTTGCATGTCAAAATTATTTCAGGATAAAGCATTGTCGATTTGCTCATCAAAGGTAAGTATATTGTATTTGGTCTTCAGGTCGGCGTGGGCCACTACAAAGTATGGGTTTTGGGGGATCATTTCAAACCTTTATTGTGATTTGAACTCCCTTGTTTCCGGGGCGGTAGATGATATGTCTGCCGTGCCTAAGCAGGATGCCTCCTAGTTCTAGGTGGGTTAATCTTGATTTTGGGGGCTGCTCCTGTGGCCCCATGGGCCTGGAGGGATGGGAAGCCTGTTAAGGAACAACAAAGGGGAAGTGGTCTATGCTGTTTTCTGGTCCTCGTAATTAGGAAAGCCGCCACTTGGCTAGCATCTTTGCCTTTGGAGAAGGCTGTGGATCGTCTCTCTCAGATCTTTCTACCACTTAATTGTAAAGGAGGTGCTCAGATAATCATTGTGTCAGGGAAGAGCATGTGGATCTTGGAAGGCCGCTGGTTCTCTCAGAGAAATTAAATCTATGCCTTATGTTATGAAAGCTGGATGCTCTTTTGTCCCGAGTGAGGCTCATGCGATTGCTAGAGATGCAGTAATGAGAGGGGCAGAGGGCTACACAACTGTTTTATTTTGATAGGACTTAAATAGTATTTTAAAAAGAAAATCTCTCATTGGCTGAATGTCTACTCCTAGAAGCTTCATTCGCCACGTGCCAATGGCGCATGCATGTGCCATGGTCTCAAAATCAGGCGTTGGCACATCACCCACGGGTGGACCACATGTTTTCATCAGATGTGGATTGCTGGTCAATTATTCGTAACCTCCCCTTTTTTTTCTTTTTTTTTCTTTACACACATGATGAACAGACTGCCTGATTTTCGGGCTGTGGACTGTGGCACATAGATACTGGGACCCACTGGTGATGAATCACACCCAAGTGCTGCATTTGCATGTGTATCAAGAATTGGATCTGAAACTCTAATCCCATGCAACTTCCGCATCTCTCAATTTCTGGACTTATGCAGCTATTTCACCGTGGGTGTAAATGCTTCCGACTGTTCTCTTGTTTCCATGTATCCATCATTAGACCAAGTTCTGTTAGGGGCTGTTTGGGTAAGGGTTTTGTGGCAGGGATTTTTTGAAGTCATGGATTTAAAATCCCCTGTTTGTTTTTTGTCGAGGATTTGCCAAATTCATGAATTTGGGTCAAATTAAAAAAAAGAAAAAAAAAAAGAAAAGAAAAGAAAAGAAAGAAAGAAAACACTAAAGACTTGGCAAATCCACAAAATGAGACTCTTGAAAGTGATAAAATTTATGCACATGCAATAAATGCTCTGCTATTGCGATAAATACTCCCAATATCCTTGAACTAGTAGGTTGATTACCAAATAATGGACTTCAGGATTTGCCAATTCCAAATCCATGAATTCGACAGGTTCCTGGATTTAACTGGATTTCTTCTTTCATTTACCATTTCTAAGTATAGTAATTATTAATGGACTAGAATAATCTTCATTTTTTTCAATGGCCGGTGCAGGGCGTCTGTGGATGCGACAGATTTGCAAGCAGCTCAATTAGGGATGTCATTCGAACCATAGTGAGGCAGGATGGGTACATTGGACTCCTTAGGGGATGGAAGCCCAGAATGCTCTTCCACGCTCCTGCTGCTGCTATCTGCTGGTCTACCTATGAGGCAGTGAAATCCTTCTTCCAGGAACTCAACGACAGCAAGACGCAGTCCTGAAACCACGAAAGAACATTTTTTTAGAACCTGCTCTCTTTACAGAATCTGTCATCTGATCTTCCATGTCAAATTACATCGCCCAAGTAAAAACACAGGAATTTTGCTGGGCCGTTCTCATTGTCAGGTGCAGTGGTAGGTAGTCGGCGACCTGAAGATTTATTTGTACTACATAGAGAAATGCTTCAGTGCTCTCAGACTGTGTGTTATAGTGCTCCTAGTTGCATTGAGACGCTTAGTCCAATCCATTGATCTAGACTGTTCATTATGTCCAGTCCACATTTCATTGGTTACCGCACAAACATCACACTGATTTGACATATAGGAAACATTTGATCGATGGCCTTCAATGTGGACAGTCAAGATCATCTGCCTAAAAATTGGTCCAATCAATAGGTCGCTTATGATTATAAAGAATCACTTAGTATGGCTTTAGAAAATAAGGCCAAACCAAGGATAGATTGGAGTGATCGGTGTGACTTTTCCCTTGTAGCCCATGAAATATGTTCTGGACTTGATGGATGGTTCAGATTGATTGATTGGACTGTCCAGGTGAACCAACGCGGACTGGGATCACTATAACATACAGTGCTGTGCTCTGAGAGCACTAGAGTATGTCTTTTATATATATGTTGTTGTTCAGATTATAATAATGTTAATGAGAATTCAAAGGCTATTTGAATTTTGTTCACCCGTGTTGTGTGTTAGGTTATCAATGGTGAAATTATCATGCACTAATCTTTGTAGTTTTGGCGATTGACAGTTGTGATAGCAGCAGAAGATTTTGACATTTCTGATTAAGAATCCTATCAATGGTGAAACTATCTTGCATTATGGTCAGCTAATGGTCACAAAATCGTTGTAGTTGTGGCGATGGATGGTTATGATCACAGCAAATAATTTTGATACTTCTGTTTAAGGGTGTTATCAATGGTAAAACTATCTTGCATTGTGGTCAGCTAATGGCCAAAAAAATATGTGTAGTTGCGGCCATGGATGGTTGTGATTGCCACAAGCGTTTTTGGAGGATAGGTTCTTTTATTGCTCTGATGAGAGGTAGGTCACAATGGGTAAGGAATGAAATGAAAGCGCCTACTGCTACCAATTTTTATATTGTTGATGCCATATGGAAACAGTTTCAAGGTGAGTGTTCCATTGCAGGTTTGGTGGTGGATTGGTGGTCCACCAATCTTGACTGCTCTAGACAGTCTACATGATGGACCCTTCACAGGATTGCCCTTGGCCTGAGTTGTGCTCTACTCCATTTGTTTTATTGCTGTTGCACGTCGGCCTTTAAGATGTTCTGATCTCCTGGAGTTTGTGGAAATGCAACACAAGGTGGGGTCCAACAGCTGATGGGTTTTGAGTGGTTGAAATGGGCCTTCAAACCACCATCCATTTGAAGGCTGTTGGTCAGATGGTCAGGATCATGGATCTGAACTGTCCATAAGTCCAAAAATACGTTTCATAGGCTATTGTACAAACAAAAACCTTAGCGATTGGCTGATCCAATCCATCTTTTGTTTGGCTTTATTTTCTACAGCAATCTATTTTGGAAGCCATGGATAAGGCATGATAGGATCGATAAAACACATACATCATGGTGGGGTCCACAGAGCACTGTACAGTAGTGACGTCGGGATTGTAGTGAAAATTGCCTCACAAAAAGTGATGCTTTAGAGTCATACGCTAATCCATGGTAGGCCCCAACAAACAGATAGATAAAACTGTTGATTGGATCTATTTTTGTGCAAACAATGACCCGTATTAAAGACCATTGATCTAATGGTTCATATTTGTTGAATTGGTGCGATCCTTGCATGGTAGCCCATGAAACGCAGACTAAAACTAATGTGAACTGTCTAGATCAATGGATTGGACTGCCTAAGTGGGCCAATGCAACTGGGAGCACTATAACTTAACAGTGCTATGAGATGAAAATAGAATACCAAAGTGTCTTCATTTCCCAGGAAAATCTAGTTTATGTTCAGAAACTAAGAAACCAATTCAATTTCGTTTCATGTTGTTATCCATATATGGCTTTTCTAATTCGTCCACCATCGAGAGAATATTCGATGTGATTTTATTTATGAAAAAAATAAATCAACATGAATATAGCATTGTTCAAGAGAAAGATGAAGGCCATGGACCACTTCAATTAGAGTGATTTAGACCATGCATCTAGAAGTCTATACTATGGATAGATCAAGGTCCTTATGACACAGATGTTGCTCTTAACTTTCCAACATTTCTGTCTGTCCAACTAAAGTCGTAGCTTCGCACGTGTGCATGAAACAAGACAAAATGACAATAGTAAGCCTTTTTTTCTCCCTAAGTTGAAGCATGGATGTCAATTAAACTCTAAATGAAAAGTTTTTCTTGTGATTGATTTCTCTCTATTGCCTTCATAAGAAAATCAACCAAGTAATAGTCTCTTCATGTGTGGTGCACATATCTTTAGATGCCTTCTGATATGATGGAAATATGCTTTCATATGTTCATGATACTGTATTGGAGGAAATGTGGGCAACAACTTCATGACCATGGTAAAGATCCATTGAAAGAGCGATATTGACTACTTTGAGTCAATAGGATTGCTAACAATGATGCTCATGTATGACATGACAAACATATATAAAAATTAGTTATAAAAAAACAGTAGTTATAAAAAACAGCATATGAAATGTAATTTTAGTAACAACAGAGTAAAAATGAGGAATTAGTTAAGATGATGGTCAAGAGACCAAAATGACCCTTCTCGATATATTCAATCAATAATTCTTGAGAATGGAGATATTTAGGAGGGAGTTGCTCATTGTATTAGGATTGGGTGGATAAAGTGCAGATGTGCTAGAGTTGCTCATTGTACTAGATGAAGTGCAGATGTGCCTCTAGAGTTTTACCACATTCCAATTAAATTGAAAAAGAAATCTTACGTGATTGTTCTAATATCAAGCATGCTTTTATCTTATTAGAATGTTGGGTAGACAACCTTTCATAGAATGAGTGTGGTTGAAATGAGGATGTCAAAATGGATGAGCAGTAAGACGAGGGATGTTAAAATTGAAAATGAAGGCATTGATGGGAAGTTAGAAGTTGCCTAGTAAGTAATAAGAGGAGGTAATGCAGGCTTAGATAGTTTGTCCGTATACAATAGAGACAAAAAAGTATACTAGTTGGATTGAGTTGGTTCAAGTTGGAGGCTCTAAAAGGGCAAAAAGAAGGGGGGGCTAGGGATCGATGTAGGTGGAGATAACAAAAAAAGATCTAATGGCTTGCATTTGTAATTTTAATTGAGGATATGGCCCTCGATAGAGTAGAATGCAAAAGAGGATTCATCTAGCCAACCCTAATTAGTTGCACAAGGCTTAGATGATGAATCATACACCATGAATTATTGCCTAATATTCAACTTTAGCACTTGATCTAACAACCATTCATTGCTTCTTACTTTTCATGAGGCTAAGTTGCTTCCTAATAATCTACAATACTCCATAGTCCACCTATAGTCAATCTTACTCCTTGCCTAGTCTTAGAGCTACATATGCTTCTATATCCTTATCAAATGACACTTTGAGTTGCCTTAAAACTCAATCAAAAGCTTTGGCCTTTTAGCTTAAGATAATATAAAAATTAGCTTACCATGCTAAAGGCAAAGGAAATATAGGAATGTTCTTGTCAAGTAGATCAAGCTCTCTGGAGCCTTTGATAAAGACCTACAATCACATGAGATATCTCCACTCTTAGCATGTTATCAATGACGTACCATGTACGAAAAGTCATGCCTATTTCATTATCTAACCATTAGATTGGTGGGAATTTATTTAGAAGGTTAAAAGTGAAAATCCAACGGTTCAACTAACAAGTGTCCATTTATCAATTGTTAAGATTGCTCGAAAAAAAAAATTGTTTATAATGTGAATTCGAGGTAGTGAGTTCCACAATTTAGCTGATTTATTATAGGGTGGTAAATGATACACATTTGACTTCCTTCGTATCAACCTTTGCCCTCTGCTAGAGTATTAATTTATTAATCTATTGAAACATTTTTTGACTTTTGTTGAGAAATACTCCGATACTCTAATAGAGTGTGATGATGATACACAGGCACATGTAAATTGCATATTTCATATATAAGTTATTTAAATTAAGCTCTTCAATCATGGGTGTCAATTTAGATGTTTCATTTACCAAAAATTATGCTTATTTGGTTGTCTAACAATCGGGGATAGATATTTATTAGATGGTTAAAAATGAAAAATCCAATGGCCTTGTTTTAACAAACAAGTGTCCATGAATATCAGTGGTTTAGATTGCTGGACCAATTTGATTTTGGGAAGAGAAATGATACAATATAGCCTGCTACACTGTAATGTCGTATGTTTTTAATCATGGAGAGGCAAGTGGTATATAAAATCATATTTCAAAATTGTTTTAGTATAATATTTGCTTAAAAGTGTTTTTAAGATGCCACAAGACACTTAGCATAATTGAGTTTTCTGCATGTAAGCCCCTACTTTTTGTATACAAAAAAAATTAAAAATAAATAAATAAATAAATAAAAAATAAAGGCTCACATGTGCCTATCTTTAGAAAACCCCTCCCATTTTCCGCATTTGTGTAAACCAAGTTTGGCAGACACAGAACTTGGACCTATCTTGGTCCAGCCATAAAATTTGACTCGGGTGAGTCAACACAGCAACGTGTGCCATTCTTAT
Organism: Liriodendron chinense; assembly: GCA_003013855.2. Classification (NCBI taxonomy): domain Eukaryota; kingdom Viridiplantae; phylum Streptophyta; class Magnoliopsida; order Magnoliales; family Magnoliaceae; genus Liriodendron; species Liriodendron chinense. Next base: position 105,970 of record ML058572.1, read on the forward strand.
TTTATAGAATTGGGCCCATTTTCCCTACCCAATGATCAATACCATTGATATGATGGGAGTATAAATAGTCAGTGAACCACCGAATTTAACCAATACATTTCCATTGATTAGAGGTTAGAATGGTTCGATAAATCTGATTTTGGACTAATGACTTATATATGATGGGACAATAAATTGGATGGCTCGATTTGAGATAATGTTTGTGATGCAGGATAACTAACCATTTGCTCTAAAAGTTCGAATTGATAGAGCATGGCAAATCAATTCTTTTATCTTATAACCCAGGTTCTAAGTCCGTGTATTACATCCTCGGTCGAACCCTCCTTCGTGGGCTTTAAGTCCATAGGTATGCATCACACGAGCCATCCAGGTGGAGTCTGAATCCACGAGCCACCCGCACGGGTGGGGCCCAAGTCCACAAGCCACCCACCTCACATGGGTTGCCCATCTCAAGTGTGTCCCTGCCACCACAGGCTACCCCACTCAAGCCCGGTATGAAAATGCCCCTCCATTAATATGCCACATATACAGTTTATGAGCTAAACTCTGGTGACAATTCACCACTATCTTCAAAATCATGTTGACTTATCCACTTCACTTTTGACACTCTATTATTTGGACCATCCAAACTTGTGGGGCACACCATGGATAGAGCTTGTCTCTAAATCCACTGTAACAAGAATCTTAATCTTAATTGATGGCTATTAAGGGCCCGTTTGGATACCACCAAATAAGTTACTTTTTTCAACTTAACCGCAATAGATAAGTAACTATTTGAGATAAGTAAGCTTGGTTTATGATAAATTATAAGTAACTTTTTTATTTGAAGGTACTTAATCACTTCATTTAGGGCTCGTTTGGATACTACCGAATAAGTTACTTTTGGCACTTAGGTTCATTTGGTAAGTATAATTGAAAAGTAACTTATCTCTTAAAAATTACTTATCTTAATAAGTATTTTTTTTTAGCTTTTTGACTTTTGACTTTTCTACTTATCTCTCTCATGTCACGCTCTCCCCGGCCCCGGTTTTTCTTTTTTTGGGTTAGTACACACCCACACTGTTAGTCACCCTCCAATGTTAATTAACCACCCTCCAATTTGGCTTTTCTACTTATCTCTCTCAGGTCATGCTACATATCGAAGTTCTCTCTCATGGTTCACTCAATTACTGCTCTCTCATACCGTCCATATCAAAGGAGGCCCCACATGATGGACTGTCCCATCAAAGGTGGGGCTCACACAGTGGACGACCCACATCAAAGATGGGCCCTACATTAATTGGTGCAAGATCCAATCCACCAATCAGGTTGATTTGATCTTCTACATCTTTCCCAAAAATGATTCTAGTCCACTCACCATGTGGACCGGCTATTGGAAACAAGTGAATGGGTTAGAAAACCTCAGCCAAGTCTTCCAGAGCCGTACATTTGTTTTGCAGACTGTGGTCCAGTTGACCAGTGGATCAACCTGATTCTTGTGCCAGGGCATCCATATAGTGGTCCCGTTCTGATGGATGGAATGTATCTCGGACCAATCATGCCATGCTAGACATGAACTTTATCGCACGCACGTGTGATTAGAAAAGCTCATTCTGTTAGGAAAACTGCCTCAACGCTTAGCTTTTTCTTTTCATGTCAATATGCTGCTTATTAAATGTAGATTTGAAATTTTCTTTCCAAAGGTTACTTATCAATGTGTTATTACCAAACATACTTATTTACTTATTGGCTGATAAGTATGTTGTTTACCAAACATACTTATCTGCTTAATAAGTTAAAACCAAGATAAGTAACTTATCCGACAAGTAGCTTATCTTAAGTAACTTGCAATACAAATGGGCCCTTAATAAGTAGAAATCAAGATAAGCAACTTGAGGCATAAGTAGCTTTAACTTATGATCCAAACGTGCCCTAAATGAATGGTTAGAAATGAAGTAGTGATTCATCCAAATTACAAGGGAACCATGAGATGGGTACTATACCTTCTTCTTTTTTATTATCTCTCTTTTTAATGCTCCATCCACAATTGGGTCCACAATTTGGGCGGTCTACATTGTCTTAGGACTATACAATGTGTGATGTTAAATAGTCAACATTGTTTTTAAAGTGGTGAACTCATGAGTTAACTGCTTGTGCTCTCACACTCTGCACCTCTTTTTATGAAAGTTATTTGATACTATAGCAAGGTGTGATGGTTGATACTCATTGGCTCAAAAGTTTTACACTTGTCGTCCAAATTAGGGGACCAAACGTATATAGATCATATTCCAAAATTATGATTAGTGAAAAATCCAAATCTTCGATTAATGGATATTTTTTTGTCATACGTAGGCCATTTGATACTTTTATATTTGAACCATACATATTAACTAGATGATAGGCCCAATTCTCACATGATAGTTGTATGATAATCTCATCTCCAAATTGAAGAAGAGATACTTGAAGATTGCTACGATCCACATTGAACGCCCTCAATAGACTTTCCACTTTCACATTTTCAATCATCCGCCTTAACAACAATTGCAAACAACAAAGGTAAGACATATACAAAAAAGGTGGTGAAGAAGGAAAATGTGCAAATACATGCAATATGACCTTATACAAAGACAGAGACAATGGGTGACCCATGCCAACCTTTCCAATTTTGTTGTATGCTCGAGCTTTAAATCTGCTTTCTGTTTTTTAGCAAGCCAAACTAACAAATGTACAATGTGGATGTTCATACTTATTATGGTGGCCCCACATTGTTGAGAGCATTGCACAAAACTTTAGGATCTCGCACCCCAACTACATGAATTATGTGATATAAGAACGTAATAAGCACAATTAAATCATCAACCACACAAACATAAGAGATTTTTACGTGAAAAACCCTCAATAGAAGTAAAAACCATGGGACCTCGTCCAGATCAACAATCCACTATGTAAAGGAACATTTACACAATGATCATAAGCACAACCAGCTTGGATCCAAACTTCTTCACCTCTAGGGTGGATAACAATCAAAAGAAATAAGAAAATTGAGAGATCTCACCGAATCCGAGGACGTAGAAGAACCCGAGATATCGATTGCGTGTGGATGGAACCTTTATAAGTAGAAATCTCCTCTCAACAAGCTTCCTCTCCCTCCCTCTCTCTCTCTCTCTCTCTCTCTCTCTCTCTCTTCTTCTTCTTCTTCTTCTTCTTCTTCTTCTTCTTCTTCTTCTTCTCTCTCTCTCTCTTCTCTCTCTCTCTCTCTCTCTCTTCCTCTCTTTTTCTTCTTCTTATCTCTCTCTCTCTCTCTCATGGGACATGTAAACCTCCGATTAGGATGCCCTAATATTGAATTGGAAGCCAATATATAGCCCCATGCAAGAGTTTGAATCAAAACAGGAAACTGCAGAATTGCAGTCCGCACATCGTCGGGTGCCCGACCAAACATTATCGGGCGCCTGATAATGGGCAAAACTGTCTAGAGAGTTTGAGAAAAATCATCTGAATTTCAGCCGCTCGACCAGATACTATTGGGTGTCCGATAATGGGCAGAACTGTCCAGAGAGTTTGAGAAAAAATCATCTGAATTTTAGCCCGCTCGACCCAGCATGGTTGGGCGCTTAATAAGCTTCTGTTGGGCGCCCGACAATCTCCAAAATTGTCTAGGGACTTACTGTTTCTTCCGAGTGAATTTCGGTCACCTAACCCTAATTGGTCGGGCGCCTGACGACCCCTAGGCTGCACTCTCTCGTCTCCTCGTGAGGAGGAATACTCCATCAAATCTCCCCCTTCTGACTCAGGAGAGCTTCATCATCTTCAAGCTAGCCAGACTTCTGCAAGCCTCAAATCTACCTTTGAGCAAAGCCTTATTCATTATGTCTGACATTATCATTCATAAGGACCTTCTCAAGCTGTCACACTTCTGTTCTAATGTATCCCTGATCCAATGATACCAAATCTCTATGTGCTTCGACTTGGAATGCTGACTTGGATTCTTGCTCAAGTGTATCGCACTCTGGCTATAACAATAAATCATGTGCTTCTCCTACTTTAGACCAAGTTCTTATAGAAACCTCTTCATCCAAAGCATTTGTTTCTACGCTTATGTGACTGCGATGTACTCGGCCTCTGTCGTAAATAATGCTACACACTTCTGTAACTAGCTCTGCCAAGAGATCGCCCCCCCGACAAACGTGAACATGAACCCCAATGTAGACTACCTGAAGTCTATGTCACCTGTCATATCTGCATCTGTGTAGCATTCTAAAACATGTTTACCGTCACCATAACACGAGCTCAACCTGGATGAGCCTCTCAGATACCGTAGTATTTACTTCACTGCTCCCCATTGTTCTTTGCCTGGATTGGTAAGATACGGCTGACAACACCAACTGCATATGCTATGTTTGGGCACGTACACACCATAACATACATCAAACTTCTTACCATTGACGCGTAGTGACGCGGGACATCCAACCAACTCACCAAAAGCTCCAAAGCTGATAGGGGAGGCACGGAATTCCTTTTATCTCATAACCCAGGCTAGGCTAGGCCACGATCAAGCCCTCCTTCATTAGTCACCCCACTTCACATGGGTCCTGCTTCGCACGGTGCAGCCCCGAGTGTGCTACCACTTCACACAGGCCGCCCCGCTCGAGCCCGGTGTGAAAATGCCCCTGCATTATGTAGGGTATCTTCTGAATCTCTTCCACCTCTTCCTTGGTCTTGAGACACTGCTTGTCGCTTAGTTTGAAGTAACCATCCAGTGGAGAATTGATCGGCCTCGTTGTGTTCATATTGAACCTCTCTAAGACTTTTTCAACGTACTACTCTTGTGACAGCCACAGCTTCCTGCTGCTTCTGTCAGGGTGATCTCCATTCCTAGGATCTGGCTGGCTGGGCCCAAGTCCTTTATTGCAAAGGACTTGCCCAACTCCTGTTTTAGCCCGTTAATCTTTTTGATGTCTTTACTCATGATGAGCATGTCATCAACATACAATAGCAAAACTATGAAATCATCATCCGAGAACTTGCGCATGAACAAACAGTGGTCCGACTTTGTTTTGTCATACCCATGCTTTAACATAAACAAGTTGAACTTCTTGTACCATTGTCTCAAAGCTTACTTCAGCCCATACAATCTCTTCTCGAGTCTACATACCGTATGCTCCTTGCCCTTGACCTCAAACCCCTCTAGTTAGTGCATATAGATCTTTTCTTCCAAGTCATCATGGAGAAATGCAGTTTTAACATCTAACTGCTCTATCTCTATATCCATGCTTGTAGCCAACCCAAGCAACATCTGAATGGATGTCATCTTCACCACCGGTGAGAATATCTCATCAAAGTCGATTCCTTTCTTCTGACCAAACCCATTTACAATAAGTCTGACCTTAAACCTCGTATGTGAATTCTTCTGCTCTACTTCCTTTTCGAATACTCACTTGTTGCTCAGAAATTTCTTGCCCTTAGGCAATTTCACCAGATCATAGGTGTGGTTCTTATGCAAGGATTATATCTCCTCTTGCATAGCTTTCAACCACTCCCCTTTATGCACGTCAGCTAGGGCCTCAGAGTAGTCCTCTAGCTCTCCCCCATCAGTAAGGATAATGTACTCATATGGTGAGTACCTCTTGGATGGATGTCTGTCCCTAAATGACCTCCTCACCTGTGACTCAACAGGTGGATCATATGGGGGCTTCTCACCTAATTCATCTACTGTAGGAACACCCTCGTCCCCTACACGTTGCTGCACTTCCTCGTCATCAGGCACTGTTATAGGCTAAATGATGGAGATAAGATTTCACGCGGAAATGCCCAAAACGTCCATTCGACTCTCGAGATTACCTGATCGAGAGTCGAATGTTGGATAGGTACGAGACGTCCATTCGACTCTCGATCAGATAATCTCGAGAGTCGAATGGACGTCTCGTACCTATCCAACATTCGACTCTCGATTAGGTAATCTCGAGAGTCGAATGGACGTTTTGGGCATTTCCGCGTGAAATCTTATCTCCATCATTTAGCCTATAACAGATGCCCCCCAAGTCCTTGCCGCCAAGGATTCTTAAGGAAAGGACTTAGCTCACTATCACACGAAACCGCTCGCTACCTTCATCGAGAACGACACCCCTCATGATGGGCTGAAATTAATGAGCGCCAGCTTTCCGCAGCCTTTTCGCTGATGGAAAATGAAGGGGCGCTCGCCACGTGTTTTGAGGAGTTAATGGGCGTGCCTGCTCGAGCGCTGTGTCCAACGAGGGACTACCACGTGCCATCAGATACGGCGGAATGATTGCCTATAAATATACGGAGTCCGCCATTTCTTTGGTTTTCTACAGAAGTTTTTTCGAAAGAATCCTGCAACCCTTTCTTTCCATTCTTCTTCCTCTTCCGGTGCTCAATCTTTCTTTTTCTTGGTATACTTCCTTTTTCTTCTTCTTTTATTTTCATCTCCCCATGGCTGGGAACTCTGACGAGACTACTGTCCCCCTTGGCGATGCCACTCCGGAGTCCTCTGCCTCCAGCAGTGCAAGGGTTTCGGTGGGGAGATACACAGCAGCCGGATATCCTTCCGTTTTATCGGAGGACCGGCTGGCTGAGCTACGGGAGAGATACCAAATCCCTGAATCTGTAACTCTCCGCTTGCCCGGAGGTGGAGAAACACCCGACTCCCCCCCCCCCCAGGATGCGTAGCATTTTACGAGTACCAGCTCATCTTGGGGGTACGCCTTCCCCTCCATCCCTTTGTTCGCGATGTATTACGGTGTTACAAGATTACCCCAGGGCAACTCATTGTGAACGGGTGGAGGGTGGTTTTGGGCTCCTTTGCCCTTTGGGCTCAGGCTGGCAACGGGGAACTCACGGCGGAGGAGTTCCTCCGTATGTTCCGCCTGAAGAAAGCTCCATCCAGCGAAGGCTGGTATTATTTATGTTACTGGCACCGGGATAACTTCGTGTTGGGTAAGCCCTCCTCGAACTATCCCGGCTGGAGGAAGCGGTGGTTCTATGCTTCCGGGAGCTGGGAGTCTGCCTCCTCCAGGGGTCCAGGAGTGACCCGGTTTTTCTGTGAAGGTAGACAATCCCGTATTGTGCAGTTTCCTTAGAATAATTTTTAGGGTTTTGCTTCGTTTGACCATTATTTGTGCTCGCAGGTATCCCGGCATTGCGGAAACCGAATTTGAAGGGTGGGATCAACGAGAAGATCGTCAGAGTGTATAAGGTGCCTGTCGGAGATAGGCATATCGAGGCTTGCTTATCTCCTTCGCGGCTTGCAGCAGCAGGCCTCATATCCAGGAGAGAAGTCGAAATGACGAAGGCTGGAGAGGAGAGGCCTACTGCCCCGTCTGAAGGGCACAGGTTCCAAAAGGCAGAAGAGAACCCCTGCCGAACCGTCTCAATCTTCCATCCGCGCGGGCAGCGATCAGCCTGCCCTTCCCGCGAGCATGGCGGGGGCCCCAGCTGGGCCTACTATCCCTTCACTGGTGGTCGCACCTGGGCCACCAGTGATCAACATTGCAGACAATTCCCCAGATGGGGTGGGGTCCAGCTGCCCCCCAGCTGAAGAGGCTCGAGAGCAGGTAGAGCCTCAAGAGCCAACTCCTGCTCGGGAACTGGTCCCAGCTGCCGAGCAGGGACCTGCTCGCGAGTCCATGCCTCCAGCTCGCGAGCAGACCGGTTTGGTCGTTGCCCAACCGTCTGGGAGCGGGACGTATTCGATTCCACGCCACCTCCACCCTGTGTGTAAGTTCTTGTTCGAGAACGTTCCGCCTCACGCCTTTGGCTCTCTCCCCGAGCCAAGCCCTGAGAACCTTATCCTTGAAGCGGGGATGAGGATGGTTCAGGTAAGATTTTGTCAAGATCTGTTTCGACCTGTTGATACGTTCCAGAAATCTTATATTTTTCATCTCTTTGCAGGGTTTAGATCTTATTCTGCGAACGAGGCGTGATATCGTTGCTGCCCGTCGCACAATAGAGGAGGCTGAGGGAAAGAGGACTGCCTTGGAAAGGCAGTTCAAGGAAGAGATCAACTGCTCAAGGCTCGTGAGGCAGTGATCTCGAAGAGAGATGAGGAGAAAAAGATCCTCATTGAGAAGATCCAAGTCCTGACCGACAGGTATCAGGCCTTGGACTCAGACTACGTGAAGCTCACGGGTCTGAAGGAGAAGGCAGAGAGAGAGAGGGAGATCTTCCGACAGGACAAGATCTCATTAGAGGAGCAATTCGCGGGAGCCAGGTCGCAGCTCAAGCAGGCCTACGACAACCTGACTAGGGAGCGCACCGCTCTTGCGCAGCTTAAGGACGACTCGATCCACTGGGACGAGGAGAGAGTCGCCCTTGTAAAAATGCTCTCGGAGGAAGGTACTCGGGCAGTTTTCGAGTTCCGGACTTCGCAGCTGTATGACGATGAACGATATGAGTCATACGATGCTGGTCGAGACTTTGCACTGAGAGTAGTGCAACGAATGATCCCATCCTTCGATATGGGGGAATTCGGTCGAGTCGCGACCATCATAGCTGCAGAAGAGCAAGCTGCTGCCGAGAACGAGGTGACCGAAGCCACGCAGGCTGGAGGGGCTCCTGAAATGGGCCCTGAAGTCGAGAGCGTCGCTCCTCCTAGCGATTGATTTCCTTTTATTTTCTTTTATACAAATGTATATGTAATCATCTGATTATTAATGAAAAGATGTTTTTGGAAGTGTCGCTGTTTCATTGCTGTTCTCCCTTCATCTTTTATTTTTTGCTTGTTAATCTTGAATGGATTCGTCAGAGATGTGACCCTTTAATTCGAGCATGAGCTAAGCTGCTGGCGATCAGGATGTGACCCCGTTCGCGGCCCTAATTTGGGCGCGAGCTGTGGTGCTCGCATTTTGGAGTGCGATTCCTCCTCTCACCAATCGCGAGTAACTAACTCATGATAAAATGAATTAGACTCAATCCGGGGGTCGTGAGACCATGTCCGCGTTGAGATAGACTGATCTATCGATTGAGGTTTTGATTCTACCAAGGGTAGAAAGTTGGTCAAGAGATGGTATTCATTCTCTTCGGGGCTGTTCAGGTCCATGAGAATGGAGAAGCGACCAACTAGTAATGATTTCAATCCTACCAAAGGTAGGCAATTGGCCAAGAGGACGTGTAAGCACTCTTCAGGGCTATTCCGATCCATATAAATGGAGTAGCGGCCAAAAGATATCTTTCACTTTATTCATAAGATGTTATGATAAACTACATCGAATCTAGGGGTAGTATCTTAGCAAATGCTCCACGTGCCAAGGGCGACGTACAGGCTTCCCTTGCATGTCTTCAAGATAATAAGTACCGGGTCGCACAACCTTAATAACCCGATACGGGCCTTCCCAATTCGGATCCAATGAACGAACAGGAATTCCAAGATTTCGCCTTAGAACCAAATCTCCGAACTGGAAAGATCTAGGTCGAACCTTTGCATTCCGATAACGAGCAATACGTTGTTGATATGCCGCCACTCGTACTTGGGAAGCATTTCTTCGCTCTTCCAAGAGATCGAGATGAAGTCGGATATTTTCCTGATTGCTCGCGGGATCATACTGTTCGATCCGATATGAGGGCACTTGAATTTCCACTGGTACCACTGCGTCAACACCAAATGCTAAGGAGAAAGGAGTTTCACCTGTCGATGTACAAGCCGTGGTTCTATAGGCCCATAACACTTCTGGCAGAAGTTCTGGCCACACCCCTTTACATTCACTTAGCTTGGTCTTTAAATGATGCTTTATAATTTTATTCACTGCCTCGACCTGCCCATTCGCCTGTGGATGATATGGAGAAGTGCGGAGATTACGTATCTTCCATTTGTCGCAAAATTCATCAAAGGCTGCGTTGTCGAACTGCGTTCCGTTATCGGTAATTATGGTATGAGGAAGTCCGAAGCGACATATAATATTTCTCCACATAAACTTAGTAGTTTGTTTTTCAGTAATTTTGGCTAATGGTTCTGCCTCGGCCCATTTGGTGAAATAATCAACCGCCACAATCGCGAACCTATTCTGTCCCTTTCCCATAGGTAAGGGGCCGATGATATCGATCCCCCACTGAGCAAAAGGCCAAGGGCTGTCGACTGGGGTCATCCGCTCAGACGGTACACGAGGTATAGGTTGATATCTTTGACACTTGTCACATTTTTTAGAAAATTCTATGGCGTCTGCTTTCATAGTAGGCCAATAATATCCTTGCCTCATCGCTTTATATGCTAGAGATCGCCCCCTGGGATGATTACCACATGCCCCCTGGTGTACTTCATCTAGAACACGATGTGCTTCTTCTGGGTGAAGACACCTCAAATAAGGCAAGGAGAAGCTTTTTCGCAACAAGATTCCATCTTGTAAGGTGTACCTGGCAGCTCGAAGCTGAATTTGTCTTGCAGCTTTCTTATTTTCTGGTAGGTATCCATCTCTGAGATAAAGGATGATAGGATCCATCCAGCATGGAGACGATTGTACCGATATAACTTGCTCGGGAGTCACTTGATCGATACTCAAATGTTGACGGTGCTCGATGGGGATCGAATGCGATAGTTCTGATTCTGGTGCAGACGCGAGTTTTGCCAAGGAATCGGCCAGTTGGTTCTGCTCGCGAGGGATATGGAATATTTTGTAAGTCTTCAGTTTGGCGAGCAGGATGAGGACACGAGATTTGTATAAGGCCATTCTTTCTTCTTTGGTTTCGAATTCGCCAAGAACTTGGTTGACAATGAGCTGGGAGTCGCTATGAATGTTTGATAGGTGCGGGACGTCCATTCGACTCTCGAGATTATCTGATCGAGAGTCGAATGTTTGATAGGTGCGGGACGTCCATTCGACTCTCGAGATCACCTGATCAAGAGTCATAGATTGAAAAATACGGAGCAGCTATTCGCAAGTCCCGAGTCTTCATAACCGATAGTCAAATACGGCAAAGCTCGATCCGCGAGCAGACCTTCTCACAAGTCGTTGAAAGACATTACACCCAAAATATGTACTGGGACTCGCGACCACATTTTAACCTGCGAGCAGCTTTACTGCGGGCGTCTCCTTCCTTTTCGGAGGCCATGACTCCCAGCTACGGGCGTCTCCTTCCTTTTCGGAGGCCATGACTCCCAGCTACGGGCGTCTCCTTCCTTTTCGGAGGCCATGACTCCCAGCTACGGGCGTCTCCTTCCTTTTCGGAGGCCATGACTCCCAGCTACGGGTGTCTCCTTCCTTCTCGGAGGCTATGACTCTAACTATGGCTTCCGGCCGGACCCAGCCGGATTTCAAGGGATTACCATCTAGGGGCGTGATTGTTGGAATAAATCATTGGGTTGGATCTGACTAAGAAGATAGGATCTTATCCCATGAAATCAGCGGATTCTCAGTATCGTATGCGACATCAACGGGATTTCGACATCTCACGTAACAGATTGGATTGTTTCAGATCTATATAAGGGGATGGCTCCCTTGAAGAGGAGGTACGTACTCATCATTCAATCTTGGTCCCGTTTTGCTTGGCTTCTCTTCTGTGGCCTAACTTAAGCGTCGGAGGGCTAACGGCTGGTCCCCAGCCACCCTTATTCGCTGTCTTGCTTCAGGTCTGGTGGTGGAAATCCCTCCTGGAGCGAAGGAGAAAAGCCGGAGGATCTCGTTACAAAATCTGACATTAACAGGCACCATGAGAGGAGTGATAGGATCCATGTCTTCCAGCTCATCAGAACTGGGCTGGGTCTTCTCTGGCTTTCTAATGTCTTCTATACATTGATTTTCAAAGAACACATCTCTGCTCCTGACGAGCTTCTTCTCAGTCGGATCCTATAATCTGTAATTGAATTTCTCATCACCATACCACAGGAACACGCACTGCTTAATCTTTGTATCAAGCTTGGACCTCTCGTCCCTTGGTACATGAACGGATGCTCGACATTCAAATACCCTGAGATGACTGTACGATGCATTGTGTCCAGTTCACACCTTCTCAGGAACTTCTCCATTCAACGGGGCTGATGGAGATCTATTTATTAAATACATCGCCATGTACATTGCTTTTCCTTAAAATGTCTTGGGCAACTTCGCATGGGATAATATGCATATGATTCTCTACACAATGGTGCGATTCATTCGCTCTGCTACACCATTGTGCTGGGAGTCTTGGGCACCATCTATTCATGTCGTATACTCAGGGTCTTACAATATTCATGAAATGCCCCAATGTATTCACCTCCATTGTCAATGTGGATGCACTTCAATGGTTTACCTGTCTCTCTCTTTACCATAGCATGGAATACTTTAAAGACATTAAAGACTTCGTACTTGAATTTCAAACCATCCTAAATGTATCATTTATAAATGTAACAAAGTACAAAGCCTTACATAAGGATTTTGTCCTCATCGAATCACATACATCAGAATAAACCAAATCTAATGTATGAACTTTATTAATAAGAGAAGTTGTTTTAACAAATGAAACTCTATGTTGTTTCCCAGATAAACAGTTAATATGGGTTTTGAGAGGTATAGTTGTCATCTCTGGAAGGAGTCACTTCTTCACTAATAGTTAAAGCCCTTTCTCGCTCATGTAGCCAAGCTGCCTGTGCCACACATCCATTACTAAATCTTCTGTTACATTCAATCCACCCTTGCATATGCTGACATTTGTCTTGTACAAGATGCAACACTTCTTCCCTCTAGCTGGGATCATGGAACCCTTGATGAGTTTCCAGCACTCACCAACAAACCAGCTTTCATAGCCATCATCATCCAACCTTCTCATCGACATCAAGTTGAGGTGAAGGTCAGAAATGTGCTTTACATCTTTCAGTACCAATTTACAGCCCACATCAGTCTTTACACAAATATCACCAACACTCACGATCTTCGATATTCCAGAGTTTCTCATCTTCATAATGCCAAGGTTGCCTGACTTGTAACTTGTGGAGAAGTCCCTACGTGGAGTCGCGTGAAAGGACGCTCCCGAGTCTATCACCCAATCGGTGTCCTAACTCATAGCTGTGAGAAAAACATCATGGTTGCAGAGAGAATTACAACAACGTCGCCATCTGAGGCGACCATAGTAGAATTCGATTCTTTTTTCTTCTCCTTCCATTTTCCTTTCTTATCTTCCTTTTTAGTGAGACATCCATTTCTGTAGTGGCCCTTCTTGCCACAATTCCAGTATTCAATATCTCTTCTTGCGTTCGACTTGCCTCTGGATTTGTCTTGGGCTTTGCCGCCCTTCTTGTTCTTTCTCCTCCCCCATTCATGTGTCACAAGGGCCTCTTGTTGAGACGACCCTTGTGACTTCCTCATTGTCTTCTCATTGAAGAGGCAATTGGTTACCTGTTCCATTGACACCTTTTTGTCTGGTGCGGAGTTACTTAGAGACATAATCAATGTCTCCTAACTATCAGGAAATGAGCTAAGCAATAGCAAAGCATGTAGCTCATCGTCCAAGACCATCTTCATAGCGGAGAGTTGGTTTACAACACTACTGACTTCATTCATGTGCTTAGCCACGGAACCGTTATCCTTGAACTTCAAATTCACAAGTCTTCTTATTAGGAAGATCCTATTGTTGGCTGCCTTCCTCTTATACGGCTTTCTAATTTCTGTCATAGGCTAGCGGCTGAGGTCTCCATGGACAAATGGTGGAATACCGTAGCATCTAGTCATTGTCTAATGAACCCCACCGCCTTCCGGTCCAACTTCTTCTAATCATCATCGGTCATATCTTTCGTCTTGACTTTAAAAGTACGTCGGTAGTCTAACATAATACCTACGTATGTGCGGAAGCTTAAAGAGCAACTAGAATTATAGCTAAACCTATAAGGGGGGGGTGATTAGGACCTTTTTGAAATTCTTTTCGCCTACTTACATAATTCAACAAATTAAGCTAAGTAAGTAAGAACACTTCGGCTTCCAAGCCTAAGTGGGTCCAATCACAAGACTAGCATATGATTAAACAATAAACAATACTAGTCTAAGCATGCATAGGTAAATAAATGATTTAACTAATCAAGCTCCTAACCTATGCAACCTATGTAGACTTTGAGAATGGATCAATGAGCTCAAGTCTACACACCTAGTGAAAGTACATCTTGTGTGTGGATGTGCCAAACTAGTGCCTAGCATGCATTCCTATCAAGCATTCATAATTAAACATTTAAACATCCAATGCTAAGATATCAATGTGCTCAATACAATCACAAACACAAGCACGTATAGTGGTTCGACTTTGGGTCTACTCCATTCTCGGTTCAAGTACTCAACTCCTTTGAGCACACCGGCATTCACTATCAGAGGTTTTAAATGAGGTTCACCTCTCAACCTTTACACGGAGGTTTTACCGGTTCACCTCTCAACCATAACCGGAGTTTTAGACATAGGGCTAACTCTCAACCCGAAAGGAGTTTTGGACATAGGCTAACTCTCAACCCGACGCACGTTCACTCCCGTGTTGGAGGCTCCTCCTTGGAGACTTAGTTTAGGCCCAGCTAACGGGCCAATGAACGGCTAACGTCCCTAGATCGAGTTTGACAAACAAACTCTAAATGAACTGTAAAAAAGGACAACATTACTTGTCGGATGAGCCCCTTGTTCAGCGCCAGTTTGGGTTGCTTGATCTCCGCTCTCGCGTGCTTCAATCAGCTTCCCTTGCTCCCTCGATTGTGTCGCCGTTGCGTCGCCAATGCCTCAGCTACACTCGATCAAACACCTTGCATATGATGCCTTTGAGATGCCCAAGGTGATAGGAGGATAGGTTTGAGAGCTCTACAACTAATGTGAATGGTTTGACTAGAGTCTCTCTCCTACAACGATTTCATTTTAGAGTTTTGGACAAGGATATGCCTATCAAGAAGGTTCCAAACTCTAGAGATCAAGAGGGGATGAAGGTGATCTTCTTCATGAGCTTGGAATGCTCTAATCTTGTGTTAAAGCACAATGAAGATGCCTTGCATAGTTTGGGAATGAGCCTCAAATGGTCTCCAACAATGGTGGCTTCACTCCTCTCGAAATCCCTCTTTTTTTTTTTCCCTCAATGAGAGCCAAGTCCCTTTATAAAAGGTGTTCAAACGGTCAAAAAATGGGCAAAAAACGGCTCTGCCGACCTGTCCCAACCGGTCAGCCAAAGGCTAGAACAAGACAGGGAGTACACTGTCTCAGTGGGGAGTCTGCCCCACCGGTCGTGACCGGTCGGACCAGACCTGCCAACCGATCTTGACCGGTCGGCCCAATGTCCATTCACTCCAGCAGCCTTCTGTCCAAATTGGACTGTCTGTCCGACCGGTCTTGACCGATCGGCCAGGGGTCCATGACCGGTAGTGACCGGTCGGATAGGCCTGGGTTCAACCTGTTTGCTAGCTGACCCACTTATACTTCAACCCACTAACTTAGGCCAAGATTTAGGTGATGTTTTGGGACACCTAGAACCGATCTATGATGACTAAAGGTTCCCTAATATGGTCAAGGTCATCAAAGAGGTTAAATGGTTGGGTTTTGGTCAAGGTTAAGGCACCAAGGCATCACTTTTACCTGGTTCTTCTTCCTTGATGCAGCGGGGCCACTTGAGTCATTGGTCTTCGTCTTCATTAGGCTCAACCGACACTAGACTCACTGACACAAGTGATTGACAAACAAGGTGCACTAGTATGTCATAGAAAAGTGCACTAACAGACTTATATACCTAAGATTGGAGCATACAAGTCTTTGCAATACAGCAAGTCCTCCATCTTCACCTTCCATATGGGCCAGTTAGACCCATTGAGGCTGATCATCCTTGACGAGCCACCGTCCATAACTCACACTGATCACACTATCCATTTAAACAACTTGGATGCTCTGATACCACTTTTGTTAGGAGCATTACACAAAATTTCAGGATCTCGCACCCCAACTACGTGAATTATATGATATGAGAATGTAATAAAACAATCAAATCATCAACCACACGAACACAAGAGATTTTTACGTGGAAAACCCTCAATAAAGGTAAAAACCATGGGACCTCGTCCAGATCAACAATCCACTATGTAAAGGAACGTTTACACATTGATCACAAGCACAACCCGTTTAGATCCAAACTTCTTCACCTGCAGAGTGGATAACAATAAAAAGGAATAAGAAAACTGAGAGACCTCATCAAATTCGAGGACGTAGAAGAACCCGAGGTGTCATCTGTGCGTGGATGGAATCTTCATAAGCAGAAATCTCCTCTCAACAAGCTTTCTCTCTCTTTCTCTTCATCTCTTCTTCTTCTCTCTCTCTCTCTCTCATTGGACGTGTAAACCTCCTATTAGAATGCCCTAGTCTTGAATTGGAAGTCAATATATAACCCCATGCAAGAGTTAGACCCAAAACAAGAAACTGTGAAATTGCAATCTGCGCACCGTCGGGCGTCTGACCAGACACTATCGGGCACCCGATAATGAGCAGAACTGTTTAAAGAGTTTGAGGAAAAATAATATGAATTTCGCCCGCCCGCCCGACCTAACATGGTCGGGCGCTCGATAACCATCTATTGGGCGCCCGACAATCTCAAAAATTGTCCAAGGATCAACTGTTTCTTTCGGGCGAATATTGGTCACCCTACCTTGATTGGTCGGGTACCCGGCGACCCCCAGGCTGCACTCTCTCCTCTCCTCATGAGGAGGAACACGCCATCACATATAACTTCCATTATAATGTTTTTTGTTTCACAATTACATATAGGCATAATGAGAAGAGGGAGAGAAGTGGGAGTGAACTACCATTAATTAATAGATAAATAAATAACTTACTCCTTAGTTAAATGGCTAGCCATGCTTAAAAACTACCTCTTGACTGTCCACCGGAGTGACAAATATTGTTCTTGGAGAATTTCTTAGCTTCTCCTATAGATTGTTATAGTTTGAAGTAAGGCACTTATTAGGAAAATCTCATAAACCATTTTTTAAAAAAAATTAATAAATACATCTTTAAATTTTAGTATATAATTTTGAATATTAGCTAAATTCTAATTTGCAGGTTATTATTAGAATATTTTTGTGATGAATTTGCAAAATATTTAAAATTGGTGATATTTGAAAATATCATGATGATTATTTTCTCACCTAGTGGAAAAATAACATCCATCTACTCCCTAGGTTGGGGATGTCATAGGAAAAATATCTAGCCATTGATAAGTAGAAAAATAGAAGTTTTGTCTATTTAATAAGCGGATGTGTCTGGTTTTTTCATAAGGTAGTCCTCATGATAGGGCCAACCTATTGGTTGAATTTGATTTCACCTGCACATGAAACATTAGAAGGTATTAGCTATGTGGACTGTAACAAGTGGTCCAACCAGTTGGACTAATACCTTCTCTTTGAAAAAAAAAATGGTGAATATGTGTATCTCTCTTGCTACACGCATGTTTACGTATAAACGAGCAAGGCTACACATGGGGCCTGTTTACACCTCGATGTGGACCTATGGAAAGCCGCTACATGTTGACACTACGTGCTTGATACTTTTGAAAATCCTACTCGCGTTCGAAGATACGTTCAATGAATTTTCTATCAGCGATATACATTCCGTTATTAATGCGGTGGCACATACCCCTACACATGCCTTTAAGGAAGCAAATTAGCAAATGCCACGTGGTCATGATTAACGCACCAATTGATGAGGCGGCGTGTCCGACACGTCTATAAAGATCCACCGAGGGCTAGAATCATATCACAGTGTGGTTTGATATACTCGATAAGGTCGTCTCTCATAGTCATTTCAAAATGGGAGATTTTTCCAGAGACGTTTAGAGAGTTTGCGAAGGTTACGAAAATCTTGAATATCTAAAGACCAAACTAAGGTCTAAACAAATCCAGTTACAGTTCAGACTCAAATCAGGAGAGGACGGACACCAACCAAATTGGTCCCAGTCCGAATGACAATTGAAATTAAGAGGATGGGACAATTCAATGAAAGTTCTAATCCCACCTATCTAATAACATATTAGAATCATGTTGATATAGTCCCTCCAAGATCCCAATCATTAGGGGAGAGAGAGAGAGAGAGAGAGAGAGAGAGAGAGAGAGAGAGAGAGTTAAATGCAAAAGGTGGTTTGATTGGGTCAATCAAGATGCTCCAAGATCCCAATCATTAAGGGGAGAGGGAGAGAGGGAGAGAGGGAGAGAGAGAGAGAGAGAGGGTTAAATGCAAGAGGTGGTTTGATTAGGTCAATCAAGATGCATGACCATGATCGATTTAAGGTCTGGGATCAGTGGTAGAAGTTCTCCTAATTGATCTTAAGTTTGATTAGTGGGCCATGAAGATCTCCAACAACGGGATCAACTACAAGAAGAAGATACGGGAATAATTTTTCTTATTCGGAATGTATGTAGAAAAAAATGTAAAGGATCTAGGATCAGCAAGGAAACCCAGTGAAGGCTTAGCCACATTGACAACCAATAAAAGGAACACACGAAGAAGAGCTCGAGATTCTACGCCAAATACATCTATTTACTTTTACAATTTATTTTTACTTTTATCTTAGCATAGACTAGCCTAGCTTTAACATAAATTAGTACTGTCTAGCATCCACGGTACAATATCAAATGTTAAATTAAATATTCACAACCTTAACTTGTTAGGTCCCGATCAACTGAGTTCCTACTTAAGCGATCATACCTCTATGATAACATCATGCTAACCATTTACCTCAATTATCTCTTTTTACATATGCATTAGGTATTTATCTCTTTTTTATTTATTTATCCGTGTTATTCTTTATACTCTATTGATTATAATTAGTTACATATCTAAATTATTAATAAAAATTGACATTATTTAGCTTTTATTAATTTATTTGTTTATTTTTATTTTTTGATTAATGTTAAAATTCCTTTATATACCTTGATATACCATCTTCTAATGGCTTGGGCTTTTAGAATAAGTGGTTGTTTGACTAGTATTTAATTGGGCCATTGTGAGTGTCATACACCCTTCCTAATATACTTATACTTTTGTAAATTACCTAATCGTTGTTCACAACCTGTATCTGTCATGTAATTCAACGCTCGGGGTTAAATTAAACAACATATGACCCTATGGAGTAGGATCTGGCACGCCGGCGCATATCACATTTGCAAGCGAAACCTGAGTACATGTCCTTGCTTACACTTGTGGCCCAGCGTTTGATTGAATTAGCCAAAGAGGCCCCTTGCTGAAATGGTCAGAGAATCGGAACATGCTTTCTATACTATTGCCATGTGGTCCACCCTACCAAGCATTCGTTGAAGGGTTGATTCAAACCCTGAATGTGGACTTTCTCAAACGAAGAGGCTGGACGCCGATTGCCTGCGAAAGCCTTTCCAGGCATCTCCTGCGCTCGGAATCTAGGTGGGACCACCGTGATGTTTTTGAGAAATCTACGCCGTCCAACCGTTTTTTGAGATCATATTAGGCAATTCGACCAAAAATGAACGGGATCCAAGACTCAAGTGGACCGAAAACATGACGATAGAACTTCCACAGATGAAATATTCGTGGCGCCACAGAAGTTTCGAATCAGGATAATATTTGTGTTTTCAGTTCAGGTCAGTAGGAATGACATTATGAACGGTATGGATGACATATGAACATCACCGTGGACCCCATATATAGTTCAACGGTGGGAATTTTCCTATCTACCTTTTGCTTTAGTACGGACCACTTGATTATTGGATCCCGTTCATTTTTTGTCTCTACAACTAAAATGATCTCACAAAACGGTTGGACGGCGTAGATTTCTTAAAAACATCATGGTGGGCCCCACCTAGATTCCGAGCGCAGGAGATGCCTGCAAAAGGCTTTCGCATGCGGAGTCGGATTGCGTCCTTCGTCAGACAGAGCTGTGGAGGGGCCCACCGTGATGTATATCTTTATCCAGTCCGTCCATTATGTTTATAAGATCAGGACTACCACATGAAACTAAGAATGAGGCAGGTCCAACGGTGAGATCGACCACACCGGAAATGCCACTTGCATTTATGCTTGGTGCATTAATGCAACCCGAGCTCAGTATTTGGTGTGGTCTATATGACCGTTGGACCTGCCTTCTTCTTAGTCTCATGTGGTCGGAATTATCTTAGAAACGGAATGGACGGAGGGGATAAAGAGATAAATCACAGTGGGCCCGTCCACAGCTCGGCATGGACGCTTTGCGTCCATACTGAGGAAGGACGCAATCCAACTCCTTCGCAGGCAATCCGCGTCCGAAAAGGCTGACGTACGTCGCGAAGGTCAGTAGGCGTATGTACCGCTAGCAGAACGCCACATAGGTGGAACTATCATGAGATCTACTCCGTCCATCAGGTACACCACCCCTTCCTTTGCCTTCATCTCAACATTCAGGTGACCAAACCGATAGGTAGAGGTATAAAATTATATGTAAAACTAATAAAAAAATGTGCTATGATCCACCTGAGTTTTGGAACAGTGAAATTTCTGTAGATTGTTTCATCCTGATGATTAAAGTCAGATGAATGGATTGGATGGGTCATAAACACCACTGTTGTCCCTAAAAGACGAACGATGTACGTGCGTAATCCAGCTGTTCCCTATTTGTAGCCTAACCAAAACTTTTAATCGTCATGATTTTCGTATTCAGGGTGAAAACAAGGAAACTTAGCTGATGAACGGATTGGATCTCATGAAATTCCCACCTACGTGGCGCTAGGTTAACTTAAGCAAGGCCGATGTACCTTCAACGAGGTACACTAGATGCCTTCTAAAATCCGAACGTAAATTTCCAGTAAACCCAGGGAATTCGTGTAAGCCAAAATTCCGTGTGTCTGTATGTCATCCACACCGTCAACAAGTTCTTCTAAGTCACGTATGCAGAAAAAAAGCTCAAGTGGGCCACAGCACAAGGAACGGTGAGGATTGATAGTACACGATTGAAATCTTATTGGGACCAACGGTTACGGTTTCCCTTTGTTCCGATAACCTTTGAACGGGTTAGATGGCATATAAACATCAAGGTAGGCCCCCACAGAGCTTAAGACTGCAGGAATCCGGCCACATCCTTATCCAACACAGTGCGGCCCTGACCGTGGGGCTCACCTTGATGTATGGGTTGTATATCCACGCGTCCATCTGTTTTTCCATCTCATTTTAGAATATGAGCACAATAATCAACAAGTTCCAAACCTTAGGTGGACCACATCACAGGAAACAGTGGCGATTGACCAATAAAACTTCTTGTGAGCCACAAAAGTTTTGGATCAAGCTGATATTTGTTTTCTTCTTTCATCCATGTCTGTGTGATCTTATCAACAGGTTGGATAGAAAATAAAAACTAAATTGGGCCCTAGCAAGTTTTTAACGGTGAACGTTCATTCACCACTCTTTCCATGGTGTGGTACACCTAAGATTTAGATCTACTTCATCTTTTTCGATCATGCCCTACAGTGATATGGAAAAACAGATGGACGGTGTGGATATATTACATACATCAAGATGGCCCCACGGTTAGAGCCGCACCTAATCTGCTCTCCTCGGCTGCCCGCCACCTCAGCATGTGGGACCCACGACTTATAACTTCAAGTTGAGTATCCTCGCGCGAATGCTGCGGCTGCTTGGTAAGCCTCGCCAGTATTGCAAACGTAGTATCAGCTGCCGAACAGAAAAACCTTTCTCAGTCGGATTGAGATCTCTTCTGCCTGCAAATCCTCTCTCTCCTGCAGTTTGCTCGCAAGAAGGTAAACCATCTGCTCATGTCGTTTTCTGATGCCTTGACTAGTTTTTTTTTTTCTAGTCGACTTATTGCGAATACCCAATTGTAAGGATCTGAATTTATGCATTTTGGTATTGAAAATTCGAAGAATTCTATTACCATTTTGCCGAATTTCTTTTCTTTTTCTGTTTTCATTTTTCTTTTTTGCAGATCATCATTTCGTCTTTCCAACGGTAGGGTAGGGGCTGAAGCACGATTTCTGGTGCCCTGACTAGTTTTTTTTTTTGTTCTCCCCCTACTTATTGCGTATACCCAGTTGGAGGGATCTTCATTTATGCATTTTGGGGTTGAAATTTTGAAGAATTCTGTTATAATTTTTCCGAATTTCTTTTCTTTTTCTGTTTCCATTTTACTTTTTTCAGAGGGGTGTTTTCGTCATTGTAGAAATATCGATGATATTGTTGTCATGGTAACGAGTGCTTTTGTTGATATATAAGAATACCGGGTAGTTTGGCCATCATTTCGTCTTTCCATCGGTAGAGTAGGGGCTGAATTTGATATTATCCTTGCTCAAGAATGAACAATATCTACGTGTTTTGATCCAGTTTGAGGGTAGATCGGCCTCCTCATGCATGAAGCACAATTTTTAATGGAAAATGCTCAATCAAATAATATTATTCATGCATCAAAGACTCCCACAATATTTCACAATTAGCAAAACCAAAAGAACCGAAAATAGGTAAAATCTAATCCACCCACAATCACAACCAATACTAATACCTCATGTGATAACTCACATGCCACATGTCCTGCCAAAATAGGACTTAGTCAAAATCATACCGTCTAATCCCCATCTAGCTGGGTTTCTAGTCTTAAATCCTATCATTCTTCCCCCCTTCGAAGAACCTTGTCCTTAAGGTTCGATCTCCCTTCGATCCCTCTTCCGTCTCAATCTTCTCTTTAGCATTGCCATCTAGTATCGGCAATTGTTGTGAATTGCAACGATGGCTTGAGGAGAATTTTTCATCACATTTGTAACATAGGTCCCTTCTCCCGGCATGCTTGCATCTCTGCCCATGACATTTTTTTTTATGGGATCAGCTCCTACTTTGGGTATCATTAGAGTAGTAATGAGTGTAGGTTGGTCTCCTTAATGCAACAAAGCCGTTGGAGTTTCTCTTCCTGTATGCGTGCCAGCATGATTGTGGTTGCCAAAATAGTGGGTTGAACTTGAAACATTTGAATTTCGACCTTAATGCAAGCGCTTTTTCTTT
The DNA here is from genome assembly GCA_003013855.2 of Liriodendron chinense. Lineage (NCBI taxonomy): Eukaryota > Viridiplantae > Streptophyta > Magnoliopsida > Magnoliales > Magnoliaceae > Liriodendron > Liriodendron chinense. The sequence goes on from ML058572.1 coordinate 128,874, forward strand.
CCATCCATCAACTCGCTCTAAACTAGTTTGGAAGTCTCAAATAATTCCGATCTATTGTAGTCTCAAGAGCATGGCATTGAAATTCTTGCATTTAGTTGGTACGAAATGTATGCACAATGGCACAGGGCGTAGACAAAGCCAGCCCATGATAAGGTTGCCTGTGTTTTCTCATACGATTGATACTACTGAACAACATCCCCTTCCATGTGGAAGGATGCTAACAGAACCCTCTAACCCTATGGTGTGTTGGAACTTGAAAATTGTTTAGTGCAATAAACCTAGTGAGTTGAATCTTCGCCACCAAATGTTGGAAATTCGAGACATGCATACCTTGCTTGGATGAGAAATACACCATCTCTATTGGGCCCACCGTTAGACCCGCAGGATTTGCTCCTCATATCTCGACCGTTGTTTTGATCCGTTGTATCCTTGATTATTGAAGACGCCAACCGTGCTCATATTGGAGGCTCATATGGCAGCAAGGGTATCTCTTGCAACAATGCCGACTGTTGCTGCACTTCTTCTTCCAACTTTCCAACTTTAGCCTCAAATGATTCCATGTGTTGAGCTTGTGTCGTGCGTTTGGGTAACCTCAGGATTGATCCTCTGATACCAAATGTTATGATCCTTGCTCAAGAATGAGCAAGATCTAGGTGTTTTGATCCACTTCGAGGAAAGATCAGCCTCCTCATACAACAAGCACTATTGGTAATGGAAAATACTCAATAGAATGATATTACTCATACGTCCTTTAATAACCAAGGACTCACAACATTTGGCAACTAGCAAAATCGAAACAACCAAAATAGGTAACTAATGTAATCTCCCACATTCACACCCAATCCTATCACCTCATATGAAAATTCACATGCCATGTGTCCTGCAAAAATAGGACATATTCAAAATCAAACCATCGAATCCCCATCTAGCTGGGTTTCTATTCTGGAATCCTATCAAAATTCCTGTTGCCATTGATTTCCAATGTTGTAATTGGCCTATTGTTTGATTTTTCTTCGACTTATTGTGAATACCCAATACTAAGTATCTTTTGGTATTGGAAATCAATCTAATTAGAGAGAAGATCTAGGGATTTTGTTACCATTTTTTTGAATTTTATTTATTTATTTTTTCTTTGCTTATTGCCAAGATCTAATTTGAGCATCATCATGCATTCACTGTCTATATTTAGGATTGGATTCCTAGGGTTTAGACTCTATGAGGAAGTGATCACTCTCTTGAGCTAAAAGGAACGCTTCAACTGATTTAGCCCAGAGTAATTAGTTTAGCCCATTTAGCCTTGGTATTCCATAACAGTAATGATCGCTGTAACGGCTACCACCATTACCGCTACGATATGGGCTGTAAAGACCGTTATGATTTTTTTTCCCCCTATATATTGGCCCCGTAATGAGGTGTTACAGGCTGTTTTTTCATAACAGCCGTTATAACTCCGTAATGCGTAATGATGGCCACCGTTACTGTTATGTAACCGTTTTTGCATACCTTGCATTTAGCTTCACAAATTTAATTGATGCATTAAACGAGGAAATGGGTTTCTCACTCAATGATGAAGAACCAATAACCACACCTTTAGGATCCATAACCCTTAACCCACTTTGAACGAATTTAATTCAATTTGTAACGAAAAATGCTGATCTATAATTAGATTCATACTCAACTACATCCCATGACAAAAGTGTATATCACTTTCCAACTCTTCATCATTTAGGGTTCACCCCAAACATCAACTATGTACCTCACTAATTGGGTCATGTACAACAAGAATCTACTCAAAACGACTTTCACTACAAGATAGTGGAGAAAGAATAATTGCAACATCAACTTTATATGAAAATCAACAAGTTTCCATCTACCGGGGTAAATTTTGGCACTCCCTTTGCAGCCGGTTGCCTTCACTTGAGAATGAATGTAGAAAACATTGCTTTTTCTGTGAAAAACAAAAAAGGATCCTCCTCTTTTAAGGTTCAATCAGCAAGATAGGTGTTTGGAATACCCCAAGATTTCTCTAGTGTTGAATCATTTACGGATTTCACTCTGATACGATGTGGCAATATGAAATTATGAAAGAGAAAAAGAGAAAAAGAGAAGAAAATAGAAGAGAAGAAAAGAGGAAGAGGAGAAGGAAGAGAAAGGCTCTATAACAGCCTCTCACGCTCTTTCTTATTTTTTTTTTATATTAGGGCTTTTGCTTATTTAAGTCAACTTACAAAATTGTCCCCCATTCACTTAAATGCTCATAAGAAAAGCCCATCAGCCTAAATTCTACCCCAAAGTATACTTTGGCCCAATGATAACAAAAAACCACTGGCAGGACCAAGATGGTCCATGAATGGGATCACAACGATCCAATTCAACATGAATATTATATGAGTGTTGGCAAATGCGTTGTGTTAATGTGAGTCTCTGCCATGGCCAGTTCCAATAACCTGGGTAAAAGAGGAAGTTCGATGTCAGGTAGGCAGCTGACTGTAAGGATTTTACCAATCTACCATTTAAGAGCTAACCCCAAATTGTTGGGAGAAAGGCTAAAATGATAATGATGATGATTTTTATTATTTAGAATAATTTTATTGAAGTACTGTTGAATTTGACTTTTAAAAGCCACCCTGATTGACATTACGTATCAATATCAACGCATGTCTGTGTTCAAGTTACATAGTATCAACATCAACGCATGTCTGTGTTCAAGTTACATAGTTTGAAAGTTTGTGGATATTCAATAGTTTTGCTTTCATCTACAACTGATACATGTAAAATGACTACTCCTTTCCATGGCTGTTCATTTCTAAGTTGTGGAAATCCTTGTCAAATATGTTGAATTATTTCCTAGTTGCAAACATGGATCAGCCTTTGACCTTTTGAATCTCTTGATTTTTTCATACTTGCACTAGATGAAAGAGAGTAAAGGTCGAATCAAGGGAGAGAGAACAGGCATGGCTATTCCCTCTTCAAAGACTTCATCTGTTGGTTCCCTACCGCTCATTTTGGACATAGATGACTTTAAGGTAATCCTCTGTAGATATTCACAGAAAAATAATCATTTGCTAGTATATGATTAATCTCAACATATCTCTCTATGGCGTGGACATGAAAGTTTCTTTTTTACAGGGTGATTTTTCTTTTGATGCATTATTTGGGAACTTGGTAAATGATCTCCTTCCATCATTTAGAGAAGAGGATGTGGATTCAGAAGAGGGTGTACATGATGTTTTATCAAATGGACACCTACGAGGTTCATCTGAAACAACAAAATCAGCGAAGGGAGCCTCTACTCCACTATTTCCGGAAGTAGATGGTCTCCTATCTCTCTTCAAGGATTCTTGCAGGGAGTTGGTTGATCTTCGACAGCAGGTATTCCCTTGATATGGTAGGCAATGGAAAAGATATATGCACTCAAGTCATCTGTTTGAGTTGTTTCTTTATATTTTTGGTATGTAGATCGATGTCAAACTCGATAATCTCAAGAACGAGGTCTCTATCCAAGATTCGAAGCACTGTAAGACACTTTCTGAGGTTAGTACTTACTAGGAGGTGGTATTTTGCGCATTAATCTGGTTTCAACTTTCATCTAGTACTCCCTTTAACTTAATGCTTTTATATGCAGGCTGACTGTGAAATGTAATTATTATTAGCAGTGATTCTCTCCCTCTCTCTCTATCTCTCTCTTAAAGCAACAATATTTAATTAAAAAGCAAGTAGAGGGAGCTCTATCCGTTACTACATCTTTTTTTTTAATGGCAACAAAAATATTATTAACAAAAAAGAACATAGATACAACAACTGGCCACAACAGAAACAGCCACTACAACAAGGGAAGAAAAGAAGAAACGAACCCAAAAAAAAAAAAAAAACCTTGAATAAAACAACAAATTATTTGCATCCTGGGTAATAAAATTCCAATTCCTTGTGAGGTTAGAGAAAGAGATCCCCCTTAATTCATGTAAGACATTGCCCAATTAATGACCAAAAGGAGGATCATTTGATTTAAAGCTTCAACTGATTCCCATTTATCATTAGAATCTCTTTGATATCTCTCTTTCCGTATCCCCCACATCATTGCTGCTGGTACCCACTTCCAGATAGGTTTCCTCGAGGAGTAAATGGCCCTTTTGTCCAGCCTACAATAAAAAACAATAGGCATTATTGGTTTCTTTGCTTTTGGATTTTTCAAGGAGCTATCACACAATGGTCCTATTGATCTGAAACCTTTTAGGTTTGAACTTGCTTGGATGGAAGTAGAAGGCTTCGATAAGTTGGTTGCTGATTGGTGGGGATCCTTCTCGGTCGAAGGCTATGCGGGGTTCAGAATTGGTCGAAAGTTAAAATTGTTAAAAGAAAAACTCAAAGTCTGGAAGGAAGAGGTGTTTGGAGCTCGGAATTCAGATTTAGATTCGTTGGCTCGAGCGATTCATGATCTTGATGTAAAAGAGGAAGGGGGAGAATTATCGGCAGAAGACGTGATTAACTACAATTCCATGGCTTGGTCCTATGCTAACCTTCTCAAAGAAGAGGAAATCATATGGAGACAAAGATCTCGTGCGGTGTGGCTCAAGGAAGGGGACAAAAACACCCAATTTTTTTTTCATAATTATGCCAGTGCAAGGGCGAGATGCAACAGAATCAGTAGTTTGGTTATGGAAGGAAAAAGGGTGTCAGAGAAGGATAAGGTGTGTGAAGCGATTGTTAATTTCTTCAACTCCCTGCTCACTAGAGAGGATAGGCCAAGACCGGAGCTAGATCATTTGGATTTCCCTAAGTTGTTGGCAGCAGATGTGTATTACCTTGAGCGGCCGTTTTTGGAAGAGGAGATTAAGGCAGTGGTTGATTCTTTGGGTAGGTATAAGGCGCTAGGTCCTGATGACTTTCCTATGGTATTCTTCCAAAAATTTTGGCCTCTTATTAAATCTGATTTGATTGAATTCTTTGCTGAATTTTTTTTGAGAGAGGTCGCCTCTCTTTGGGAGCTTCATTCATTGTTTTAATCCCTAAGAAGCAGGCGCAGAGGAGCTTAAAGACTTTAGACCCATAAGTCTAATTGGGGGCCCCTATAAAATTCTGGCCAAAGCTCTTGCTTATCGATTTTGGAATGTTCTGTGAAGCATTATCTCTGAAAATCAAGGTGCATTTGTTCAAGGCAGGCAAGTTCTCATAGTGCTGTCATTGCTCACAAGTGTATTGACTCCAGACATAGAGATGGCAAGGGTGGGATACTGCGTAAGTTGGATATGGAGAAGGCATACGATCATTGGATTGAGTTTTTCTTGATTATACGTTGGGAAGATTGGGTTGTGGCCAGAAAAGAAGGGGTTGGGTTCAAGTGGACTGATTTATGCATAAGCATAAGTTTCATTTGCTCAAGTGGTCAGAGGTTTGCAAGCTGGTCAAAGATGGCGGGGTGGGAATAAGGGTTTTGGAGTAAATGAATTTGGCTCTTTTGGGGAAACGGCTATGGCGGTTTGGCACCGAAGAAGGAAGGTTGTGGAGAGAGCTTGTAGCGTGCAAATATGGCACTGATTTGGGGGGATGGAAGATAAAGAGGTTGTCGATTTATCGCGCTTCTTCTATATGGAAAGCAGTGGAATCAGTTGCAAACTCCTTTTTTGAGGGAGTCTCTTTTGTGTTAGGTGATGGCACCCATATTCGATTTTGGGAAGACCCTTGGTGTGGGGGAAATTCTCTTAGCGTCGCTTTCCCAAGGGTGGTCAATTTAGCTACAGATGGGGATATCATGGTGGCTAGGTGCTACTTCTTCTCCGGCACTTGTGGTGTGTGGCTTCCTCCTTGTAGAAGGGACCTTTTGGATGAGGAAATTTTGGAGTTAAGAGGAACCGTTGGAAAGTCTTCGGCTTTTCTCTCCTTCACCTGGGGAAAGTGACTCCTTGGTGTGGCACGTGCACACGTTTGGATGCTTCTCTCTGCGGTCATTTCATACTATGATTTATGAATCAGTATTAGCTTCTATGTCTTTCTTTCCCTTCCATTTTTGGTCTTATGGGGCGTCTCCGAGAGTGGAGGCTTTTGTGTGGTTGGTGGGAAGGAAAAGGGTGCTTACGGTTGATAATCTTCAGAAAAGATCCATTTTCATTCCCAATATCCTCATCATGTGCATGACTAATGCGGAATCAATTGATCACCTCTTCATTCACTGCACTTTTGCTTGGAAGGTTTGGGATTTCTTCCTCAAGATTTTTAGTATGGATAGGGTCATTCCTAAATCGGTGGATAGCTTGCTTTGGACTTGGCACGGAGGGGCACCCGCCACCCGACAAAGATGTTAAAGTGTTATGGCAATTGCTGTTGGTTGTGGTTTTATGGGGCATTTGGGAGGAAAGGAATGGGCGTTGCTTTCTCAATAGAAGCGTGTTAGAGGATGTCGTGATTAGGAAAATCTCCTTTTTAGTTAGCGATTGGGCCTCCAATGTTTCGGAGGCAAGATCTGCCCCCTCTCTTTCGCTTGTTTTTCCTTGTTGCGGTTGTCATGTATTCTTTTGCTGCCTCATTTTCTTGGTAGTGGTTTAATAAAAAATTCTTCGCATCTCTCAAAAAATAAAAATAAATCACAAAATGCATGGGCCATAGGTTTGTAAAGCATGTTTATGCACCTAGTTTGTGCTAGTGGGGCTCATAGTTCAATTATGTAATCCATTGGTATAGTGGGTGTGTAAGCATAGAGGGAGCTTAGAAGTAGCATCCATAGGTAATAAGATTTTTTTTTTTTTTGAAAATTAACCTCAAGATATTTTATTAAAACTCACATGAAGTGAGCAAAAACAAAACCAAAAAATACAAATAAAATTACAACCCGAAAACAAAATGAAGCTGGCTGCGATCTATATCTTTTATAGAAAAAGCCCATCCCAAAATGCAGACATTGATCTTACCTATACAATAGGTAATAAGATGATGGAAAGTAGACTCAAATGGTTAGGTTATGTACAACAAAGACCAAGAACTGTGCCGATTAGGAGTGGGTTGGTACAAATTGAAGGCTCTAAAAGGGTAAGGGGAAGGCCGAAAAGGACATGGATGGCAGTAGTAAGAAAAAGATTTGATGACCTATGGTCAAGGTTTGACGTAATAGTAACGGTGACAACCATTATGCGTTATGGGTTTGTAACGACCGTAATGGCTGTTATCGAAGAAAGACCCATAATGGCCCCGTGATGGCCGTTATGGGCCCCATAACGGCTAGTTACGAGGCCAATACAGGTTTTTTTTTTTTTTTTTTTTTTTTTTTGTGTGTGGAAAAAATGACCGTTATGGCTGTTACAGCCCATATTGTAACAGTAACTCTGGTATAATAGCCACAATTACCATTACAAAATACCATGCCTATGGTCTAACTGAGGGTGTGGCCCTTGATAGAGTGGAATGGTGGAACAAGATTCATGTAGCTGAGCCCAATTAATTGGGATAAGGCTTAAATGATGATGATGATGATGATTGGTATAGTAGGTGTAACCAAGGATCATCCATGCACCAAGGATGCCCCAGATTGAAAGATTCTATCATGGAACTTTTTAGCTTTTTCTCGATTTAATATGAACCATTGTTGTGTTTTCTTAACCATCTATTTCTTGGCCTCCTATTGAAGGATTTTAATGCTTCTCTATGACGCCATCCATGGTGAGACCCATCATATCAACTTGTTGAATGACTGAACCATCAGTGCCACTTGGACAAAATAAATGCCAAAAGTACCACTGCTTAAACATTTGGTTGCATGATGCCATCCATGGTGAGACCCATCATATCAACTTGTTGAATGACTGAACCATCAGTGCCACTTGGACAAAATGAATGCCAAAAGTACCACTGCACAAACATTTGGTTGGAAAATTGTATAATACTTCTTTCTTCAAGATCAAACCTAAACATTCTTCTGATGTCCTGAATGGGAAGTACTATCAAGGTTCACTGAGGGGAATGCACACAGGACTCACAAGTGAATGGGGAAGGGGGGCCCTTCCACATCTGTGCTAACATGGCATACAAATGAGAGATCCAGGCCATCAATCAGGTGGGTTCTACCATGAATATGCTTTCATCTGAAATTCAGGCCAGTCCACTGATTAGGTGGTCCACAAGTGTAATTTTGATGTGGACAACTGGTCTCCTCTTTGAATGATCTGTGCTTCTCGCACAAGTGTGGTCAACCTAATGAATATTTGTTTTTGAAGGATCAACCTAATGAGTTGAGCAGGCTTAATTTGGACCAGCGCATATTCATGGTGGTCCTCAGTTGATGAATGTCCTGGATCTCATGCACACATGCCAAGCGGGGACCCTTCACCATTTCACTTGCATGTCTCGTCGGAAAAGTTCTTGCTGTAGATGCACTTTTGTCTTTTGTGTACAAACTTAAGAGCATTACTGATATTTAGTATCAGTTTAAGGGAACTACTTATCCCACTGTTTAAGAAAAAACAAAACAAAACAAAACAAACTTATCAGGAAAACCTAGGTTATCTTACTAAGATTGCTTGAAAGAACTACAACCGAATCAATAAAACAGATGAACTATAACCAAAGGATCTTGTATCAAGAACGACTTATTGGAAAGAAACTGGGCATATTGTTGGTGGGGGTGAATTTTAAATAAGAAACTTCTGCCACTGGTTGTGATGCTTAATAGATGACGTGTGCTATCAGTGATAGTATGCTAGCAGCCTTTATTTATCATGGTGAGAGAAGAGCAGCAAATTTAAATCCTCACTTGCTGTGGTTATGCAGTACCTATGTAACATAGGTATGCAAATGTTGTGGGGAATGGGTATGGGTCAGGTGTTGGATTCACTTGGCACCCAAATCTCAAGGCATGGAAACACAACTATATGCTTAATTCTTTTCTTTTGTAAACATACATTTAAGATATGTGTGAGCGTGTGTATGCATGTGTAATTTTTATATGTACTTTGTAATTGTGGGTGTTATATGCATATCCATGGCCATGATATGTTATTAGTGTTATATCCAGAAACCTTGGGGACTTTGAAGGTTCTGGATGTTGTAGGTGTAAGTGTGGTAAAGGATGAATTTTTTGATGTACGTTTGGCTTAATTTACAATTTTAACTATGTTTTCAGCTAGAAAAAGGTGTCGATGGGCTATTTGATAGTTTTGCTAGGCTGGATTCTCGTATCTCTAGCGTGGGACAGACTGCTGCCAAAATTGGAGATCATCTGCAGGTAAAACTTATTCTTTATGAGCATGGCTTCCAAAAATGGTCACATAATGGCTGGTAATGGCCATTACATAATGGTAACAGTGGGGGCTGTTACATGATACGGGGCTGTAACAACCATTCTGAAAAAAAATGGCCCTGTAACAGCCTTAACAGTCTGATACATTTTCTTTCCTTGAAAAAAAATAAAATTGACCATTACAGGGCTGTAATGCCCATATTGTAACGACCATAAGGCTGGCTGTTATGGCTACTGTTACTGTTATTGAATACCTTGTTTATGAGGATTGATTGTTGAGTTTTTTTTTTTTTCGTTTTGGTCTGGTCTTTGAGGCCTCACCTCGTTAGAAGCCTGTGGAGACTTCCTGGTCATGCCTATCGGGGAGGCATCATAACCAGCCGCACTATCTTCTTTCTGTTCACTCATAGTATGCATATTAGTCTTGATTACTAAGAATCTCTGGTGCCTCTTGTACTTTCTCTTTCTTTCTTTCTGTTTTCATATGCACACAAAATTGGATATATGGTGCATGTTGATTTAATGAATTTGATTCTTGCTTATCAGAGTGCAGATTCTCAGAGAGAAACAGCAAGTCAAACTATAGAACTTATAAGGGTATGCACAGTAAATTATTTTCCATCTTGAATCTTGTTGAGCCCTTTACTCTCTGCCCCCTTTACTGAATGCTTTATGCCATATTCTCAACATAATTCCTGCAGTACTTGATGGAGTTCAATAGCAGTCCAGGTGACCTAATGGAACTTTCACCCCTGTTTACTGATGACAGTCGTGTTGCGGAGGCTGCTTCAATTGCACAGAAATTGCGTAAGATCACATTCTTTCATTGAAAAAAACTACCACATATTCCCTTTTCGGACCTCCAAATATCATTAATTCTGATGTTCTTCTTTTATCATTATGCTATGTTGTGCTTGTCTGTTGGTAATCAAAGTCCATTCACTTATCTTGTGCCTGAGTGGTTAGCTTTTCTTTGCTTATCCTCGAATGGCACCCCTGTAGAGGATGCTTTTGGTTACTCTTGTTTTTCTGCTAGTGAGGCACTTGGCAGGTTTCAGCATCAGACCAGACGTTGTCAAATGTAAGGATGAAAGGTAGTACCGGACCTTTAGGCCCATCATCATGACAAACCTTTGAACCACAATCTGTGCCCTCTTATCTTCAATTCTGCCATCACATATTAAATTTCCGGCAGACTGCATGTGTTGGTCTATGTGCTCGCATCCTTGTTCTCGAGGCTCTTTGGAACTTCATTTTGAAGGGTAACTCCAATTATTATAAAAAAAAATTATGGGAAAAGAGAACAAAGAGGATGACGAGAGATGATCCACCCCCCGACTCACCTGGAAAATCCCCAATGGGCAATCCCTATACAATTTGGTGGCTCTAGCCCATTCCAGTACCAAGCATCTAGGCTTGAAAAACACCTGCACTAGAGAAGCCAATGTGTTGTTGAAAGTCTTATTATTGTGCTCAAGCCATGTAGCCCAAATAATGTCTAAGAGTAAGAGATGCTAAATCAGCTTCCTCTTCCTTCACGACCAAGCAAATTTCCTCCAATTTGATGTTTCCCTTTCCAAATATGCTTTCTGGATTCCACCAATCCAAATAAGCCCTTACCATCGTTGTATGTGCGACAACTCTATGATGATGATAGTGTCATTGTAAAGCTGCAATGGTTGATCAATGCACATTTTACTTGTAGCAGTCACTAAACTTGTTAGTTTGACAAACTAACATTTGCATCTTATCAGAAAATGATATGCAACAAAAATTTCTTGCATGATGGCATGCAATAGAGAAGATCGGATATCTTTCCTTGTATGGTTCCATTTCTTTTTCTAATTTATTCAAATCTAAATGAAATAAGCATTGCCTTGTACGACAGTAAGGCTGGCAGTTCATAACTATAGTACTATGTGCCCTGTTATTTTAGGGGCATTTGCTGAGGAGGATATTGGAGGGCATGGCATGGCTGTGCCGTCTGTTATGGGAAATGCAAATGCGAGCAGGGGTTTGGAAGTTGCTGTCTCGAATCTCCAAGACTATTGCAATGGTAACTTGATGACTGTCCATTGCTTCCTTTTTGTTGTTTGCTTGGTAAATGACACTACCATTTATTGAGCTGTGGGTGTTATGTTTCTATGTCAGAACTGGAGAATAGATTATTGGCTCGGTTTGATGCAGCCTCACAAAGGCGAGAATTATCAACAATGGGAGAATGTGCTAAAATCTTGTCGCAAGTAATTTCTGAAAATTTTTCTGTCTAAAAATGTTATCTTATCCTGCTGTCAACATTTTCTTGTGCTTTTCTATTTGATGGTTTGATGACCCTTTAAAATCTTTTTAGTGTATTGCCAACTAGCAAGTTGTAATTGTACCGATCTATATTCCTTCTTGATTGAAGATGCTCACATAGCAGTTACCGACAAGGGGATAGTGTATATGTTATTTTATTTTATTTTTGTCAACATTTTGGTTACTTTAAGAGATCAGAAGGATTTTCTAATGTAAGATATGCAGGGGAAATTTACCGCCCCATTTTTGCTTTTCATGGTTCGAGTATTGGTGGAGGGCCTGTTTCTGCAGAGAGGGAGATGGCACTAGACGCTAGAGTTGTACACGAGCTGAACTGAGTCGAGCTTGGCACAGCTAGGCTCGGTTCGGCCAACAGCCTACCCCAACTTGAGTTTGGCTCAGCTCGGTCCTCGAGCCTTATTGGCCAGCTTGACTCAGTTTGGGCAGCATCTCGGGCCAACTTGAGCAGAGTTTGAGCCAAATTCGAGCTCGAGCTTTCGAGTTGAGTTAAGCTCAGGCGTTTTCCTTTTAGTTTTTATACGGGCGGGCCCTTTTTTATATTATATATAATATAAAATATAATAAATTAATAATGTTATATATATATAAAGTTATAACTTGAGCCGAGCCGAGCCGAGTCGATCGAGTTCAGGCTGAGCTTCGATCCGAGTCGAGCCTGGGTCAGCTCGACCTCAGCTCGAAATTTTTCCGAGCTCCAAAAATCAGCTCGGCTTGGCCCGAACCAAGTTTTGAGTCAAGCCGAGCCGAGTTGCGCTTATCCAAGCCGAGCGAGTTAACTGAGCTAGCTTGATTTGTGTCCCGCTCTACTAGGCGCCAATCTCCAATCCATTTTGTTTCCTCTCCCACTCGAAGCAAAAGTAAAATGGGGTATCCTATCCAATTTGATGCCAATTGTCATGGTGGGTTCTTTCCCAAGCATAGACCATGCATTACTCAATAAACAGTCCCATCGTGAACGAATCAACCTTTCCCTCAAGTGCATACACCACATGATATGCACCAGCACACTAGAATGCAAGAGAGACATAAGAGAATGGGAGAATCCTTTGCATGAACAAGAGCTCCCAAGTTGATGGTTACAAATCATGAACCCTCCTTATACAGACCTAGGAACATTCCAGATATCTCAATCAATGGCTAGGATGATGCCATGTGGCAATCATCTAATGGCCATGAGCAATCTACAAACCTTCTAAAATACTTTACACTACTCTCTCTAGAAAACCCCACTAGAGAACTCTAGAACACTCTAGGGATCTCCACACTATTCTAAACGCTTCTAAGATTCCCTACAATTCCCAACATATCTCTAGCTTGCTCTTGAAGCATCTACACAACTCTACACCCTATGCACATTGTCTCTAGTGTACATGTAGTGCTAAAAAGAGCAAGAACCATCAGACTGATAGGTTTCTAACAATCTCTCACTTATTACGTTGACACTCATGGACCACTGACCCATTATCCTCCATGTTGGTTCCTCGAACTGTCACACTACTTCGTTTCATCTTTATCTCCCTCGAGTAGTTGTAAGGCTGAGATCGTCCCAACCTTGCTTTTCCCTTGTGCACCATTAATATCATGCATAGATGCTTCTCATTCAAGATGCACATCACCCCAAAGAAGGGCATTGGAATGTCTTTCATCTTGTATAAGAAGTCCTTGCTAAATATCACCTTGAAATCATCCAGTAGAACGGCGAATAGACGTCTTGCCAACCTACCCACCGACACGTAGTTCCATGCCAAACTTTGAATTGGTTTAGCTTCCGAGCTAATTGCCTTATCTTGCTTGTGTCCTTCTCCTTCACCAACATCAGACCCAATTGCTTTGCCTCCTCTCCTATGATGAAGTTGTTGGTCGACCTTGTGTCCACCATAGCCCAGTGGACATGCCATTCCACATACAACAACTTTTGTTCGATGGTATTGGTCTCCTTTGCCACTTGCTCCTACATGCATGTGGGAACCTGATTCTTGGGCCCCCGTCCTCCTCCCTGACTTGCACTGAGCTTAAGGGCTTCTCATGTGGGTAGTTCTTATGGTCGCTGTCACAAATGAAGCAAGTTCAGCTCTTCTCTTAGTTGTTGGACTTGTCCTCTATAGTTTTAAGGAGTTGCACCAACCCAATACGCATATCCCCATTACACATCCTACTTTTCATCTAGCTTCGCAACTAGAGCGTTTAGCCCTGTCTCTTTGGTCATCGCTAGCTATATAAGTCCATTGTAGATGAAGCAGTTCAGATCCCGTAGCCTGGACTAGCTTGTATACTTCCCATTTGTCCTTGTCATCCTTCTTGTCCCTAACACCTTTGCCATCTTTGCCGCCTAATGGTTTGCCAGATCCGTCATATTCAGTGAGGTCCTTGCTATGACTATCCCTTCAAGGTGATCTTTGTCCTGGAATAATCACGCCTTGTTGACTCAATCAGACTCTTTGCCGCTGCAATTGCTGAAGCTAGGTCCTACACACTCCATTATTGCAATTTCTGTTGCGCCTAATGCTACAGCTTGTCCATGAAGTTGAACAGTTCCTTCTTGGGCATGTCAAGGATGTCTAGTTTGAGTATCGAGAACACCTTGACATACTAGTGAATCGAGCCTGTCTACTTCAACCTCTATAAGTTTCGCTGTGGCAAGTACTCAACATTCTCGGAATAGAATGGCTTCTTGATTTCCCTTTTGAAGTCATCCCAAGTTTCAATCATGCATGTTCCTCTTTCCATGTCCCACGACGCTTCCGCCATAGAGTCATCATGTCGGTGGGGTACGTCACCACAATCCTCACCTCTGCCCACTCATCCTCTATTGAGATGGCCTTAAAGTCCAGCTCCAGTTGTCATAGGAAATTGTCCAGCTCCTTAGTGTCCCTTGATCCGTGGAAGGTCTTAGGGTCTAACATCCATACCTTCGTTGCACCACCCCGGACATACTCCTGTTGGCCATAGGCCATTTCCATAAGGCCCAATCTCCTCTCATTTCCTTAACCTACTCCTTTAGCATGTTGAGGGTCTCCAATTAGTTGCATGATCCTTCTATCAAGGTATCACTCTCGCTTCGAATCATGTTTCGTGCTCATGCTCCGCCTCCCACTTCCTGGTTGTTTTATATGTGCTAACATTTTAAAATAGACGCTTCCCTGCTCTCGCCTTCACACTTTGTGCAACTAGTCTCCATCACCACAGCCTAGAAGGCCTCCCTCTCTCGTTGTTGTGCGTCGACCAACATGTTGAAGGCATCTCGCCCTTAAGTTCCTCTAGCCCATTGTCAAGCTCTACAATGCTATTGCCCATCACTTCAAACTGCTCTTGCTCAGCGCCCATAGCAAGCTCCACCTGTGCAAGCTATGCCTCCAATGACATCAACACATCATGGGACCTCTCCCTCCTTGGCATATTGGCACCAACTTCTTCATTCCACATGTACTTGTTCTTTGTTGATCACCTCCGGTGCTGTTGTGTCTCTCTCTTATCCTACAAGTGTGACAACCTCTCTGTAACCTTTCTCTGGACGGGCCTTAAATATGATTATTCTCTCTTGGGCAAGGTATTCCATAACGTTATAGGTGCTAGTTGTAGAAAGACATCTTGGAGATTGCTCCTTATGGCGATTTTTTTAGTTATTGGGGAGCCCGGAATGGGTGATGTTTTGATAACAAGGACATGGGTCCTGAAGAGGTCATTCGTAAAGTGCAAAGTTTAGTCTTTGGTTGGGCGGCGTGTGTTTAGATCACTTCGGGCCGTCCTCTTTTCTTTTTGTCATGGGGGTTGTATTCTGTCTGTTTTGGCGGCGTTTCAATAAAATTTTGTTACCACCTCTCAAAAAATAAAAAAATAAATAAATAATTTCCATAACGGTAATAGTGGTCATAACGGTCACCACCGTTACCTTTACAATACGGGTGGTAAAAGCTGTTACGGCCCCTGTAACGGCCGTTATGGTCTATTTTTTTTTATTGAAAAAAAAAAAAACTGGAAGAACTTGTATTGGTCCTGTAATGGCCTTTACAGGTCATTTTTGTTTTCCGTAATGGTCGTTACGGCCTTTACGACCCTATAACGTGTAACGGTTGCCACCGCTATTTTTACGTAACAGCCTTTATGGCACACTATGCTCTTGGGAGCATGACAATTAGCTACATGCTATTTATTTGATGGGAAAAGATTGTGGTAATGATTATTTGCTAAATTTACCACTCTACTTTTGTGGTTTGTAGTTCTTGGGTTAACAAATAAGAACATTGAACAACAAAGAAGGAGAATCAACTCAACAAGAGGAAAATACCTTTAGGAATTGAAGTGTAGCTCCAATATACACGAGAACCCCCCCCCCCCCCCAACCAAAAAAAAAAAAAAAAAAAAAAAATCCACCTAAAGTGTTCAAAACTTCAAATAACATTGAATTCATTTCCAAGTGATGTTGCGGTCATCCATATCACCTTCTTGTTTCTGTCTGGTCCACTTTGATGTTTGAGATTCTATCACGTCCACACTATCTATGAAGACCATCGTAATATCCGTGTCCCAATTTGCCACACTTTAAAAAAAATCGTAATCTTATTATCCATCTATCATGCAGCTCACTATATAGCAGTTCCATGCAGTTCCTCACTGTAAGCATGACAAACACGTATGGTTATTCAGACTGTTGATCTGGTGGACCACCTTATTGAAGACCAAAAACCTTGGCCATCGAATGTGGACCACTCCATGGTTTTAGTTTTAACTGTTTCCTTTTCCCACGCCACTAATCAGATAGTGGCACGGTCCAATCTCCTTGAGTTTTCACGATTTGGCCCATCCATGTAGCTCACACAAAATCAACAGTCCTGACCACTATACAGAAGTATCATGTGTGCCACGGCGCACAAGTGGTATGCGTGCCAGTGTGCACAAGTGTTATATGTGCAATAGAGATGCCTAGGGCACGACTGGTAGAACTCCATGATGTATGTGCATCTTATCCTCATAGTAATAGTATCCTTAAATGTATGCAACTTAAATTTTCAGGATAAATCCAGTAAGCTAGAAATAGAATTCGACGATTAGGTTAAATTTTGTTTTCTCACTGGTTAGTTTGTCAATGCAGTTTAACAGGGGTACTAGTGCCATGCAACATTATGTGGCATCTCGACCAATGTTTATTGATGTGGAAGTGATGAATTCAGACGCCAGGTTGGTTCTTGGTGATCAGGGCTTGCAAGCTGGCCCTAGTAACGTTGCACGTGGTCTTTCTGCGCTGTACAAAGAAATCACAGGTATTGCAAATTGTTCTTTGATCTCTTTAACATTTGGTTAACAGATGTGGATGGTGGATCTGATACATTTGGGTTGTTTGTTTTTCAGAGACTGTGCGGAAAGAGGCTGCCACCATTATGGCTGTATTCCCTTCTCCTGATGACGTGATGTCAATCCTAGTTCAGGTATTCAGGATGTTTAGTTTTTTTTTTTTTTTTTTATTTTTTTTTTTATATATTGTTTTCTGGAACCCAACAGTTCAGGATTATACCAATGATCTATTTCAAAATATCACAATTCGCAAGTATTTTATTTATTTATTATTATTATTTACTGTGGATGTTGGCAGCGTGTTTTAGAGCAGAGACTAACGGCAGTTCTGGACAAGCTATTGGTGAAACCTTCACTCTTGAACATACCTCCTGTTGATGAAGGCGGACTTCTACAAGTGAGTTGAACTTATTTACTATATTTTCCTGCTTCCCTGATACAAATCCTAAGTTTCCTCAGATGTTAACTTCTTTTTGCTGTTTGAGGTGAGGCTCTAGTATCTTAGAATTCTAGCAGTGGCATATGAAAAGACACAGGAACTTGCTAAAGAGTTGAGGTCGGTGGGGTGTGGTGACTTGGATGTTGAAGGTAATCTCATATTTTTTGGGATTGCTTGTTCCCTATACATTCTGAAACCTCAATTTCTCTCGTTGCTCATTTGCAGTTTTTGGATGATGTTGCTCTTTTCAAATTTAGGTTTATTCAAAACAGTTTGTTGAAGGTTTTTGCGACTAGGGGCTATTTAAATGCCACGTGCTTTCTACTAATACAACATGAAAATGACATATTTAAAGCAATCACAGCATGTCGCAAATTTCTAAGTACATGATGCAGACATAACGAGTACTACATTGAAAAGGTGAGATTGCAAATTTATTAAGCGTAGTCTTGTCTGTAAAGAAGAGGTCATGGCAAGGATAACTAGCTAGCAAAAAAAGCACAGTGAGCCATTTCTTTTAGCTGTTCCATTTGAGGGAAGCTGAGATGCTTGTGGCAGAAATACCCAAGCTTGTCAAAGGGAGATATCTTAGAGTAGGTGGAGGGGAAGTAAGGCATGTTAAAGGCAGAAATCCCTGTTGGAAATTGTGACCTTGAAGTCATCTTCCGTCAGTTTTGTTCACTATGTACATTTTTTTTGTTGTTACACCTGGATATTAGCATTCTTTTCTTGATAGTAGCTTTCCACAATTGCGGCCCATTGATACGCTTCCCTTATGGTCCATAGAGGGTGCAATTGGAGAATGTCCTGATGCTTGGTCATGCCTACTAACATACCTCGCAACCTTTTGATACTTGGATTCACAGGTCATTAGGTACTACAAGCTAATTGAATTCTTTAATGTATTCATGTATGGTTCAATCTCCCACCAAAGAGTGTGAAGACACTCATATATCGTATGTATGCAATTCAAGGGCACAAAGGTCTCTCATAGAAGCTTCCTTATCTTATCTCACAAAACAATCTTGGGTGTTCCCTCGATGCTGTCATGTAACCCATAGTTGTTCCCACAATGCTGTTGTGTAACCCATAGTTGTTCCCACAATGCAGATGCGTATACTTTATAAGCTGGATATTGACTAGCTTGACTTGTTTTGTCGTCAGGGATTTCCTTGTACTCAAAAACTCACTCAACAGTGTTAAGCCAGTCAACGCTATCATCTGTGCACTCAAGCCACAGTTGGAGTTCAGGGAACTCAATTTTAATTGCGAAATATGCACGTTGGTTTGAATAATGGACTGGAGGAGTAGCCCCTACATTTGACTCTTGACACGAAGAATGGTTATGCAAGGGGTTAACATTGTCATCCAGCTCATAAGCGTCCCTTAGCAGAACCTTATGAGGGGACCTCTTCTTCCTCAGAATCTCGCTTCACATCATCATGCATAAGATTGTGAGGTTTCTGTGCTCATAGTCAGTTCCTCCACTGGCCTTCAAAGTTTGGCTATTTCCTTATAGCTTGTCTGACAATTTCCTCATCTTTCATATCATAGCCAGTTCATCATCTGACAGTTCAATGAAGTGTCCTCCTCTTTAGGCTCAAGGAGGCATGATGAAAAAAGAACAGAAATAATTTGAAAGGAAAAAAAATTACTTGGAATTGATTAGGCTCTTACGCCAGCTGATGTTGCGCCCATTTGGATCTAGGGTTGTTCAGTGTGAATCACAGGCTCACAGCACAAGAGAAGGAAAATGACGCAGGTGAAGGTGACTTCAAGTTAAAGATGTGATGGTTGGCTCACTGGGTAGGCGTAACATGGTGGGACCTAGGGATAAACAGGGCTCAAGGCTTCTCTCTCTTTCACACATGTAAAAACTTGCAATGAATTTTCGAAAAAAAAGAAGAAGATGCCTACTCTCATACATAGCATACATAGAGAGGCCTTTTTATTTACAATCTAACCATGAGAAGCCTTCCACATAAGTTTAACTGATGGGGACATCACGCATGTATCTCCACTACGCACGTACGAGAGAAGGAGGATCCCACTGTCGATTTACCTTGGTGACAGCATGGATTGAAGACCTACAACTTGTGGGAGGAGTGTTGAGAGTCTTAGAGTTTAGGGTAGACCCAATCATGGCCCATCATGTCATGATCGTGGCCCACCACTATAGAACTTTGTAGGATTTTGAGTTTTATTACTTTTCATGATTAGATTTTTGATGGTCGGATTGAATTGATTATTAGTTGTCTAGTTTTATTATTTTGATGTGGACTCTTTTTTATTGCGCACATTGTGCGGGGCAGTTTCGTCATTTTTTCCTCTTAGGGTTTCTTTAAAACTCCAAAAGAGGGGGCTGGAATTTTCTTATATATGGAATAAAGAAAAAAAGACTTGTTTTCTCTCCTCTTTGTGTGTAGAGACATGAGTCATAAGAGGGTGGGAAGCCTCGCTTGTTCATAAAGGGAAGACTACCCTCATCCCGATTCATCCACCACCACCACCACCACCATCCCCTCCATGTTTTTCAACCCAAAAGAGCAGCCTAGCAGCAGTTGTTTATCTTCCAGATTCAGCCCGTCAGAGGACCGCAACCTTCAGCGGAGCACCGCGCGCACATCGGAAGTTGGATCGAGACAAAACTTGGGAGGTTGGGAGATATCCCCTAGCTGACCAAGGTGGATGATGTAGGACAAGTAACCACTTGCTCTAAACGCTCGAACTGTTAGAGTTTGGCGAATCAATCCCTTTATCTCATAGCCCAGGTCGAGAGGGCCTCGAATCCACGGGTCACCCTAGGCCCTCGGTCGAATCCTCCTACGTGGGCCCCGAATCCACGGGTGGGTCCAAATCCACGGTCCCTGTTCGCTTCCCCAAGTGTAGGGTTGCGATGTAGTAATAATCTCGGTAAGACTGAGGTCGATCCACAGGGACTTATGTAGGAATTCACAAAGTACGTTTAATAGTTTCTATTGAAGAGCTAACAAACAGATTTGTAGAAGATTGATGTAAATAGTAACTTTGAATTAAACTGAAGGCAAACAATTAATAAGAGGCTCTAGGGGTTCAAGGATCCACTTGTAGCAATCCTTGATGCTCAACTCGCTGTAGTTTCTCATTTTCTCAGCTAGAATCGAAATTAAGTCCTATCTAGCCGAATGATGGAGCAATTAAAACAATCAATCTGTGATATGTATGATCCATGTACATGATTCACTCAATGCAAGCTAGGACATGAGCACACTCAATTGCATAGGTCAGTCCCAATTCCAATAGGTTAAGATTACAAGCAATGTTTTAAATAGCGAATAGCGTGTAGCGTAGCGTTCACCCCTCTGAAACGTGAGGCGTAAGCTACATAGCGTGTAGCGTAAGCTACACATTACTTTTAGATTTTTTATTAAGGTTGTTCTTGGTTGCACTAATTCCATGATTTTCTCCAAATTACACTGATTAATAATGAAATTTAACAAATTTTCATGATATTTGGTGCAACCAAACGTGACTTAAAGTAATAGAAAAGGGTAATCATTAAACATAAAGGAAAAGAAAGAGCAACAAAATTAATTTAATATGGTTGCTTATATTATTTTTACTAAAAGCATTAAATATTGAAAATAGAAAAATGTAACAAATCATTGAAAATATTATTTGATTTTAATGTTGTAATGAAAAATAACTTTTAATGTGAGGTACGTTGTGTGTAGCTTAGTTTATGTAGCGTGTAGCGTATGCAAATTATCATGTAGTGTAGGCTACACGTGACTTAAGCTATTTTCATAAGCTACGTAGCGTTAAGGCTAAGCTACGCTACGTAGCGTAGCTATTTAAAACAATGATTACAAGCATAACCATCATTAAATCCTGTCACAAGATAAAACTAGATCACGATTTGAACTTGATCCAAATCACATACACAATCTTACATAATCCAGAAATTCCAAAAAATAGACCTTTGGTAAGAAGCTCCCACATGAAGATCATAGATCTAGAGCGTATTGAATCTAATTCCTCGGATCATACAGGTCTAGACTATCTCAAAACAATTAAGAACTCAAGCAATTCTTCTAAACATCCATGAGTCATCATAAGATTAAGAAAAACCACTTAGAACTTTATTTAAACTTCAAACCATTGTTCTTCACTAATAATTCAACTTGAAACCAAATCAACGAATTGAAATATCTTAGATTCACTACAAGCTTCACCTCTTAGCCCTAACTAAGAGGTTTAGCTGTTCATGATCCAAGGAAACATGAAACCACCTAAACAAAACATAAAACTAGAAAAACAAACTAGGATGAGTTGTGGAACTCCAAATCCGACTTCTGCCGTCTCCCACCGTGCTCAATCACTTCTAGGATGCCTTAGGAAGAAGCCCTAGGTCCCCTTTTATAGCGTAGTGCGGAAGGTTACAGATTACGCAAGAAATCCCGGACTGCGCAGAGAAAATCGGAGCTTGTAGAAAACGCACTGTTACGCAGACGACCGGTCGCACGACCGGTCTGAGCTTATGGACGACCGGTCGCACGACCGGTCTCAAAACCTCCAAAACTGTCCAGAGAGTTTTTCATAATTTCCAACCCGCAGTTTTAATTCAATGACCGGTCGCACAACCGGTCGTGGATGGTCTAGTGAGATTTGCAGTGTGGCCTCTCCTGTTGAGTATTCGGACCGGTCGTGCGACCGGTCCTGGGCTATGGACGACCGATCGGACGACCGGTCTTGGGTACATTCTTCCGCTTTCTTTCTTCTTTCCTTTGACTTCTTTCTTCCATCCTTTGACGCTTACTCCTTTGATCTTCTATGCTTGTAAATAGCGTCTTTTAAGTCTCTAATTGATGAATCCTCTCTCTTATCCCTACAATCACAAATCCATGCATTAGATTAGTCTTTAAATCATGAAAACCTTGCATAATGAGTGATGAATTGGGGTTAGAATATGCACAATTAAGAGCTCAACAGTCCCCCCGAGTCCATAGCCGACCCCACCCCGAGCGTGCTCCCGAGTCCATAGGCCGCCCCACTCAAGCCCGGTGTGAAAATGCCCTTGCATTATTCACCCCCAATTAGGAGTTTCGAATACGAGACCTCCTGCTCTTATACCAATTTGATGCAGGACAACTAACCACTTGCTCTAAAAGCTCGAACTGTTAGAGTGTGGCGAATCAATCCCTTTATCTCATAGCCTAGGTCGAGAGGGCCCCGAATCCACGGGTCTACCTCAGGGCCCCGAATCCACGGGTCACCCTAGGCCCTCGGTTGAATCCTCCTATGTGGGCCCCAAATCCACGGGTGGGTCCGAATCCACGGTCCCCCTGAGTCCACTGGTACTGAGTCCGCAGCCGACCCCACCCCGAGTGTGCTCCTGAGTCCACAGGCCGCCCCACTCAAGCCCGGTATGAAAAGGCCCCTGCATTAGTGGAGGTGGCCGTTTTCTCCACACGTGCCTCCCCGGATGTGCGAGCCACCCGCGCACGTGCAGGCATCTTCTTCCTGGTTTGATTCCTCCATCTGGTAGACCTCTCTTTATACTCCCAAATCTCTTTTGAATCAACTGATTTGGATTATCGGTTTGAAAGATATGATTTTTTAATTATTTTTCCTAATTTTCTCCTATTTTCTGCAAAATCCCCAAATCAGCTATGTTCTGCAAATTGACCAGATTTGTTTTCAATTCTCAACCCAATAAATCTTTCTAATCCAGAAACCCTAACCCTAGGTTACCAAATCTTCACTTTCCCCCAATTTTAGAACCCTAATTTTGCCTTAATTTGCGGTTAGAGAATCTCATTAATGATGGAAAAATCGTACACAAGTTTGAGGGTCTCCATATGTTTCAGCATAAACTAGATTGATTAATTTGATTTGGACTCAGCCCTAACTTGCGTGTAGGCTTGGATCTCCATAGATTCCCCTATGAAGGGTTTGGCCTTGTTGTGGGATGTGGAAAGTTGAATATTGTTTAATTATTTTGTGGTGATCTAAATCCAATTTCTTCCATATCATGGTACGTTTTCACGTCCTGCATCAAATTTGGTATCAGAGATTAGGTTTTCATAGGGGAATGCATTACATGTTTATGATTTAGATTGTTTCTGTCCATTGTGCATCAAATCTCCTCATTTAGGGTTGTTTAGGACCCATAATTCACAATATGGGCAGCTGAATTTTCTGTTGTCAGAAAATCCACAATTTACATTGCTGAATTTTCTGTTAACAAATTATTTGGGCAGTTATATTGCTGGAATTTCATTAGAGTCGAGTAATTTTCTTCATATACAGTCCTATAGGTTCATTTAGTGTCACTTAGGTGCATATAGTTGCATTAGAGGACCTTTAAGTCAAGTGAGTAGTTGTATGCCCGCACGTACTGGTCGTGGTTTTGAACTACACCCTACGCTAAACATGGAGCAATTGCAAGAGTCCATGAACAACATGACCCGACAGTTTGAGTCTATGAGTAGGTGCTTAGAACAATGTATTGATCAACGCTTTGATCAACTTAACGTGTGCGTTACCCAAATTGAGACCTATACTCGGGCCAACCCCATTATTGGGGAAGATGCTCAGTCTCAGGCAGGTGGTCCGGAGGATAGGAGAGATAATGATCAAGAACAAGGAAATGGTCATGGGCGCGCACCAGCGCACCCACCCCATTAGGGACATCGCGACCATTATGATCCTGATGTGCACCTCCTCAAAGGAGTCAAGGTCGATGCCCCTACATTTGATGGCCGATTGGACCCTAAAGTTTTTCTAGACTGGCTGGCGGACATGGACCACTATTTTGAGTGGTACGATATGACGGATGCCTGTTGAGTCCGCTTCGCTAAAATGAAGCTTGTGGGTCAGGCTAAGAGATTTTGGGCCATTGTGCAGCGTAAGAACGAAAGGTTGAGGGAACCCCCAATAGTCCATTGGGTAGAAATGAAAGAAGTTCTAAAGGAGAAGTACCTCCCTTTCTCTTATCACTTGAAATTGATGGAAGAATGGCAATCTTTTCGACAAGGTGCCATGAATGTGACTGAATATATTGAGAAGTTTGAAGAGTACTTGACCCGATGCGAGGCAGAGGAGGGAATGTTAGCGGATCCTGAGAAGTGTGCGTTCTTGTCTAGCAGTGTTGTCTTCTTAAGGTTCATAGTATCTTCTGAGGGAATGTCGGCGGATCCCGAGAAGGTCAAGGCCATTGTCAGTTGGCCTGAACTGCACAATATTCATGAGGTGTGCAGCTTTCATGGCTTAGCCACCTTAGCCACCTTTTATAGGCGGTTCATTCGAGGCTTCAGTTTCATCATGGCTCCCATCACGGATTGCATAAAAAAGGGAGAGTTTCAATGGACGAAGGTTGCCTCGAAGGCCTTCAAGGAGATAAAGGTCAAGTGACCAAAGCTCCAGTCATGCGACTTCCGGATTTCTCGAAGGTTTTTGAGGTCGCATGCGACGCGTCAGGAGTTGGCATAGGAGGAGTGCTTAGTTAGGAAGGGCACCCTGTCGCCTTTTTTAGTGAGATTAAATGAGGCGAAGCAGAAATACTCCACCTATGACAAAGAATTCTATGCGGTCGTGCAGTCGTTGCACCATTGGCATCATTATCTACTGCCGCAGGAATTCGTCTTGTTCTCAGATCACGAGGCCCTGAGAAACTTGAATTCTCAGAAGAAACTAAACCCTAGGCACACCAAGTGGGTTCAGTTCCTTCAAGAGTACACTTTTGTGCTTAAGCACAAGACCGGTGTAGAGAACAAGCCTGCCGACGCATTGAGTCGTCGAGTTGTGTTGCTCAACTTCATTAGTGTTGAAGTTACTGGGCTTGACCGTGTCAGAGATGAGTTTTCTGAATGCCCAGACTTTAGAGTTGTATATGCGTCGTTGTTGGAGAGTTTGTCATGAGCTAGTAGTGAGTACCTATTATTAGACGGCTACTTGTTTAGGGGTGACCGATTGTGCATACCTCGCACTTCCCTTTGTGATTTTCTTGTCTGGGAGTTACATGCGGGAGGGGTGGCAGGTCATTTTTGGTTGAGATAAGACCATTGCCCTTGTTGAGGATAAATTTTATTGGCCAAGCCTCAAGCGAGACGTGGCCAAAATTATAGGGCAGTGTCATCCTTGTCAACTGGCAAAGCAAAGGAAGCTGAATACGGGTTTGTACACACCTTTGCCAGTTCCGTTTGTTCCTTGGCAGGACATTAGTATGGACTTCGTGCTTGGGCTTCCCAAGACGATTCGAAAGCACGATTCCATATTTGTGGTCGTGGACCGTTTTTCCAAAATGGCCCACTTTATTTCTTGTTCTAATACCTCTGACGCCTCTCATGTCGCTAAACTATTCTTCAGCAAGGTCATCAAACTACATGGGTTACCGAAAACCATCGTATCTGACCGTGATCTGAGATTCATGAGTTACTTTTGGAAGACACTATGGCATAAGATGAGCACTAGGCTCCATTTTTCATTTGCTTACCACCCCCAGACTGATGGTCAGACTGAGTTAGTCAATAGGAGCCTAGGCAATTTGCCCAGATGTTTGGTGGGGGAGTTCACCAGGACGTGGGATACTGTCTTACCTACTGCCGAATTTGCATACAACAATTCTGTCAACAGGTCTATTGGTTTGAGTCCATTCCAAGTTGTCACTGGTTATAGACCTAGGACACCTATTGATTTAGTCCTTATGTCCTTGTCCCATAGGCCATCAGAGTTCGCAGAGTCCTTCGCACAGATATTGTTCGCTCGCCTCAAGTGTAAGGCTGCGATGTAGTAATAAATCTCGGTAAGACCGAGGTCGATCCACAGGGAAAGAAGTAAACAATTCCAACTACTCTAATAACTAGAATCTAAGAAGTTTAAGAAAGTAGTTTTTCACATGAAATAGGAAAATCTGAAATTAAGAAGAACTAGAGCATCAAGGATCCACTTGTAGTAGTCCAATGCCAATCCATTCATCCAAGTACAATACAATTAGAATGAAAGTCCTATCTCTCATCTAATTGGAAGATATAACATTTAAGCACAACAATCCCACTTAAATCTGGAAATCAGATTTCTAGTTCTAATGAAGCACATAGAACTTGAACTTGTAGCCTTCGGAGTAACAGCCATGCCTATGGACTATGGCATGCTCAAGGGTTACTATAATTCGAATTCAAACAACCTAATCATGGTAATCTTAAAGAATTGCAAGGAACTCATGTCCGGAGCACACAAACTCTCACAAAACTTCTAAAAAACCAAACTTTATTCAAACTAGAACTTCAAAATCCAAAATTAAGAAAAGGGTACTTGAAATAAAAGAATTAAAGCATTGGAACCAACTACAAATTTCACCTCTAGCTCTAGCTAAGAGGTTAGCTAAGGAAAAGCATATTAAAACTAGAACTAGAACTAAGAAAAGGAAGAAAAACTAGCTGGAGGAGGCTAGGTAGCCTCCTGGGACTTGAACTCCTTGCTTCCCACGTCCTTGGTTAATTTGGAATAGAAGAGAGCACCTCCTTTTATAGTGCAGCAATAGTACAGCAACATAGCAGAATTTGTTTCGCTTGGTACGGCTTAACCAATGGTCGGATTGCCTTCAAATTTGGTTTATAGCTTCCTTGTAATGTGATCTTCCAAATAGATGATTTAGATTTCCAAGATTATCCTCTGAATGGGCCCACCAATCACATCACCGACCGCCTCTCAAAATGGCGCACTTTGGGT
This sequence comes from Liriodendron chinense, assembly GCA_003013855.2. Lineage (NCBI taxonomy): Eukaryota > Viridiplantae > Streptophyta > Magnoliopsida > Magnoliales > Magnoliaceae > Liriodendron > Liriodendron chinense. The sequence goes on from ML058572.1 coordinate 155,855, forward strand.
ACCTTCAGAACCAGTCATCTTGCTTTCAACGCCCCGGAGTGTACAGAGGTCGAATTGATCTCAAATTTTGAACATTGGTAGAAAACTTCTTCCTCTACATGATGGACGGATTAGATTGTCCAAAACAATTCCAGAATATGGTCCGAAAATTAGAACACTTAGGGCTTTTATAAACTCTGCGCAGTTGGATCTTTCTGAATGGTCCATCTTTCTTCAACCGGTACGATCAAACCACACATCCTTTTGATCTGAAACTTTTGTGGTTATTCATATATGGATGTGGTCTAAAAGATAGTCAAAGTAAATTCTTCATATCATCAATGATGGGTCACCTATACCGGCCCAGAGTTGAACAGCGAAATCTGGAACTTTCTGGACAGTTCGTATTGTTTTGGCCACCACGGTCAATCCGTAGCTCCGATCGACACGAAACCACTTGGGTTAGTTTGGCGTCGAGCTCCTCTTCGACATGGATGTGTTGGATTTTCAAATATCATCAAAATGGGCCCAGAAAACTGGTCCGAAAAACCAGGTACGGGAATACCTTGCTGTTTTAGAATCTGGAATCTGAAACTTGCATGGCCGACCGGTCACGACCGGTCGGACAGGGCTGGCCGACCGGTCTTGACCGGTCGGACCCAGTTTTGCTTGTTTTTCTTCTTTCTTTTCTTCTCTCTTTGCTTTCTTCTTTCTTTGGTCCACCTTGGGCCTTCATCAAAGGCTCCAAATGGCCCCTTTTTGGTCTCTAATTGAGTGAAGTCCGCTCTCATCCCTACAATCACAAAACATGCATTAGATGGGCCTTTTAATCATGAAAACCATGCATACCATGTCATGTAGTGGGCAATGCAATGTATAAATTGGAGGTTCAACACATATCCATTCATTGCATCAAGAAATCAGGCGAATGATCAATCTTAATAACGAACAATACAAACTTTTTGCAGACCAAGATAAGAGGTACAAAGAATTCAATGTGGGAGACTCTATGATGGTTCGTATCAGGCCAGAGCGGTATCCTCAAGGAACCATTCGTAAATTGCATGCACGTAGCGTTGGCCCATTCAAAATTGTCAAATGAAGTGGTCCCAACGCATATGTGGTAGATCTTCCACCTTCGATGGGGATTAGTTCCACATTCAATGTGGAGGATCTAGTCGCATTTCAGGGTACCCTTGATCCTATGACCAAGCTTTCACTTGACCATCTCAGAGCACCGGATCATCACCCTGACCCACGGCCTCTTGCCGACCCCTCGTCCCAGCCTTTACCCCCTTTGCCTACCATTCCTACTACCAGAGAGGAGATAGAGGATATCCTGGACCATGAGATTGCCTCGACGCGGGACGGTGGATTTCAGAAGTTCCTTATCAAGTGGAAGTCACGACCGTCCTCTGATTGTTCGTGGCTCAGTGAGGAGGAGCTCCAGCGGCTTGATCCTGATATTCTAGAGCGGTACAAGAGCCTTATTTCGCCAATGGCGAAATCTTCGCAGTCAGGGAGAGTTGATGTTGACCCATTTTTATTGCGCACATGATGTGGGGCAGTTTTGTGAAAACATGCCATGATATGTAAGAAATCAGATTTAGATCACCACAAAATAATTAAACAATATTCAACTTTCCACATCCCACAACAAGGCTAAACCATTCAATAGGGAATCAATGGAGATCCAAGCCTATACGCAAGTTAAGGCTGAGTCCAAATCAAATTAATCAATCTAGTTGATGCCAAAACATATGGAGACCCTCAAACTTGTGTAGGATTTTTCCATCAATAATGAGATTCTCTAACCTGCAAATTAGGACAAAATTAGGGTTCTAAAATTGGGAAAAAGTGAAGATTTGGAAATCTAGGGTTAGGATTTCTGGATTAGAAAGATTTATTGGGTTGGAAATTGAAAACAAATCTGGTCAATTTGAAGAACGTGGCTGATTGGGGATTTTGCAGAAAATAGGAGAAAATTAGGAAAAATAATAAAAAAATTGTATCTTTCAAATTGGGAATCCAAATTAGTTGATTCAAAAGGGGTTTTGAAGTATAAAGAGAGGTCTACCAGATAGAGGAATCAAACCATGACGAAGATGCCTGCACGTGGGGCCCACACGTGCGCCGCACTTGCGCGGGTGGCTCGCACGTGTGGAGGAAACGGCCACCTCCACCTTGGTCGGCCAAGGGAGATCTCCCAACCCCTCAAGTTTCGTCTCTATCCGACTTCCGGTGTGCGCGCAGTGCTCCGCCGAAGGTTGCGATCCTGCGATGGGCTGAATCTGGAAGATGAACAACTGCTGCTAGACTGCTCTTTTGGGTTGGAAAACGTGGAGGGGATGATGATGATGGTGGTGGATGAATTGGGATGAGGTTTCACACCTTGGTAGTCTTCCCTTGATGAACAAGGGAGGGCTTCCCACCCTCTTATGGCTCACGTCTCTACACACGAAGAGGAGAGAAAAGAAGTCATGCATAAGAAAATTTTAGTTCCTTCTCTTGGAGTTTTAAAGAAACCCTAAGAGGAGAAAATGATGAAACTGCCCTCGCACCATGTGCGCAATAAAAATGGTTCCACATCAAAATCATAAAACTAGACAGCTAATAATCAATCCAATCCGATCATTAAAACTCTAATCATGAAAAGTAATAAAACTCAAAATCCTACAAAGTTCTACAGTGGTAGGCCACGATCATGGCATGATGGGCCATGATCAGGTCCACCCTAAACTCTAAGACTCTCAACACTCCTCCCATAAGTTGTGGGTTTTCAATCCATGCTGTCGCCAAGGTAGATCAACGGTGGGATCCTCTTTCTTCTCTCATATGTGCGTAGTAGAGGTATATGCGTGATGTCCCCATCATAAAGATTTGAAAGAAAGCTTTCATCTTGGAGGGCAAACATCTTTCTTTGGGAGGCTGACATTGATCAAGTCGGAAATGTCTAATCTTCCAATTTATTTTATGTCCACATTCAAATGTCCAAAATCAGTGATGGCTAAACTAGACAAGATTAAGCGAGATTTTTTATGGAAAGATTCGGAAGATAACCATAAATTCCATTTACTAAAATGGAAAGAAGTGTGCAAATCAATGGTTCAGGGTGTGCAGGATTGCTCAATCTAGAGTTAATGAACAAAGCATTATTGGGAAAGTGGGTTTGAGGTTCGGCGTAGAGGAAGGAAGCTTGTGGAGAGAGAAGTAGTGGGTAGAAAATATGGAGTCGAGGAAGGGGGTAGATGAACGAAAGAGTCTTCTTTGTATAGGTCCTCATTATGGAAGTTGGCGTCTCTTAAAAAAATATAGTTTTTGAAAATACGAAACTTTCACTTGGGAATGGAAAAAAGATCCGGTTTTGGGCAGATGTGTGGGTTGGTTATCAAAGTCTAAATGTTTTATTTCCTTGCCTAGCGAGCATCGCCATAGATATGAGTGTGTTGGTTGAAGAATGTTTTTGCATTCAAGGTGAAGAAGCAATTTGGGCCCCTCCCTACAGAAGACATCTTAATGTTGAAGAGGTAGAGGAGTTTCTAAGGCTTTTGGATCGCTTGTCATCTTGGCATCCAATACTGTCAGAGGGAGTTACCTTCATGTGGCTCGTTGACAAATTTGGAAAGTTCTCGGTAAAGTCTTTTTATAAGAAATTAGTCGGGGGGTATCTCCAGCAGGTCGAATATCACATGGCTCATGTTTGGTCTTATGGAGCGCCATCCAAGGTGGCAGTATTTGCATGGTTGGTGGGCAGAAAGAAGGTCCTTATCGTCGACAATTTATGAAGGCGTGGAATGATGATTCCAAACTTGTGCTTGTTATGCCACAACAATGAGGAGTTGATCGACCATTTATTCATTCATTGTTCTTTTGCATATAAGATTTGGAGCAGCCTTCTCTCCCTTTTTGGAGTCTCATGGGTTTTCCCAAGTTTAGTTGATCAGCTTTTCATGGCTTGGCATGGAGGGGGCAAAAGTTGGGAAATGAGTTTGGTTCTTATGCTTATTAGCATGGGCTGTGGAGCTTTTTTTTTTCCTGAAGGTTAAGGATTTTATTTCAAAAAAACCAGGCCAAAGGCCTCGCTAAACAAATACAATAGAAGAAGAAAAACAGAAAATTACAACCCCAAAAATGAATGAGCAAAGGAAGTGTCCCCTTGACGTGCAAGGACTGCCCATTCAGTAACATCTCTTTTAGACTTCGAAAATACTCTTTCCCACGGCTTTGACTTATTTCTGAAACATCGTTCATTGCGTTTCCCCCATGTATTCCATAGAACCGCTATGAAGAGCAAACACCATAGCAATCTATGGCCCTTAGACAAGTCCACTTCATGCCAAACTTGGAACAAATGGTCAATAGAAGGCGGCATTACCCACTGGATATTTGAACAGCTTGAAAATCTGCGTCCATGCTTGAGAAACGAAAGGGCTATGAATGAATAGATGGTCAATTGATTCCGTGTCTGCCATGCAAAGTAAGCATATGCTGGGAAGAATCATAGCTCGCTTACAAAGATTGTCTATAGAGAGGATACATTTTCTTCCAACTAACCAAGCAAAGAAATCAACCTTGCGTGGGGGTGATTGAAAGATTTGAGTGGATGATGTCCAAGTGGAAAGGCAAGCACTTATCTTTCGTGGGTCGCATCACCCACATTAAGGCGACTTTATCAAGCCTTCCCCTGTATTTTATGTCCTTATTTAAGTGCCCGAAAATGATCTTAGGGTGGACAAGATGAGAAGGGACTTTCTTTGGCATGGGGCCGATGACAATCATAATTCCACCATCTTAAGTGGGAGGAGGTTTGTAAGCCCGTGGCCGAAGTTGGAGTGGGAATCAGAGACTTGGAAGCTATGAATGTTGCTCTCTTGGGCAAGTGGGAATGGCGATTCTCTATAGGAGAAGGGAAGTTATGGAGGGAAGTTGTTGCGGCTAAGTATGGGTTGGAAGAGGGGGGGCGGGACATTAAAAAAATGGGACATGAAAAAATCTTCTCATTATCAAGCATCTGCTATTTGGAAAGGTATCATTTTAGTAGCTTTGGTAGTTTAGTCTAGGTTATCTTTTTTTCTAGGTGATGGGAGTCGTATCCGATTCTGGGAAGACTCTTGGTGCGGTGGCAGGCCCCTGGGCATTAATTTTTTTTCTTTGGCGATATTAGCTCCCACTAGAATCATTAGAGACCTGGAGCCTTATCGCTACCCAATGAATCAATAGCGAACTTGATCTCTTCTTCCGAAATAGGCTTCTCAAGAGTTTCCATATCTACAAATGATAATTTTCGGAACTTTAAATTATCTAAGACTGGCCTGATCCAACCGTCTCCAGATAATAAGTTAGAAAAATGATCTACTATGGAATCGCACACTTGATGCTTCTCTTCCAAACGCTTCCCATTGACTTAGAACACTTGCTAATCTGATTACGTCTTGCTAGGGCACTTGCAATCCCTTGGAAAAAAAGGTTTTTTGATCACCATCTTTAAGCCACACCGCACGTGATCTTTACCTCCACTTTATTTCTTCTTCTTTGAGGAAACTAGAATACTCCGCTGATAAGGTGATACGCTTGTTACGATCCTCCTTAGATAAGGTTGCTACCTCTTCTTTAATATCGAGGTCATTCAGTTCAACAAGTATAGGTTTAGCCCTCTCAGCCCGATTTGCAAAGAATTCCTTCTTCCAGTCAATCAGCTTCATCTTTAATAATTTGATTATATGAGTGAGACGAAAACCAGCGGTGCCTGATATGAGGGAAGACTCTCACCAATTCTTAACCATAATTGTAAATTTTTCCACTTCCAACCACGCAAGTTTAAAACGGAACGGTTTGGGACCCCAAATGTCTTCTGAAACTTGTAACAGAACCGGACGATGGTCTAATGTTGTTCTAGGTAACCCGGGAGGATTAACCAAAGGAAAATTGGTCACCCAATCTGCCGAAGCAATGAATCTGTCGAGTCTGGCCATCACTAGAATATCCTGCCCATTTGTCCAAGTGTATTTTGCCCCACCCATCGGAATGTCGATCATCTCATTAACAGAGACCCATTCTCCAAAATCTTTGATGCTTTTGGTTAGTCTACCACCATTTTTTTTTCTCATGAGTGAAACGCATCACATTGAAGTCACGTCCCACACACCTGGGGAGATTAAACATAGCTCTAACTTGATTCAATTCCTCCCACAGTAGATCTTTGCGATTCAGAATACAAGGGCCGTAAACTGTTGAGAAAAGCCACCTGAACTGAGAAGATGTGTCCCCGAAGACTGCTGACACCGAGAACAAGCCTATATAACTTCCTTCCAAGCACCAAAAATACTTGTTCCAAGCAAGCACCCCCAGTAGAGCCTTCTGAATCTAATGCTAACCAACCTTTATTCTTGATTCCCCAAATGGACCTCAGAATTGAGTCATCAAAAGCTTCCAATTTAGTTTCCTGAAGAGTTAGAATTTGAACCTTGTATTTTTGGTAAATCCTTTTCATGTGAGAACATTTCTCGAGACTTCCTAGAGTTGGGATTTAAAATAAAGAAATGAAATGAGAAGAAGAAGAGAAAGGTTAAACATGGAGAAAGAGAGAAACGACTCAAAGAGAGTTGTGTTGTGTTGTTTTAGGTCAAAGACCTACACAAACGCACACATATATATTACTTAAACAGAAAAGTTACAGTACTCCACTGGGGTACATACAAACGTACATACACACACCCACACATAAATACACATATACTTCCACACTCCCCCTCAAGTTGAAGCATGTATATTTATCATGCTTATATGCTTCAGCTTGGAATACATACAAGCTAAAATACATATAATAAAATGAGCATGGACATGGGCTCCCCCTCAAATACAACATGGCAAGGCATTGATCAAAGCTTGGACTTCCTTCAACCATAGAGTCTTCTCTTCAAGAACATGGCCATAGCAAATCTCGATAACAATCGAGACAATAACTTGTCATCAACATGCAAATTCTCTCACAAATAATAACAATGAGTGTGAATCAAGTGCAACACTTGAGAGAACTCACACAATAGCAGTGGAGACTTGTGTGCATCACGTGCAACACACTCACAACAACCAACAACAACAAGGTGGAGGGACACTTACACCATATAAAGAGGCCTAATAAAAAGAGGAGAAGATGAATGGAGAAGTTAAGATCCACCAATAGCAACTAGCCCCCATGCGAAGTTGGGTGAAGCAATTCGTCAAGCACCTTTTGTGCGCAGGATACATCTAGGCACGATACAAAACTTTAACTTCGCAATCACCATTAGCATATCAGATCATGAAGAAAAGGAAGAAAATCTGGCAAAGATACCAAAGAACAAGGGTTGTTGGCACCAATATCTCACAAAAGACGTCGCCGTACACCCAAATTGCGATGAAGCTTCATGATAGTCAAGTTGGGATTTAAAATACGCACACACACAAATGCACATCTACTTCCACACCCAGCCCTTGATATTCCAACTTAGAATCTTCATAAATCATTTGAATGCGTGCCCCTTCTTCTTGAAACTCCACCAAGTCTGTTGGATGATTCATAGTTGACAGATGATTCGAGGCTTAGCAACTCACGCCAACCCTTCGGATATTGTGTTGGAGTTTTGAGATCTTTGTTTTCTCGACTTGCGCTTATTTCTCTCTTTGACGAACTTAAGAAACGCTTGAATATCGTCGTCCTCGACTCCGAAGGTCATTCCCACATTTTGCCCCACCCGAACCAGCATATCCCTGTACCATTCTTTTTCCTCCTCCGACATCGAGCATACTTTCAGACAGGTTGAAGGTGAAGGAAAGGAGAAGGTTGGAGAGGGAGGTGTGCTGCAAAGAACCTTGGAAACTCCCTAGTGACTTGCAGCGGAGTCACGTCTAACACATCCTAAAAAAAATCGGGCCCCCTACTTCATCTCCCGACCCAAAGTAATCGCTCACTTTGAAGAAACTTTCTTGCAAATCCATCAGTGTTCCCAAGCAAGAGGAGTCGCGAATCTCGTTGTCTTGGCTTTTTAGAGAATACAAAGAAACTTCTTGGGGGGGGGAGACCATAGCCTTAGACGAACAGAGCATAAGGTTTCCCCTTATTGAGATAGGCAACAGATTGTGTAAACTTACTAATTCAGGAAACCCATGCAAAAGCAAGGCATTTTCCCGAACATGTGAAGGAGTCGGCACGAGTGCGAAATTCTCTGCCATCGAGTCACGAGTTGAAAGCTGGCAACCCTCTGTCGAGCCTTAGACACGTGTCGGTTGAGAAAAGATATCGGAAACCGAAGGGACAGGTGTTGCACCCTCTAGTAAATTAGCTGGCATACCAATGCACTCTCAAGTAGACGTTGCCATGATACACCTTTCCCCTCTTCGACAGTAATCTGTGCTCCACAGGAGTAACGACCCAATGCACCGTCATCCTCAAGACCGCCATTAACGACCTTGTTTGAGTTTCACCTCTCACCCATGTTCTTCCATTCCTCCGCCCACTTGAATGCACCATCCCTGCTGGTCTTCCTGATCACCCCCACAACTAGTTTCTCAGATCCCACCCACAGATCTATAGATTTCTGGTCTTCCCAGATGGATATTCTTCTAACAAAAACTCTTTCTGCGCTGATTTCGTCTCCATTAGTTGTGTCGTGATCGATGGAAATAGCCTCCCCCAAACAGGAACCCAATGCCCTGAACACCTCTTCTACCCAAAGCTCCAAGGGTATGCCCTATAAGAGATACCAAACCTCTTTCACCCCGAAGAAAGAAATGTCTTCCCAACGGTGAATCTTTGGGAATGGTCCATCACTAAACAGGGTTGCTGCTGCAATGATTTGATCGAGACTTACATCTAAACGAACATGAACCCACAATTTGACCGCACCCAAAGGTTTAAAAATGCAATCATTTTCTTTTAAGTGACAACAATCTTCGAACCAGATATGACTGTCCGCCAAAGAAGTCCCCGGCTTGGTAATAATGAGCAGGGAGTGGGATAGCTGACCACTGGATTTGATCAAAACATTAGGGTGAGCCCTTACCACCAAGCTATCGCCCTTATCTTCCTTTCAAGCCCAATCTGTCGAAACGCATGGGGGGGTTACCTGGCTCCAACAGCTGCCTCCAAATAACTCTTAGGGATCCAAACAGATTGAAATTCCCCCTTTCTACTGGCTCCCTCTCTCTCTCTCTTTAAAAACTTCCCCCTCTAAATCTCCAGGAGAGTGAGGCTGCTTTTGGAGGCCAGCACTGCCAACTCTAGGAGGAAGCCCTATTCAAGAATCTTCGATGCCATAGGTACGCATAACTGCCGACCTATCTAGGCCAAAGTGGGCTTTCTGAGCCACTATCGCGATCCCATCGAACGAGCAGCTGTTAATGTCAGCTACAGCTCTAGCAAGCTCCTCCTTCAACTGCATCCGCACAATGGTGAAACCATGAGAAAGTTTTGACTACCTCCATCACATTCCCAAAGATACAAAGCGTTTTGTAGAAGTCCTTCTCAACCTAGCCCGTTGGGAACTTCTCGACGAAGATTGTCGGAAGTCCCACGAGGCACGCCTCTCTAGATTCCCATTTCTTTTCTTCCTTCTGGTCACAATGGACCACCCTCCTCCTCGGAAACCTTCCACCGGAGGAGGCCGGCCATCCTCCTCCATCTTTGCTTTCCCTTTCTCCTCCCAGGACCATTTCCTACCATCTCTTAGGCGAGACGATGCATTAACACCTTCAGGGACCCTTGGATTTGCTTGTTGAGGGATAAAAACCTTCTTGATGTGTAGATTCTTCCTCCAAAACTTCCTAGCCATTTTTCTCCAATCTTCCTCCAAAACTTCGTAGTCATTCATTTCAAGCCCCCCTCACGAGCAATTTTCCTATTTGGCTGGAAAGAAATATCCGATGCTTTAAAAATTGTATGTGCGGTCCTACAAAAGTTCTCAATAGGGCAAGGCAAAATGTTATAGAATGGGTGCATGCAGCTAATATTTTAGCTGCTGATCATTTTCCAGTTTGTTGGTTCGAGTTGTAAAATCTTTGCTTTTTCTGTTTTTTTTTTCTTTGTATTTTTTAGCCTTTGGCTCTTTTCTAATAAAATTTGTTATTTACGAGATCATAGAATTTGTTAAAAATGTTGGCAATAAAATATGAAGAGATTATATATGTAGACACTTACTATAAGATTTTAGGGTCAAGTTCTTCTGATGCCCGGTCTTGTAGTCAACACCGATACCCATGCTTGAGTGATTGCCAGATAGCATCAGCTATTCAAATGCAGGGTAATCACATTCCTTAAGCCTTGGTGCTCAAAAGCACCACACAGTGAGGAACTTAGAAGGAAATAGGCATACCAGTAAAATGTCCCCTCCACTTAGCCAAACCATTAAAAAGAAAGAAAGAAAAGTAATGGTTGGTTGTCACTGTGAAATGTACCTAAGTTTTAGACATGGACGGGCATCTATGCAGACACATCACCTGTGTTTCATGTAGCAGGATAAAGGATGGAATACCAAGATCATCATCTTCTGTCATAGCCTTGTACCAGCCATTTGGTGAAAACTTTGACATGATTATAATTATAGCCCCTTTAATTGGCTTCTTATACCGCAGTAATATTTCCCAATGATCAAACGGTTCCTTAGTTGTGCTTTTTTTTTTTTTTTTTTAAAATTATCAATAAGGGTTCCTTAGTTCTTACATTATGCTTTATAAGAAACTGTCTACTGTCTTTATATTTACTGAATGTTTTTAGGGTGAATACTTTTCCACCGAGAATATGAATGGGTCCATCACGACAATGAAAAGGATAGCCACTGTCAGCTGTTTGTTGTACTGTAGTATTATGTCCCTTGATGAAATGGCCACTTAGTTCTTACACTATGCTTTATACCGAAGATCCCTCTTTATAGTTACTGAGTGTGGCCATAGTTATTACACTATGATTTATACTGAAGATCCCTCTTTATAGTTACTGAGTGTTTTTCTTTTGTTTTTTCAACCGATTCTCTTGTGCCAGAAAGAATGGGTTTAAACTTTTACATTCTTTAAGCTTTGACCATTGAACAGAAGTCGAGACTGTTGAGCCCTTTATTCTGTCCACACTGAATTTTTAGGTTTTTGTGGATCTTATTCTCTTTTTACATGCTGATTGTACTCTCTTATGGTGCAGGCCTCACTGAATCCCTGTTTCTTGTCCATAAAGATGAGTATCCTGAACATGAGCAGGCATCCCTTAGACAACTCTATCAGGCGAAGGTTTAATGTTTTTCCTTTTGTTTATACTATAATTTTGATTTAGCTAAGTTGGTTTGGAGTTCATCCATTGCATCAACCTTATTCCTTGGTTTTCTATTATCATATGCAGATGGAAGAGTTGCGTGCTGAAGTGCAGCAACAGCCTGACTCAGCAGGGACAATCTCACGTTCAAAAGCAGGTTCACTTCTGCCTTCACACCAGCAAATATCTGTTACTGTGGTGACAGAATTTGTGCGCTGGAATGAAGAGGCAATTTCTAGGTGCACATTGTTTTCTTCCCAGGTAAAAGTTGTCTTTGGATGACAGTTTCTTTTGAGTCTTGGAGTGTATCCATAGCCAGACTCCATACAGACAATGATCTGAGTAATGATGGGCATTGTAGCTCATTTTCTAGTACTAAAGGATTCTGACCTAGTTTTCATCATGAACGATGTGCTATTCTTTCATACATATGAGAACAACATGGCCTTTCTTTTCACCTTCAACTAGAAGAAAGCCCAAAAAAGTCTCTCTCTCAAGCTGAACTTGGTTTCCTGCCTTTTTAAAATTCATGGTTGACATTGTAATTCATGTCATGGAATTGGTCAGTGAAACGTGTTGTCATTTTCTATATAGTTTTTTTGGTGATATTATTACCAAAAATTTCCTTCTCTTCCAGATTCTGCAAGATAATTTCTGCCTATGCCTATTTGAAATTTTCACCAAGTCTTCCTTTGTGATGGATTTTCAATTTCATAACTTTTTTAAGTCTTATGCAGTAGCATTTTACATTAGATAATTTTCTTCATGTTTGTGCTTGGGTAGTAATCTTTTTTTTCTAGAGTATATTTTTACAACCTGAAGGCACGCAGATTCTGCTTCATTCATTTTGGAACAAACTAGTTGAGCATTTAATCTTTTGCTTATTTATTTCTATCAGTAAATTGATTTCAAGGTGTCATTGTACAGCCTACCACTCTTGCAGCTTGTGTGAAATCAGTTTTCAATTGCTTGCTCGATCAAGTAAGTGTAGCACTCAACATTCCATTTTTGTTGTTTAATTGAAATAGAGGCTGCTTTCATCTTAGCCATATCAGAAGTACTACCCATGTTTTTCCATTTGCAGGTAAGTCAATATATAACAGATGGTCTTGAGCGAGCTAGAGAGAGTCTTAACGAAGCTGCAGCTTTGAGGGAAAGATTTATGATTGGTGCAAGTGTCAGTAGAAGGGTTGCTGCTGCTGCTGCTTCTGCGGTATGATAATATTCCGCTACATGCCTGTTCTTTAGATGCCTTATAGATTAATGATCGATCTGCTACCTTCTATATAACAGTTGTATGCTTCCACAAAACTTTGAAAATGTTTCTCCTTAGAGAATCGGAATTGGTGGTTATGTGCAGGCAGAGGCTGCTGCTGCTGCTGGTGAAAGCAGTTTCAGATCTTTCATGGTGGCTGTGCAACGTTGTTCCAGCAGCGTCGCAATAGTCCAACAAGTATGCTTACTTTTTAGAATCATTTGGTTCAGACGTTATCAAGCCAATGTATCGAAATGGTAATGGAGAGGTTTCTTTATTGCAGTATTTTACAAACTCCATTTCTCGGCTTTTACTTCCTGTGGATGGGGCACATGCTGCTTCATGTGAAGAAATGTCAACCGCTATGTCCAGTGCAGAGGCTGCTGCTTTTAAGGGGCTTCAACAATGCATTGACACTGTTGTGGCCGAGGTCTGTATAAATTACATCTAACAATACGATCAAATATCATGACCTAAGAAGGTTTGCTCGAATACATCCCGATGTATTGCAATGTGATACGTCAGGACTTTAGCCATTGGAATTAGTTTTTTTTTTCAATGACCCAAACTGTTTATGTGGTAGGTCTAACCTTGGAATATGCCCGAAAATTTTATCAGACTGAATATTTCAACCCTTTGATTACACAGGTAATGGTGACCATCCATTTTCAAAGCAAAAGACCCAAATTTCAAATGATTGAATTGATCCAGTTTAAGAGGTTCCATTTGCCTGATATCCATCATAGAGGTTGAGACTCATCATATAAACACTATGGATCATTGGAACACAATCCAGATTCAAAGGCTAAAGTCTCAACGTATCACATTGCAATATGTTAGGATCTATTCAAGCAAACCTCTGACATAAATATGACCTTATCATTGCATGCATCTTGTGAAAGTTGTTCTTTGCTTGTGTTAACATATGACCTGCTAAAGAATTAGTATGTAGTGACTTTAGGTAGCCACATTATACCCTCATATGAATTTGTGTCACTTTGCAACATTTTTCTTGCAGTTATTTATCATGATCTTTTATGTTATTGACTTTATTCATCTTACACTAATTTTTACTCTACACATTGCACTGCATTTTGGATGGCCTGTTTCATGCTAGATGAACAATTTCGTCATACAAGTCCTTTGAGCTGTGTTTCCTGGATAACTTTAGGGTCATTTGGGTGTGCGGAAGTTGGGTTACCGTAGCCCAAATTCCACTGAATCCTGAGAGTTCCAACTTTTGGTGTACTTTTGCTACTAGGAAGTCGGGTTCTGTCTAATCTCAACTTCCCCAAAATCCCACAAGTCACAGCCCAAGTGAGAAGGCACAATGTAGAGTTACTGGAACTCTACTTCCACTTGTAGAGTTTCCATAGGGGAGTGATAGAGTTGTATGATACTCATTATAAATGGGTTCTCATTTCTGAAAGGTAGGGCCATGGCTCAGCATACTGGACCATTGATCTCTGGTGATTCATACTGTGTATAGAGCATGTCCAGAGAAGCTCTCAGATTGGAAGATCCCAGTAACCAATCTCAGGCCCTCTTTTTATTTGAATGTGATCCATTATTCGATTTCTCCATTTAGTATCTATCTGTCGGCCCCATATTAGAAGGTCAAGAATGTCCTATTGAACTGGTTAAAATTAACTGGATACCTGACAGGTACCCGGCCTGATTTAATTTTTAAACAGGTCCAGAAATTGGAAGTGGACCCATTCAAATTGGGTCGGGTATCCCAAGTACCTGTTGATAGCTCTAGTGCTTCCGAAATGATGTTAATGGCTCTGTAATTTTTCCGCGGATTTATCCGAGTTTTACCCTTCCTGTCAATGAACACAACTCTTGGACTATGAATCTTCAGCATAATTCTTGTCTTGGTACTGCAATCTACCACTGTTTTCATGCATGTCTGACTGACCCCTGAATCAACATGACTACAAAAATAGTCTTGGGCAGTAGCCTATGTTAGTTGTAAAACAGTATTGGGCAGTAAACATGGGCTAGCAGTTCTGTTACAACCTCCAGTGTGATTTGGCTTCTTTTTTTTCTTTTTTTTTTTCTTATTTCCGGGAACTTTTTTGCAGGTGGAGCGACTGCTGTCTGCAGAACAAAAAGCAACCGACTATCGATCACCTGATGATGGAAATGCTCCCGATCACCGACCAACAAATGCATGCACAAGGTTCATTCAACTGTACAGTATAGAATCTTACATTTTGAATGCGTCTGCATTCATGTACAACCAAGATTGCTGATTGTTAATCCCTTTTGTCAGAGTTGTTCACTACCTCTCCCGAGTACTTGATGCTGCATTCACTGCTCTAGAAAGTCAAAATAAACAAGCTTTCCTCACTGAACTGGTACATTAATTTATTTCGTTTGGATCTCTTGCAAACTATGAATATCTAGGATGCTATTGATAGGACTTAATCTAGTACAAGAACATTTTCTTGATTAATTTATTTCCGTATACATGTGCAGCATTTTTGTACTTTAGCAAGAACGCACATCTCTGGTAGATATTCATATTTATATATCCTTCAAAAAAATATTCATACTTATTTATCAAATCTTAGTTCTGTTAGAAAAAATGGGCCAAGGTACTGAACTTATGTTGCATTATGCTTTGACAGAACAAACTAAACACCTGTAGTCATATGCATGCTATATCAGTGTCTATTATCAAATGGCATGCCTTGGATTGGTGAATACCGACTTCCCTGTACACATTTATGTTTTCACTTGCATGCTATTGAAGCATCTTATGGCAGCAACTCTTGCTCTAATAGTTTGTTCATCTCTTAATTCTCCCACTTTGTGTTTGGTATATTTTTGGTTATTGAAGTCTTATTTACATTTCCACATTTCTATCTTACATTGGCTATGACTCTTCTATTTATATTTGAAGTGGTGGAAATGTTAATTTTAGGGAAACCGCTTGCATAAGGGGCTGCTTAATCATTGGCAGAAGTTCACCTTTAGTGCCAGGTAAAAATTCTTACTCTTTTATAAATCTTGATTGTTAGTCTTGTTGAGATTCTTTTAAAATCACAAACTTTGTTGTAATTACGATGATGGCAAATATCACAATTTTCTTGAGGTGGTCAGAATTGTAATAATGGTAAGTACTTAACTGTTTTTTAATCTGTAACTATGATTTGTATTAGCAATTGGTAGGAAAATCCCACACACAGAAGAATGTGCAATCCCCTTCTTTTGCAAGCATATTGGCTTAATACATTAGCCTCTCTAGGCGCCTAATTATCCAAAACTTGATAGGAGGCTTTACTCCCTATTTTTTCTAACTACGGAGGAAGCTTATAAGGCTCTAGTTTCAAGTGTGATGCTCAAATACGAAATATCAAAGATCATTCCCCTGGAGAAGTAATCTTTAAATGGCTTTATGCTGATGAGAATGGTCAAATTCAACTTTGTTGAAGTTCCTACTAAAAAAGGCTCAAGGACTACTTGCATGGTGTTGCCTCTGTCATCCTTCACAAATCATACAATCATCGAGCTCCCTGGATTACATACACATTGTCCAATCATCAAGCCTCCATCATTGTGTATTTTCAACACCTCGGCTTTAAAGCCAACCAAGTGTCACGCCCCTAATTCGGCTCTTGGATACACACACGACCACGACACCGAGCCCAAAGGCACGACTTGGGAGAATTTATTTATTTATTTTATTTTTTTAACTTCATTGAACAACTGGGGCCATTTTACACCAGTTGGCCAAAACTTTCCCAACCAGTATCTGACCTCGGCAGTGGAAACCTGTTGTACACCCAACATGCTCACTCAACCCGACCTAATAATAGGGAACCTCTTTTATCACAACATATGTTGTAGGCTTGTTGCACCTCTTCTCCATCCGATCTTGGCAGTGGGGACCTATTGCAACTTGTGCTCACCCCACCCGGCCTAACAATGGAGGACCCAATTGGTACCAACTTGGGTTTAGATACCCTCACCCGAGGGACCCCTCAATGTTCCTTTCTATTTGGCTTCAGGGATTTTCAACCCAGGGGACTCAATTGCCCCTCTTGAATTTTTCGGTGTTCTCAAAACGTTCTTGTGGTTCTAACCATCCACATGCATGGGGTACATGAGTTTATCATTCTAAAGCATCTCAAAGTTCAACCATTCATATGAGCTCACAAATCCGAACCATCTGAAGGTTATAACTAGCCACATGAGCTCACAAATCCAAACCATCTCAAGGTTCTAACTATTCACATGAGCTCACAAATCCGAACCATCTGATGGTTCTAAATATCCACATGAGTTCGCAATTTCTAACCATTTCATGGTGCATATGTACGAGTTCTTATGCATGATTCAGGGGAGTTCTTTTTAGTTAACAAGTTATCAAATTGTAAGTTTACACATGATTTGCTACTTTAGTATAGGGCTAGTCTACATAGGATTCCCCATTTAATAAGAGGCCTAATTTGCACACACTTGTGCTCGCACCATTGTATAGTTTGTTGCACTTGTACACTTGAACAAGAGTCTTAACTTGTATACACACAGTGTGTACCTCATCGGTCTAATTTGCCACACTAATACACTTGAACATTGGTCTGTCTTGCACACACATCGCATTTGAGTAGTGGACTGTTTTGGTCACCACCACACAAGGTTGAGTGGGCTGGTTTGTGCACTACTAACCAATGGTCAAGTGGGCCATCATAGGCACCACACACCCATGCTTAAGTGAACCAAGTCAAGCATCATTCACACATGTTCAAGTGAACCAAGTCAAGCATTATTCACACATGTTCAAGTGGACCGATTTAAGCATCATAAACACGTGTTCTATTGGACTGAATTAAGCATCGTCAACACATGTCCAAGTGGACTTATTTAAGCATCATCAATACATGTTCTATTGGGCTAATTTTAGCATCATTACCACACATCCCAATGGACTGATTTAAGCATTATAAACACATGTTTTAGTGCGCTGATCTTAGCATCATTACCGCACGCCCAAGTGGACTGATTTAAGCATCATAAACACATGTTCTAGTGGACTGATTTTAGCATCGTAAACACATGTTCAAGTGAACTGATTTAAGCATCATAAACATATGTTCTAGTGGGCTGATCTTCGCATCATTACCATACATCCAAGTGGACTGATTTAAGCATCATAAACATGTTCAAGCGGACTAATTTAATCATCATAAACGCATGTCCAAGCGGACTGATTTGAGCATCATAAACACATGTTCAAGCGGACTGATTTAAGCATCATAAACACATGTCTAGGTCGACTTATTTAAGCATCATAAACACATGTCCAAGTGGACTGATTTGGGCTCACTAGGCCGTCCTAGGTGACTTTCTACCTCTTGCCTTGGATCATACGACTAGAAAAAAATGGGGAAGAGCGAGTGAGATGTACTCACTTATTACCTCTTGTGCAGTGTCCCTTTAATGAATGGTTTAGGTAGCTTGAAGTGTGGCTCCTCTCTCTCTCTCTCTCTCTCTCTCTCTCTCTCTCTCTCTCTCTCTCTCTCTCTCTCCAAGCTTGGGTGTGTGAAGGGCTAGCAATGGGGGAGTGGGCCTTGTATGGAGAGAGAGGGATGGGGATAAGGCGTGATGAGGTAAGAGAGAGGGGAGGGAGGTAAGGTGTGATGTGGTAAGAGATGGGAAGGATGGAAAAGGCATGGGAGTGGAGAGGAATAGTATCGAAGAGGAGAGGGGGGGCCATTGGGGGTAGGTAGGAGTGGTTGGGGGTGTGAGAGGCCTTGGCCTTACTTGGTCAAGGTCAAGGTCGAGGGGTGAGGTGTAAAGTGGAGGTATGTGGAGGTATATGTGGGATGTGTGTCCCATGGTCAAAGTCAAGAGTCAATGGTCAATGGTCAACGGAGGGGTGTGTAGGTTTAGAGTGTGAGTAGTATTGTGTAATGGGTGTGTGTGTGGCACATCGGTGAGAGTAGGTGTGGGTGGGTGGATGCACATGTGTGCGTGAAAATGCACGTATGAAGGTATGCATGCATAGTAAAAATTCAAGGTTATTACACTAGGCAACCACCTTACATACATTGAAGGTGCAACCTATTAGAAAAGCACATCCTAATCATGATGCAACTCAAACTTTCCCATTTTTTGTTCCTACTATCCGTGATCTGCCAAATATGAAAGATTTCACTAATACCAGTGTGGTCAGATGTTAAGCGGAAGTTCCCAAGCAACTAATCACTTGTAAATGGAAGGAAATAAAAGGTCTCCAGACTCCAACAATCAAGCTCTGTTACCAGATTTAGTTGATAACCATGTCACTTGTTCGACTGACTCTTCAGTAACTCAATTTGCATCTTCTAATTGCTCTTAAAAAGGCTAGTCTCTCTTTCTTGTACTCATCAAGCAATTAGCAAGGCTGTCTCATATCAGGCCTTATCTTCTTCATATGAGTTTTTTTCTTCCAGTTCTTTATTCTACTCAATGTTTTAAATATCGATGATATTGGCCGATAGATTCCACGATATATCTTGTATCCCACCCGTGCAATACGAAATGCATAGGTAGTGCTGATATATCCCACATGTTCAATCTGGTGAGCATTTTCAATTTTTGATCCCTTTTTTTTGTTAAAATTATGTTAAATCAGTGTCAAATGGTTACAAATCCATTGGTTCTTCATGTTTTGCATGAAAAATTATAGAGTTGGAGCTTTGATTTCAATACACATTGGTTATTCATGTTCTCCATTTTTTTTTTCGAAATTTTCCTTCAACCAGCTGTCAATTGAGACTAATTTCAAAGTATTTAGGAGTATTTGATGAAATGATCATCACGTATACTTTAATTTCGAAATTTGATTTTAGGTGGTTTGATTTGGGTAAAATTGGGGAAATTTCAAAATTTCCCCAATTTCTCCCAAATTGCTTGCAATGTTGCACTCCAAACATGAAATCAAGCATGTATGAGGGCTGATCTACTGATTTGTTGAGTCCTAGTCAATATTTGGAAGTTAAAAATCATTTTTAATTAAAAATTAATATAATATTACACACACACACACACACACACACACACAGTCACACACACACATATCCCTTCAACCAGTTGTCAATTGAGACTAGTTTCAAAGTATTTAGAAGTGTTTGATGAAATGATCATGACATACACTCTAAATGTTATGCATTCAATTTGAATATAGTTACATTAGTTCAGTCAAACAACGCATAGCTTAGGACTTTATACAAAGGAAACCTATTATGTGCACTTCTTTTTTGAGATGTTATGATTTAAAAGTGTGTATTAAGGTGTTTTTTTTAGCAATCCCTGAAGTTTCATTAAAAAATTCAACCATTCTCCCAATGTTTCCCAAAAAGTATGATAAATTACCAGATACAAACGATATATCCCGTGCGATAACCAATATGTATTTGTATCCCAAGGATGCGATACATAACACGATACCGATATTTCGAACACTAATCCTACCCATATTCCTTTAAATCTGATGGGTGTCCTGACTTTACCCAGGTGCAATAATATAATACTCAAGTGGAATTATATCATGGTTGAGGAATACACCCAGGTCCATAGCTCAAGTGGCAGACTGAGTGAAGATAGCCCCGTTTCAACACTGAGGTCATGGTATCGATTCCCATAGTGGAGGTGGCTAACATTGTGATGTGACTAACAGGGGTGGGTGGGTGTACTAACAATGGGGTGTGTGAACTAACCCATTAAAAAAATTAAAAAAAAAAAAAAATCATGGTTGAGGAAATAACGGCCCCAGAAAACAACGATATATGGGAACTTATCGATATTCCTTGAGGGAAGAGATCAGTGAGCTTGATTATAGAGCTGATGGGGCAGTTGACAGATGTAAAGCTTAGCTTGTGTTTCACCCAAAATGCAGTATTGATTATCTAGACAGATTTGCACTTATGACTAAGATGAATTCCATTAGGATGATTCTTTCTATCGCAACTAATGAGTCATGGTCTCTTCACTGTCCCAGTGTGTTGGCCCTAAATAACGCAGCCATCATCAACAAGTTGAGTGACAAAAATTAGATTGGTGGTCATACTAGGAACTAAAAAACTTAGGGAAATGGAAGGGAGCAACAGAAAATGTATGATGAGCGGCTATCAGTTCCAGTAATATCTAGCTTTTTACCATTAACCCTGAGAATATGTTTATTACCAATAAGCAGAGGAATGAATAGTGTTAAGAATATGTTTCTTACCAAAATACAAATAAGCAATGGAATGAATTCTGTGAACTGCAGTCGTGATTGGAAGTGGTAGAATCAATAAACCAAAGAGGACTAATAGGAGTAGGAAAGGTGAGAGTTGTTACCAGACTAGCCCATAGCAGAAATGGAGAAGATATAGCAGAGGGCACAGAATTTTGTACCAATTGTTGGATGTCTTCAGAAACAGTAGTAACATGCAAACCAAATGGCATCTGAACCATGAACCTGAGTCGAAGGTATCACATCTGATTCCTATCCGTCGTCAATCAGTCAGAATATCACCCATAACCTGATATACCTGTAAGCAAGCCTTTGCAGTTATGAAGAATGAATACCAGACTAGGTTTGTCACAACACGCTCCGATAATGTGGCCTGGGCATTTGCAATATATTCAGAAGTTCTTCTTGCATTGTGAAGAGATGGCCAAATTCATTACACTTAAAGCACTATATCTGCTATAGATTTCTCTATGGTGTCTTGTCTCTGATCTGTTGTGTAGCAAGACAGATTCAATATTCCTTTTTCCTTCAACAGAAGCATCTGTTGCAATTCAAGTTTCTTCACAAAGGAATTCCCCAAGTATTGCATCCATGTGAGACATTGCAGCCCGATTGAATGTGTTGGCCTGAGCGACCTCATAATTTGGATGCAGTTTTATTTAACAAAAAAAAAAAAAAAATCCATTTCTTTCCTTCTTTCATTGACCTCTTTCCAAGACTTAATACTACAATCCATCGTGACTTCACCCAATGTTCGCAGTATCAGTATCACATTACGTATCTGTACCCCAAGGGTGTGATACGTAATGTGATACTGATACTGCGAACATTGGGTGAAGTCACGATGGATTGTAGTATTAAGTCTTGGAAAGAGGTCAATGAAAGAAGGAAAGCAGTATCAGTATCACATTACGTATCACACTCTTGGGATACAGATACGTATTAAAAATATTTTTTTCCAAAATTTCCCAAAAACATTTAAGTCAGTAGATCAGGCCTCATAAATGTTTCAGTTCGTGTTTGGAGTGTAAGATCGCAATCAATTTGGGAGAAAATGGGGAAATTTCAATTTTCTCCAAATCGGGCCACCTACCCTCAAATCTCGAAGTTGAAGGTTAAAATTCTTGATTTTCGATGCAAAACATGAAGAATCAGAGATTTCTTATGATTTTTGTGACGCCCCGAATGCCAGGGTCCGTGGTTGCCCTCAGCCCCTGATATCCCAGGTTCCACATAATGCGGTACATGCATGAGTTGTAGTTAAATGCAGATTTGTAGAAGTAAATCAGCCAAGCATAAACAACTTAAACATGAAAGAGCATTTCCAAAAAAAGAGGAGATGCATATAATTCCAAAAACATGTACATGAATAACATTCCTCATATTGGGGCCCATTGGGTCCTCACTACAAGTTCAGAAAATACTGTCTCAAAGGCTGAACAAGAGATGTCGTGTAGGCACCAATCCCCAAAGAAAGTACACCCGACCCCACTCTCTAGTAATCCTGGTCGCCTGCGAACTGGAGGTACTCGTCGGCATCCTTTCCCAGTTCAACGAACTCAGTCGCCTCAACCGCCTCCTGTATACCTGGGTAACACGGGTCATCTGGTTGGTGGTTTAAACCACCGCCCCAGAAAGGGAGTGAGTGGCCAACTCAGTGGTTTCGTTTCCTTAGATTACTCATTTACCAATACAAGCAATATAGATAATAATTTCATTTTCCACAAATAGAAATCAGAAATAAGCACATCATCATAGGCATGGTTGTTAAATGGGATGAGTGCATGAAATGCATATGCATGCCCGAACGCCGATGTTTGTCACAGCCGCCAGTGAGTGGCACCACCACCTCACCCACACAGACAACGCATGTCGTGCCGAACTATAAATGATTAGCCAAGTAGTTAAGTTCTTTCATCACACAGCCAATTGGTGAAGCCTCTGCACCAACATTCTATTATTTTGGCCAACTGGGACTACTTGGCTCCCTGCGGGGGCGAACGCAGGTCCAAGCCAGTAGCCCCTCGATCCTATCTCGGGTCAACAACCCTGAAGGCCTGGTTTGGCCGCGGCTCGTCAGTCGCGCCCAACACAAGTGAAATAGGGTTCGTCGCCCTATCCCATAGTTGAGTAGTAGGTTCATCACCTCTACGGTACTCAACGAACACTACGGGGAGGCACCACCCTAGCGTAGGTCGACAGCACGGGCATATGGCCCATACCACCATCCTCGGCTCATGAGTCTTGAGGGATCGGTACGCCATACGATTTCTAGTGGGCCCATTAAATGGTATGTCGGTACATGGATTCTACATGGGTGATAGATCACATTCAGATACTTAGATATATATTGCCTCCCGGCCCGGTGGTGGGCCAAGGTCCTCGGCTAGGGGAAGCAAGGGGAAGACCAGCCTTGAGCACATATGGCCCGCGTGGTCCTCGACCACAACTGATCGCTCCAACTTCCACCACAGTCGACCACCCCATTTCTGAGGCTGCCGACCTTGTGCGGTCGCTTCTGCTATGATACTTGCCAGGTTGGAAGCTACTACCCGTCGCCCCAAACACTTCCCAATTCCATAGCTCATACATAATTTGATTTAGAAGACATGTAATACTAAAATCTCCACAATTAACATATTGGCATGAAATCTAAGACATCTTAGCATAGTAAATTTACATAATGAGAGCATGTGCAAAATGACATGAGCATGCAAATGGCCCTAGCATACGTCTAGCATCCAATCTCTAGACGGAGTAATTCTACTATTCTCATATAACTTGCCTAGCTCCAATTCAGGTATTAACCAACAAGTATGACTTCCTAAACCTGGAAGTTGAAGGTATTAACTATAATCGCAGGTATTGGTTGCATGGCAACACATGGGTAAATGATACATACCTTGATTTGGAGGATAATTAGGGAAATCCTGCAAGAAGGTACTTGCATATTAGGGAAAAAGGGAAATCTACGTAGGAAGCTAGAGAAGATGGGGAAATTGGCATGTACTTACCTCTACCAACACCCAGGAAGGGTCCCCAACGTAAGAGGTGCCGACGAGAGTGTTGTGGGGGTGGTTGGATACAAGTAGAGTGGCATGCAAGAGCTCCCTCTTCTCAATTTTCTTTCTCCAAGCTCCCCCTTCCTCTCTCTCACACCTCTCTTTCTCAGAAAAATGGCTGAGAAATGAGAGAGAGGGCTGAGAAATGGGTTTATAAAGGTTGCGTTAATTGGGACATATAGCCCCAATGCTTTAAGTTACATAAAAGTGACCTTTTGGGCCCTGTTTTGATCATGTAGGGCCCACTTGACCCTTCTGGGCTGATCCAGCCCATAGGATGGCCTCACCATGGTGAGATCCCTGTTTGGGTACGATTTGGGATTTTGATCAGACATGGCGATTGTTGTATCCGAGGCAATGTCCGTTTGACGGTCACCGATTATCGATCGGGGCCCATGTTAGGGGATCATGTGCTGATTTATGTTTAGAGTCTATGGTCTACACTTCATGGCCATACGAGGGTCCATGGGGCCCACACAAGAAAAGTGAGTTTGGTAATGATTGATCACTAAAGGCCTAGTGCAAGTATACTTGCACTCTTATGTACACTTGCAGGCCATCTCAATTTTATAGTTTCGGGCGCCAATCTTATCGTAACGCCCATGTAAGAGCGTCAAGCCCAGTACGGGGGTGATCCCCGTCGAGTATCGGGTTTATCGGTCTTGGAACGGGCGGCAGAATGGGCTCCTACGTGTGTATCTAAATTCCTGATTCCATGAGACTATGGTTTTCTAAGTTAGGTGTGGTCCATTATTCATACAAGGATGATACGTGTCTAGCGGGTTCGAGCATGTGCTCGAGTCTTAAAAAGGGTGGTTTTACGAGGCGTTACAGTCTAACCCCCCCCCCCCAAGAAAATAATTTCGTCCTCGAAATTTTGTACCTTCTTAGGCTCCTCGAAGAGGTTAAGGATAGTTCTTTCGCATGTTGGCCTCAGTTTCCCACGTGGCTTATTGTTCTGAATGGTGGGCCCAAAGTACCTTGACCAATGGGATCGCCTTGCTACGGAGCACGTGTTCTTTCCGATCTAAGATGCGGATAGGTTGGAGCACGCATGTAGCATTCTCTCAGAGCTCAACTCGCTCCCACTTTATGATGTGCGATGGGTCCGGCACATACTTCTTTAGCATCGAGATGTGGAACACGTTGTGTACTCCGGCCAGAGGGGTCGGTAGCGCAAGTAGGTATGCTACGGCGTCGACACAGTTCAAAATCTGAAATGGTCCAATATACTGTGGGGTCAATTTGCCTTTCTTTCCAAACCGCAGGACTCCTTTCATTGGCGAAATTTTTAAGAACACGTGAACTCCCTCTTCAAATTCGAGAGGTCGTCACCGCTTATCGACGTAGCTTTTCTGACGGCTCTGTGCTGTCTGTAGGCGTCTTCTGATAGATTCAATTTTCTGGGAAGTTTGTTGCACCAATTCTGGCCCGAGAATTTTCCCTTCTCCAATTTCTGTCCAACAGTGTGGAGCTCTACAGGGGCGCCCGTATAAAGCCTCATACGAGGCCATGCCAATACTGGCCTGATAACTATTGTTGTACGCGAATTCTGCATAAGGGAGGCATTCATCCTAGCTACCCTTGAAATCCAGGGCATACGCCCTGAGCATGTCTTTCAATATTTGGTTCACTCGCTCGATTTGGCTGTCAGTCTGAGGGTGGAAAGCTGTGCTGTAAGTCAGTTTCACACCCATGACTTGTTGGATTCGTGCCTAGAAGATTGATGTGAAACGAGTGTCTCAGTCCGACACGATCTCACGGGGCACCCCATGTAGCCTTTCTATTTCTTTAATGTATAATTTTGCCAATTCTTCGGTGTTGTGCGAGGAGCGCACAGGCAGGAAATGGGCAGATTTAGTCAATCTGTCCACTATGACCCATATAGAATCATGCCCCTTTCTAGTCCTTGGCAATCCTGAGATGAAGTTCCACTTCCACTCGGCTATGGGTAAAGGTTGAAGTAGCCCTGGTGGTTGTCGGTGTTCGGCCTTGACTTGTTGGCACGTGAAACACCGTGATACATAACTTGCAATCTCTCGCTTCATGTTTTCCCACCAGTAGTTCCTTTTCATGTCTTGGTACATCTTAGTACTTCCCGGGTGCATTGCCAGTTTCGACTTATGGGCTAAGTCTAAAATTTCATTTTTCAATTCTGGAATGTCTGGGACGCAAAGACGGCCTTGGAATCGTAGGCCTCCATCATTCCCAATACGCCACTCTGATTTGTCTTCCTTGACCGCTAGGTCCTTCTTTTTACACATTAGTCCATCTTGGTCCTGGGCCACGATAATTCTGCAATCTAGTTCTGGCTCTACACAAAGATGGAATATTTGTTCGCATGGTCCATCTACGTTAAATGTCAAACCAAAATCTTGTAACCATTCGACCATATTCCACTCTCTCACCATTAGAGTGGCCACACTTTCCAGCGCCTTCTTGCGGCTCAACGCGTCTGCTACCAGGTTTGCCTTGCCTAGATGGTAGGATACATCAAAGTTAAAATCCTTAAGCGTTTCCATCCATCGACGCTTTCTCAAATTCAGATCACGCTGGATGAAAATATATTTTAGACTCTTATGGTCACAGAAGAGTTCAAATTCTTCCCCGTACAAGTAGTGTCTTCACAACTTCAGAGCGAAGGTCGGGGGGCGCATTTTCTGAAAGCGCTCGAAGATCCCCTCTCTATGAACTTGAACCAGTCGTGCCGGTGGAGGAGGTGGAGGTGGCGTCACCTGAGCGTTGTCGGGGCTTGTAACAGGCGCGGCCGTAACACTTAACGCATTTTGGGCAATCACCCCCATAAGTGCGGTAAGCGTTTGTTGTTGTTGTTGTTGTTGTTGCAGCGCGCTTAGCAGCTGCTGCATCATATCATGATTTTGTGGAGCCTGAGGCAAGGGGGGAGGTGGCGGCAATGATGGCCCTTGGTGAGAGCTCGGCGGGTATTCCCCGTCACGTCCAAGTGTTCACCACTAGAGCTAAGGTCACTGCTTCCCCCTAGAGGTGTATTTGTATCATCGGGTCCACCCCTACTGGCTCGAGTGTACACTCGATCGAAGTGGTGCGACATTGGGCTGCACATGTTAATGTACGCCCATTAGTATTCTAGCGGAGGTCTTTAGTGTAGTAAATAGCAACGGATTTCTATCATTATATGCGTGTACACACACACACACACACACACACACACAAAAATTTAGGAGGGAAAACATGAATGTCATATTTTACAAAATTCATAAAAGAAACATAGCATTCATAATCAGAACTTTCATTTCATTCATAGATAAAGTCTTACAAGTCAGCCATTACACGCACACTGATTTCCCCCACTTGGCCATATCATGGACCAAAATTGGTCCTAATACTTAGCCTACTTAGGGAAGTATCATCCTTCACCCAAGGCCCTAACACACATACTAAATATCTTACTAGAGACAAAAGAAAATTTAGGCCTACGGAGGAGGTTCGCCCTCCTTGTTCTTCTCGAGGCAGCAAAGGATTCGCTTCAGAAGACTGTGCATCTTTTTGTTCCAGTTGTCGACCTACTCAACCTTCCGCTTGAGGTCGATTATTTTGGCTCAAAAATCCAAAGGCGGTTGGTTGCCCCCACCTTCAGCCCTTGCCTCTTTGTCCCCTCCCTATTCTTCATCTTCTTCTTCTGATATCACCAGGTCTGATTCGTCTGGTGAATCCTTTATCACCCGCATTCTCTTGAGGGTGTTGAGACCGATCGGCTTGATCGGCTCTAGATCCCCCCTTGGTCCCACGATCCGGCATCGTCGGGCCAAACGGCAGATAAGACGTGCAAACGAGAGGGTTGGTGGTTTGGCGCGAAGCGTAGAGGCAACCTTTACGATGTGTCTAAGTATAAGGGTTGGGAGGCACACATCTTCGCCTTGCGTAATTTGATAGAGCACCTCCATCATGAAGTAGGACAGCTCCGTGGTGTTCCCCTTTCGTGGGTATACATCGGCCGCGAAAATTTGGTGGATGACTCGATTCTCTGTCAGCATGTCACTAACCAACAGACCCACATTCGATCTCCAGCTAGCCATTTTCCAATCCGATCGCGTTTATCCTAGTATGGCTTGCTTTCGTCTTCGTCGATGTATATGGTTCCCAACGGGATCCCCAACTCTTCCACAATCACCTCGGCGTCGATATGGTATACTTGGTTGCCGCCCTCTATGTCGAAGCTCAAGGGATCGAAGCTAGGGCTAGTGATTTTGGCGTAGAAGAGATGCATCAACCCCTCGCTGGCCGTGTCGTCGATCTTGAAGACCAAGCCCCATCCTTTCTTTCTCAAGGCATTGAGGGCACCATATTTCTCGAAAATATCTTCTTCCACCGGCCGTTCAAAGATTACTGGCCGTTTTGAAAACCTCCCACAGGGTTGGCTTGAGGAAGAAGCCCCTTGGTTGCTCTTCTTCTTCTTGGAAGCCCCGCGGCTCGTGCTAGCGGCAGCCCTCTTGCTCCCGGTGAGAGCCACAAGGAGGGAATGACGAAGAAGGAAGCCACGACGGAGAGGAAGGCCGCCATTGATGGGTTCTTGAAGTTGGAGGAGAAAGGGGGTAAGGAGGAGGAGTTTGGAGGGGTTTGGGAGCTAGGTCTTGGTAGGAAATGAGAGAGAAGAGAGGAAACGAAAGAGGTGAGATGAAATGAGGGTGGAAAATGAGTTTTAAAGTGGCCCACACGTGTCTTGGTGGGCCCGTCTGGTAGTACCGAACGCTGTATGGTACCGGACACCGCTAGACCAGTTGGGCCAAGGGTGGTCCGGTGGTACCGGACAGGTCTGGTGCGATTTTTAAAAAAAAAAAAGAGAGAAAATTGGGCAGGGGTGTCCGGTGGTACAGGACAACTCTGTGGGTTTTTTCTTTGTGGGTGTCCAGGGGGGTCCGGTGGTATCGGACAGTCTGTCCTAAACTCCCAAATCAAGGGCGTGCCCTCCTTCCTCTGTCCAACCTATACTCGGGCATCCCCCCTTCTACCCAACTCTATTCTGGGCCACTGATTAGTGCCCCAGCTCTACCCCATCACACGCGTACCCTCTAAATCAAGGGGTTTATAATCAACCCCCATTTGCGAAGATTGTTTGGCTTAATCTTGTCCTAAATTTAAAGTTTACTCGCCCTCGATCTCAATCTCCTTTCTTTGGTGAGTCTTTACCCATAGTCCCGTTGTTTCTAATGCCTTAGCTCTGATACCAACTTTTGTGGCGCCCCGAATGCTAGGGTCCGTGGTTGCCCTCGGCCCTCGATATCCCGGGTTCCACATAATGCGGTACATGCATGAGTTGTAGTTAAATACAGATTTCTAGAAATAAATCAGCCAAGCATAAACAATTTAAACATGGAAGAACATTTCAAAAAACAGAGGAGATATATAATTCCAAAAACATGTACATGAACAACATTCCTTACATTGGGGCCCATTGGGTCCCCACTACAAGTTCAGAAAATACTGTCCCAAATGCTGAACAAGAGATGCCGCGTAGGCGCCAATCCCCAAAGAAAGTACACTCGACCCCACTCTCTAGTAATCCTAGTTGCCTGCGAACTGGAGGTACTCGTCGGCGTCCTTTCCCAGTTCTACGAACTCGGTCGCCTCGACTGCCTCCTGTATACCTGGGTAGCACGGGTCATCTGGTTGGTGGTTTAAACGACCGCCCCAGAAAGGGAGTGAGTGGCCAACTTAGTGGTTTCATTTCCTTAGATTACTCATTTACTAATACAAGCAATATAGATAATAATTTCATTTTCCACAAATAGAAATTAGAAATAAGCACATCATCACAAGCATGATTGTTAAACGGGATGAGTGCGTGAAATGCATATGCATGCCCGAATGCCGATGTTTGTCACAGCCGCCAGTGAGTGGCACCACCACCTCACCCTGCACAGACAACGCATGTCATGCCGAATTATAAATGATTAGTTGGGCAGGGGTGTCCGGTGGTATTGGACGGTCTGTCCTAAACTCCCAAATCAAGGGCGTGCCCTCCTTCCTCTAGTCCAACCTATACTCGGGCATCCCCCCTTCTACCCAACTCTATTCTGGGCCACTGATTAGTGCCCCAGCTCTACCCCATCACACGCGTACCCTCTAAATCAAGGGGTTTATAATCAACTCCCATTTGCGAAGATTGTTTGGCTTAATCTTGTCCTAAATTTAAAGTTTACTCGCCCTCGATCTCAATCTCCTTTCTTTGGTGAGTCTTTACCCATAGTCCCGTTGTTTCTAATGCCTAAGCTCTGATACCAACATTTGTGGCGCCCCGAATGCCAGGGTACGTGGTTGCCCTCGGCCCTCGATATCCCGGGTTCCACATAATGCGGTACATGCATGAGTTGTAGTTAAATACAGATTTCTAGAAATAAATCAGCCAAGCATAAACAATTTAAACATGGAAGAACATTTCCAAAAACAGAGGAGATATATAATTCCAAAAACATGTACATGAACAACATTCCTTACATTGGGGCCCATTGGGTCCCCACTACAAGTTCAGAAAATATTGTCCCAAATGCTGAACAAGAGATGCCGCGTAGGCGCCAATCCCCAAAGAAAGTACACTCGACCCCACTCTCTAGTAATCCTGGTCGCCTGCGAACTGGAGGTACTCGTCGGCGTCCTTTCCCAGTTCTACGAACTCGGTCGCCTCGACTGCCTCCTGTATACCTGGGTAGCACGGGTCATCTGGTTGGTGGTTTAAACGACCGCCCCAGAAAGGGAGTGAGTGGCCAACTTAGTGGTTTCATTTCCTTAGATTACTCATTTACTAATACAAGCAATATAGATAATAATTTCATTTTCCACAAATAGAAATTAGAAATAAGCACATCATCACAAGCATGATTGTTAAACGAGATGAGTGCGTGAAATGCATATGCATGCCCGAATGCCGATGTTTGTCACAGCCGCCAGTGAGTGGCACCACCACCTCACCCGCACTAGACAACCCATGTCATGCCGAATTATAAATGATTAGCCAAGTAGTTAGTTAAGTTCTTTCATCATACAGTTGATTGGTGAAGCTCCTGTACCAACATTCTATTATTTTGGCCAACTGGGACCACCTGGCTCCCTGCGGGGTGAATGCAGGTCGCAGCCAGTAACCCCTCGATCCTATCTCGGGTCAACAACCCCGAAGGCCTGGTTTGGCCGCGGCTCATCAGTCGCGCCCAACACAGGCGGAATAGGGTTCGTCGCCCTATCCCATAGTTGAGTAGTAGGTTCATCACCTCTACAGTGCTCAACGGATACTACGGGGGTCAGGGAGGCACCACCCCAGCGTATGCGACCAGCATGGGCATAAGGCCTATACCACCATCCCCGGCTCATGAGTCTAAAGGGATCAGTGCGCCATACGATTTCTAGTGGGCCCATTAGATGGTATGCTGGTACATGGATTCTACATAGGTGATAGATCACATATATATATATATATAATATATATATATATATATATATATATATATATCCTCTCGGCCTAGTGGTGGGCTAAGGTCCTCGGCTAGGGGAAGCAAGGGGAAGACCAGCTTTGAGCACGTATGGCCCGCGTGGTCCTCAACCACAACCGATCGGCCCAACTTCCACCACAGTCGACCATCCCGTTCCCGAGGCTGCCAACCTTGTGCGGCCGCCTCTACTATGAGTCTATGATACTTGCTAGGTCGGAAGTTACTACCCATCACCCTAAACACTTTCCAATTCCATAGCTCATAAATAATTTGATTTAGAAGACATGTAATACTAAAATCTCAACAATTAACATATTAGCATGAAATCTAAGACATCTTAGCATAGTAAATTTAAATAATGAGAGCATGTGCAAAATGACATGAGCATGCAAATGACCCTAGCATACATCTAGCATCCAAATCTCTATGCGGAGTAATTCTACTATTCTCATATAACTTGCTTAGCTCCAATTCAGATATTAACCAACAAGTATGACTCCCTAAACCTGGAAGTTGAAGGTATTAACTATAATCGCAGGTATTGGTTGCATGGCAACACATGGGTAAATGATACACACCTTGATTTGGAGGATAATTAGGGAAATCCTGCAAGAAGGTGCTTGCATATTAAGGAAAAAGGGAAAATCTACGTAGGAAGCTAGAGAAGATGGAGAAATTGGCATGGACTTACCTCTACCAACACTCGGAAGGGTCCCCAACGTAAGAGGTGCCGGTGAGAGTGTTGTGGGGGTGGTTGGATATAAGTAGAGTGGCATGCAAGAGCTCCCTCTTCTCAATTTTCTTTCTCCAAGCTCCCCCTTCCTCTCTCTCACATCTCTCTTTCTCAGAAAATGGCTAAGAAATGAGAGAGAGGGCTGAGAAATGGGTTTATAAAGGTTGGGTTAATTGGGACATATAGCCCCTAATGCTTTAAGTTACATAAAAGTGACCTTTTGGGCCCTGTTTTGATCATGTAGGGCCCACTTGACCCTTCTGGGCTGATCTAGCCCATAGGATGGCCTCACCATGTTGAGATCCCTGTTTGGGTACGATTTGGGACCGATCGGGCATAGCGATTGCTGGATCCGAGGCAATGTCCGTTTGACAGTCACCGATTATCGATCGGGGCCCATGTTAGGGGATAATGTGCTGGTTTATGTTTAAAGTCTATGGTCCATACTTCATGGCCATGCAAGGGTCCATGGGGCCCACACAAAAAAAGTGAGTTTGGTAATGATTGCTCACCGAAGGCCCAGTGCAATTATACTTGCACTCTTATGCACACTTGCAGGTCATCTCAATTTTATAGTTTCGGGTGCCAATCTTGTTGTAACGCCCATCTAAGAGCGTCCCGTCGAGTATCGAGTTTATCAATCTTGGAACGGGCGGCAGAATAGGCTCCGACATGCGTATCTAAGTTCCTGATTCCATGAGACTATAGTTTTCTAACTTAGGTGTGGTCCATTATTCATCCAAGGGTGATACGTGTCTAGCGGGTTCGAGCATGTGCTCGAGTCTTAAAAAGGGTGGTTTTACAGGGCGTTACAATTTTACACTGATTTTATATGATTTTAAAAAAGTAAAAAAAAAAAAAAAAAAAAGGGATCAAGGTGTAAAATAACTCACCTTTTGATAAACGGCCCCAAATGAAAGAAAATCTTGATTCTAATTTCAAATGTAGGTTTTTCCTACCAAATCCAAGCAAAGGGTGGTCCGAAATCTACCCACAAATAGGTTAGAATAGAGAAACTGATGAAAAATGTGGAAAGTGAGTTTCCTTATGATTCTTGGAATGTATCAACAATATCTGTCGATATCGACAGGTGTCGTCAATACCAAGAAATTTTGTAAAACGAATGGTTGCAATATCGCAACTTGTGAGATATCGCCAATCCATTGCGATACGGTGCGATATTTCAAGCGATATGCAGGATTTTTTTCATTTCCAGCTGTATTCCAGGGATCTTTTGTATCCCTAGAGTGCGACATTGATAACATTGGCCGATAGTATCGATACTACAAACATTGACTTCACCCATGCTAACAAATTCATATGTGGTCCACGGTCATAAAACCTGCACAATACTCCTAAATATTTTTTCTGCCCTATGCGTTAAGTTAAACAGGTCATGCTCAAGCTGAAACCTTCTCCAGATAGTCCCCATGGTTTTGAATGACAGTATCGGCCGCCGTATCGGCCCCGTGGAAAAATGATACGATACAGTGTCACGTATCGGAATCAGGGCTGTATCGGCCCGTATTGGCCAGAAATTTTTTTTGAAGCAAAAAAATATGAAAAAATATCAGAAAAATAGGAAAAAATGAGATATTCACAAATCTTTTTTTTTTTTTTTTTTTTTTTACCATGTATTCAATGGTGTATCGGATCATTCTTTTGATGAGATGTTGTCTGTCGATTTAACTTGTTGAAAGTCAACTAAATGGGCCCTATTTGAACACAAATCAAACATGATTTGGTGAACAAACACAAATCAAACATGATTTGGTGAACAATGATCCATTACATTGAAAATACAACAAAAAGAAGATGAAAATATAAAAAAGAAAGTAAAGGTTTGCCCTTCTTTCCGATTTTTCTCATAAAAGTCTACTTCGCTTAGATTAGTTGAATTCCATTTAAATCATTTGTTTTGATCCCAAAATAGGTTTACATCTAGCCCAAAATAAGTTTTTAATATTCTTTCATGGTTTAAATGAAAAGAAGAAGAGGAAATATGAGTGAATTTTTGAAAAAAAAAAATCAAATTTGATGTTTTATGGGCATATCGGCTTGTATCGGGTATCGGCTTGTATCGGCCGTATTGGCCTTGTATCGGCACCGATATGGGCTGTATCAGCCAATACGGTTCAACCGATTCCAATACGGCCGATAGAACCCCGTATCGCGTTTCGTATTGGGCCAATACGGATACGATACGGCTGTATCGGCCGATATGATACCAATTTTCATATCTATGATAATCCCACATATCTTTGGCCGTACAGAACCTTTACAGTGGGATCCCTATGTTTTTGTTCACTGAACTCAAGATCCATGAAATGATCTTAGCATTATTGATTCTCCATTGTTGAGCTCCATCATTTAGCATCCTGTATATGTATGCACAATGTTTTGATCTGAGGGATAAGTAATTGGGCACTTCTTTAGAAAATACTGTGTAAAATCAGTACCCATAAAAGATATCTGTACGCAGAAAGTGATTGTTAGACGTATTCCATGGTTCCTAGAGGCTAGAACTCCTATTACTTCCATTATTCGTAAATATCCATCCACTACAACATAGGATTTCTGGTTGTTATTTTAACGACTATGACATTCTATCATAGTCTTGATGTTCTATAGACTTGTAGTATCAAAGTATGAGATTTGCCAGTGAGTTGACAAAACCTGCCAAAACTGAAGAATACCTTCCACAGTGGCGGCCTGCGGCTGAAGCGTGACATAACCGAGTATGGGGAGTTTGTGCGGAGCTTCAACGCCCCTGCCGTTGACGAAAAGTTCGAGTTGTTGGGCATGTAAGTGATGGACGACCCATATATTATATACCTTATTTTCATCAACTACATAGATTGATGAATGAAATACAGATTATTTGTACTAAGCTTAAAGTTTTCTCTGTTCAGTATGGCCAATGTCTTCATCGTGGCACCTGAGAGCCTTTCTACTTTGTTTGAGGGAACCCCAAGTATCCGGAAAGATGCATTAAGGTATATGACGTTCTCTCTCTTTCGCTCATCTTTTTTCTTTTCTTTTGGAGTACTTGGGTTTCCAGAATATTAATTGCATGTTGAATCTGCTGTCTCATTTCCAGGTTCATTCAACTTAGGGAGGATTTCAAAACAGCAAAGATTGCGTCTAGGCTCAACACCTTAATGGCCGAGTCCTAGTTACACAGGAGCAGCTGAAAGTTGAAATGGGTGGCTACAGTCATTTTGAAGTTGAAAACTACTGGGTTTTGGTGGTATTTTGGGAATCATGAAATCCCAGCCCAGAAGAATCCAGTAGGTGTAATGGACTAAATCGATCTGATAACTAAAGCTGAGAGGCTGGCCAGCCTCTATTAGTAATCATTTTTAATGGGGAGTTATTCAATGCTCTGGCTGCGTATGACGCTTGATATGCAGGCACTTAGAATTGGTACACGTGGCATATATGAACTTAAATTAAACCAACTAAATTGTGGAACCCACTGTGGCTAAGTTATGGTCTGAAAATTAGATCGATCGAGCAATCCTAAACTCTGATTCTTGGACTCTTGTTTTTTTGAAATTAGACCATTGGATATTTTTCATTTTTAACTGTCCAACAAATGTCTAGCGATCTGATAGCTAGGTAGCCATATAAGAGTAATATTTTGTTGATTGCACATCCGAAATGTTAGCCATACATTTGGACAGTTTGGTATGAATTACTTGTATGCCACGTGTGCAATTTCCCAGTAATTTCTGTATGCGTATCGTCCATCACACTTTTGCCAGAGTATTGAAGTATTTCTATTTTTTAAGGCTTCCATTTGTAAATTTGAATTATACTTGTAGACTTCTGGTTCTCATTCACATTGAGGCTGGTAATGTCATCATCTTGTTACATCATAGAACCAGTTTTGATGGTCCGCACAAGTAGAAATGTGTTCTTTGGTGAAACCATTCCACCGTTTGGACGGGGTTGGGCTTGGGGTTCTCCTGTATTTAGCATGATTCCTGTTGCACCTCTTTTTTCTTCTGTGATGGGCAGCTACATCTGATGGTCCACATTTGATGCAGTCCAAATTGGATGGCTTGGATCATCTGATGGTGGAGATTTTGTTGATGTCTCCCTATCATTGTATGAACATTTTGAATCACCAGAAGACGACGGACTCCGCATGTATAATAGCCATGTAAACCTTGGTCACCCCAGATGACCCAATGTGCGGTGCATGCTGCACATGGGAGATGTGGTTGTTTATCAGGTGGACCCCACTGTTTTATAGCTGTTTTATAGCCTAAAATCAGTATAGTCCATTGTGCCAGTCATGCTTGTATGAAATGGATAAGGAAAAATATCCGACCTACAACCCAGATTCGTGAACCCAGATTAACCCCATTTTCAGGCCATGAAGCATACAGAATGGAGACCATGTGATTAATGACCCAGATTCGACAGAGCGAATATGCCTCCGGCTCTCAGGATGGTGTATGTGGTATGTTCACAAAAAACAATGGGCACCTGACGCCTCGCCTCTCAACAAGTGGGGCACATGTGCATGCAGGTCTAGGCCCCACTGGAAGGTTCATGGCCCGGTGGGACCTTCAAAAGGAGCTGGGCTTAGAGTTGTTTTAGGCCCAGATTTTGAAATCTTTGAGCCAGAACTATTCTCAAATTCTTGCAATTGATTGGTCATGGAGCATCCCCATTTTATTGGACTGCAGAAATGCATTGAAACAAATAGAATCTGGTGATGGTCTAATAAGCGAATTGTACATCAGACCAGTGCACATCAACCCAATTCATCTAATTCACATGCCACATTTAGATCATCACTCAAAAATCAAATACATTGATAGTCTTAATATCTGATTTTGCTGATCGAATCTCTTTTCGACCATCCATTAATTGGCCGCGTTGCTATGTTTCAAGCTATATGTCTTCACATGGGGCCACATTTTATAGGGTCTAGATTGATGATATACATGTTTGACATGGTGGATGAGTCCACAATTTTTTATTTTTTTATTTTAAATTGTGGCGATAAAAACAGACTTTTAGCTCTAGAAATATAGGTGGGTTTATTAGTGTGCATAACCAACTGAAATCGCAGCTGTCCACGGGTTTGGTTATATCATCCCTATGGTTTTTAGACTTGGTGACTTGGATCAGCTCATTCAATTTCCAGTCAGAGTGACTCGTTGGTCTCAAGTCCAGCCGCAATTCACTCAAGTCAGGGGTGAGTAGAGGGGGGACTCGCTTCAGTTAGGGGACTGACTCCAGGAGCCGGCATTGGCACTTGGTAGTGCCAATCCGAGTCAACCCAGAACGAGTCATATAGGACTTGGCTGAGTCTTAAAACCATGATAGGACCATCCAACTGGGGGGTTCGCATAATGGGTACTCCATGTTTTGCAGAGTATTCTTAGTGTGGATGATGCAAGCATCCAATTAATAGTCATTGCCTTGTCTAATGAATGTTAAACATGGTCTTTTTTTGTTTCAATTTTTTTTAAAAATAAGCACCCGGTGTCCAAGACACTAAAAGGTCTTCTATACTTTTGGGTGGGGATCGGTGCAATAGTAAAATAAGATTTGACTACTCGTGGTTTTCTCAGAGTTGTTGGATTCATATGTAAAATAAAGTATGGCCCGCCTAAACTCTAGTGTCAGAATGACTATATGACCCTTTGATGTGGAGAAAAAAATGAAAAGCCCAGTCCTAGTTGGAGTAATCATTTGAATGGTGGAAAAGAATAACTATAACCTGTGTCAAAATCAGAATTTGAATGGAAAAAGGTGGTAGTCTTGGATACTTGTGGAACTTGATCAAGTCCAAGTCAACATAGTGAGTTCCCTGTAAGGTTGCAGAAAGCAAAATGCAGCTAATAATTTTGGCGGTCAAGCTAAGCATCTACTCAATACTCATTGGGTGATTGTGAAAACAAATGACACTCAGATCCAGACAGTAGGGAAATCTCATAAACCCACAAAGTGTAGGGGCACTACTTTGAGGTAAACCAATCACAACCCTATCACATTGGATCGGTAATAACATTGGAATCTATTGACACGGACACTGAGGCAAGCAACGAATCAAGACCACATCATAATCTGATCAGGGGGGTGGGGGTGTCTACTTGCTTTGGCATTCAATTGCAAGCAATCTCTGTCAAAGAGGAGCATCTGTAAACACCCTACCCTAGATACAACAATTTATTATGTGTAGCTGAATCCTTCTAAAACTTTGAAATCTAGACTAGACCAGAGTCCAATTTCAGGCCTAAACCTAGGCCCATTTAGTCATAAACCCTCAGTAGCTCATAAGAAGCCTAGGGAGGTGCCTAGGTCTCATCGGAGCTCCGGTGAAATCTAGGTGCAATCCATGAGGTAGGCAGCTCATGATGAGCCACCGCCACATAGATCATTGTGAAAATTGATGTCTACTGAGGTGGAGAAGATACTTCCCCACCTCGATTATATCACTTGGCCTGAAATAACCACTTTGTCCTTGGGTCTCTATAAAATTACACCTCTTACCACCCCTCTTAATCAAGGGCAAGACACCATATGGCATACCCACCCCCTTAGTCAATCACAACCTTTCTAGCTATCTTTAGCCCCTAAACTTCACCAAAATCACCGAAATATCACCTTTCATACCTATAAATACTCCTCTTCATTTACAAACACCACACATTCTTAAGAGGGAGAAAGTGAAGGAGAGAGAGCCTTAGCTCATCCCATCCATCCACCAAGGATAGAAAGAGAGTACGAGGAGAGAGAATTCCAGCCCATAGCAAGCCTAAATGTGTCCAAATCCTAATTTCTTGAGCCATTAGAAGGTTGATCTACCCCATTTAAGTTGATCATTGCAATAACCTATTTACCTATTCTCCTTTGTCAAAGTACCTAAGCCACCGATCAGCTACATTCTCGCATCAACACTTGTATCATCGTTTCCCTTCTCAACCCCCTGCTTCCTTAATCTATTTGAGTGTATGCCTTGAGACTTGCTGGATTGTCAGATCCTACCACATAAAGAACTCAAATTGAGTGGGCACATTTCTATTTTCTTTACTGTCTTTCTCAAGTAAACAGGTTTGATGGATCGCCTCTGTTTCAATCCCTCACTCTCACTCTTAAGTTGGACATTGCATCCTCTCATCCTTATCATCCTTGCATTCTAAGTATCCTCATTAGCATATATCTTCTCAACCTCTTTACTGCTTTAGTCAATTCGAACATATGCTCTATGGCTTATAGGTCTCTTAGATCTTGCCACATCAAAAACTCAGACCAATTAGAACCCTTTTCTATTTCCTTACTATCTCTCTTAGGTAAATGGATCCTAGTGGATCACCCATGCCAATTCTTCACTTGCACTCTTGAGTTGGACATTACACTGTTGTATTGCATATCATCCATCTATTGCATTGTTCAATGATAGATCAATCAAATCCTTTATAATTCATTGAGTTCTACAAAGTAGGATCGTACGTTAGTATGGACAAAGAAAGTGACTAATACCTTCCTTCTCTATCACTGTTGTCCCTTATTTAGAAATCTAGATTACAGATCAAGAGTCATTTTTAGAAATAGGAATCCCTAAATTCTCTAATTTTTAAAGATTCTGCAAAGTTTAGTTAATTGTAGAAATTTGAGTTAACTTGCTAGTGGTGACTGCAAGTCAAAAATCTAACACCCCGAGCCAAACTTCACAACCGCATAAGCAAAAGTCTAAAAAGCCCCATGACTGTTGTCATGATCGTAGCATTTAGTGTTCACAAAGTCTCTCTCTCCTATGTTGGTGTGGCTAGGAGAGGAAGTGGGAGTCCCTTTAAATTGGTGTGACAAGGGTAGAGTGTGAAGTAGAAGTTACTTGGGAGTTGCATCTTAAGTGTATGAGAGAGTGCAATATTGGTGTGTGTGGGGGAAGCTAGGGAGCTACGACTGTGAGAAGGTGCCGTGTGTTGTGGTGGGTGGGGGAAGCTAGGGAGTTACAATTGCGAGAAGGTGCCATATTTTGGGGGTTACACTCCTAAGTGTGGCGTGTGGCATGCATGGAGGACGTGTGGAGCACACGAGGTGTACTTGCCTGATGTACACAGCTAGACGTTCATGAAATATGTTTAAGATGCATGTACATTTAGTGGATGGATGGATTTACATAAGATTATCTAATCGAATGGTCATTGGTCATATGGTCATTAAATGATTACTCAAGCGGTTGGATTTAAGATCCAACAGATGGATGATCAAGTTTACGGATGGATATCACGGATGAATGATCAGGTGAGAAAATAAAGGGTCAAATAATAAGGTGGGTGTAGGGATGAATGATCTAACTATTTGATGGTTAGATGATCAATCACTTTGATGATCTAATGGCCAGATTATAAAACAAATAGTTGATTGGACGTTCTAACAGTTAGATGACATGATTAATGGATAGACGATATATGGATTAATGATCTACTGGATGGATCATTAATAATTAGATGATCTAATGGTTGGATGCATGGTGGACAAACAAGTTGTAGAAAGAAGTGAATGGACGGTCAGATGATAAAATGGACAGTTGTATTTATCGAACGAATGGATGAACTAATGTTAAAATGTACGTTCACATGGGTTAACGAATAGATGGATGGTTGCCAAAGCGTTCATTTGGTTATTACCACTCAGATAAACAGTAGTCATATAATTCTGATACAAAACTTCTATCTCCCCCACAGTTTTCAATGGTTGGCGTTGAACAGACATTGCTTCGTTTCTTATGGCCCACCTGAGTTTTGGATATATATGATTTTTATGCTCCTGTCTAATAATATTGTCTTGACAAGCTAATGTAATCAAGGGGATATTTGTGAGCCACACATACCATCCGGAATTGGCCGGGCACATGCATGCAATTCACGTTTATATAAATGGAACCTGTACGCCGGGAACTTTTTTCAAAAAATGAAGAAAATCACTAACGCATCTTTTCGCGATTACGAATGCTAGACTCTTTTTGTGATGAAAAAAAAAAACCAAGTATGCTTCCGGTGATGAAGAAATGCATGATGAAAAAGATCAAGAAATGCATGATTCAGAGAAACACAAGAAAGGACAGAGGCTTATAAGAAAAGGAAAGCACTACTGTGAATAATTTTGATGTTCAGCTTAGCTTTCAGAAACACTCTCAAAATAAAAAAAAATCCAAGTATCTATGTGATTGTGGTAACGGTTTCGTTCAGAAGTTCGGAGAGATGCGTCTTGTGGAAGACGCAAAATCGCTCGCCATGAGTTCTATGTGATAGTCTCTCTCCCTTTTTTCTGTTGACTTTTGAGATCTTACCGTTGGATGGATCCATCAAGTTCTCAGCATAAATTTAGCATCAGGGCTGGTTTTCATGTTTTCGACAAAATGACCTACATAATTACACCATACTAGGTTCCTTATCCTTGTCTCGGTGGTAGAGAGTTTCAACACTAGGTGTGAGTTCGAGTTTCACCTGAGATTTAAATGTCTCAATTTTAAGCTCATGGCATAAAATGATTAGGAAAATCATGTCATTCATTTGTCTTCAATAGCTTAGAAAATACGAAATACCAAGAATCGTGCACATTGGAGATAAAGATAAGTTTGAAGCTGTAGTGAAAGAAGTAAAAGAAGATACGGTGGAGGCTAAAGTGGAGGAAGTAAAGGTGCTAGAAAACAGTCTGAATTTCCTAGTCATATTAAAGAGAAAGAAGATGGCTTTAAAACCAACCACAAGGAGATTATTTTTTAGAAGGATAAAGAAAAATAATTACTATAGGAATTTCACATTTTTTCATGATTTTATATTTTTATTTATTTATAAGTGTTACTCAAGTGTATACATTTTTTAATGGTGTTAATATAATTATTTTTTTATTCTTTTATTATAGTTCTCACATTTTGACGAGTGTTGAATGAATTTGGATGAAAGTCTCACATCAGAAGTGCAGTTGGGGACTGTGGTTCGCACTTACGATCCTAGTGCTTCATTAAATTATCTTTCCAACGACACAAGATTACCCCAATCAGACATGTAACAAGGAAGTTATAATTATTTTGCGTGGGATCACTCTTGCTCTCATTTTCAAGTGCAATCCATGCCATGATAAACTTTAGGCCCACTTTTAGGCTGTCAAATGATAGCTAAATGAGATTATTCTAAAGTTACTTGAAATTTCATCAAATCATCTTTCTATAACAAGCACAAGATCGACCATTTTCCCTATTTCCCTTAGTCAATGATGCATGCTTTTAGGAACCATCAAAGGAAACTTATTATTTAATTCTTAAATATGCAAGTATGTGTCTTTTTCACTTTTATTTGATTCTTAGATATGCAAATATATATATTTTAGCATCTTATGAAGTTTTACTAAAAATTCACATTTTCCCCATGTCTCCCTGCATTTCTATGAATCGATGATATTATTAGCCGTAGCGATATTTTCGTATCCCTGGCTAGCGAAACATATAGTGATTCCGATATTTTGAACACTACTTGTGATAACATAGGGTTTTTTTTTTACTTCTTCTCTTTTCTATTTAATTTCTTTTTCACCTTTCAAAGTGTCATATGAAAGTGCGTATTTTTCTTTTTTCTAATATGGTAAATCTGAACTAAGAACTGCCTATATTCTCAAAGTAAATCACATTGATTGGCTGATCTTACTCACCCACTTAGTGGTTGTATTTCATGTTCAATTAATAGTTTTTTATCCAAGTCATTATAGGTCACAGAAATTCGCCCGTCAACATCTTAATAATGGGAGTAGAACCATTGTGCAATTAGTTTTAAGGATTCCAAGAAGTATGCATTATTTAAGGATATTGGGAAGGGTTTAAACAGAAATGTAAGGACACTTAGGTAATTTGATGGTGAGTCGATGTATCTTCAGCTAAGCACAACTGCTTTTTAGGGCTAGGAAACATTGATACACTGGAAAGCATGATAATATTTTATGCAAGTTACATAGAAATAATGTTGGAGTTGTCTTCAATCTTGGACACCTAGAGAGAGCTTCGAGCGACCAACGAGATCGAATCGGGTGCCCGAAACTGCCCCAAAAATCGGCTTTTAAAATCTGAAGTGTTGGGTCTGTTTTTGGGTTTTAAGGGGGCCTGAAATTGTATCGGGCGCCTGATGATTTTTGTAGAGAACCCAAAATTCCCTTGATTTATTGCTGGAACTCTCTGGACAAATGTTTGTTCTGTCAGGCGCCTGACAGTTCACGAACTGTATGTCGATTGCGCGATTTTGTGCGAAATTTATTTCTAATTTTGTTGTTTCCTATTTAAGGGGTTGTAACGCGGGATTAGGGTAGAACACAAGGAGTCTTAAATGTATTTGTGTGGGTTGAGAGAGTTCTAGGGTGAGAGAAAGAGCTTGAGGAAGAGTTACATTAGTCTTTCTCTGAGAAGGCTTAGGTTTTTTTTCTCCGTGGGGCTTTGTGATCCGGGGTAAATTTTCTTCATTCTCTTGTAACTTCTGATTCATAGTGGATTGTTCGCTTTGTG
The DNA here is from genome assembly GCA_003013855.2 of Liriodendron chinense. Lineage (NCBI taxonomy): Eukaryota > Viridiplantae > Streptophyta > Magnoliopsida > Magnoliales > Magnoliaceae > Liriodendron > Liriodendron chinense. The sequence goes on from ML058572.1 coordinate 199,367, forward strand.
CTATGGTTTTTTACCCATGAGGGGTTTTTCCACGTTAAATTCAGATTGTTCTTCTCTTGTTTGTTGATTTTCTTGATTGTCGTCCTTGGTGATTATCTTGCTACCGCCGCGGGACCAGTCGGTTGCTTTTTCCTAACAAAGTGGTATCAGAGCAAATGTTAGTAGGTAGATTGGAATCTAAGACGAGGCATCAATGGCTTCTGGCATGAGATTAGATATAAAGAAGTATTCGGAAAAAAACAATTTTGAACTTTGGAAGGTCAAGATGAAGGGCCTTTAGTTCAATAAGGATTGGAAGCACTCATTGGAGATCGACCAGAATCTATGAAAGAAGTAGAGTGGAAGAAGATAGATCAGAAAGCCATGATCTCAATCCAGTTGTGCCTAACGGATGAGGTCATGTATAACACATGGGGGAGAAGACTATGGTTAATACATGGGCGAAGTTAAAGAATATCTATATGAAAAAGTCTCTTAAAAATCATTTGTATTTGATGATGTGGTTGTTCAATCTAAGGATAGAGGAGGGGACTGATGTTGAGAGCCATATTAGCGACTTTAATAGGCTTCTTTGTAAGTAATTGGATGTAGATGAACAGATAAAGGACGAATATCAAGTATGCATCTTATTGAATTCTCTTTCGGATTCATATAAGTTATTCAAGGACTCGTTGTGCGCAGGTAGGGATACCATTAGCTTGGAGACCGTTATCTCAACCTTCCAGGCGAAGGCGATGAGAAGGAAAAGTGGTGGTGTGGGTTTTTCTACGGAGCAGGCATTGGTTATGAGGAGAAGAAATTCCTCCTAAAATGGGGGATCGTTGCAATTTAAATCTAAATCTAAGGGTAAAGGGAAGAGCAAGATGAGGTGCTAGAATTATGGAGGAGAAGGGCGTGTGAAAATGGATTGTCAGAATCCCAAACAAAAGCAAGAGAAGTCTGAAAATTCTTTTGGGGAGGGGGTTAATACCGTGAAATCCACGAAGGATGAGTGTGATGTTTGTGGTGTATTGACTGTGTCCAGTAAAGAGTCTCTCAGTGGAGAGTGGCTCTTGGATTCAGGTGCATCATACCACGTATGTCCTTACCGAGTTCATTCATGACATACGGGAAGTATGATGGTGGATCACTGTATTTGGGCAATGGCTACACCCACAGGTGGTGGGTATTGGTTCGGTGTGCATTAGGATGTTCAATGGGATCAAACGAGTCCTGGAAGATGTGAGGCATATCCCTAGGTTGAAGAAGAATGTGATCTCTCTTGGTATACTCGAGGCTACGGGGTGCAGGTTCATTGGCCATAATCGGTACTATAAAGTGATAAAGGTGGCACTCGTGATGATGAAGGCATGGAGGTGTGGCCATCTTTACAAGTTAATCGGGAGCACTTCTCACGGTGAAGCTGCGAGATTAGCAGCGTGATCCACGGTTGGTGTGTGGTGTATGTAAGGGCCACTAGAGCGAGCAGGATGTGAAGGTGCGAGGCACGAGAAGCGACAGAACTATGAAGGAGACGAAGAAGAGATGAAGAATTGAGCTTTGGAGCAATAGAGTGATTGAAGATTGAAGACAAGGTGGAGATTGTTGGGGTTGTCTTCAATCTTGGACACTTAGAGAGGGCTTCGGGCGACCGACGGGACCGAATTGAGCGTCTGAAATTGCCTCGAAAATTGACTTCTGGAATCTAAACTACTAGGTCTGTTTTTGAATTTTTAAGGGGGTCGATGACTGTTGTAAGGGGCCTAAAATTGTGTCAGGCGCCCGACGGTTTTGTAAGGGGGCCGAAATTCTCTTGATTTATTGTTAAAACTCTTTGGATAGATGTTTGTTCTGTCAGGCGCCCAACAATGCGCGAACTGCATGTCAGTTGCACGATTTTGTGCGAAATTTATTTCTAATTCCGTTGTTTCCTATTTAAGGGGGGTGTAATGTGGGATTAGGATAGAACACAAGGAGTCCTAGATGTATTCTTATGGGTTGAGAGAGTTCTAGGGTGAGAGAAAGAGCTTGAGGAAGAGCGACATTGATCTTCTTTGAGAAGGCTTGTGTTTTTTTCGCTGTGGGGCTTTGGGATCCGGGGTAAGTTTTCTTCATTCTCTTGTAACTTCTCATTCGTAGTGGATTGTTTACTTTGTGCTGTAGTTTTTTACCCATGAGGGGTTTTTCTACGTTAAATTCAGATTGTTCTTCTGTTGCTTTGTTGATTTGCTTGATTGTCATCATTGGTGATTATCTCGTTTGATTGTTTTCTTGCTTCCGCTGTGGGGCCGGTCGGTTGCTTTTTCCCAATAAATAATTCAAATTAAACCATTTAAATTGGGGGAGAGGAACAATTGGAGTTTCCGAAACAAACGTGGGTCAGATTTGGTAGCCTATGAAAAGGTAAGGCTAGAGGTAATAAGTTGTCTCATGGTTTAAGGACTCCCACCAAAGTGACTTGTCCTTCTTGTATGGACTTTAGTGGTTGGTTTTTACCTTGAACTTTTGGTGCTCTTCTTTAATAAACATTTTTTCTTAAATGTTTTAGAAATTGTCCTGTTAAATTACAATTTCTTTCATATGTAGAATTCAAGTCCTTTTTATTATATTAAATCAAATTGTGTGGCATACAAGTAGTTCAAACTAAACTGTTAAAATTATACAAGTAGCTCGCCTGCTAGCCTAGTTGGAAGACGCCTAGGCATTTCAACAGCAGGTCTCAGGTTTGAGTGCTAAGGAGACACACTAACCCCTCTAGTGAGTGGGTGCATCATGTGACTAACCAAGTGGGTGTGTTGCCCAGCTAACAGGGTGAGTGTGTTGCATGACCAACTTAAATTAAAAAAAAAAAAAAAAACTGTTCTAATTATGGGATGCAGTGGACTGATAAATCAATAATATCTAATGATTTTATTTCAACAAACCAGTGTCCACCAATCAGAGGTTAGGATAAGGTCACACAATTTGGTCAGTTTATATTAAGTTAATGCACGCTACATGCACAATTTGAGGTTGACCATGTTAGAAGGAAGGTGGTCGACCATGTTAGAAGATGTTTTGGGGTCAATCTTGAATTGCTTTCCTTACATGGACCATGGACCATCTCTATTTCAGTGCTGTCTGCAAATCTTGGAGCTTGGTGGCAGCAAATAAAGTATATCAATCTGCCCGCTAGATACAGTGGTTGATGCTCCCCAGTGAAGAAGAGAGCGAATATAAGTCGTACATTTCAAGAGTCAAACCACAACCCCATAACAAAACTGCAAAGAGCACACTAGAAGTCTGAGAAAAGGCCCATCAGGGCGATTCCACCATTCACAGTATTGGTTGCAATGGCTGATATGAGATGTTTTACGGCCATTACGCCCCCTATAACTGTTAACTTATTTTCTTAAAAAAAATTTAAAAAATCATAAATAATCTAAATATTCAATTTTGGTTTTGAACATGTTTATGGTAACATAACGATCCATTCTTTGGTGAGAGTATTTTATCAGGTTGTCTAATGAATTTATGAACCCAACAGGCTTACATTGATATCAAATTGGCCAATAATTTATGCAAATTATAGCACTCATCACACTAATGTACATCCCTAAGCAATTGACATCATTCTCCAGAATTTTAAGAAAAAATTGAGCAATTTAGGTGGCCATTTAACGCACCCAATAGTCCCAAATTTCATGTAATGTATGGCATTCATCCAAATAATGTACATCCCTAAACGTTTGACATCACTCATCTCAAGTAATTATAAGAAAAAAATAAAATAAAATTCAAATAAATAATGTTGTTGATTTGGAGGCCACTCAAATGCCCCCAAATTGGCCCCAAATTAATGCAAGTTATAACACCCATTTTACTAATGCATTTCTCTAATAATTTGACATCATTTCTTTAATAAATTTTTAAAAAATGAAATTAAATTTCGATGAATGGTGCAACTGATTTGGGGTTGGTTTGGGAGACCACTTGATGCCCCAAATCAATCTCAAATTCATGCAATCTATTGACACTCATCCTACTAATGTAATTGACCCCAAATCAGTGGACATTTATTGGATGGTGAAGGATGAAAAATATCCAATGGTCCTATTTTAAAAAACAAATGTCCGTAGATCAACAGTTAAAATCATTTAAACAAATTAATTTTGGGATTATGAGTTAGCAACAACAAGTTCCATACTTTAATTGGTTAATTTTGAGTTAATATATGCCATGTGTAAAAAAAAAAAAATTAAGGTGCAAATTAGGTAAGATAGGTGTAATAACTTAATGGGCGAGGCCTTGACCGTGGGGTCCACCTTGATTTATGTGTTGTAGATCTATGTCATGCATACATTTTGTCGGCTCATTTTGAAATTGCATCGGATCATTTAACATGACACCTTACGCTATAAGCGGAAGCTTGGTGGAGCTACTAGAACTATGACTAAGTCTTAGAGTGGGGGGTGATTATACCAGTTTAAAAATCATTTTTAAAACTCTCGTCTAATTAAACTAATTTAGCAATTATAAACTAATTAAACAAGAACACTTAACTTCTAAGCTTAAGTGGGTTCAATCACAAAGCTACAAAAGATAATGCAATTAAGTAAATTAGCTATAAGCACATAGATTATGATGATACAACATGTTGAGCTTATAATCAATGTGTAATTATCTAGACTACAAGCATATACTAATCAAGCACCTAGTCTAGAAGTGAAAATACAAGTTGTGTGTGAAAATCTACTTAGCGATGCATAACTTACATTCCTTTCAAGCATTCATATAATTAACAACTAATTAAAGACAAAACAAGAATAGAAATGGCTCAAAATTCCAATCTCAAACACAAACATGTATAGTGGTTCGACTACTTGCCTACTCCACTCCTGATTACCGTTCCCAACCCTTGAGAACACCGAATTTCACTATAACAAAGGTTTTAAATCAAGTTTACCTCACAACCTTTACGCAGAGTTTTTTGCACAAGTTCACCTCCCAACCTACACATATGCACCAGTGTTGGTGGTCCCTTTGGAGACTTGTTTAGACCCAACAACTGAGTCAAGGTTGAACAAACGAACTTGGATTTTAGGCCTAACAAATGTACCAAGGATCAACAAACGAACCTAAAATTTAGGCTCAACTAATGAGCCAGGGTTCGACAAACGAACCTAGATCGATTTTTAAGCAAACTCTCACACTCTATCCAACAGACGGAAAGAGTGCACTGGACTCTCAAACTTGACACTTATCGGATTGAGCCCCTTGTTCAGAGTCGCTTGGGTTACTTGATCTCCACTCTCTCGTACTTCAATCAGCTCCTCGATGCTCCCCCAATCTTGTTGCCAATGCTTTACCAAGGCTTTAGCTCTAATGATCAATCTCCTTACATTTGATCTCCATGAGATGACCAAGGTGATAGGAGGTGATGAGAATTCTCTACAACTAGTAGGATTTGATTGCCTAGAGGAATTCTACCTAATTGGATCTCTAGAGAGGTTTAAATAAAGGATCTATCCATAGTTAAGGTGCCTAAAACATCTAGAGATCAAGAGAGAGCAAGCCCATCTCCATATAAGATTCAAATGCTCCATCTTGTGATCAGACATAAGGAAGATAGCTTGGAATGGTTAGGATTAGAGTCTAATAGTATGGGCAATGAGGGTGGCTTCTAATACACTAAATTCTCTTTAAAAATTCCAAAAACTGACCTGCCAATATATCGAGCAAAAGCTCCAATGAATAGAAAACAAGCAGAAATGCTTAGTCGTCGACTGATCTATGAGGGTCCACGACCGGTCAGTCATTGAGCAACTCACGCCCCAAATTCAATTTCCAACGTCCATTCGCCGTAACCCGAATTTAGAGGTGAAAGCCTTCGTAGTACCCAATCTCGGATCATAACTCCACACGCCAGGTTCCAATCCTAGGATCCCACAAGGAGAATTTTAGGGTTTAAATTTTTTTTTATCTCATAACATGAGCATCACCATATGAGTACCATAAAAGATAAGCACAATATTTCTACTAAATCATTTCTTTTACATATAGTACTGAAAGCTAAATACACAATCCGTAAATATAAAAGTTGCGCATAATCCAGCACCTCATGCTACTGCACTCACAACTCTGGCTCAATGTTACTGATATACCTTGGAATAACCTGCAGCTTAGCAAACACGCATAAGCTTCCTGTGAAGCTTAGTAGAGTATGTGTATGCGTGCGCAATGCATATGACAAACATAATAATTATCAGAGTAAGTAGTAAAGCATAATGATAAGTCTAAATTAAAACTCAGCCTAATCAGGCTACACGATCATGTGATATGAATAACCAGCCTACCACAACTATACAAGCATACAATACAGATAACCAGCCTACTATGGTTATGCAAGTGTACAATATAGATAATTAGCCTACCACGGCTATGCAAGTGTGTAATACAGGTAACCAGCCTACCAAGGCTACACAAGCATGCAATACAAATAATCAGCCTACCATGGCTATATGCATGTACTATGCGATAGCCTACAGGGCCTAATATATGATAAAACAACCCGATCCATCACCGTTGATACCAATTTCATCTCTGAAATGAAACATCACTGGGGTCTACAGACCTCACTACTCACTAATAGAGTACCAAAGTCTATCTGGTGTAGTAGCGGACCTACTCAACAGCTGGTCATACTCAACCCTTTCGTAACACACTTCTAGAAGGTTGGGTCAGACCTCATTCCAAACTGACGACATGCAGTGGAAACACTGCCATCTAATAGTCGGCATACTAGTGTATGATAAAACCACCCGGTCCTTAAATGGAGCACCTACACCTTGGTACCAACGGGATCATGGACTTTCACCCAGGGACATCTTATTGCCTCCGGTTTAACGATCACATATTTCTGGTGTTCTGCAAACTACGATGGAGCTGTGGTTGTAATGCAGTAACCATGCTATATGCGGCATAAACAGACGATGTGAAATACAACCATGCTTGCAAAAGTGAGACGACATACCTGTGCAAGTCTCCAAAGAGCACCTTAAAAATGTAAGGTCTCAAATGAAAAGTCACCGTCAACTGGTAATGAAATGTGTGACAACCGCGGCTGTCATGGCCGGTTGATATAAGATAATCAGATGAGCCAAGCCTACATGATGCGTTAGTCAAGTTTACAATATGAGTGTCGACGTGTGGTCAATCTACCACGAAGGCAATGAAGCAATCTAGTCCAACCTATTTGAAATATGGTTAAGATGAGGGGACACATATGAATAGTCGAGTCATAGCGCGGGATGTTGCTAGCCAGGAACCTCGCACCAAGGGCTATAAGGTATGCTAAGCTATTCCTAGCATACAATGTAAGCCAGGGTAATAGGCTCATTTCCTCAAATAGTCTCATACCTATTGGAGAGGTTCACGATGGAGGGCACATGAATTACATTTGCGCGACTACATCTCGAATGCTTTATGAATGCGTTTATGCCCTAGTAGTCCCCAACTATCAATGGTGAATCAGTATACATATTCATTACACATGCAGGATGGTCGTCAAAGCATAAAATATATAAATCGCATAAGAGTATTTCAAACAATACTACCTGTGGCAACAGACATACTAAAAACAATATAAAAAGATAATCAACTTATAACATAAGCAAACATAAAGAGGTAAGACCATGGATGGACGGTATACAATAACACAAAGAGTCCAATAATTGAACGGTGTGGATCAAGCCTCGACACTAAGATGATCCAAAAGGAAAAGGAAATGGTTGAATACACTACCGACACATCAAAGGTAAACTCTACTCGAACGACCAGAATAGAATACACAAAATCATGCTGGGCCCCATGGTCCGGCAATACAGTTGAGATACACACAACGGGTGGTCCGTAAGAGGGATGACATAGATATGAGACACATACCATAAAATGGCTAAATGATAGACAGGTAACATGCCATTGAGACAAAATGATAAGGTAATCTTGAGCTACATAGAAAATACGATGAGATTCAAAGAAGGACGATGGATCTAACCCATACATCAAGATAGGCTCCACAAAGTGGATGACCTAGATGACATACTAATATCGAGGATGGTCCCATACTTGTCCCGAAAAGATAAATGGACAGTGTGGATGAGAGACACACGACATTGTGGTCCAAATAGCTGGGTACAAGGCTTAGACACACCTCATTGGGTGAATCATAAAGGTGTACAACAAGGTGAATCAATAGAGCGAGTCAACAAGGCATATTGACAAGACAGGTCAATAGGGTGAGTTAACAAGGTGGGTTAACAAGATGAGTTGTTAAGATGAGTCATCAAGGCAAATTCACCTACCACAACAGGTGGGTTTCCTTAACCCTTTTTTCATGAAATAAAAAGAGTTTTCTTATGGTAGGCCTAGCTGAGCTATAATTGGGAACCCCCAAACATCTAGATCTATATGACCTTTCAACAAGTTGGTTACACAAATGTCAAGGTGGGTCCATGAAATGGATAAGATGGATACACTAACACATACACTATAGTGGTCCCAAGTCCATTCTATACATTACATGGTGGGGTCCATTCATTTGGACGGTTTGGATCGAGCCTGGCATGTCTCACTTAGGACAATTGGATAGAATATATACACTAAGGTGGGGTCCACAGTGGCCCCGCCTACACGTTAGATACCAAATAAACATTATTGAAGGCTCTAGGAAGTTTCAATGGTGGGCATTAATCACCACCATTTCCCACATGTGGTCCACCCAAAACTAGGCCCCATGCCCATGCCAAGATGGACCACAAGGTATACAACACATCCATCAACACGGGACCCGAAGATGGGCCCCACACCATTGGTTGTTTAGCAAAATAAACATTACAATAGCCCCCAAGGAGGTTTCAAAGGTGGGGTTCAATTACCACGGTTTCCTACGATGTGGTACTGTTGAGATTAGGATTTGTCTCATCTTCGGGCCCAATGTCCTAAATTAAATACGGAAAAACCAATAAGCGGCATAGATAAAACAGATACATCATGGTGGGACCCACAGGGTGGACCACCAACTTAGCAACATGCCTAAGGATGCTGTCTGCCGCTTGGCACCCAAGAATCTGGATCCTTTGTTGAAACCGAGCAGAGAACCTCTGCTTCTGCTGTTCTGATTGGTCCAACTCATCCTGACTGTGTCAGAGCAGCTTAGCTCTAACACAGTCAGGCTTGGCTGGACCAATCAGAGAAGTGACGAGTAGGGTTTCTCTACTCGGTTTCAACAGAGGATCTGGACTCGGCACCCAAATGAGGGATCCAGAGGCTTTGATTCAAGATAATATTTACGTTTTTCCCCTCCTCCCAGACCTGTGCCACAAGTGTAGGTAGCAAGTAAACATTAAAATGAACCATAGGAAGGCTTCAATGGTAGCGTCAATCTCCATTGTTTTCAAACAGTAGCGCCTACACGGTTCTAAACCAATCTGATACGTGTGTGGTCCCGTCATACAGGTCTGTGTGACCTTATCGACATGATTTGATGGCCAGTAAACATCAAGGTGGGCCTAGGACAATTTGTTGTGGTATGGCCCATCTGAGATCTGAACAGGGCCCAGATCTTGGTCCATGGCCTACAATGATCTGGAAAATAGGATGAATGGCATGGATGGAACAAATACAACATGGTGGGGCTCACAAGTGTGGACCCACTACAACGCTCTTTCTGATTTTTCGGTCTCCGTCCTAACATAAGCTGGAGAAATAGATAGACGGCGTGGATTGAATACTAGCATCAAGGTGGATTCCACAAGTGGAGCCACTCGTCCACTCCCAAAATGGGCTTCCGCCCCTGACGGTGCTGGGCAGCGGCGTCCTCTGGACACTATCTGTCCAGTGGCTTTTATTATTATTATTTTCTTTTCTTTGATTTTCACAGCAAGGTGGGGTCCACATGAAAAATCCTATCCATCCATCAGTCAATCTAATTCATGGTGAACCCAATGAGCCCTGGTTTGGGCCGGTTTCATGGTGTAAAAATATCATGGTGGGCCTAGAAAGGTCCCGACAGTAGGTATCATCATTAGAATTGTTTTCTATGGTGCGGCCCACCTGAGATTTAGATCTGGTTGATTTTTCTAACAGGGTCTAAAATGGCCTATAAAAATATATGGACGCGCGACATGGATTAGACAATGCATCAAGGTGGGGTCCATAAGTGTGGACAGCGTAGATATACCACATTCCTTATGGTGTGGTCATCAAGCAAGGAGAGAGAGAGAGAGAGAGAGAGAGAGAGAGAGAGAGAGAGAGAGGTGTGATAGGAAGGCCCACCAGTATGAGCCCCCTAGCAAAGCTTGGATCTCATATACATTGAGATGGGTCCCACACTTACGTGGGCCCTCAAATCTTAATCAAGGGTAGGGATCTCATCACCACCAAAACAAAGGTCTATGTGACCCAAATCAACAATTTAAACATTAAGACAGGGATTACGGTTGTTGGACTCCTCATGGATAAAAACAAACACATAATGGTGGGCCACCGACCACACTACTTGTACCACAAAATCGGTCATCAAGTGAGATCCACACCATGGGACCTACTCGATCCCTAGCCACTACACAAAATCTAAGGGGAAGTGGATAACACCCACCATTTTCTTCTCTTCTTTGGCTCCTTAGATTCCTTTCCTTCTAAGCTAACTTTTTCAAGGTGGATGATGAAGGGTGGATGGTTGGATGGATAGGATGGAGGGTAGAGATATGGGTTTGGATTTTTCTTAGCTTCAAAATGGAGGGATGGGAGAGGCACCGGAGAGGAATAAGAGAGGAGAGGGGTTGTATGACTTTAATGGAGTGATAGGTATGGGTAGCACTAATCAGATGGTTGAAAGGTATGGGTTTTGTTAACTTGTGGGAAGAGAGAAATAAATGGGTATGGGCTTTGATTAATGAGTCGTTGGATTGATGGAGCTACCTTGAGATCCGTGCAAGTGGGGCTATATCACGTATATGTTGCACAGTCCACCTTAGATTGCGTGAAAGACTTCAACCTCTAAACCAGGTATCGCAATGGAGCGTGCCGCGCGGTGTTGGAATCACAGCGCCGACATGGTGTTCGCTCGCCTCAAGTGTAAGGCTGCGATGTAGTAATAAAACTCGGTAAGACCGAGGTCGATCCACAAGGAAAGAGTAGCAGCTTCCTAATTACTCCAGCAACTCAGTTTAATAGAATAAATTCAATTTCAATGGGATGTTTAATTAAAACAGTAACTTAATGAAAAATCAGAGATATAATGTACTAAGGCTTTCAAGGATCCACTTGTAGCAATCCTATGTCAATTCAGTCAATCCAAGTATAGAACACAACTAGATTTGAAGTCTTATCTCTCATCTAGTTGGAAAGTAAAGCATTCACACACATTCATCCAATTCAAGTTGAACTTCCAAGTTCAAGTCCATTCAATCAATGTAGAATTCAAATTCATAGCCTGCGGAGTAACAGCCATGCCTATGGACTATGGCCTGCTCAAGGATTACTATAATTCGAATCTAAACAAGCAACCTGTGATAATCTCAGAGAATTAAAAGGAATTCATGTCCGGAGCACATAAACTCAGATAAGACATCTCAAACTACCATCTTTTGAACTGAACATAAGAAAATTCTAACTTTGAATTGAATAATACTTGAATCAAACTGAAATTAACATAGAATTGGCTACAAGCTTCACCTCTCAGCCTTAGCTGAGAGGCTTTAGCCGAGCATAGTCATGCTACAACTAAAAACTCAAAAATAAAGCATAAAACTAGAAAAACCCGAAGATAGATGTTGCAGACGCTCCACAGTCGCCTTCAGCCTCCAAACTCACGTTCCTTCTCTTCTCTGATACCTTAGGGAAAGCCCCTAGGTGCCCTTTTATAGCAACAAGCCCCCCTTGCGTTGGATTCTGCGAAAGCCTTCGCATTGCGCAGTGGAATTCGGAGTCCCAATTTAGAAAGGAGTCTTCTTACGCAGGGCCAACCGGTCGTGACCGGTCGGACTGATTTTTTTAAACCATCCAGCGAGTGCATCCGACCGGTCATGACCGGTCGGACAGATCTATCCGCGTCCAGCGTGCATGCCCGACCGGTCGTGACCGGTCGGGCTTTGTTTCCTCTTCGTTCAGAGCCTATAGCCGACCGGTCATGACCGGTCGGCCCTTCCTCAATGTCTTCTGCCTTCATGGCCGACCGGTCTTGACCGGTCGGCCTTCTTCTATTGCTCCTTTCTGATGTGTCTGACCGGTCGGACGACCGGTCAGCCTTGTTATTCTTCAGCTTTTTCTTCTTTTCTTCATCCTCTTTTCTCTCTCTTTCTTCTTCTTTCTTTGGTCCATCCTAAGACTTCATGCAATAGCTTCAAATACATTCTTTTGGCTCCAATTTGATGAAATCCACTCTCATCCCTATAATCACAAAAACATATGTTAGGTGGGCCTTTAAACCATGAAAATCATGCAACGTTGTCGTGAAATGGGCAATGCAATGTATAAATTGGAGGTTCAACACACCCCCCAACCAGCTTTTTGCTAGTCCCGAGCAAAACATGCGTGAAACAGTTTCAAACCTCCAAATCCAACCCTCTTCCAGAAACCATGTTTCTATCTATTCCAAGATGTATAAGTGTAAAATTTGGAAAAATTAGGTGTTAGAAGCTGAACCTTGGACTCTCAAAACATAAGAAGTGTTTACATGAAATCCCCGCTGACTGATTGATAAATAGAAGAATTCGAACAAATTCAACCTAGTGTGCATAGTGAAAGTTCATCTCATGAGTTCCTGGAACCATCTTCTTTATAGATTAAGTAGACCAGGGATTTCAAGGTGCACAGAGCAACAGCAAGCCTATGACAGGAATTTGCCTTACCGTCCTTCCGACGGCTTTCACACTACGTCCCATTTCCGGCTTTGGTTACGGTTCGACCATCCCCCGGTTGGTAATAGGTAGCCCTTTTCGGAATTTTCCACCATTTTTCTTTCCTTCCCGATTTCATCCTTTCTCTCTTTTTTCTTTTAACTTAGATAGGATTTTTAGAAATCCATATCTTTCATTATTTTCCCATGGACAAGGATGGACAAAATACCCCGGCTTGGCTGCTCAACACCTCTAAACCAAAGTCTATCTAATCCACAAATCACATAAACCTGTTACTCATGAAAATCGTGTAATGTGAACTTGGTGTAAAGGTGTTCAAATTTTCTATCAATCACAACAATAAGGGAATTAACATATAAAGCCATTATGTTGGAAGAAATTCCAAGCTACAACATCACACACTTCGTTTCTCCTCCTCTTCTACTCATAGCCTCTCAAATGTATAGAAACAAAATTTTCTAAAAGAGTTTTGAGATGTTAGAAAATTCGAAAAAATTTGTGCATATGAAGCTCGAAATGTTGCAATATGCTAGATGAGGGATCTCATCTCACCCCCCAACCAAATCTTGCATTGTCCTCAATGTAAAAAGATAGTTAGTTAGCATGAACATGAGAACTATGGTAAAATATGAGAGAGTGAGAATCAATAGTACCTGAGAGAGCGATCATGGAGGTCTGCAATTCCAACAACTAAATCCTACTAAAACAGTAAAACAAAACTAAACCTACCTATGCGATACCTCCATCAGACTAGGAGATCAATAATCCTGATAGACAGGATCATTCAGGAAGATGGACATGTCCTCTGAATCAAATTTCTCAACAAATGGTTTAAGGCGTTGTCCATTAACTTTGAAACAGTCACCATTTGCTGCATTCTCAATCTCAACAGCCCCATGAGGAAAAACTTCTTTAACAATATATGGGCCGGTCCATCGAGATCGTAATTTTCCCGGAAAAAGATGAAGTCGGGCATTATACAAGAGCACTTTCTGTCCTTCATGGAAAGATTTCCTTAAGATGTGTTTGTCATGAAAGGCCTTCATCTTGCTCTTGTAAATTCTCGAATTCTCATATGCATCGTTCCGGATCTCATCAAGCTCATTTAATTGAAGTTTGCGAAGCGAGCTAGCCTTGTCAATGTCAAAATTTAGAGCCCGAATTGCCCAATAGGCTTTGTGTTCTATCTCCACAGGCAAGTGGCAAGCTTTCCCATAGACAAGTCTATAAGGAGACATTCCAATGGGTGTCTTGTAGGCCGTACGGTGAGCCCAAAGTGCATCATCTAATCGTAGGGACCAATCCTTACGATCCGGTCTCACCGTTTTTTCTAAAATCTGCTTGATTTCCCTATTGGAGATTTCAGCTTGTCCACTTGTTTGTGGGTGGTATGGGGTACTCACTTTGTGCCTAATACCATATTTCTTCATCAAAGTTTCAAAAGGTCTATTGCAAAAGTGAGAACCACCATCACTAATAATGGCTCGAGGTGTCCCAAATCTAGAAACCTTTGAAGAAGAAGAACTCCTCCAACTTGAACCACTAGAAAGTTTGGAGACATGCTTAGCACACTTCATGGATTCTAAAGACCCTATCATTAGTGAGATTGTGCATGCATTAAATATAGAAAGACCGGCTAGTATCAACTACCGGTCTTTCTATATTTAATGCATGCACAATCTCACTAATGATAGGGTCTTTAGAATCCATGAAGTGTGCTAAGCATGTCTCCAAACTTTCTAGTGGTTCAAGTTGGAGGAGTTCTTCTTCTTCAAAGGTTTCAAGCATGTTTACATCGAAGAACTCATCATCATCGACATCCCTATGTCTTTTGCCCAGGTGAAATACATTCACCTCTAGTGTCATGTTTCCAAAAGATAATTGCATCACCCCATTCCGGCAATTGATGATTGCGTTTGATGTGGCAAGGAATGGGTGGCCTAATATCACCGGTATTTGGGTGCTAGCATCCAAAACCGGTTGTGTGTCCAAGACTATAAAATCTACCGGGTAGTAGAATTTGTCAACTTGGACTAGAACATCCTCAACTATCCCCCTCGGTACACGGATAGATCTATCAGCGAGTTGCAATGTGGTTTTGGTGGGTTTTAATTCACCAAGACCCAATTGTTCATATACCGAGTATGGGATCAAGTTCACACTTGCCCCCAAGTCTAACAAGGCACGTTCAATCCGGTAGTCTCCAATGATACATGAGACGGTGGGACTACCGGGATCTTTGAATTTTGGGGGAGTCTTTTGAGTGAGGATGGCATTAACTTGCTCAGTTAGGAAGGCCTTTTGCTGCACATTATATTTGCGTTTTGTTGTGCATAGGTCTTTTAGAAACTTGGCATAAGAGGGAATTTGTTTGATGGCATCAAGCAAAGGGATATTGATCTTGACTTGTCTGAAAATCTCTAGAATATCTTGAGAATTTGGGAGAGATTTTGGGGCAACCAATCTCGATGGGAAAGGTGCTATGGGCTTGTAAATGCATTCCGGTTGTTGTGGGGCTAACTTAGATCCATTTTCATCCTCAGAATTTACCGGATCATTAGGCTCATCGGCCTTCACCGGAATAGTTTTGTCAATTTGTTTACCACTTCTAAGGGTGGTAATGGATTTAGCTTGCTCCATGTTTTGGTTGGAAGGATTAGGGATGCTTACTTCATGTACTTGCTTTGGATTGGGCTGAGGTTGGGCCGGAAAGGTCCCTTCCCTAGCATTCAAGCGTCCCTTAATCTCATCAACCGAGACTTTCAGCTCTTGGAACATTTGTTGATTTGATTCATTTATTTGCGCTTGCCCTTGCATAAATGCTCTCAAGGTATCCTCTAATGAGAATTGAGGTGGGGCCATATTTTGCATGGGTGGCCCTCTTTGGGAGTTGGTAGGATTGCCCGTTGGGGCATTCTTCCAACTGAAATTCGGGTGGTTCTTCCAACTCTCATTGTACGTATTACCTACCGGTCTATTGAAGGGCCGTTGATAACCATATGTGGCATTGGCTGTCTCTTGCAGCACTTCCTTAAATGCAGGAATTGTGGGACAATCTTGCGTAGCGTGTAAGTCGGTGAGACAAATCCCACATGTGGTTTCAACAGCTTCCTTGGACTTGGAAACTCCATTTTTGCTAAGTTCCATGGCCTCAACCTTCCTTGTGAGGTTGGCTATCCTTGCATTTACGTCATCTTCCTCTTTAAGGACATATATCCCTCCTTTCTCTTGAGTAGGCTTGGGGTTCTTGGGTTTATCCGTGGTGTCCCAAGATTGGGCATTTTCAGCCAACATGTCCAAGTAACTCCAAGCATCATCTGGATTTTTACTCATAAACTCGCCATTGCACATCATTTCCACAAATTGGCGCATATTAGAACTTAATCCATCATTGAAAAAATTTATAATTCGCCAACTCTCGTAGCCATGATGTGGGCAAGCAAGCAGGAGTTCCTTAAATCTTTCCCAACATTGAAAGAATGATTCACCCTCTTTAGCTGAGAAATTCATTATGGCCCTTCGAAGAGTGTTTGTTTTATGAGCTGGGAAGAACTTTTTCAAGAATTCCCGGTTCATCTCAACCCATGACCCAATCGAATATGGTCTAAGAGAGTGAAGCCAATCTTTGGCTCTTTCTTTCAAGGTGAAGGGAAAAAGTTTAAGTCTGATTGTATCCCCAGAAACATTGGGATAATGCAAGGTGGCCAACACTTCTTCGAATTCTTGCAAGTGTAAGTATGGGCGGTCAGAGTCTAGCCCATGGAATTTAGGTAAAAGTTGGATTACTCCCGGTTTTATGTCAAGGGTCCCACCATTAGCTGGTAGAACTATGCAAGAAGGTGTAATTGTACGAGCAGGTTGTAGGTAATCCCGTAGTGATCTCATTGGAGGAACATTATGTACCTCATTCTCTCCTACTCCTTCCTAATTTGCGTTTGTGGTTGGAGTAGGGGGGGGAGGATTCCTTAAGGGTGTTTGATCCATACTCCCCAAATTTTCATGATGCTCTTGATAATTTCGGACTTGTCTATGGACTGACAGTGGTCCAACTAAACCACCTTCAGATTGAAGACGATTTGAATGGTTACGTTCCCAACGGGACATAAACCACTCAATCAAGACTAATCCTAACCTAGAAAACTACAATCTAAAAATTCTAAAAAAAAACTAAGTTAGAAAGGTATCACCTGATTCGCTTGAACTGAAAGAAGAATTCCTACAAAACAGAAAACTTTGTTAGTTCTAAGAAAAATAAAAAAAAAACCTATCTACTTCTACAGCCACTGAAACTATTTGAAAACTATTATCTAATTTCCCCGGCAGCGGCGCCAAAAACTTGTTCGCTCGCCTCAAGTGTAAGGCTGCGATGTAGTAATAAAACTCGGTAAGACCGAGGTCGATCCACAGGGAAAGAGTAACAGCTTCCTAATTACTCCAGCAACTCAGTTTAATAGAATAAATTCAATTTCAATGGGATGTTTAATTAAAACAGTAACTTAATGAAAAATCAGAGATATAATGTACTAAGGCTTTCAAGGATCCACTTGTAGCAATCCTATGTCAATTCAGTCAATCCAAGTATAGGACACAACTAGATTTGAAGTCCTATCTCTCATCTAGTTGGAAAGTAAAGCATTCACACACATTCATCCAATTCAAGTTGAACTTCCAAGTTCAAGTCCATTCAATCAATGTAGAATTCAAATTCATAGCCTGCGGAGTAACAGCCATGCCTATGGACTATGGCCTGCTCAAGGATTACTATAATTCGAATCTAAACAAGCAACCTGTGATAATCTCAGAGAATTAAAAGGAATTCATGTCCGGAGCACATAAACTCAGATAAGACATCTCAAACTACCATCTTTTGAACTGAACATAAGAAAATTCTATCTTTGAATTGAATAATACTTGAATCAAACTGAAATTAACATAGAATTGGCTACAAGCTTCACCTCTCAGCCTTAGCTGAGAGGCTTTAGCCGAGCATAGTCATGCTACAACTAAAAACTCAAAAATAAAGCATAAAACTAGAAAAACCCGAAGATAGATGTTGCAGACGCTCCACAGTCGCCTTCAGCCTCCAAACTCACGTTCCTTCTCTTCTCTGATACCTTAGGGAAAGCCCCTAGGTGCCCTTTTATAGCAACAAGCCCCCCTTGCGTTGGATTCTGCGAAAGCCTTCGCATTGCGCAGTGAAATTTGGAGTCCCAATTTAGAAAGGAGTCTTCTTACGCAGGGCCGACCGGTCGTGACCGGTCGGACTGATTTTTTTAAACCATCCAGCGAGTGCATCCGACCGGTCATGACCGGTCGGACAGATCTATCCGCGTCCAGCGTGCATGCCCGACCGGTCGTGACCGGTCGGGCTTTGTTTCCTCTTCGTTCAGAGCCTATAGCCGACCGGTCATGACCGGTCGGCCCTTCCTCAATGTCTTCTGCCTTCATGGCCGACCGGTCTTGACCGGTCGGCCTTCTTCTATTGCTCCTTTCTGATGTGTCTGACCGGTCGGACGACCGGTCAGCCTTGTTATTCTTCAGCTTTTTCTTCTTTTCTTCATCCTCTTTTCTCTCTCTTTCTTCTTCTTTCTTTGGTCCATCCTAAGACTTCATGCAATAGCTTCAAATACATTCTTTTGGCTCCAATTTGATGAAATCCACTCTCATCCCTATAATCACATAAACATATGTTAGGTGGGCCTTTAAACCATGAAAATCATGCAACGTTGTCGTGAAATGGGCAATGCAATGTATAAATTGGAGGTTCAACACATGGTAGTTAGGGTACAAGTCTCAGATAGTTTCGGTGCTAAAATAGGGTCGTGATCAGAAATCGCCGGTCTAGTCAATCCGAGACGTGCCGGAGCCAAAAACTAAGTATATGGTCAGTTAATCAGGGTACAGCTCTCCCGTACCTCTCCCATCCCTCCATTTTCAAAATAAGAGAAATCCAAACCCTTCTCCCCACCCTCCATCCTATCCATCCAACCATCCACCCTCCATCATCCACCATTAAAAAGTTAGCTAAGGAGGAGATGGTCCCGAAGATGGGCCCCACACCATTAGTTGTTTACCAAAATAAACATTACAGTGGCCCCAAAGGAGAGGTTTCAAAGGTGGGCATCAATGACCATGGTTTCCTACAATGTGTCCCGTTGAGATTAGGATTTGTTTCATCTTTGGGCCCGCCGCCCTAAAATAAATATAGAAAAACCGATAGGCAGCATAGATAAAACAGATTGGCACCCAAATGAGGGGTCCAGAGGCTTTGATTCAAGCTAATATTTATGTTTATCCCCACCACCAGTAGACATTAAAGTGAGCCTTAAGAAGGCTTCAATGGTACCGTCAATCTCCATTGCTTTCAAACAGTATGGCCCACATGGTTCTAAACCAATATAATACATGTGTGGTCCCTTCGTACAAGTCTGGGTGACCTTATCAACATGATTGGATGGCCAGTAAACATCAAGGTGGGCCTGGGATAGTTTCAACAGTAGGCATCCCTGTCCTAACTGTTTGCTGTGGTATGATCCATATGAGATCTGAACTGGGCCCAGATCTTAGCCCATTGCTTAAAATGATCTAGAAATAGGATGAACGGCATGGATTAAACATATACAACATGGTGGGGACCACGAGTGTGAACCCACTACGACGTCCAAAAGGGGTTCTACCCTCACGCACGCTGGACACCAACGTCCAGCAACACAACGAGTGTGAAACATATTATTATTAATAATTTTGATTTCAGCTTCGTAGGATCCATACAGAGACGTCCGATCCACCCATCAGATTGGGCAGCCCATGGCAACATTAGAGAGTCCAGACTTGGGCAAGTTTGATTGTATAAAAACATCATAGTGGACCATAGAAATGTTTCAACAACTGGCTTTGTTTCTTTCGGCACAGCCCACTTGAAATCTGGATTTTCTTCATTTTTTGGTAAGTGGCCTAAAATGATCTGGAGAAATAGATGGACGGTGAGGCTTAACCGTATACATCAAATTGGGTCCCACAAGTTGGGCGGGCTTGGACAGCGTGCCTAGGCACTCTACTAGGCAGCGTCCACTCGTGCGGCCCCCACGAGTTCTAGATCAAACTGATATTTGTATTCTCCCTTCATCCTGGCTACACATGGTCAGGGAGCAGGTCACGTGTGAACTTGTCTAGATTGGATAGCAATTAAACATCATGATGGGCCATAGGAAAGCTTCAACAGTAGGTATCACTATCACCACTGTTTTCAATGGTGTGGCCCATCCAACATCTAAATCTTTCTCATCTTCCGGTCTCTCGCCTAACATAAGCTGGAGAAATAGATAGACAGCATGGATTAAACACTAAAATCAAGGTGGGTTCCACAAGTGGAGCCACCTGTCCACGCTCAAAATGAGTTTCCGCTAGGGATGTACATCGAGCCGAGTCAAGTCGAGGTGGGCCAAGCTTGGCTTGACTCGTCTGTGCTCTCCTTGAGTTCGAGCTCGAGCTCAAGCTCACCCTCAAGCTTACCATTAGAGCTTGCCTTGTTTGCTAAAACTTTCGAGGCGAGCTTACCTCGAGTCAAGTCGAGCTTGCCCCCACCTCAATTTATTATATTTTTTTACTACAAAATACAAATTAAAAGTCAGCAACATTAAGCTCAAGAAGCCACACATATAGTAGGGGAGAATAGTATTTCTACATGTGAGACCCCACCATTAAAATGACCTAGCTCTGATCGGTTTTTTCTTTGGCCAAGTCACACATGCATTGAATGCAGACCACTAGTAATATTTTATGAACCATAATTAATGTAGTACATGCATAGCTCACCACGTGAATGGACTGCCCTAATTATTGCGTGGACCATCTTCATGATGAGGCCCAGCTGATTCATGGATCAGATGCACCACCTCCCTCGTAAAATTGCAATCAATAGCTGCATATGGTGTTTGGTCTAACCATAGCCCCTATTTTGTAGATATGTATGGTGTGTGGTCTCACCATAGCACCTGTGTTTGTGTAGCGTAAAACACACAACCACTGTGTGCTCACCATGTTTTGTACTTGAAATTACTCAATCCATCAGATATGCTCGACAAGGAATGTTCTTACCGGAACAAAATAGTAAGATTAAGAAACCCCCCAACATGTTAGGGTTTTATGTGTCCTAAGCTTGGACCCCAATGTGTGTGTGGGGGAGGGGGGAGAGAGAACCAAGAAATAAGAAGATTATGTTTTTTTTTTAACAAATATTTATATGAAATGAGTCGAGCTCGAGCTCGATCCGAGTCAAGCTTGAATCGAGTCGAGTTTCGAGTCGAGTCGAGTCAAGTGATCCAATGGTCGAACTTGAGTTGATTGCTGACTTGAGCTCCTAAATGAAGCTTGGCTTGACTTGTTCTACTGAGTCGAGTCGAGTTGATCGAGTTTCTTGAGCTGACTCGGCTCATGACCAGCCCTAGTTTTCGCCCCTAACGGTGCTGGGCAGCGGCGTCCACTGGACGTTGTCTGTCTAGTGGCTTTTATTATTATTATTATTATTATTATTATTATTATTATTATTATTATTATTATTTTCTTTTCTTTGATTTTCACAACAAGGTGGGGTCCACATGGAAAATCTTATCCATCCATCAGTCAGTCTAATTCATGGTGGAGCCAATGAGCCCTGGTTTGGGCCGGTTTCATGGTGTAAAAACATCACAATGGGCCTAAGAAGGTCCCGACAATAGGCATCATCATTACCACTATTTTCTATGGTGTGCCCCACCTGAGATTTAGTTCTGGCTAATATTTTTGAAAAAGGCCTAAAATGGCCTGGGAAAACAGATGGACGACATGGATTAGACACATGCATTAAGTTTGGGTCCATAAGTGTGGACAGCGTAGATTGTAACGCCCCGAAATTTCGACTCTCGTAAACAACACGACGGGTCGAGCTTCCGGGTGTTAACTCATGTGTGTCAGGGTTACGTTTCCACACATTTACCTGTAATTTCATACATTCATGGCATACATAACATAATGACGGAAATTTAAGTTCTTATTCCATAAATATTCTATTCTAAGTTCTAAATCAACGTAACAAAATATGTTTAACCAAACATTCCACTTATTATCTCCATTAGAGACTTATTACATGTTCAAAGGAAAAAAATCTACTTTAATAAAGAGACTAGGCGAAGCATCTTCATGTCATTTCAGCCCAATCGTCCGCCATTTGCTGCCATGAGCCTTCGAACACCTCGTTGTAGTATCCAATTCCCTTACTAGATCTTCACCTGGATTATCTGATATATGGTTGGATAGCGTTAAACGTTATCATAGTGGGGAATATTCCCTCCAAGATAATCAAGAATAATAATAATGGTACAAAGTAAATGCAAGCAGGATATTATCATTTAATCAAATCAAAACAACCAAGTAAAAAATCTTTATTAATGCGATGCATGAAATGCATGCTCTGGCTAAGGCACCCTGGCTAGAAATCATAATACATGAAGTGGGAGACTCCCTGTTACGACTTCACGCTAGCCACTAGTCACCAAAGGTTCTTGGGACGCACAAGCCCATAGTTTTGCCCGACCACGTGAGAAACAGGACGCTCATAGCCCAAATCTACACGTGACAGTGTACGGGAGAAGTAGGACGCTCTAGCCTATTCTCAATTCCGTACACCCACATGGAGCCAAGTGAATGCATGACTTTGTTTCCCCTTTTATTAAGTATTTTACATACAACCATTTTTAGCAACTCACTGGACACTATGGGGAGTCACAAGTGACCCAGCATAGGCCAACAGCTCAGGCTTAATGTCCATGGCACCAACCCCACCTCATGAGAATTTGTATACCATTAGTGTCCACTCATTGTCCTGTTTTATGTTTTCATCATGTCCTAAAAAATCAATGTTGTACATCATGACTAAATTCATTAAAATACCCATGTAATGTAAATGGGTCCAATCAAGCATCATGTACATGTAAGGATCCATTAACAAACAATCACTTCATTCTCTCAATTAAGTCAAGATATATTCTTCCATCATGGACACCTCTCACAGGTTCCATCTCTCTACATCAAATAATTTTACCAACTTAGGGACAAAGAGTATACAATAATGGGATGTCCATATGATGATCTTATACACATATTTCATATCACAATATGAAAACCAATGTTACTTGTAATACATGGACTAAAAAAATAAGGGCATAGATTTCACAAAAATAAATAACACAAATACACATGCTTCTTAGTCAAAAATAAAAAAAAAGGAATCACATCATCATATAATGATATTCATTACAAATCTCACATCAAACTTCATGTTATATGGATAAGTAATTCAAAACAAAATAACTTCACATGCCACAAAAGAAACTTATGATAATCGTGATATTATTAATGAATGGCTTGAAGGAAAATTCTCATCTTAAAGATCGATTAATTTGGAAGCCGTAAATGCTAAGAACTTTGCTGGAAAAACAGAGAGGCTCAACCGAGAAACACTCCTCTCTCTCTCTCTAAATTCGTGCATTAGGGCTCATTTGCTAAGAGAATGCTTTAATTAGGTTAGGAGGGTCGGATTTTAGGGTTAGAAGAGGGTAGCATGGCTACATGTGCACGGTTGCGATAGAAAGTGGATTAAAGTGAGGTTTCAGGCCGGATTTGGAAAGCGTATACACAACGAATGAAAATGAGATTTTGGACATGAGCTATGATGAGTATGGGGCACAAAATGGATGTGATAGATTTTGGAATGGGGTTCACATGCGATCGAACGGTTGGCGTGAAGTTTTAAGGAAAGAGATGTGATGAAAATAGAAAATTACAAACGGACGGTTTATCTGACAATCTGACACCTAGGATGGGTTTAGATTAGTCCATTTAGGTATGTGGGGTCCACAAATCAAAGCTCTACAACCTTTTGATAGGTCTCTTGTATGTGAGAAGGTTCTAGAGAAAAATCTTCAAAAATTTAGAAAGCTCAGTTTTGGAGGGGATTCTCTATGTTGGTTAGCTTGGAGAGATCTTCAGGATCCTCTAGAAGCATCCCTAGATTCCCATGTGAAGAGGATTCCCGGATTGGAAGTTCTAAGATTCCAACGGTAGATTTGGAAGGAGAGATCAGGCTGAATACGGGATAGAATGAAGAGATTTTTTGTAAGAGGGGGTTTTGATGGAATACAAAGAGGATGAACGGTTCAGATCTGCAAAAGGTTGTTCACATAGTAGACACACAAGGAGCGCAGCGGTGGCAGTAAGTGAAGAAAAAAAATAGAAATTTCTTTTTTTGTCGTGTGGTGGTGGTTTGACCGTGCACTAAACGTGCATATGACGCATGTGAGCCCCACTATGATGTATATATTAAATCCACTCCATCCAGCAGGTGAGTCTCATGATTTTAGGCGTTGACACAAAAATTGGGACAAATCCGAGATCGGGTGGCCCACTTATGATCCATTTTCTGATTAGGGCTTTTGTAGGATGATCGGAGGGCTGAAATTCGACGTGTACGGCTAAAATGTACCCAAAAGCTTAAGTCCAGGGTTTTGCATGAAAGTGATCGTTAGAAACTATAATACTTAAAAATAGCATCTTAACTTACGATTAACTAATGGCATTTCGTAATTATCTGAAAAGTACGTGGTTTTTTAAATCTGATCTTTCTACGACGTTTATGGGATCATTCTAAGCAACTTTTGTAAAGGGTCCCCTATCAGATCTCATATGGATATCCCGCTATTCATAAATCAACGGTAAATGTACGATAATTAATTAAAAATAAATTTTCAAAAATTTTCAAATAAATCTCGAAAATCTGAGGCGTTACATAGATATACTATATTCCTTATGGTGTGGTCATCCAGCAGAGAGAGAGAGAGAGAGAGAGAGAGAGAGAGAGAGAGACGTGTGACGGGAGGGCCCGCCACTATGATCCTCCTTGAAAAGCTTGGATCTAATATACATTGAGATGGGTCCCACACTTGCCTGGGCCCTCAAATCATAATCAAGGGTGGGGATCTCATCCCCACCAAAACAAAGGTCAATGTGACCCAAATCAACAATTTAAACATCATGATGGGGTCTACGGTTGGTGGACCCCTCATGGATAAAAACACACACATAATGGTGGGCCACCGGCCACACCGCTTGTGTTACAAATAGGGTCATCAAGTGAGATCCACACCATTAAAAGGTGGGGCCCACTCGAGCCCTAGCTTCTACAAAAAAAACCTAAAGGGAAGTAGATGCACCCACCTTCTTCTTCTCTTCTTAGGCTCCTTAGATTCCTCTCCTCCTAAGCTAACTTTTTAATGGTAGATGATGAAGGGAGGATGGTTGGATGGATAGGATGGAGGGTGGGGAGATGGGTTTGGATTTTTCTTAACTTGAAAATGAAGGGATGGGAGAGGTATGAGAGGGGAATGAGAGAGGAGAGGAGTTGTATGGCTTTAATGGAGTGTGAGGTATGGGTAGCATTAATTAGTTAGTTGAAAGGTATGAGTTTTGTTAACTTGTGGGGATAGAGAAATAAATGAGTATGGGATTTAATTGATAGGTTGTTGGATTTATGGAGCTACCTTGGGATCCGTGCGAGTGGGGCCCATGCCACATGTATGTTGCGCGGTCCACCGTAGATTGCGCAAGAGACTTCAACTTCTACACCGGGTATCGCAATGGAGCATGCCTCGCGATGTTGGAATCGAAGCGTCGACGCGGTCACCAGTGTACAAGTCTGGGGTTGTTTCGGTGTTAAAATAAGATTGTGATCAGAAATCGTCGATCTAGTCAGTCTGAGACATGCCAGAGTTGAAAAAACGAATTGTACGATCGGTTAATCAGGATACAGATCTTACAGCTCTCCCCTCCTTATAAGAATTCCATCTTCGAAATTCACAATCAAACCAAGTTAAGGGTATGTTTGATAGCTGTGAAATGAAATGAAATGAATGTAAATAAGTAATGATTACTTACCTTCCTGTTTCCTTAGAAATGCACGTTATCCCATAAAGTCTTATATTGGGTAGCGTGCTAAGCACCAAAATCATGTGGGCCCCATCATGATGTATGTGTTATATCCACACCATCCATTCATTTTTCCAAATCATTTTAGGGCATGAGCCTAAAAATGAGGCAGATCAAAAGCTCAAGTGGCCCACAATAAGAATAATTACGTCTACCATTGAACCTACTGTTATCTATGGTGTGGTCCACTTGATCTTTGGATTTGTCTCATTTTTGGACTCATGTCCTAAAATGATTTGAAATGATGAATGAGTGGTGTGGATATAACACATACATCATGGTGGGGCCTACAGAGTTTTGAATTGAAAGGAGGTTAAAATTTCCATGGTTTTCGAGGTGGAATTCCATCTCTCTATCAAACAAGTGTAAAAATCATCATATGCACTTACTTTCATTTCATTTCATTTACCTCCAATCAAACAAGCCCTAAACAAGACACGTAAGTATGCATATATAGATGGGAACCAAAAAGCATATATCAACAAAATGTTGCCCACTCCACATGATACGCATATGCCTCCCGATGATGTTAATATCCCCTGGCGTCTGCCACAAAATGTCGAGGTCAAGGGGGCAACTCTCTACTGTTGCTAACGAGATGGGCAATCCCTAATACGATGCCCTATCGTTCTGCATCCTGCACAAATGCCTTTGAATGGTCTTTGCATGGTTGGTGATCTTAGTGCTGTTAGCGGCTTTTATGGATGAAAATTCCTTCGACGCCTAGTTTTACGGACCTACGATTGGAAAGGTTGGTGCTATTGGTGCTTTGCGCCATGGTTGTTGCTTAAGAACTCTTGGTCATTGGGGGTAGTCCTTTCTTCGATGGACGACTTCGCAGCATTCAAAACAGTGACCTGAGATCCGCAGTGGGACCTTCTTTGATGGTTGTGTCGTTTGAGAGCTGTTGGGGGAGAACTTCCTCTTCTTGCTACTGCTTGGAGGTGCATGTTGTTGCTCGAATAAAGTCGTCATGAATTGGAGCATTATCCTTTGAATTGCTCCACGCTAACAAGGGCGACAGGCGCTAACTCTGGTTGGGACGTACCAACCTTAACCTCAACTCCTGGTATTGTGTCCATCTTTAAAAAGAAGGGACAATAAACCCTTAATCTTAAAAAACTAACAAACTATAAATATACTACAATCGAAGAACTATGACATTGGGAATTCTAATAATTCTAAGTTCGCAAATATCAACAAATAAAGAGTGATCTAATCCTAGAACACTAAGTAGACACATTGCGTTCTTCACAGGTAGCTCCTAAGTTTGGCTGATTATCTATATTGTGCTCTTGCATAGTCGTTGTAGACCGGTTATTCATATCACATGATCGTGTAGCCTAATTAGTCTAAGTTCTAGTTTAGACTTATCATCATGCTTTACTACTTACTCTGACAATTATTATGTTTGTCATATGCATTGTGCATACACACACGCACTCTACTAGTAAGCTTTGTAGAAAGCTTATACATGTTTGTTACACTGCAGGTTATAACATTGTGTATCAATAACGTTGAGCCAGAGTTGTGAGTGCAGTAGCATGATGTGTTGGATTACACACAACTTTTATATTTACACATTGTGTATTTACCTTTCAATATTGTATGTAAAAGAAATGATTTAGTCGAAATATTGTGCTTGTCTCAGATGGTACTCATATGGCGATGCTCATATTATGAGAGGAAAAATTAGATCCTAAAATCCTTCTTTTAGGATCCCAGGATAAGAACCTAGCGTGTGGAGCTAAGATTCAAGACTGGGGTATTAAGAGGCTGCCACCTCTGAATTCAAGTTACGGCAAATGGACACCAGAAATCGAATTTGGGGCATGACAGAAGTTGGTATCAAAGCATGTATGACTTGGGAGCTACTTGTGAAGAACGCAATGTATCTAGTTAGTGTTTTAGGATTAGATCACTCCTCACTTGTTGATATCTGCAAACATAGAATTATTAGAATTCTCAATGTCATAGTTCTTCGATCATAGTATGTTTATGGTTTGTTAGTTTTCTAAGATTAGGGGTTTATTGGACCTTCTTTTTAAAGATGGACACAACACCAGAAGCTGAGGTTGAGGTTCATATGTCCCAACCAGAGTTAGCGCTTGTCACCCTTGTCAGCGCAGAGCAATTCGAAGTAATGCTCCAATTGATGATGACTTTATTCGAGCAACAACAAACACCTTCAAGCAGTAGTAAGAAGAGGAAGTCCTCCCCCAACAACTCTCAGACGATGCAACCATCAAAGAAGGCCCCATCGTGGATCTCAGGTCACTGTTTCGAATGCTGGGAAGTCGACCATCGAAGAAAGGGATGCCCCCCAATGACCAAGAGCGCCTAAGTAACAACCATGGCGCAAAGCACCGATAGCACACACCCTTCCAATCATAAGTCCTCGTAGAACTAGGCGTCGAAGGAAGGTTCATCCATAGAAGCCGCCTACAACACTAAGATCAACAGTCATGCGAAGATCATTCAAAGGCATTTGTGCATGATGCAAAATGATAGGGCATCGAATTAAGGACTGCCCATCCCATCAGTAGCAGTATAGAGTTGCCCCCTCAACCCTAACATTTTGTGGCAAATGCTATAAGAGATCGACATCATCAAGAGGCATATGCTTATCATGTGGAGCAAGTAACATTTTGTTGATATATGCTTTTTTATTCCCATCTATATGTGTATACTTACGTGTCTTGTTTAACTTAGTTTGATTGTAAATTTTGAGATCGAATTTCTTATGAGGGGAGAGTTGTAAGACTCGTATCCTGATTAACCGACCGTACACTTAGTTTTCAGCACTGGCACGTTCTGGACTGACCAAATCCGTGATCTCTAATCACGACCATGGTTTAGCACCGCAATGACCCGAGACTTGTACCCTAGTGATCGCGTCGGCGCTGCGATTCCAATGTCGCACGGCACGCTCCATTTCGATACCTGGTTTAGAAGTTGATGTCTTTCACGCAATCTAAGGTGGACTGCACAACATACACATGGCTGGGCCCCACTTACACATATCCCAAGGTAGCTCCATCAATCCAATAACCCATCAATCAAATCCCATACTCATTTATTTCTCTCTTCCCACAAGTCAACAAAAACCATACATTTCAACCAACTAATTAATGTTACTCATGCCTCTCACTCCATTAAAGTCATGTAACCCTTCTCCTCTCTCATTCCTCTCTGTACCTCTTCCATCCCTCCATTTTCAAGCTAAAAAAAATCCAAACCCATCTCTCCACCCTCCATCATATCCATCCTCCATCATATCCATCCAACCATCCACGGTTTTAAAGTTAGCTTAGGATGAGAGGAGGAGCCAAAGAAGAAGAGAAGAAGGTGGGTGCATCGATCCACTGTTTTGGAACAGTAGGGCCCACACGGTCCTAAACCATCTGATACAGTGTGTGGTCCCTTCATAAAGGTCTCAGTGACCTTATCGACGTGATTGGATGGCCAGTAAACATCAAGGTGGGCTGGGACAGTTTCAACAGTGGACACCCCTGTCCTAACTGTTTGCTGTGGTATGGTCCATTTGAGATCTGAATGGGGCACAGATCTTGGTCCATGGCCTAAAATGATCTGGAAAACAGGATGAACGGCATGGATGAAACATATACAACATGGTAGTGACCACGAGTGTGGACCCACTACAACGCCCAAAAGGCTTCTCACGAAAGCTGGACACCAACGTCCACCGGGAGCGGATTAGGTGAGACCCCGGATCCACCGAGGTGGGTGGGACCCCTGACTGTGGGCCCAATGTGATGTATGTGATTATATCCATGCCGTCCATTCGTATTGAAACTTTATTTTAGGGCATGATAAAAAAAAAAAATTTGAAGCAGTTCCAAATTCCAGATGGGCCATGGTACAGTAAACAGTGGTGACTGACCATTAAAAGCTTCCTGTGGACCACAAAAGCTTTGGATCAAGATGACATTTATGTGGTCTCTTCATCTAGGTGTTAGTGACCTTATCAACAGGTTGGATGGCAAATAAAAAATCCTGTGGAATCCATGAAGTTTTCAATGGTAGAGATTTAATCATGACTGTTTCTGTGGTGTGGTCCACCTAAGATTTGATTCAACTTCATTTTTTGGGATCATAGCCTAGAATGAGCGTTCAAAATGGTTGGACGGTGTTGATTTATGATATATACATCACCGTGAGCCCCACACTCAGAGGTCCCCCCACCCCGGTGGATCCGGGGTCTCACCTAATCCGCTCCCCGTCCAGCAACCTTCCCCCCTCCTCTTTCTTCTCAATTTATTTATTTAATAATAATATTAATAATAATTTTGATTTCAGCTCCGTAGGATCCATACAGGGAAGATCCGATCCGCCCATCAGATTGGCCAGCCCATGGAAACCCTAGAGAGACTTGACTTGAGCAGGTTTCGTTGTATAAAAACATCACAGCGGACCTTAGAATGGTTTCAACAGCTGGCTTTGTTTCTTTTAGCACGGCTCATTTGAGATCTGGATTTTATTCATTTTTTGAGCACCTGGCCTAAAATCATATGGAGAAACAGATGAACGGTGAGGATTAAACGTATACATTAAATTTTTTGAGTTCTGGATCAAACTGATATTTGTATTCTCCCTTCAATGCCTTCATCCTGGCTACACGTGTTTAGGAAGCAGGTCACGTGTGACGTTGCCTAAATTGGATGGCAATTAAACATCATGATGGGCCATAGGAAAGTTTCAATAGTACGCATCACTATCATCACTGTTTTCAATGGTGTGGCCCATCCAACATCTAGATCTTTCTCATCTTCCGGTCTCTCGCCTAACATAAGCTGGAGAAATAGATAGACGGCGTGGATTAAATACTAACATCAAGGTGGGTTTCACAACTGAGCCACCCGTCCACGCCCAAAATGGGTTTCCGCCCCTGACGGTGTTGGGCAGCGGCGTCCTCTAGACGCTGTCTGTCCAGTGGCTTTTATTATTATTATCATTTTCTATTTTTATTATTTTCACAGCAAGGTGGGGTCCACATAGAAAATCCTATCAATCCATCCGTCAGTCTAATTCATGGTGGACCCAATGAGCCCTGGTTTGGACAGGCTTCATGGTGTAAAAACATCACAGTGAGCCTAGAAAGGTCCCGACAATAGGCATCATCATTACCATTGTTTTCTATGATGCGGCCCACCTAAGATTTAGATCTGGCTGATTTTTGTGAATATACCATATAATGGCCTGAGAAAACAGATGGACGACATGGATTAGACACATGCATCAAGGTGGGGTCTATAAGTGTGGACAACGTAGATATACTACTTTCCTTATGGTGTGGTCATTAAGCAAGGAGAGAGAAAGAGAGATGGGAGGGCCCGCCACTATGGCCCTCCTAGCAAAGCTTGGATCTCATATACATTGAGATGAGTCTCATACTTACGTGGGCTCTCAAATCTGAAAGTACGTCGGTAGTCTAACATGACACCTTTGTATATGCGGAAGCTTAAAGAGCAACTAGAATTATGGCTAAGACCTATAGGAGGGGGTGATAAGGACCTTTTGAAATTCTTTTCGCCTACTTACACAATTTTAACAAATTAAACTAAGTAAGCAAGAACACTTCAGCTTCCAAGCCTAAGTGGGTCCAATCACAAGACTAGCATGTGGTTAAGCAATAAACAACCTAGTCTAAGCATGCATAGGTAAACAAATGATTTAACTAATCGAGCTTCTAACCTATGCAACCTATGTAGACTTATGAGGATGGATCAATGAGCTCAAGTCTACACAACTAGTGAAAGTACATCTTGTGTGTGGATGTGCCTATCTAGTGCCTAGCATACATTCCTATCAAGCATTCATAATTAAGCAATTAAACTTACAATGCTAAGATATCAATGTGCGCAATTCAATCACAAGCACAAGCATGTATAGTGGTTCGACTTTGGGTCTACTCCACTCCCGGTTCAAGTACTCAACTCCTTTGAGCACACCAGCATTCACTATCGAAGGTTTTAAATGAAGTTCACCTCTCAACCTTTACACGGAGGTTTTACCGGTTCACCTCTCAACCATAACTGGAGTTTTAGACAAAAGGCTAACTCTCAACCCGACGCACATTCACTCCCGTGTCGGAGGCTCCCCTTAGAGACTTTGTTTAGGCCTGGCAAACGGGCCAAGAAGTGCCAAACAACCCCTAGTCTTTAGGCCGACAAACAAGTCAAGGAGCGGCCAACGTCCCTAGATCGAGTTTAAGTAACAAACTCTACACTCAACTCCCAAAGGGAATTGAGTTGATGGACTCTCAATAAAGACAACCTTACTTGTCGGATGAGCCCCTTGTTCAGCGCCGGTTCGGGTTGCTTGATCTTCGCTCTCTCATGCTTCAATCAGCTTCCCTTGCTCCCACGATCATGTTGCCGTTGCGTCGCCAATGCCGCAGCCACACTTGATCAATCACCTTGCTTTTGATGCCTTTGAGATGCCCAATGTGATAGGAGAGTAGGTTTGAGAACTCTACAACTAATGGGAATGGGTTACCTAGAATCTCTCTCCTACAACGATCTCATCTTAGAGTTTTAGACAAGGATATGCCTATCAAAGAAGGTCCAAACTCTAAAGATCAAGAGGGGATGAAAGTCATCTTCTTCATAAGCTTGGAATGCTCCAATCTTGTGTTAAAGCACAAGGAAGATGCCTTGCATAGGTTGGGAATGAGCCTCAAACGGTCTCCGACAATGGTGGCTTCACTCCTCTCAAAATCCCTCTCATTACCTCTCAAAACAAGCCAAGCCCCTTTATAAAAGGATGTGCAACGGATTTAAATAGGCAAATAACGGCTAGTGCCGACCGGTCGTCCAGGGGTCCAAAACCGGTCTGGACCGGTCAGCCAGAGGCCTATTGAAGACAGAAGCTTGCTGTCTTAGCGGGGGGGTCTGTCCGACCGGTCTTGACCGGTCGGTCCATTGCCTGCTCAACGCAGCAGCTTGCTGTATAGGCTGGAAACCTGTTCGACCGGTCTTGACCGGTCGGTCCAGTCTAGCCGACCGGTCTTGATCGGCCAGACAGGCCTGAGTTCAGCCAGATCGTTTGTTGACCCAACTTTCACACAACCCCAGTCTATGGCCAAGGTTAGGATGATCTTTAGGGACTCCTAGGGCTAATCTATGATGACTAAGGGTATTCCTAAGATGGTCAAGGTCATCAAAGAGGTTAAGGGTTAGGTTTTGGTCAAGGTTAAGGCACATCAAGGCATCACTTTTACATATATCTTCTTCCTTGATGCAGCATGGCCACTTGAGTCTTCGGTCTTCGTCTTCATTAAGCTCAATCGACACTAGACTCACTGACCTAAGTGATTGACAAACAAGGTGCACTAGTATGCCACAGAAAAAGTGCACGAACAAAATCATAATCAAGGATAGGGATCTCATCCCTACCAAAACAAAGGTCCATGGGACCCAAATCAACATTTTAAACATTACGAAGGGTCTACGGTTGGTGGACCTCTCATGGATAAAAACACACACATAATGATAAGCCACCAGCCACACCACTTGTGCCACAAAATAGGTCATCAAGTGAGATCCACACCATCAAAAGGTGGGCCACACTCGAGCCCTAACTACTACACAAAAACCCAAGTGGAAGTAGATGCACCCACCTTCTTCTTCTCTTCTTTAGCTCCTTAGATTTCTCTCCTCCTTAGCTAACTTTTTAATAGTGGATGATAGAGGGTGGATGGTTGGATGGATAGGATGGAGGGTGGGGAGATGGGTTTGGATTTCTCTTAGCTTGAAAATCGAGGGATGGGAGAGATACGAGAGAGGAATGAGAGAGGAGAGGGGTTGTATGATTTTAATGGAGTGAGAGGTATGGGTAGCATTAATTAGTTGGTTGAAAGGTAGGGGTTTTGTTAACTTGCGGGAAGAGAGAAATAAATAGGTATGGGCTTTGATTGATGGGTCGTTGGATTGATGAAGCTACCTTGGGATCCGTGCAAGTAGAGCCATGTCACGTGTATGTTGCACGGTCCACTTCAGATTGCACGAAAGACTTCAACTTCTAAACCAGGTATCGCAATAGAGTGTGCCATGCGGCGTTTAAATCCCGAAGCCAACGTGGTTGCCAGGGTATAAGTCTCGGGTCGTTGCTGTGCTAAAACAAAGTCATTATTAGAGATCTCCAATCTATTTAATTCGGGACGTGTCGGTCGGTTAATTAGGGTATGGGTCTTACTCAATCGATTTGAAATTGGGTCTGGACTTATCAATGTTGTTATTCTAATTTTGGCCTCTATCGACTGGTTGCATGACCGGTTAGACAGACCAGTTGACCGGTCTGAAAATGGCCAGGGATCTATTTTTAGTTGTTGTTCCTCTATGGCCTCTGATGACCGGTCGGCCAGGGGCGAAGACCGGTTGACAGCTATGAGTTCTGCTATTTTAGATGTATTGTTTACAACAGCTCATGCAACCTCTTGGGCCAATCTTTGGGTGATTTTTTGGAACACCTAAGGTTAATCTAAGATGATTAAAAGTATGTTTATTAGGTCAAGTCATCTAGAGGTTTGAGTTTTAGGTTAGGTTCAAGGGTTCAAGGCTCACCAAAGCATCTCATTTACCTGTTTTTTTTTACTTGATGTAGCAGGTTCACTTGAGTCTTCAGTCTTCATCTTCTTTAAGCTCAACTAATACCTATACTCACCGAACTATGTCATTGACAAATAAGGTACACTAGTATACCACAGAAAAGTGCACTAACACATTTTAAGGTAGGATCCCATAAAATGAAGCAAATATAAATCTCAAGTGGATCACACCACAGAAAAAGATGTTCACTAAATGCCCATCATTAAAAACTTCTTAGGGTCCTGCTGCTCTCAATTCAATCAAGTATGCCCACGTGTGTGAACGAGAGCTTAGATTAGATATTCGTGTGTGAGTATTATGTGTGGGCGTGCCAAAGTCTACTTGACTCAAGGGTTGATTGAATTATTGGTGTACCGTACATTGAGATGGGTAGACTGGAGATTGGACACTAGATCTAGATCCCCTCGACCATCTTTTATGCTCCATTCATGTGATTTATGAAAGGATAGGAGGTGAAGCCTTTCAAATGAGTTCTTTTTGCCTTATAACATAAACGTGTGAGTCTTTGACTTAATGACTTTTTTTTTTCACCAGCATTCACTTCAATATTTTTTAAAGGAACACGTTTACACAAACAGAATACTAAAGGAAAAGTGTTATTGATTTCATTAATGTATATGAATAATGCTCATTACAATTGATAAGTCATAGGACAACTAAATAATAATAAATGAGAAAATGAAAAATATGGATAAATACCTGATGCACCTATCGAAGCAAATGATCAAGGTGGGTGTGATCAACTAAATCAGAACTTAGTTGATCACTATTTATAATTTAAAGTTGCAAAGAATTAATTTACTCCTAAAGTACTATAGCGGGAGCCGCTAGGTAGTAGCTATATGGACATTAGGCTAAGCTAGGAAATGAAAGATAAATGTAAAAGATAGGTCATTTGGCATGGGGCCTTGAGCTCTTCTTCAATTACTCCTTTTATAGCTTTATTAAGGCGGTGAAACCTTCGCTAAGGTTTCCTTGCTAATCTTGGATCATTCACTCTCACATCGCGAACTTTTCAGACAAAAATATCTCATCGGTAGACCTGAAAACTCTCAACCAAGAAGATCTATGAAAAGTTATTAGCCGTCAAATCTCAGATTTCCAATCCTACACGTAGATGTTCTCCTATTGGACCCTTTCAACTTTATTAAGGAAGCATCTTTCGCTTAATCATAATCGTTTACTAAGATGATCTAATGTAGATTACTTAGTTCTTGTCAGGAGTGAGATTTGACACCAGATACCAATATGACATCAGAGATGAACTGAATCGCATCAAGTTCTCACATTCTCTTGATTCTGAATGGGACATGGTACCCAACCCGAATAATGTGGTTGTTTCTCCTAATTATGGTTCGGTTCAAGGCTAGATTCGTTTGGACATTTGTCCAATATGTGAACCTTCGGAATCTCTTCGAACCTTACAACCCATCTGAATATCTATGAGAAGATTTCCCATTTCGAAAGGACTTCGAGAGGCGGACCTTGCTGAAAACATCATAGCCGAATTTGTAATAAGATCCATGTTATCAACATTTCTCTTATAAACGTGGTTGGCACGTTGCCTCATTAATGGGCACAATAATCATCACCACATGGTAGGTGTTGATTCACTTTCCAAACTGCGGGCATAATGGCTTGTGCCTTTCACGTTAATAAGTGAATATGTATTGCCGAAGTGATGTAGAACGGGTCGCTAATTATTTCATGGCCCAGATGGATCAAAAGAAGACCGGTCGGAGTCAAAAGTGATCCGGACCGTCAGGACCTTAAACCGGCTGTATCTCACAATTCAGAATGAGTTTCGGGACATATAATATATCAATTTGGGGTAGCTCGAGCTACTTTAGCCAACCAACCCAGTTATGCTGGGTTGCCCAGGCCGGAATCGCGAGATTCGACCGTATCGACGGTCATTAGGCTAGTTTATTTTCAGTTTTACTATTTATAGTAAGTTTTAATTCGATCATAACTTGGGATCTGTAGGGCTTTAGAGTTAGTGCCCAACATGAAAAGGGCTTAGAATATTTAGTAGAACAACTTAGTTGAGGCCGTTTGGTAACTTTCTATTTTTGGCCGAAAACCAAGAGTTCTAGTAGGATTGAGCGACTTCTATGAATAGTAAGTTTACTATTTATAGTAAGTTGCGTTTTCTAGGAGTTTAAGTTGGAGTTGGAGTCTGATACTTTACCTAGGGTTTATTTTCCTATTTATATGCATTGTAATTCCGTTTTTATTCATTCAATTATTAATAAATCAATTATTCGGAATTAATTTCATCTTTTTATCTTTTATTTCTTCTCGTGGATTCGAGAAACACTCGGTTAGGGAGACGATGATCGACTTACCACGTCCTCCCTGCGTCATTGGTATCAGAGAGAGGTTTCTTCCTCAAGACGATGACCTCTAATGAAGGGTTGGATCCTCATCCTAAGGACGATGCTCCTAAGGGACTATCTAACGGCAACAGCTTTCGAAGCAACATTCGGAGCAGCACAATGGGAGAACCGGTTGATCCTGCAAGGTATACAGGCGACCCTCGACCGAATTGCAGCATCGTTAGCTCCGCTTCGAGCCCAAAGCGACTAACAACCACCAACAGCCGCTATACAGGACAATCCCATTGTCCGTAGAGCACCCCAGGTGGATAATCGTAGGGCTACACCGGACAACTCAGAACCAAGCGATGACGAGGTCGAAGACAGTTTGGTACAACGACCTGCGCTAGGGAATGAGCGGGTGGAACGAGCAGAATGAGACTATCGGGGCAAAGCTGATCTTCCCAGCTTTAATGGCCTACTTTGAATAGAGGAGTTCCTCAACTGACTAGCAGAGGTCAAACGATACTTCGACTATATGGAAGTGCCAGACGACAAGAAGGTAAAACTAATTGCATATAAATTTAAATTCGAATCACTTTTAACTCCGATCGATCTTCTTTTGATCCATCTAGACCATAAAATAATCAGCGACCCGGTCTACATCACGAAGGAACATCAAACAAAAAATACTCTCAAGCAAAAATAAGTTTTGCAACATTTGCAGTCATATAATACCATTATGTGGCGGCCTTTTATGGGTTCACATCATCAGGTGCGACAAATCATTTATTTGTCATCTAACCGATTGGTATGGCAAGGAGAACAGCAGCTTGATCGAAAACTTTGTGGCTCCCAAGATCTTACCGATGGAAATTCGATCCTTACCGTATAGTCGACGTCAGATTTTTATACCCTTCATTTTTGTGGGTGCGGATTTCCTGCGAAAACGCAAGTTCCAGTACTAAGAACCAAGGTGGGGCCCACAGTGATTTTTTTATGAATCCACCCTGTTCATCCGTTTTGGGAGCTCATTTTAGGACGTGAGAACAAAAATGAACCGGATCCGAGACTCAATTGGGTCTCACTAAAGGAAAAGGTGGGTAGGTAAATTACTACCGTTGAAACCTCCCTGGTTCCACATTGATGTTTATATGACATCCATACCGTTCATAACGTCACTACTACTGGGATGAACTGGAAACACGAATATTATACTGATTCAAAACTCCTGTGGCTCCACAAATATTTCAACTGTGAACGTTTAATCCTCACATTTTCGGCCCACTTGAGTTTGGATCCGGTTCATTTTTGTATTCATGTCCTAAAATGAGCTCACAAAACGGATGGATGGAGTGGATTCATTAAAAAAATCACTGTGGGCCCCACTTTGGTTCCCAGCGCAGGAACTTCCTGCGGAAGGCTTCCGCAGGAAATCCGCGCCCCATTTTTGGGACATCGCTCTTGGCAAAATTGATGGACACGTGGATAGGAGTTGCACGGGCACGACTTTGGTAGATCCTAACTATGGGGGCCACCATGATGTATGTGACTGACATCCACGCCGTCCATCCATCTTTACAGCTCATTTTAAGGCATAATTCGAAAAATGAAGTGGATCCAAATCCAAATGACAGGTGGACCACACCATAGAAACAGTGGTGATTGGCCATTAAAAACTTTCTGCGGGCGCAAAAGTTTTAGATCAAGCTGATATGCGTCTGATCCCTTCGTCCATGTCTTCTGGTACCCAGGTCGGATGTAAAATAAACATTTGGTGGCCCCCAAGTGGGTATTCAATCAACAAAATCTCCTGAGTGGTCCATCTAAGATTTGGATCTGCTTCATTTTTGGGTCAGTAACTTGTCAAAACAGATAGACGGCATGGATCTAAGGCACATACATCAAGGTCGGCCCCACATTCTCCACGGATCCACAATATTAGGTCTGAAGTCTAAAAATCTGGGCGCGGATTTCCTGACGAAAGCCTTGCGCAGGAAGTTTCTACGCTGGAACCAAGACGGAGCCACAGTAATGCTTTTTGATAAATCCACCCCGTCCATCCGTTTTGGGAGCTCAATGAACCGGATCCAAGACTCAAGTGGGCCCCACTAAAGGAAAAGGTTACTACTGTTGAAACCTCCCTGGGTCCACAGTGATGTTTATATGACATCCATACCGTTCATAACGTCACTACTACTGGGATGAACGGTAAACACAAATATTATCCTGATTCGAAACTCCTGTGGCTCCACAAATATTTCAACTGTGGACGTTCAATCCTCAAGTTTTCGGCCCATTTGAGTCTCTGATCCGGTTCATTTTTGTTTTCATGTTCTAAAATGAGCTCCCAAAACGGATGGACCGGGTGGATATATCAAAAAAATCACTATGAGCCCCATCTTTGTTCCTAGCGCAAGAACTTCCCGCACAAGGCTTTCGCAGGAAATCCGCCATCTGGTGGTGGTGGATCCAAAACTCAGGTGAGCCATAACACAGGAAACAGAAGGAATTGAACGTTTGGGGTGACAGAAGTTTTGTATCAGGATGATATTTGTGACTACAGTTTATCAGAGTGATAATAACACTACGAACGGTTTGGATGGCATATAAACATCAGGTTCATCTCCAGGAAGGTTTCGACGGTGGCATTTTCTGTTCCCACTATTTCGTGTGGTATGGCACACCTGAGTTTTGAATCCGCCCGATTTTTATATTCCTACCCTATTTTGGTCTTAAAAAAAAAAAGGAAAAAGAGAGAGAGAGCGGGGAAAGGGGCATCAGAGCAGAAGAAGAGGAAGAGCAGCCGCAGCAGCATAAGAAGAAGGTTAGTATTTTTTTTTTCAAAAATCCTCGCCTCGATTCAACCCCGTATAGCATAACGGTGGTTTCGTATCAGCGGTTACAGCTGAAGCATATACGATTTGGTACATGCAGGTTACACTGGATTGAGTATGAATATGTACCACATACTAACACTTTTAATCAACACTTTCTTTCTTGTAAATCAAGTGGTTAGGATCATCCATCCAACTATATTTTTTTGAGGTGGATCAACTTTTTTTGGGTTAGTTCATACACCCACTGTTAGTACACACCCATCCCCTGTTAGTCACATCACAATGTTAGCCACCCCCACTATGGGAATCGATGCCATTACCTCAGTGTTGAAACGAGGCTATCTTCACTCAGTCTGACACTTGAGCTATGGACCTGGGTGTTTGAGGTGGGTCACTTGATTAGCAGAATGGATCTTGTATCCTTAGTAGATCTCAAAAAGAGAGACTATCATATACAACCCATTACCCATTATTTGCTATTAACATGCACTGAACACCAAATCCATACCCGAAGTCAGTCATATCAAGATTGGAAAGGTTGAGGAGAGGTTTCTTCTGGTCAGGAGCTAGTGAGGCGAGGAAGTTCCATCTTCTTAAGTGGGACGAGGTTTGTAGGCCGATTGCAGAAGGGGGAGCTGGCATTAAACTGTTGGGGGAGATAAATACGGCCTTGTTGGGCAAATGGATTTGGAGATTCAAGGTGGAGGAAAGTAAATTGTGGAGGAAAGTGATGGCTAGTAAGTATGGCACTCAGGAATGCGGATGGTTCGTGAAATCTT
The DNA here is from genome assembly GCA_003013855.2 of Liriodendron chinense. Taxonomy (NCBI): domain Eukaryota; kingdom Viridiplantae; phylum Streptophyta; class Magnoliopsida; order Magnoliales; family Magnoliaceae; genus Liriodendron; species Liriodendron chinense. Next base: position 239,829 of record ML058572.1, read on the forward strand.
CTTCGATGCATCGGGCTTCGGCTATTTGGAAGGCGGTAACAGCGATGGAGTATTATGTTCGTAGAGGCATATCCTTCTCTATTGGAAATGGGAACCGTATCAGATTCTGGGTGTGTGAACTAACGAGGCTCTCCTCCACATCCGATGCCCCCCCCCTTTTGGGTGGCGGTGTTCATATGGTTGGTCGGGCGCAAGAGGATCCTTACGATAGATAACTTGCAGAAAAGGGGAATGATTCTTCGGAACATTTGCCTTATGAGTATGGCTGACGAGGAGTCCATTGACCATTTGATGATTCATTGTCCCCTCGCCAGCGAGGTATGGTATTATTTCCTGTCGTCTTTCAATGTGCGATGGGCGATGCCGGAAAAGGTTGAAGATCTTCTTTGGGCTTGGCGGGGGGAGGAGTAGGGAAAGCAGCGAAAGCTAGGTGGAGGATGCTCATCATGGCAGTGCTTTGGGCTATTTGGAGAGCTAGGAATGATTGTTGCTTTCAAAATGTGCAGCCTAGGGCTGAGGTAATTAGTAGAAGAGTTTCTGGATTTTTAGAGAGTTGGGCTTAGAAGGTTTTTTTCGGGGTGTTCTTTTCCTTGGGTGTTTTATTCTTTGCTCCTGTTTGTGAGCTTCTTTTAACAATATTTTTGTCAACTTTCAAAAAAAAAAAGGTCTTGTTGTAAAAAGCTTTTAAAAAAAGGAAAAAAGAAAAAGGGTAGTGTGTAAAAGCTTTGTAGAGAAGCCTCAGTTGTTTTGGTCTGTATAGAGTATCATCAAGAAAAGAAAAAAAAGGAAGAAAAAAAATATCTCCTATATTCCCTGTTCTCTGATGATCAAACAAAAAGAAAAATTTCCCCTTCTTTGATGCTCCTCTTCCAATAGCCAACAAATTTAAATCTCTCTATTTTCCTAAATTTTTGTTCTTTTTTCTTTTCTTCCTCTTCATCTTCCCAATAGTTCAAACATGAAGATAACTTGGTATGAAAATTAGGACAATCCACTTATTGGGTGGGCCACATCAGTCTCAATCATAGCATCAATATTCCGTTGATTTTGACATTATGTTCAGCTCAATAAGTGGATCGGCTTGAATTCAATATAAGACTTAATAAATTTTGAGCTATTCCAAGAACATAAAGAACATTAGAGATAAGTTTAGATTTACCTCCCTTTGTTTGCACCAATATTACTCCCATGCCTTCAATCTTTTACAGCTTTCCATCTCCAAGCTTGACTTGTGAATTCACTTTTTCATCCAAAATGATGCAGCATTTCTGGTTTCTGTCATATGATTACTACAACCATTATCCACATACCAAATATCTTGTGATTCTTGATGGGTATTTAGGGATGAATAAAAGAGATGATTTGAAGAGCCATCTTTTTCAGAAAAATTTGCTTCACTCTTTTGTTGGAACCAATAGTCCTTTTGCATATGATTAGGAATCTTGCATCTTGTGCATCTGTATTGGTAATTTTCACTTGCATGCCTAAATTTCTTGCAAGCAATGCATTTTAGAGTAATTGTGTCATTTCCTTTATCATACCTTTGATTTCTGAAGCTATTACTTCCTCTTCTTCTTCCACGGCCTTGAGTAGGTATTTCCTCTGTGTCCATAGTTGAGAGTTTGATCCTCTTCCAAATTGTAGCATTTGAGATGAGCACCTTCTTTCGTTCTCTTTTTCGGCTTCTTGATCCCTCTTTTCTTTCAAATTCAACTTTGATTGAAGTTCTTGTTCTAATGGTTGCTCTGCAAACCTACTCATTCTTTTCTCATATGCTTCAAGAGAACCCATTAGTTCATGTACATATAAAGTAGATAAATCTTTAGATTCTTCAATAGTAGCAACAACATAATCAAATTTTGCAGGTAAGCTTCTCAATATTTTTTCAACAATTTTTCTATCTTGAATAATATCCCCATAGCTTTTAATTGATTAATGACAGCAGAAACCTTAGAAAAGAATGCTTGAACTGATTCATTATCTTTCGTAAACAAATTATCAAATTCTTGCTATAGAAATTATAGTTTGATGGAGATTACATTTTGAGATCCTTGAAATTTTTGCTTTAGGATTTCCCATGCTTCCTTCAATTTTTTTGCAGAAAGTATTCTTGGAAAAATTGTTTTACCTACCCCCTGCTGGATGAAGAAAAGTGCTTTTGCATCTTTCTTCTTGCTTTCTTTGTACTCTTTCTGCTTTGCATTTGTCTATGATGCAAGGACTTCCATTGATGCCAATTCATCACAGCCATATTCAACAAGCTCCCATAAGTCTTGTGAGATAAATATGGCTTTCATTTGCTAGCTCCAATAATCATAACTTTCTCCATAAAAAATTGGAATAAGATTTTGGGCATAGTTGAAGCCAGGGGATTCGGAAGTTGATGCCATATTGTGGGCAAGTAGAAAAAAGGGTAAGAAGGGGTGGCTTTGATACCAAATTTGTTGGGAAGAGGAAGAATAGAAAAAAATAGAAATATAGGAAAACAGAGAGATTTTTCTGACTATTGGAAGAGGGGCTTGAAAGAAAGAAAATTTTATTCTTCTTCTACCGAGAACAGTGGATTTTTTTTAGGCGATAGGGGATTTTTTTTCCTCTTGATGCTCAAGACAACTGAGGCTTCTCACTAAGCTTCTACACAGACAGACGTCCCTTTTTTTTTTTTTTTTCTCTGACTTTGACTTTTCAAAAAAAGGACAAAAAACAGATTTTTCTAAATTACAGTTTTAACAAGTTCAAATCAGACAGGCCAAAGGTCTGGCTCAATTTACGCATGTGGCTCATCTTACGATTGGACCACACTGATTTTTCCCAATCAGTGATCTGCAGCTCACCTTTTGCACAACTTTGATGGTGAACCCACTTGACAAGTAGGCATACGTCACTCGTGGTAGCTTAAGCTAGCTTAAAAACCAGTGGCTGTACATCATCACTCGTCTTATTGGGAGTCTATATTATGTTCCTTTTTTTTTTTTTTTTTTTCTTCCGATGGACCTCAAGTCCTAACCAAACTGTAATTCTCCTTCATGTATAACATACACCTAAAATGTTTGATTCTTTCCTAAATGTTCTCTTTTTTATATCATCTCTAGACAAATTCGTGTGATAATAGAAATGGGTGAGAAACAATTCGAGCCTGAAGAAGGAAGGTGGTCGACCATGTTAGAAGATGTTTTGGGATCGATCCTGAATTGCTTACATTACATGGACCATCTCCGTTTCAGTGCTGTCTGCAAATCTTGGAGCTTGGTGGCAGCAAAGAAATTATATCGCCCAGCCCGCCAGATTCCATGGCTGATGCTCCTCAGTGAAGAAGAGAGTGAATCCTGTGGTTTCTACAGCCTCTTCGACAAAAAGGTTCGAACTCTCAACTTACCAGAGTTTCGTGGGGTGCGTTGTGTTGGATCCTCTGATGGGCGGCTGGTAACCCTTGACGAGAGGGCTGACATTAGTTTGTGGAATCCCTTCTCAAGAGCCCGAATCAAACTTCCGCCACTGACGATGCTTCCACGCGTGTGGGATGTTGTCCATGATTCGGAAGCAAGCACAATCCAATATGTCATTTCATCACACACAGACAAGAATGGTGAAGAACCAGTTTCAATTCCAGCAAAAAACATTCAGGACACCTTCATATGGAAGGCGGTTTTGTCGACCCAGCCTACTTTGACTGGCGACCGCAGTGACTGTGCAGTCATGATAATCTTTGGTGAGATATATGAACTGGCATTTTGTAAAGTGGGAGACAAGTCATGGACTGCCTTGTAAGGACCATGTCATCCCTTTGATGACATCATATTTTATAAGAATCAATTCTATGCAGTGGGTGAACCCGGAGGTATTGTAGCTTGGGATGTTTGCGGCCCTCCTCCCCCAATGGCAACGGAAATCCCATATTTAGGAAAGTGGATTTCTGGAAAGAAGTACTTGGTAGAGTTAGGAGGGGATTTGTTGCAGGTTGTTAGGCGCTGGCACAATCATGATGATGATAATGAAGATGATCTGCTGCCAGCAACAACAGCTGGATTCAAAGTTTTCAAGCTCGACTGGAACACACGAAGATGGACCCAAGTAAAGTGCATAGGCGATTATGTTCTGTTCTTGGGTGGTAACCGATCCACGTCGCTCTCAGCCCTTGACTTCTCAGACTGTAGAGGGAATCACATCTATTTTTGTGATGACTATTGGGAGATGTCGATCGGCTCTCCGGCTTGGGGAAATGATTTGGGGATATATAACATAGAAGATGGAAGCTTCGATCGATATTATGATAACAATTCTCAAATAACTATGCACCCACCTATTTGGGTTACGCCTAATCCTTACTAGCATAGATTGGGATATTTATTCTCTATTGTTTAAGTCACATAGAAGTAGAAACATGTAGAAGTCACTGTTTGGTTTAGGCATCTACATCTTTCCTTTTTGTTATGTAGAAATTGCATGTGGCATGTGAGTAGTTCAAACTAAACTGTTCAAATTATGGGGAGCAGTAGACATAAATCAATAATATCCAATGGTTCTATTTCAACAAACTGTCCACGATCAGAGGTTAGGATTGCTCATCCAATCTGATTTTGGGACTGTGACTTAGCGACAATGGGTTGCACAATTTGGTCAGTTTATATTGAGTTCATGCATACTACATGCAGAATTTTAGGAATTTGAGTGCCTGCTTATCAAGTGCCATACTCTGGTGTTAAGTATCAAATAGCTCCCCTTGCGTTATCCTCATCTCAAGTAATGATTGCTTGTGACCCGTTCTGTATGGCATACAAGCATTGCAAAAGGTGGGGCCCACCATAAAGATCACCTAGTGTCATAATCGGGCTGATCCAATCTTCAGGCAGGCCACCCTGGATGAAACATGATGGACAGTTCAAATCAGACAGGCAAAAGGTCTGGCTCAAGTCACAACATATGGCTCATCTTACGATTGGATCACACTGATTTTCACAATCAGTGATCTGCAGCTCACATTTTGCACAACTTGGATGGTGAACCCACTTGACGAATAGGCATTCGTCATTTGTGGTAGCTCATGCTAGCTTAAAAACCAGTGCCTGTACACGATCACTCATCTTCTTATTGGGAGTCTATTTTATGTTCCTTTGTTTCTTCCGATGGACCTCAAGTCCTCCAAACTGTAATTCTCCATGCCTAACAGGACACTTATAATGTTCGATTCTTCCCTAAATATTCTCTTTTTTATATCTTCTCTAGACAGATTGATGTGATAATAGAAATGGGTGAGAAACAATTCGAGCCTGAAGAAGGAAGGTGGTCGACCATGTTAGAAGATGTTTTGGGATCGATCCTGAATCGCTTACCTTACATGGACCATCTCCGTTTCAGTGCTGTCTGCAAATCTTCGAGCTTGGTGGTAGCAAAGAAATTATATCACCCTGCACACCAGATTCCGTGGCTGATGCTCCCCGGTGAAGAAGAGAGCGAATCCTGTGGTTTCTACAGCCTATCTGACAAAAAGGTTCGAACTCTCAACTTACCAGAGTTTCGTGGGATGCTATGTGTTGGATCCTCTGATGGGTGGCAGGTAACCCTTGATGAGAGAGCTGACATTAGTTTGTGGAATCCCTTCTCAAAAGCCCGAATCCAACTTCCTCCACTGACGATGCTCCCATATGTGTGGGATGTTGTCCATGATACAGAAGCAGGCACACAACCCAGTATGTTGTTTCATCGCACAGAGACAAAAATGGTGAAGAACGAGTTTCAATTCCAGCAAAAGAGTTTCGGAAAACCTTCATATGGAAGGCGATCTTGTCAACCCAGCCTGCTTTGACTGTCATGATAATCTTTGGTGAGATATATGAACTGGCATTTTGTAAGGTGGGAGACAAGTCATGGACCGCCTTGGAAGGACCATGTCATCCCTTTGATGACATCATATTTTATAAGGATTGATTCTATGCAGTGGGTGAACCTGGAGGCACTGTAGCTTGGGATGTTTCCAGCCCTTGTCCCCCAACTTCAACGGAAATCCCATACTTAAGAAAGTGGATTTCTGGAAAGAAGTATCTGGTAGAGTTAGGAGGGGATTTGTTGCAGGTTTTTAGGTGCTGGCACAGTCGTGATGATGATAATGAAGATTATCTGCCGCTGGCAACAACAGCTGGATTCGAACTTTTCAAGCTTGACCGGAACACACAAAGATGGACCCAAGTAAAATGCATAGGCGATTATGTTCTGTTCTTGGGTGGTAACCAATCCATGTCGCTCTTAGCCTGTGATTTCCCAGAGTGTAGAGGGAATCACATCTATTTTTGTGATGACGATTGGTTGATGTGGGACGACTCTCCAACTTGGGGACATGATTTGGGGATATACAACATAGAAGATGGAAGCTTCGATCGATTTTATGATAACGATTCTCAAATAATTATGCACCCACCTATTTGGGTTGCGCCTAATCCTTACTAGCATAGATTGAGATATTTATTTTCTATTGTTCAAGTATCTTAGAGGTAGAAACATGTAGAAGTCACTGCTTGGTTTAGGCATCTACTTCTTTCCTTTTTGTTATGTATGAACATTTATTTATTATCAATTTTTCATGGATTAAAGATTGATAATTTCGATATTTTTGTGGATTAAAGAAACAGTTCGATCACCAAAGATGATTGGCATGTATGAAAGGAACAGTTCCAATCCCTTTGAGGTTTGCTACACTTTTGGAAGTAGGGATGCAACTTGGGACGGGCTCTGCCCAACTGTTAATTTTGATTGGTTTTGGCTCGGCCTGAAATCCTCTGGCAGTGTCATGGATGATACTTGTGCAGAAATTGCATACTTGGAATGCAAAAAAAGGAAAAAGAAAAAGTAAACTGTCCAAATTGTGCTATTGGTTTAGCTGGTGACCCCAACACCAGCCAGCTAGGTGGTGTTGAAGCTCTGTAGGTCCCATTGTGATGTATGTGTTTTATCCACTGTCCATCTGAGGCAGATCCAAGTCTCACGGTGACTACACCACAGTGTTAACTATCCGTTTTTTTTGGAAAATCGGTTGCTTGATGGGTTACTCAAGTTGCTTTTATTGTACTGAGTAAACTCTGTTGGGCTCACCGTGAATCTATGTGGTTTATCCATGCAGTCCATCTGGTTTTCCATCTCATTTGAGGAGTTAAGCCCAAAATTGAAGCATGTCTAAAGCAGTGAACCACACCACAGGAATTTTTTCAACAGTAGACATTCAATTCTCAGTGTTTCCTATGGTGTGGTCCACTTGAGCTTTGGATATGCTTTTTTTTGGGCTCAATTCCTAAAATTATCTGATAAAATGGATGGATAGAGTGGATAAAATTCATTAGTCACAGTGGACCCCACAGAGTACTTGATCCAAATTCATAAATCCATCCAAGCTGTTGATAAGGTCACACAGATGACAGACCTGGATGAAGGGAAAACAAAAATATCAGCTTGATCCAAAACTACTGGTGTGGCCCAATTGAGATTTAGATTTGGCCCCTGAAACTGAGCTGGCAAAATGGATGGAGTGGATAAAACACGTCCATCATGGTGGGGGCCACAGAGTCTGGCTGGCGTTGGGGTTACTAGCCAAACAATCAGATATTACTAATGTTCAGAAAAAATCTTATTTGCGGTCCATGGTTTAGAAATAATATGTTACGCAATTTAGTTGCCATGTGAACTAATGGATGCCTCGTGTATAATATCCAACAGCCGGAGTATCAAATGACAATCCACCGTACGTAACTTGATTAGGTCTTGCATCCTTCTATGAGGAAGCCACAGGTTGAGTGGTCCGATGATCAGAACCCTCCATGTTGAAAACTAAAGGCTATATATGCTATACTTTCCACCTTAAGAATCTTAGGTGTGTTTGGATTACCACCTTCCACAGTAATTTAATGCGCCTTCATAATGATAACCGTTCTCCAAGGTCTGACAACAGTTGTCAGTTTAATAGCCATAAGCGGGTTGCACATTGATGTACCTTTTACATTTATTAATTAGACCAATCTTCCTATATATGTGCACAACGAGTAGGACAATTCAATTTGGTCCAATTAGCTTTGCATTAAATAGTAAAAGTATCTAGAGCTTTTCACATGTAATGCCCTCATGAGAGAGGCCACGTGACATTAAGTCTTACATAGACATTGATGAGAATACATGTCACATATCCAACCTTTACATTAAATAGAGCCCACATCACTGGAGCCATACATGTGAGTTAAATATGGAATATGGACATATTTCTAACAACTCACTTTTCTTATAAAAAATATTCAACCATTGATTATAGGAAAAATTATATTTTATGTCATTCACAATCTTAAAAGAGACCTTGCTGGCAGGATTTCTTACGTATTGCATCACGAGACTACATCACACAAGTACAAATTCTATAATTAACCCATTTTCTTTATAAAAAAAAGCTTCCTCCTCTTCTCTCTCTTCATTTAACAATGCCTACTTTCACATTTAATGCTCTCTTATTTAATTCTCTCTCCTCAAACCATTAGAAACCCATGTGGAACCCATGTGGATTGCTTCGAAAGCCTTTCGTGAGATGGGGAAAATAGGTGGAGCCATTATGATGTTTGCATAAATCTTCCCCGTCCATCAATTTTGGTAGATCATATTAGTACATAGACCAAAAAATGAGGTAGATCTAAAATTTAGGTGGGCCGTATGACAGGAAATAGTGAGGATTGAACATCCACCATTGAAAAATTTATAAGGCTATAAAAAATTTGGATTAGGATAATATTGTTGTATTTTCAATTCATCCCCGTAGGAATGATCTTATGAACGGTATAAATGGCATATAAACATCACGGTAAACCCCAAAGAGGTTTCAATGGTAGGCAATCCCCTACCGACTTTTTCCAGTTCTGCGGCCCACATGAGTTTTGGATCTGCCTCATTTTTAAGCCAGTTGCCTAAGATGATATGGAAAAATGGACGTACGGGGTAGATTTATAAAAAACATCATGATTGCCCCCACCTAGCTTGCCGTCAGAGGAAGTTCTTGCTGAAGGCTTCTGCAGGAGAGAGAGGAATGCTCACATGCGCACCCGTTCTCATGAGAACTCATGAGCACTTTTTGAGAACTCATCTCAGATTATATGAGCCTAAAATCTGAACCGTCGACGTGATGCAACACCTCAAGAAACCCTCAGAGACCAATTTTTACATTGATCCAAAACTTTGGTGGGCTATTTCTTGTACTTCTCTCATCTTTTGGACATCTCTATATCTTCTAGTTGTTGACTATATTTCCAAGTGGGTTGATGTTGTTCCATGTAGAACCAATGATCATCGAATAGTTCTATGCTTTTTAAAAGAAAATATTTTGTCAGATTTGGAACACCTTGAGTCATCATCAGTGATGGAGGTAATAAACCTTTTGAGGCTCTCATGAAGAAATATGGAATTTCATATAAAGTGAGCATCTCCTATCACCCGCAAACAAGTGGCCAATCTGAGATTTTGAATAGAGAGATTAAACACATATTGGAGAAAACAGTAAATTCATATCGTAAAGATTGGCCTCTTAGACTGACTGATGTATTGTGGGCGTACCATACGACATATATGACTCATATTGAAATGTCTCCCTATATACTTATCTATGGGAAAGCTTGTCATTTGCCTCTAGAGTTGGAACACAAGGCTTATTGGGTAATTTAGGGAATGTCTCCCTAAATGTTGAAATGTCTCCCTGACTCATATTGAAATGTCTCCCTATATACAACAAATATTGTTTAACTTCAATATTGAAAAAGTTAGCTCGCTGCGCAGACTCCAATTGAATGAGCTTGAAGAGTTCCAGAATGACACATATGAGAACTCTCAAATTTATAAGAACCAAATAAAAGCATTTCATAATAAAAATATTTTCAGGAAATCATTCAAACCAAATAAAAAAGTTTTGTTGTATAATTCGCGATTACACTTATTTTCGAGAAAGCTTAGATCTTAATGGACTGGCCCTTTTGTTGTTAAAATGGTTTATCCATATTGGGCCATCAAGATAGAGAATCCCACAAATGGTAACATTTTTAAAATGAACGAATAAACATTAAAGCTATTTGTGGAGAAGTTTGCTCCAGAGGGTATCTTCTGTTGCACAGCGCACCAACAACATCGGTGAACCGAAATCCAATCTCCGGTCTCACCCACAAATGATAAACAAGAAGAAAAAATAACTAGAAGCAGAATTCAAACAAACCAACAATCCACAAGACAAAAAAAACATGGATGCAAAGTTTCACTATGAAGAAAATGAACTCACAATGAATATATTCACCTTCTCCTATGCTTCCATGCATAGATACGACCCTTTTTTGCTAACCTCTTCTCTTTTTCTCACCTTGGACGTATAGAAAACTTAATCTCATACCCTAATTCTGAATTACATCCATTTATATAGCATAAGACGAAAATAGGACTCAAAATAGGAAACCCTGCGAAACAGTTCGCGTCCGATTGGGCGCCCGCCCGATGTGAAAACCGTCCAGTGAGTTATCAGAGAAAATACCTGAATTTCGGGCGTCTAACCAAACATGGTCGAGCGCCCGCCCTGGGCATCGGGCGCTCGATCCACTGACCATCGGGTGCCCGACTATGTCTGAAATAGTCCAGAGACATTTGTCTCTCTGTGTGAATATCGAGCTCCCGGTCATCGACTGTCCAGGCGCCCGACCACTCCTGGCTGGCAAACCTTGTATGCTGGCTCCACACCTCAACAATCTCCCACTTGGAGACACATCATCATAGATCATTCGTCTTCTACATCCGGAGTACTGCACCACCTCCCCGTCTTCAAGCTTGAAGACCAATCAAAGCTGAATAGAGCTTCAGCTTCTCTCGTGTGACCGCTTTAGTCAACATATCCGCAAGGTTCTCACTTGTATGAATCTTCTCCAGAGCAATTGATAAATCTTCTAGTAACGAACGTATAAAGTGATATCTGATGTCAATGTGCTTGGTCCTTGAATGAAATGCTAAATTCTTGGCCAAGTGTATTGCACTCTGACTGTCACTGTACAGCTTGCAATCTCCTTGCTTCTTCCCCAACTCTTCCATAAAACTTTGCATCTACACCATCTCTTTGCACGCTTCTGTAGCTGCAACATACTCTGCTTCCATTGTATTGATGGACACTATCTTCTGTAACTGAGAGACTCAGCTGACTGCAACACTACCTAGAGTAGAGACATACCCTGTAGTACTCCTTCTGTTGTCAATATCCCCTGCCAAATCTTAATCGACATAGCCTTGTAGCTTGATTTCTGATCCTTCATAACGCAGCCCTTATATCCACAGTACCTACCAAGTACTTGAGGATCCACTTTATAGCTTCCTAATATTCATTCCCGGGTTGTTCATGAACATGCTAATAACTCTCATTGCTTGAGCAATATCTGGCTTTGTGCTAACCATAGCATACATGAGGCTCCCTATAGTTGACGCGTATGAGACTTTAGCCATGTAGTCTCGTTCCTCCTGCGTCTTCGCACCTTGCTTCTTAGAAAGCCTGAAGTGATTGGCTAATGGAGTGCCAACCGGCTTAGCACCTCCCATACTGAATCGATCAAGTACCTTGGCTATATACTCTGCCCGTGACAAAACTAGTTTCTTGTTTTCCCTGTCACGCTTTATCCTCATGCATAAGATTTGTTTTGCAGCTCCTAAATCTTTCATGACAAACTCTCTAGACAATTGTCTTTGGAGATCTAAGATGTCCTTCATACTTAATCCGGCTACAAGCATATCATCAACATACAGAAGAAGGATGATGTACAACGTATCAAACTTCTTCAAATAGCAACAGTGGTCTGTATGGCATCTCCTAAACTTGTTCCCGGCATGAAACTGTCGAACTTTTTGTACCACTGCCTCAGGGCCTGCTTCAGGTCATATAAAATCTTTTTCAGTCTACACACCTTATTCTCTTTTTCTGGTGCCACGTATCCTGTCGGCTAATGCATATATATATATATATATATATATCTTCTTCAAGGTCCTTATGAAGAAAGGTTATCTTAACATCTAGCTGCTCTAGATATATGTCATCTGTAGCTACTATACTTAAGACCATGCAAATCGTAGACATATTCACCACTTGTGAAAATATTTCAGTGAAATCGATACTTGCCTTTTGTTAGAACCCTTTCACAATCAATCTGGCCTTGTAATGCTTCGAACCATCATACTCCTCTTTCAATCTCTAAACCCACTTATTATGAAGAGCTTTCTTACCCTTAGGTAAAGTGACGAGATCCCACGTACAATTGGACTCAAGAGAGTCCATCTCATCATCCATAGTCTGCTCCCACTTAACCTAAGTATCTAACTGTAATGCCTCTTCAAAACACTTCGGTTCACCATTATCTGTCAGCAATAGATAATGCAAGGAGGGTGAGTATCGGATCTTGGGTCTCCTCTCCCGGTTAGACCTCCTCACAACAAGTGTCTACGGCTCTGCCTCATCATGCTCTTGTGCATGCTCATCTTGTGGCACTATAACATCTGTGTTAAGTAACTCTTCTAACTCTACGAATTCTTTCTCATCGGCTTTGTTTTGTCTTTGCTGCAAACTGTCCTTACGCATCTGTAACACCCTGTATTTCCCCCGTATATTTTTTTATTTTATTTTGAATTTTAATTATTTTTTTTTAGTCGTTGATCTTGAGAGGTTTATATCTAATCAACGGTAGGGAATTTAAGGCGGGCCCAATTATAAAAGTTGCTCAAATTAACCTTAAAAATGGTCCAGAATGGCTGGATTTTGTTAAACTCACCGTTTTTGAAAAATTACGAAAATGCCACTACTTAAGTAACCCAGTTTCCACAATCATTTTTTGAGCCTAAACTTAGTGTATGGCCTATCTAAAACAAAACAACCGTACACGTCGAAAATCAGCTCCCCGATCATTGTGCAAATGCCTTAATCAGAAATCGGACCCTAGATGGTCCACCTTAACTCGGATCTGTCTCAAATTTCTGGCCAATGGCTAATTTTACGTTGCCGACATGCTGGACGGAGAAGATCACCCAAATCCACACTAGTGGACCACGTGTGTAAGGGGCAACGGTGGCACGCGGTCTCCTGTACCGCGTGCGCACGACGCGCCAACCTCCCCCTCCGTCTTCTTCATTCCGCATCTACAGTAGACGGCGCTGTCCATTTGTGGGCTCCACGTTGGCCCTCCAGTGGACCCCACTGCCAAATCCACTCCGTCCATTCGACTCGCGGGCCAGCCAAACATAGTCCTTCTGAAAATCTTCGCCAACCGTCACCTGTACGGCCCACTCCAAACTACCGTTTGATAGAAGAAGGATCAAGATCTGATCCGTTACTCTGCATGGGCACATGAGACCACTTCTAAAACCTTCTTGTGGACCCTTCCTTCACTATGGACGGTCCTCATGCGTAAGGGACCGGTGTGTAGAGAGATCCGAAATTCCCGTCGTTTCCTTGTGAAGTACGGAACCGGAACCTAGAAGCTTCCTCCGAACCCTAACCAGAGCTATATAAAATCCCTTTTTCTTCTCTGTGGCCTCCATGATCGTCAAGAGAGAGAGAGAGAGAGAAGCCGTCAGAGAGAGAGAGAGAGAGGCCGTGAGAGGAGAGAGAGAGAGAGAGAGAGAGAGAGAGAGAGAGAGATAGGAAGGACGGCTGCCGTTGGACAATTGCTGCCGGACGGTCGTCGCTGGACGGCTGTTGCTGGACTCCGTCCAGGGAAGGAGAAGGAGGAGGATAGGAGAAGAAGGAGAAAGGAAGAAGAAAGGTAGAAGAAAGAGAGGCAGGGAAGAAAGCAATTGGCCAAACCGAGTCGAACCGAGCCAAACCGAGTCGACTCAGCCGGCATCCGGATTTTTAAGAGGTAGGCCCCGTTTTCTACGATATTTGTCCCCTATAGACAGCCTACACTCTAACATTTTAATGGATCTAACCTTAGATGACCATAGCATTGAATATCATGCTGAAATAATCCCTAACTGTGTGTTTCCACAATTACATTAGGTTTAGGATCTAGAGGAGGTGCACACTATCTATAGATCATATCATTAAATTCTAAGGTGAGGATTTTTTTAAGTCTAATTACAACAATATCGCATGGTATGCTGAATTGTGCCTTATTGTTATGGTTGTTGTATGTCACTTGAAAACATGAATGATTGTGAAGCCTCCATGAACCGTGTATTGATGAATATGTTTGATATTATTGCTGAAATTTTATTTTATATAGATTATATGTCATGTGTGATGGTTAAGGAAAGAATGATGATTGATTTACATGTGTATATGAGATTATGTATGCAATATGCTTCAATATGCCTGTTCACATGTGTATATAAGATTATGTATGCACCATGCTTCAACATGTTTGTTCACATGTATAAGATTGAGATTATGATTCATGTATGAGGATGATTATATGTATGGATGTCGTCCTAATGGAAGCCCTTGCCCCATGGATAGTATAACTTTATATGTGGAAAATAATGGATTCGTAAGAAGCCCCCATGAGATGTATTTTGGCAAGACCATGATCGCTGGTGTTAATGAAGTGCCAAGAATCTATGTAAATGAGTAAATGATGGACTCTTGAGTCAGATACAAGTGTTTTGGGTACCATGTGTCTCATCTTGACTAAGATGTGTACGCATTTTTGTGGTTGGCCCCTATTGAGAGGAAACAGCTATTCTATGTCATGATGGGCCATGGATGGGGTATAGAGTGACCTTGGGATGGGAACATCTAGAAAACTACTGGATGATAAGCTATTTAAATAAATGTGGAACTAAATCATGCATTCATCGCTTGTAAGTGAAAGTGTGCATGGGCCCGTTTCACTAAATGTTTTGGTGTATGGGAAGAGTGGAGTGATCCCGTCTCATTGGTCAGGGTGCCTGAACCAGAGCATGTATTTCATGTATAGCATTAATCAAAATATTTCTTTTTGCGTGTTTTGTTTGATATCTGTGTTGTTTGGATATTATTATAATAGTCTTAATTAGTGATCCTTACTGTGTTGATCGTGAGCAACTCAAGTCGTCCTGGGACGGAGTTTTTTTTAAAACACTACCAGACATTGCAGGTGACGATCCGTTAGGTGAGCCCGATCTGCAGGGTAACGAATATGAAAGCTCGTGGCAGCAAATGGCGGATGATGAAGCCCACGTAGATTGATGATGATCCATTTATTGCTTTTAGTAGAGAAAAGTTAATTATTTGAATTCGAAATAAGTTTCCTTTTATGGAAACAGTAAATGAATATTTTGTTAGACATGTTTTATATTTGATTTTGAACTTAGAGTAGAAAATCATAGAATAAGATCTTTATTTCCCGTCATTTTGCTTAAATGTCATGAATGTATGCAAGTACAGTATGTGTGTATGGAATAGTAATGTTAACACATAGGAGTTAACACCCGAAACTCGACAGATCGTGTTGTCCACGAGAGTCGAAACTTCGGGGCGTTACAGCATCACTTTCTCAATGAAGACTACGTTATTGCTTCTGATGATTTTTCGGTTCTCTGTATCCCAAAACTAGTAGTCAAAATTATGCTGCTCGTTGCATATAAACGTGCACCTCCTGGACTTCGCATCCAGCTTGTTTCTGTGCTCTACATCAATGTGAACATATGAAGTACAACTGAACACTTTGAGATGTGTAAAGTTCACTTATTTCTCATTCTACGTTTCTCTAGTAACCCACCATCCAATGGTGCTGAGGGACTTCTATTAATGAGATATACAGCAGTATTCACAGCATATGCCCAAAATGCTTTAAGCAACCCTGCATGTAACCTCATGCTTCTGGCGCGGTCAAGGATAGTCCTATTAATGCGCTCAACCACATCGTTCTGCTACAGTATCTCTGAAATCAGTTTTCTGATGTTTGATTCCATGTGCTGTACAATACTCTTCAAACCTCTTATCACAATACTCTCCCCCATCATCTGATCTGAGACATTTTACTGTTTTACCTGTCTAGTTTTCTACCAGTATTTTTCACTTCTTAAATACATCAAACACTTCATATTTATGTTTTAAGAAATAGACCCACAGTTTTCTACTAGCATCATCAATGAAAGAAACAAAATAACGTGATCCATCAAGAGATGATACTTGTGCTGGTCCCCACACATCAGTATGTACAAGCTCCAATAGATGCATCTTTGGAGCTCATACTGTTTTCTTGAAGCTTACCCTCTTCTGCTTGCCATACACACAGTCCTCGCAGAATTCCAAGTCGATAGACTTTAACCCTGGTAGCTTCCCTTTTGACAATAGCACTTTCATCCCCTTCTCACTCATATGTCCTAACCTCTAATGTCATAACTGCCCATTCACTCCAGTTGATGCGACTGCGAGTGAGCTATATGATCCGAAAATCATGTATAAAGTACATTCCTTCTTGCCTCGAGATATCACCAAGGCACCTTTTGTGACCTTCCATGAATCGCTAGTAAATGTCATCACATATCTAGTATCGGCTAACTGCCCTACTGAGATCAAGTTCCTTCTCAGACTTGGTACATGTCTGATATCCTTCAACTTCAAGAACGTTTCGTTTTTCTGACTTATCTGAACGTCTCCCTTTCAACGATATTACATGGCTCATCATCACCCAGGTAGACTCTCCTGAAGTCACCTGACACATAATCACGAAGAACTTCCTTTGACGAAGTGGCATGAAACGAAGCACCCGAGTCTATAACCTAAAACTCATTCCACGCATCAAGAGACAAGATCAACACCTCTGCGTCACTCTCCTCAGATAGATTCACTGAATCATTCCCACCTTGAGAGCTTCATTCTTATTTCTTAAGTGCCCTGCATATACGTTTCATGTGCCCCTTCTTCCCGCAATGCTAACACCCGTCCTTATCTTTCGGTCCCTTGGACTTCTTCCTTGACTTAGAACGCCCGTGTTTACTGCCTCTTTTGTTCAACGATCATCCTCTTCCTTTAACGTTTAGAGCATTTTCAAAATCCCCTGAAATTCCCGATGCCTTCTTTCTAGATTCTTCACTGAGAATTAGACTCGTCACATCATCGAATTTCAACTTCGTCGACCCTAAAGAATTATTCACGGCAATCACCAAACCATCCTAACTGTCTGGCAAACTGGACAAGATCAATAACGCCCTGACCTCATCATCAAAAGTGATGCCAACGGATTCCAATTGGCTCATGACTGTATTGAACTCGTTTAGATGTTCAGCCACGCCCCCCCTATCTGTCATCTTCATGTTGAATAGCCATTTCATGAGATGAACCTTGTTGGACGCTGAGGGTTTCTCATACATCGTAGCTAGAGCTTGCATCAATTCTTTTGTGGTCTTCACCTTGGATATATTGAAGGCAACGCTCTTAGACAAAGAGAGTCGGATCGTTCCTAAAATCTTCCGATCCACTAAAGACCATTCATCATCTAGTCATCTTCTCTGGTTTCTTCTCTTTTTCTTCTAGAGGAATATAGAGGTCTTTCTGATATAGATAATCCTCCATCTGCATCTTCCAGAATGCAAAGTTTAAACTATCAAACTTCTCAATTCGTATCTTCCTTTCTTCTGTCATCGCTCCCACTTGAACTAAACTAATAGCTCTAATACCAGTTGTTGCACAGCACGCCAACAACGCTAGTGAACCGAGATCCAATCTCCGGTCTCACCCACAAACAATAAACAAGAAGAAATAATAACTAGAAGAAAAATTCAAACAAACCAACAATCCACAAGACAAAATTTACATGGAAAAACCCCAACAAGGGTAAAAAACCACGGATGCAAAGTTTCACTATGAAGAAAACGAAGTTACAATGAATATACTCACCTTCTCCTATGCTTTCATGCACAAAGACGACCATTTTTTGCTAACCTCTTCTCTTTTTCTCACCTTGGACATATAGAAAACCTAATCCCATACCCTAATCCCGAATTACACCCCTTTATATAGCATAAAATAAAAATAGAACTCAAAATAGGAAACCCTGTGAAACAGTTCGTGTCCGGTCGGGCGCCCGCCCGATGTGAAAATCGTCCAATGAGTTATCGGAGAAAATACCCAAATTTCGGGCGTCCGACCAAACATGATTGGATGCCTGCCCTGAGCACCGGGCACCCGGTCCACTGACCATCGGGCACCCGACTGTGTCTGAAATAGTCTAAAGACATTTGTCTCTTTGTGTGAATATTGGGCGCCCGATCATTTGACCGTCCAGGGCGCTCGACCACCCCTGGCCGGCAAACCTTATGTGCTGGCTTCACACCTCAACATCTTCATCATTTTGGAAGATCCTATGTATCATGATTGATCTCCTAATTTGATAGGGATCCATTTCTGAGTAGATTAAGTTAGGTAGTTTTGCTTTTGTTTTGTTTTTGCTCTTGCTTGGTGATGTCGATGGTTCTCCTACTTTGATGGGGAAATCGCTCCCTTGGTAGATCTCTTATTTAGGTACTCTCTCACCCACTACTCTTTACTTTTTATTGCTCTCATGTTTATATTCACGGTATCAAATTTTTTCGAACATTGAGGACAATGTATTATTCAGGTTGGGGGTGAGATTTCCTGTGGAAAGTTTTCAATTGCTGATTCTTTTGATATTTTGAGCTAAATATTTGGAAAAAAAAAATAGACTTTTTAATTTATGTGTATTCATGAGATTGAAAGCAATCTGGATAAAAGAATGATAATGTACTTAGTGATGTGAATTTTAAAGTCTAGAAAGTAGTATATTTAAAGATATTGAAAAGATAAGTTCGTTTCAGTAATTTTCTTATGGAAATTGCAAACACTGATGAATTATGAATTCCACAATGCATATTTGACTTACAATGGTAGGATTTAAGTTTGACATTGTATTTGATACTTCATGATTGCTTAGAGTGTTAGGAAACCAAGCCTTTTGACCCTTAACTAAAAATTGGAAGTACATCGAAAAAGGCTATCTATGATTGAAAAAAAAAAAAGAGAAAGGAAGTTGTCCTTGAAAAAAAGAAAAAAAATGATTGTATTGTGAACAATTAAAAATAATTGAAAAAAATTAATAAAAAAAAAAGAAGAAATATTGTGAAAGTCATTGACGTGAAAAAAAAAAAAAATGAAATGGATAGTTGTGAAGGTTTTTTAATTTAGTGCTTTTAGTTGATCTACTCACTTTTAGGTAGTTATTGGCGTCATCATTATGGTAGAAAAACTGAATCCTTATTTGGTGTAAAGTTAAATTTCACATAGCACCATGGTTTTCAATGTTTAGAATTTTTCACTAGTTAGTGATTTGAACTCATCAATTTGATTATCTATTGAGAATGCTAAGATTTAGACTGATGTTATTGTGCCTTTGAAATTCTGATACTGGATCATTTTAAGGATACATGAATATATAGAATTTGTTTTTCTAAAAAGAATTTCGATCTTAAATTTCTAAAAATCTTTTCGCATATTTTGCTTGGAACTAACAAAATGCTAGTGGAGTGTTAAATATTACGTATTTAATCTTTATTTTGCAATGCTTTTCTATGCAAATTCGTGCTAAATTGAACTAATTAAATATGTTTTCCATATGCAGAAAAGATTAGAAGGTTCGAGAGAATTCAAATTAAAGGTGAAGTTTAAAGCCCAAAAGTGATCAAAAGTGAAGTGATTGAATATTTAAAGCTTAATATGTGATGATCAATCAAAAAATAAAAAAAGATCTATAAACTATGTTTGAAGAGAAGCAAAGAAATGACATATATTAGACAATTAATTAATTTAAATTAACGGTCCAACCTATGTCAATGATCTTCCATTTTTCCTAACCCAAAAGTTATTCGTATTTGAAAATCTGATTACTACTATTTTTGTTAATCAGGCAATGCACCCACTCACCCACACAGTGTTACCACCCACCCAGCCACCCACCCACGGGGTTAGTGTGTCTCTTTAGCATTTCGAACCCGAGACCTTTTGAAACGCCTAGGCGTCTTCAGCCAGCAAGCGGGACACAAATCTGATTATGGTTAGAATGAAACTATCCTACCGTCTTATTTAAACTAACATGTGTCTCCTAATCAACGGTTAGGATTGCTAAACCAATCTGATTCTGAGCATGTTATTTAGATAAGTGGATTCTACAAATTTTAACGGTTTAGTTTGATCTAACTTATGCAACATATGCAGTCTCTAAGTACCTGTGTATCGAACGACGTGTACTACGAGAGTATCAAATAGCAGCTATCACATTTTTGGCCCACTTGAGTCTTGGATCCTGTTCATTTTTTGTCTCAGCGCCTAAACTGATCTCACAAAACGGTTGGACAGTGTAGATTTCTCACAAACATCACTGTGAGCCCACCTAGATTCCGAGCGCAGGAGATGCCTGCGAAAGCCGAAATAAAAACATGCGGGGCCACCTGACGATTCGGTGAGTCAGGATAACAGCTTAGTGGGTGATGGGGCCCATCTTGATATATATGTTGTATATCCACTCCGTCCATCAGCTTTTCCATCTCATTTTAGGGTATGGTCCAAAAAAATAAATAAGATCCAAATCTCAAGTGGACCACACCACGGAAACAGTGGGATTGAACACCCCACCATTAAAATATTTTTAGGGCCCTAGTGTAATGTTTATTTTGCATCCAACCTGTTGATGAGGTCACAAAGACCTGGATGAAGGGAGAAACACAAATATCAGTTTGATCTAAAACTTTTGTAGCCCACGATAGCTAAACCAATCTGATTCTGAGCATGTTATTTAGATAAGTGGATTCTGCAATTTTAACGGTTTAGTTTGATTTAACATATGCAATCTCTAAGTGCCAGTGTATCGAACGAAGTATACCGCGAGAGTATCAAATAGCTATCCTTTCTCAGCCTTTGAAAGAAGAGTAACAAAGCAGATCAGCTTCACACGTGCTTGTGACACACGTGTGACAGATGCAAGCTGCTCCTGCACGTGGATCTGTCCACGGTCTACACCGTCCATCCTATTTTTCATATCATTTAAGCGGCTGAAACCAAAATCGAAGCATATCCAAAACTCACGTGTACCATACCACGAGATGGTATGGTACACGCAGTGATTTCCACCGTTGAAACCTTTCTAGGGCCCGCAGTGATGTTTATTTGTCATCCAACCTGTTCACAAGATCAGACAGATACTGATGAAGGGAAAAAAACAAATATCAGCTTGATCCAAAACTTCCGCAGCCCCTAAGAATTTTTCAACTTCACAGGATTTCTTCGCTTTTCAAATATCAGCTTTTTATATACTTCGTGTTTTTGTCTCAAGCCATAAAATTATCTGTAAAAATGGATTAACGGAGTGGATGAAATACATAAATCACGGTGGACCCCTTAGGGTTTACTCAGTACGCAATCCGCTTCCCACGGACACACTCTAGCTAAAGTACTCATTGGTGGTGCCACACGTGTTCAGAGAAAAGTTGGTTGTTTTTAGCCAAAATGTGGACAAAAACATGCGGGTCCCACCTGACGATTAAGTGAATCGGGATAACAGCTTCGTTGGTGAGTCCTGACCGTGGGGCCCACCTTGATCTATATGTTTTATATCCACTCCGTCCATCAGCTTTTCCATCTCATTTTAGGGCATGGTCCAAAAAAAAAAAAATTAGATCCAAATCTCAAGTGGATCACACCACGTAAACAGTGGGATTGAACGCCCACTATTAAAATATTTCTAGGGCCCACTGTAATGTCAAAGACCAGGATTGAGGGAAAAACACAAACTTTTGTAGCCCAAAATAAGCTTTTCAATGGTTAATGACCAGTATTTCCTGCGACGTGGCCCACTTAAGATTTAGATCTGCTTCATTTTTGGGAAGATGCCTTAAAATAAGTTGGAAAAACTGATTGACGGAATGGATATACATCAAGGTGGGCACATGGCCAGTGACTCACCCACTAAGCTTGTTACGCTGGACCTACCTCATCCGCGCCTGACACGGACAGAAACGTGGGACCCACCCGAGGGGAAGGAGCGTAAGAACTCTGATTTTCATGCTGGTCATGTTGGGTGAGCGGTTCCAATATCTGGATATCACTTTGGCACCTCTAGGCTCTACACAACCTTTGTGACATCCACTCAGTCCCTATCATGTGCACTCGTGGCTAAGGTGGGCCACACCATGACGAACAATGGACGCCATTGTATATTGGGTCACCACAGTACCTTTCATCTAGGGCTCTCAATGGGTCGGATTTGGATCGGATCCAAATCCGGCTCCAAGTCCGTATATCTATAGCCGGATTCGGATCCAACTCGGATCCAAAATGTGATATCCGTATCCGATACATTTATAAATTGTTAGATCCATTTTCAATCCAAAATTCATGTCACCATCGGATTCGAGTTGGATCTAGGTCCGAATCTGCCCCCATTACAAATCTAAAAAAATATATATGATATAAAATATATAATATAATATATTTAATTTAGTAGAAAAATGATGCAAATCCTACTATTTACCATGGTATGGTCCACATGGCCTAAAAAAATATGTAAAATGGATGGTCAGCATGAATATAACATATGCAGTAAGGCGACAATGAGTCGTATCTTAATCAGATTTGGATCGAACTTGGATATGTTCCTGTAAATCCATATTCGGTCCGATTTAAGTAATCAGACCTATTTTAATATCTAAATTGGGTCTATTTAACTAATCAGACTTATTTTAAGATCCAAATCCACATTATATGGATTCAGAGCAAATCAGATCTTGGATCTGGACCGCTCCATTGAGAGCCCTACTTTCATCCAAACAGTACATAATGTATGACTCGCTAGGAAGAAGGTAATATATATATATATATATATATATATATATATATATATATATGGAGCAGATTTTTGGCTGCGATCGCATACTGAGTAAACTTGGTGGGGCTACCATGATGTATGTGTTCTATATACGCTGCCTATCTGTTTTATCTTATTGTTTTTGGGGCATGAGCCCAAAATGCCCAAAATTGAAGCATATCCACATTTCTAATAGGCTATACACTATTAGAAAAAATAAATGAAAAAAATTGAAGCATATCCACATTCCAAATAGGCTACTACACCATGAGAAAAGAGAAGAAAAGAAAAAAAAAACAGTGGGAATGATTACGCCCACCATTGAAACCTTTCTAGTGCCCACTATGGTGTTTATTTGCCATCCAACTAGTTTATAGGGGTGTTCGCCTGCTAGCACAGTTGGAAGATGCCTTGGCGTTTCAGCAACAAGTCTCATGTTCGAATGCTAAGGAAACTAATTTGCACCAAGTGGGTGCATCATGTGGCTAACAGCATGGGTGCATTGCATGACTAACAAAAAAAAAAAAGGGTTCATATGGTCGCCAAGTTTAGATGAAGAGAAAACACAAATATAAACTTGATGCAAAAATTATTATACACTACATGGATAAAGCATATACACCAGGTAGGTCCCATGGAGCTTGGGGCACACGTTGTGCCATGGGATATTCCCTGTGGGTGGGTACTGTAGGCATCTATTTCGGGTCAATAGGGTCTGCAGCCAAGAGGCAATAATCGATTGAGGTCTACAGTCAAGAGGAATGACGGATGGTATTTTGTGGTTCAGCGAAAAACAGTCGAATGCATTTTTCATCCAAAGAGGAGTGACAGATATGATTTGCAATAGGCAATTACTATAATAGGTGTCAAAAGAAGCAAGTCCCACGAGCAGTTACTCTAACTGTTTGGAAGTGGTGCATTACATAGACAGGTGTTAGTAGGAGAAATGAAAGAAGTATCTGAAAGGTAATACTGGTGTTAAAAACGGTTGTTGTAACCGTCAGGAAGTGGTGCATATCTGGATGACTCTTTGTATCCAGGAAGGTTATAGAAACAGAGGAAATCAACAATATAAGAGCTCCAGCACCAATCAAACAAAAACCAAATCTATTCAATCTATCTTTGAAATTACAATGCTCCTTAGCATTCTACTTTTGATGTATCTTATTATAATGTGCAGCATTATCTTTGCTAGTGTAATCTTGCTTTTTACATTTCGTAGCATAAGTTGTAAGGTTACATTCCGTAGCAACAATTCTGTAGTATTAATCCAGTAGTTGATAATTGTAACTGTATCCAAGATCCTTGATCATCCCTTTTGGCCTTTTTATTGAAAAAGCAACTTTCACAGTTAATCCTTGGTGACCGATTGTAAATTTTCTTATTTCCTTTCATTATTTTCACAATTGAGAATCGTTTTCATAGAAGGTAAAAATATAACACATTGTTGGAGGAAGAATCCCACCCTCCAAACATCACCTAATTAGAATTAAACCACTAATCAAGTGGCTGAATAGACGACCAATCTTCTCGATTGCGATCATATATGGTCGATTACGACGTATCTGTCTATTTTAGCACTTGGGGTCAAAGTTGTTTGGTTGGAATCGAGCCTCATAGTCAGTTCTGGCACGCTTAACACTCATGACCGAAAATAACGAGCAACAGGTACCATGTGCACCATCCTAATGGGAGCGGCTTGCTAGTGATCCAAGGCATCGATATATCTCTGTTCACCAGGCTGTGTGGGGTCCACATAGATATCCGTGGCAAATCTAATTTACCTACTTATTTTGAAAGATCATAGTATGATAGAATTCTAAAAATCAGGCAGATCCAAAACTCAAGTGGGCCACACCAACAAAACAGGGGAACAACAATGTCTACCATGTCCCAGAGCTGACCATGATGTTTATATGCCATCCAAACTGTTTGTAGAATTAACACCCCTCCGGTAAACCATAGGAACAAATATTATCCTATAGTAAACTTTGGATGCCACCAAATAAGTTACTTTTTCTACTTATAGCAGGTAGATAAGTAACTTTAAATAAGTCTGTTTGGTTTATGATAATTAATAAGCAACTTTTTTTACTTAAAAGTACATCATCACTTCAGCTAATATTTTCGATCTTTTTACTTTTTCACAAGTTGCTGAAGAGAGGAACATGAGAGGTGAAAGAGAGGAAAAGGACAAGCACCATGTTTACCACCAAGATAGGCCCCACATGAATAGACAATGTTGGTGTGCACGGTGGGTGGAGGGTGCATGTGATGGGCAGTGGATATTGAAGGTGGGTCCCACATGATGGATAATAGCATTGACAGTTGGCCCTCCTTGATAGATGACCAACATCAAAGGCGGGCCCTATATAATGAATGTTGCACATTAAAGGTTAGGCCATAAAGATGAATCACCCACATCCAAGGTGAGCCCTGCATGATGGACGACCCACACAATGAATGGTCCACATCAAAGGTTGGCTCCACATTGAAGGTGGGGCCCACATGATGGATAGTCCACATCAAAGGTGGACTCCACATGGTGGGCAATTAATAATGGTGGGCTATGATGGATGATCCACATCAAGGTGGGCCCCACATGATGGATGGTACACATCAAAGGTTAGACTAATGAGAATGGCCCATATCCAAGGTGGGCTCCGCATGATGGACAACCCACAGGGGAGGTGAGCCTAAATGATGGATGGTCCACTCGGCCCCTAATGGTAAATGGCCCACATCCAAGGTGGGTCCCACATGATGGATGGCCCACATTAGTGGGACCACATGACGAACAATCCAAATCAAAGATTGGCCCCACATGATGGACGGTGGATGTGAAGGGGACCAAATAAACTTGAGGGATGATTACTTATGATGTTGGAAACGAACATGCTTAATTTTCTACCTTTGGGATGATAATTATGTTGTTTGCCCAACATACTTATCTGCTAATTAAGTAGAAACCAAGATAAATTACTTATCAAATAAGTAGCTTATCATCCAAAATTTTGTGGCCCACGAGAAGTTTTAATAGTTAATGACAAGTATTTCCTGTGACGTGGCACACTGAAGGTTTGGACAGTACTTCATTATTTTTGGAAGATGCCTTAAAATGAGTTGGAAGAACTAGTTGAAGGAGTGGATATACAACACATGGATCAAGGTGGACCCACAGTCAGTGACTCGCCCACTAATCTGGATATTAGTGTGGCACCTCTACACAGCCTGTGTGGCATCCACTCCATTCCTATTGTGTGTGCTCGTGATTAAGGTGGGCCACACCACAGCGAACACTAGACTGCCAACCATATATTTGTGTATTGGGTCACCATGGTACCTTCATCCAAACCGTATATAATGTATAACTGGCTAGGAAGAAGGCAATATAAAAAAAAAATCAACATGATCGAAAAGTTAGGGGGACTGCACTACGGAAGTAGGAGGTTTTCGGACGCAATCGAGTAAACTGTGGGCCTATTGTGATGTATGTGTCTTATCTACGCAGTACATTTGTTTCATCTTATTGTTTTGGGGCATGAAGGGAAAACACAAATATAAGTTTGATGAGCCTGGATCCTCTGTTGGCTTCCAAGGGGTGCGGATTTCCTGCGAAAGCCTTGCACAGGAAGTTCCTGGGCACCAAAGTGGGGCCAAAGTGATTTTTTTTTTTTTTTTTATTTATAAATACACCCCCGTTTACCCATTGTGAGAGCTAATTTTAGGACATGAGAACAAAAATGAACTTGATCCAAGACTCAAGTGAGCTGAAAATGTGAGGATTGAACATCATTTGTGGAGCCAAAGGAGTTTCCAATCAGGATAATATTTGTGTTTCTAGTTCATCCCAATACTAGTGACGTTATGAATGGTATGGATGTCATATAAACATCACTGGACCCTAGGGAGGTTTCAACGGTAGTAATTTACTTACCTACCTTTTCCTTTAGTAAGGCCCACTTGAGTCTTGGATCTTGTTTTTTTTTTTTGTCCTAAAATGATCTCCCAAAACGGATAGACACGGTGGATTTATAAAAAAATATCACTTTGGGCCCCACCTCGGTTCCAGGCGAAAGGCTTTCACAAGAAATCCGCCCCTGCTTCCAAGCGGGAGCCTTTTCATTGGTCCACATCATCAAATAAGTCTGCAACCCTGTCACATCCTTACACCTCAGTGCAACCTGGTCACATGAGGTCACGTAGCGTGATGTGGACCGATGAAAAGGCCAAGCAGAGATTTCGTACCTGAAAGCCAAGAGAGGATCAGACTCAAGTTTGATACAGAACTTTTGTGACCTTAAGAAGTTTTCAATTGTAGGCTTCAATTTTCATTATTTTTTAGTTGTGTGGACTTGAGCTTTCGATCGGCTTAAATTTTAGGCTCATGCCCTAAAATGAGATGGGAAAATGGATAAACGGCGTGGACACAACATATACTCCATGGTGGCCCCATAAAGCTTGGCCACGTGGTGCCACGGGAATATCCCGTGGGTGGGTGGTACCACGGACAATTCCTATTCTAACCAGGATCGGCAGGACTTCAAATCCCCCGTTCGGACTCTTCCTCCCCTCTCGGGGAGTGGATTAGGTGCGACCCCGTACTCACCGGGCGCGACTTGGGTGAGACCCCGGAACCAGCGATGTGGGTGGGACCCTGAACCTAGGGCCCACCTGAATGTATTCTTTGTAGATCTATGCCGTTAATTTTCTTTTCCAGATTATTTTGTACTATGGTACCAAAAATAAAGAAGATTAAAATTTTGGGTGGACTACAACATAAGAAACACTGGTTAATGACCATTAAAAACCTTTTGTGAGCCACAAAAGTTTTCTATCGACTTGATATTTGTTTTTTCCTTTCATCCCTGTCTACGTGACCTTATCAACAGATTGGATGGTCGATAAACATTACGGTGGACTCAGGAAGTTTTTAATGGTCAAGATTGAATGATAACTGTTTCTTGGGGTGTGGTCCACCTAAAATTTTCATCTGTTTCATTTTTGGGACTGCATCCTAAAATAATATGAAGAAACAGATGGACGGCATGGATCTACAAAGAATACATCCAGGTGGGCCCTAGGTTCAGGGTCCCACCCACATAGCTGGTTCCGGGGTCTCACCCAAGTCGCGCCCGTACTCACCCCCTTACAGTGGACCCCACCTTGATGTATTTATTCTAGATCCATGCCATTCATCCATTTCTCCAGATCATTTTAGGACATGGGCCCAAAAATGAAGCAGATACAAATCTCAGGTGTACCATACTTAGGAAAAAATGACAATTTATTAAAAAAAGAAAAACTTATTATAGGTACAAAAGTTTTGGATGAAGCTGATACACACACCTTAACCGAGGTTTATGTGACCTTATCAACGGATTGGATGGGAAATAAACATTAGAGAAACATTACTGTAGGCCGTAGGAAGTTTTTAACGGTGGGATGTTCAATCACCAATCTTTCCTATAGTATGGTCCACCTGAGATGTGGATCTGCTTCATTTTCAGGCCCATGCCCTAAAATGATCTGTAGAAACGGATGGACGGCGTGGATATAAAATACATGTATCAAGGTGGGCCCACAGTAAGGCCGGCACCGTCTTGGGTGAGTCCGGGCCCACATGATCCGTTCCCATTCAAATCGCGTTCGGACTCTACCTCTCGCTTCCGATTTATTTAAAAAAAGACGCTTCCTACCTGTTTGTTCTTTTGCTCCCACAGCACTGCGATTTTGTTGCTACTTCGCATGCAACTGCTGCTATTGTAAAAACGAGTGCAGAGATGATGCTTCCTTCCTTCCTCAGCAGAACTCACGCTGCCTTTCCAAATCTCCAACGCATTCTCTTCCATTGTCGCCAGAAGAGCAGTAGCAGCAGTTGGAGAATGATGATGATGAGCAATGTTCCAGAAAGCACGGTGTATGGTGGCCCAAAGCCTCAGAATCCTGACAAGAGAGTGACTCTCAATCACCTCAAGCAGAAGCACCTCAAGGGCGAACCCATCACAATGGTCACCGCCTACGACTACCCATCCGCCGTCCATCTAGACCAGGCCGGCATCGATGTCTGCTTGGTCGGAGATTCCGCTTCCATGGTTGTTCACGGCCACGACACCACCCTGCCTATCACCCTCAACGAGATGCTTGTCCATTGTCGTGCTGTCTCTCGTGGCGCCAAGCGTCCGCTACTCGTCGGCGACTTGCCTTTCGGCACGTATGAATCCAGCTCCAATCAGGTATAGAAATGGAAAGAAAGTAAAAAGCTGCTCTCTTGTGCTCTCTCTCTCTCTCTCTCAAGTCAGGTTTTTGATGAATAGGCTGTCGATACTGCGGTGAGGGTGCTTAAGGAAGGGGGCATGGATGCGATCAAGTTGGAAGGAGGAGCGCCTTCTAGAATTACAGCGGCGAGGGCGATTGTGGAGGCTGGAATTGCAGTCATGGGGCATGTGGGGCTCACGCCGCAGGCGATCAGCGTCCTTGGCGGGTTCAGGCCTCAGGGACGAAATGTCGCCAGTGCCGTCAAGGTCGTCTTCTTCCTCTGAGATTTTATTTTATTTTTTCTGTTGGTGGTTTTGCTGATTGTTGCGTCCTGCAGGTTGTGGAGACGGCGGTCGCTCTGCAGGAAGCTGGATGCTTTGCCGTCGTCCTGGAATGTGTACCTGCACCTGTAGCTGCAGCTGCAACCTCTGCCCTCCAGATCCCCACCATAGGCATCGGGGCTGGCCCTTTCTGCAGCGGCCAGGTTGGTTGATTTTCAGCCCTTCTCCTATAATAATACCATCAGGAAGGCATCTTTCTTTCTTTCTTTCTTTTCTTTTCTTCCTTTTACTGTTGGAAGAAAGTGGATTCATTTGTTACTCTTGTGCAGCATGATGCTCCATACACTCGCACACAAAAATTGTGCACGCGATTTAGGCTGTCCAAATAATGGGACCCACTGTAGGTAGGACATGGCCCTAGAATGATTGATTAATACATCCTGACCCCAAATTAATGGACATTTGCTTATTGAATTTGGACAGTTGACTATTTTCTGCATTAACCATCATTTGATGTCCGCTAGTGAGGCAGATATGATCATATTTTCAGTGAATTTTTGGTACGCGACTCATCTTGCCGGTTTATGATCGATTTGGGCTGAGCGAAAGGAGATGTATTGATGTAGGGGCATCTTGGCGCGATTCCAAGGATGCACCGTATCTTCACACTGGGGTGGTGTGGCCCACGAGGTGGGGCTGTGAGATGCAGAATGGCCACGAGGCGGGACCCATTATGGGATCGTGGGATTCAGGTACCGGTGCGACATGGGGGTTGCCCACGGGGAGGACTTGCCTGGTTTTGACTGAGAGAGCCAAAATATAGGGATAAATCGGTACTCCCCCAACAGCTCCCCTATCTCCACAATAGGGGTGGGGTGGCCCACGAGGTAGGGCCTGTGGGATGCAGGATGGCCACTTATCTGGACCATTGTTTCTCGAGCCTTTTGCCTCCATTTATGGAGCATCTTTTAATTCTTTTTGGTCGTGCTTGCAATTTCTCTTTGATGATACCTTAAAAAAAAAAAAAAAACTCTCTGATGATTGCTCATCATCTCTCTTTTTCTTAATAAAATTGGTGTTAGCTCTATAAAAAAGAACCTTGTATTGCAAGCATGCATGCATGTGGACCATCAGACTTCACTGTAGTAACAAAATATTTCTTCTGAAGAAAGGGCCAATTCATTGTACTGAATACACAGCATTTATTTATTGGCGATAACTCATCCACTATGACGTATGTGAATCCAAGGTATCCAAATTGTGGGCCTGTTATGGATAAACATATCATCAAAATATGAAAATCCACCGATTCAAAGGCCTTAACCTTATTTTGACTTTTCAATATGGACAACTGGTTGTCTTTTTCTCAAGCATCCATTTGAATGGTTAGGATCCATTACCAAACCAAAATAGCGAATGGATGCTTCACGGCTTTGTCAGAGATCCGTGTAATTAGGTCTAAAGCATTATGGTAGATGCCAAATATTATTATCAGCAATATATTGTTAGATATCAGGTTAATCTCTAAGCTGCAGGGACTGTTGAAATTTGTAGACCTGGGTGCCTAAGTGGTGAATTGAATTACTGTGGAGAACCCTTGAGTTATTTGAGAGACATACAACTGTCCATGTACTTGGTCATGATCTCAGGCAAATACTTAGTCGACTTATCCAAACACTGGCCAAAAATGTCTGCTGCAACACTTACTGTGGCTCCAGAACAACGCTCATGGTAGAGAGTGTTTGAGCAAATGATGACTCCCTTTTAAGGTCTCTCGATTTGCATGCTAAACTAACACATGAAACCCAGGTAGATTTTGATGGATTCCCTCCTGTTTGCATGCCTTTGGTGATGAATGCACACAAATAGCATATCACATGGATGCATGCAGAGGATATTGCCTGATTTATGGGAACTTGGGTTGCGTTAAATGAATCTTTTTGTTCCCAAGTATGCATATCTAGTGAAGAAGATGCTTGTGGTTGTTCCAGCCTTCCGGGGTGCGTGCATCAAGAGGCATTCATGGTTTATGATTGTATGGTGTTGGCTTCATAGTTGGATTTCATCTGATAAGAGGTTCTGGAGTTGTGGTTCAAGTCTGGAGGCTGATGTAGATATTTTATTTGTACAATCAAATTTAGTGCCTTCTACACTTCATGGAGGGTTTATGGATGCTTGTGCTTGCTTCTTGTCACCATCTGAAAGAAAAGAAAATGGATTCAGAGTGACAAGAAGCAAGGGCTGTCAACAGGTTGGGTTTGGTTTGGGTCCTATAGTACTCGTTCCTAGCTTAACTGGGTTCAGATCTTGCCGGGTCTAAGTCACTTTCGGGCCCGGGTTCAGCTACCCGTTGGGTACCCATTGGTTCTTTAAATCTTGATTTCCAGTTGGGCTTGGGGTTCAATAAGAGCATTTACATTGTTGGGCCACCCGATGGATGGATTAGATCGAACACACATTTGCCACTCATGCATGGTGTTGTAAATGGGCTCTCTTACATGTGTTTGGCTTAGGTTTTTTTTTTTTTTTGGAGGGGAAGAAGTAATGGCTTAGGAAACCTTATTTGGCTGCTAGATTAATCTGTATATATTTAATATGCATATACCATTAAAATCACCAGAACCGAGTTGAACCCCACCTGATTTTAACCAAGTCCAAATTGATGGACCCAGCCTGACCTGAATGACCAGGTTTGGTCAGGTCATTTGGGTGCAAAACCAAATTCAATCCATTTTCATGATGGGTGCAAAAAATTGGACTTGGACCTGTTAAAATGAGGTGGCATCCATTGGGTACCTACAACTCCTGATACCCATTCATAGCCCTACTACAAAAGTCATTTGCAGAGATCAATTAGGATGGGTATGAGTTTCATGTTGGGGTCTCTTGACAAAATGCATTTCATGTCATTCGGATGAAGGGGGTGTTAAGTCATGGTATATTTATGTATTTATGTTTCTGTTTTTTCCTGTTTTACCCCTGGTCCATGTTGGGTTGTTATGTGTATAAAGGGGCTTTCTTGTAATTTGGTAAATATGATTCTTTTCATTTGAGGGTTGTAGAGAAACCCTTCAACCTTGGTCTCGTGTGTGGTCTTGTACATCATGTTCTCCATGGAAACTGCCATGGCTGTCATGCTATCAGAGCAGGAGATCCCCTTGCTCCTTTGTGTCCGAACCCACCACTGAGATCAGGCCCGTTTTTTCTCATCTCCGGCGACTCCTCTCAAATCCTGGCAGTAGTTTTGCTTGTCTCCTCTTCTTCGGCGATTCCCATCTCAGATCCGACGGTGGTTTTCAACACCCTTTCGTGATTGCGGGCGTTTGCGTCTCCCTTGTTCAGATTCCCCTTCAGTTTCGGCCTTCGGTCTTCATCTCCGATGACGCACTCCTCCGTCAGCAACTCCGTCAGCTGCAACTGCCTCCTTGTTTGCCCAGATCCGTCAATCTAGCGTCTGTGTTCCTCTGCACTCTGTCCGCTGCTCGATTTCAGCAGCTCAGCCACATGAACAGAGCCCCGTGCAACAGCGGGCAGCACTTCCAGCGAGCAGTGGTGTTTTCGACTTTCCCAGTAGCCTTCGTCTCAGATTCGGTGAGTCTTGCTTGTTTTGGCTGACGTAACAGTGTTTCCAGTTATTCTTCGACACCTTTTTTTTCCAGATCTGGTGAGATTCGACACACACACATCTTTGTTTTTGTGCGTGGTTTGTGCTTTATATTCAGATTCTGCTCGGCCTTCCATACTTGCGGTCAGTGCGCTCTGTGGTCAATTTTTTTCACGATTATGGATAAAGACAGTTCGACACCCCTCGGTGTCATTTTGACGGAACCAACTATAGCTTGTGGTCGACCCACTTCCGGAGTTGTCTCAAAGGTCGTGGCTTATGGGGATTGATTGGTGGGTCGATTACAGCCCCTCTCCACCGATATAGAATTGGGAAATGAAAAATGGCCGAATCATCACTTTGATTCTCGACTCCGTGTACAAAT
Source organism: Liriodendron chinense (assembly GCA_003013855.2). Taxonomy (NCBI): domain Eukaryota; kingdom Viridiplantae; phylum Streptophyta; class Magnoliopsida; order Magnoliales; family Magnoliaceae; genus Liriodendron; species Liriodendron chinense. Next base: position 273,177 of record ML058572.1, read on the forward strand.
CGATTGTTATTGGGCTTACCCCACATCGTACAGCCAAAGTGATGTGAGATCATCTCAAAGTGATCTATCAACAAAGCAACGAGGCACGTCTCTACCGTTTGGAGCATAATTTATCCCATATCACTCAGGAGGATAAGAGCATCCAGGCATTTTATTCTGACATTGTTGCCATATGGACAGAAATGGCGATGATGTATTCCGAATTTCCTACAGATTTTCTTGTCTTTCAGGGTATGAGAGAGCGTACCCTTGTGCGGCAATTTCTCATTAAGTTGAGACTAGAATATGAGCCTTGCAGGGCTGCTCTTCTGAATCGCAGCCCCTTTCTATCTCTTTATATGGTCATCAATGACCTGCTAGCTGAGGAGCGGAGGCCCCAAGTTCTCTCCTCCATGCCTCAGTCTCCTGGTGCATTTGATTTGGTGTTGGTCGCATTTGGTCTCTTTGGTACCCATGGTATGTGCTTTACCTCTTCTGTTGTCCGTACTGCCCCTTCTGGTGCCCGTGGTGTGCGCACTATGACTTGTCATGGCTGCAACGAAGTAGGTCATGTTATCTCTCAATACAACGAGTGGTGTGCCTATTGTCGTAGGACGGGACATGGTATTGCTGATTGTAAGACCAAGGCATATGCTTCTTCCTGGGGACGAGGCCATAGTCGTGACCGTGGATATGTTCGTAGTCGAGCTCTTGTTGCTGCTTCTTCTCTTGTGCATTTTGAGCCTCCTGCGAGTGATCTTGCCAGCTCCTCTGCTTCCTCCGCTTTGACTTCTAAGATTCTTCAGCAAATTGTGTAGGCCCTTTCCACTACTGGTTTGTCAGGTACTTCTCCTTCGTCTCCGTGGTTCTTTGATTCCGGGGCCTCCAATCATATGACTGGTAATCATTCATCTCTTTGTGATATCCGACCGTATAATGGTACACAAGTTATTTCTACTACTGGTGGGACTCAGTTGCCCATTCAGTCTGTTGGCTCTTTAATCCTTTCTCCTTCTTGCCATAAGAATTTATTCTTCGTGATGTCTTTCATGTTTTCAAGCTTTCCTCTAATTTGATCTCTGTTGGTCAGCTCACTGATCATAATTGTTTGGTCATGTTTCTCCCTGATTGTTGTTTTGTACAGGGTCTGGCAACGGAGAAGGTGGTTGGGAAGGGTAGAAGGAGAGGGCGTCTCTTCATTCTGGATTTTGATACATTTGTAACACCAGCCCCATGTTTTTTTTGCACCATCTGACTTTGATATTTCACTAGCAAACTGGAAGTGGAAATTATGGCATTGTCGTCTTGGTCATCCACATTCTGACCGGTTACTTCATTTGTTTTCTTCTGGCACGTTGGATAACTTGAAAATTAACAAATCTGTTCTCAATCTTGTTTGCTTATCTAAAAGTAAATGTGCTCCATTCTCCTTGAACACAACTCGATCTACTTTTACATTTGAGCTTGTACATACTGATGTCTGAGGGCCTTTCCCTATTTTATCCATGTCTGGGTTACGCTCTTACGTAATTTTCATTGATGATTTCACTCGTTACACATGGATCTATTTTACGCACTCCAAATCCCAAGTCTTTGGTATCTTTAAGCAATTTGCTTCTATGGTTGACACTCAATTCGGGACCAAGATTCGAACCCTATGTTCCGACTCAGGGGGGAGTATATCTCCCTGGATTTCAGTACGTACCTTCGAGACCATGTGATTATTTATCAAAGGACATGTCCTGATACTTCTCAACAGAATGGGGTGGCTGAACGGAAAAATCGGCCCATAGTTGAGACTGCGAATACATTAATGATTGATATGTCTGTTCCTCGCTTGTTTTGGGTTGAAGCCATGTTACACTCAATCTACTAAATCAATCGCATGCCTACTAAACTTCAGGACAACACTTCTTATTTTGCCCTGTCTGGCTCTCACCCTGATTATTCCACATTTTGGGTCTTTGGATGTGTTTGTTATGTTCACCTTGCTTCCCATGAACGTAACAAACTTTCACCTAAATCAATTAGATGCATGTATTTGGGCTTTGGGGAGACACAAAAAGGGTTCCGGTGCTATGATCCCGTTGCTCGTCGGATACGAGTATCTTGTAACGTTATTTTTCTTAAACATGTTCCTTTCGATACACCATTTGTTATTTCTACTCCTGCATCTCCATCACCTGGCTTCACCTTTTTTCCTGACATACCATCTGTATCTAGTGTGTCGCTTCGCCCCTTGCAGGTTTATACTCGTTGGCTACGAGCTCCTCTCCCTTTGCCCATGCCCACTGCCACTCCTGCTGTAGATCCAGATTCTTCTTTGGTACGTCGCTCTACCCGGCCTCATAGAGCTCCTGATCATCTCATTTATTCTATGTCAGCTATGACTTTCACTTTAGACTCTATTTCTATTTCCACTTCCACATCTTACTCATAGGCTACTACTCAGAGTTGTTGGAGAGATGCTATGGCATAGGAGCTTCGTGCTTTAGATGAGAACTGTACATGGGAACTTGTCTCGCGTCCTCCAGACCAACAACTTATTGGCAGTAAATGGGTGTATTCCATAAAGCTCAAATCCGATGGCTCTTTGGATAGATACAAGGCAAGGCTCGTAGCCCAAGGGTATAAACAAGAGTATGGTATCGATTATGATGAGACCTTTGCCCCTATCACAAAAATGAAGACTGTTAGAACTCTTCTTGCCTTTGCCTCTATTCGTACATAGGCCATTTTTCAGATGGATGTACAAAATGCCTTTCTTCATGGCGACCTTCAAGAGATGGTGTATATGAAATTGCCTTCAGGATCTAATACAGGTACCTGGTGATATTGTTTGTCTGTCTGAAGAAGGCTCTGTATAGGTCTAAAGCAATCTCTGCATGCCTGGTTTCAGCGGTTCCATGATGTAGTTGTCGATGTTGGTTTTTCTCAGTGTCGTTGCGATCCCTCCTTATTTATACGCACTACCTCTCGGGGCCTTGTCATTGTTCTTGTCTATGTGGACGATCTCATATTGACTGGCAGTGATTCGGCTGGAATTAAAGACCTTCAGATGGTTCTCTCCTCTTCCTTCAAAATGAAGGACTTGGGTCCTCTCACCTACTTCTTGGGACTTGAAGTCTTGCGTTCTAAAAGTGGGATTCTTGTAAGCCAACGTAAATATACTTAGGATCTCATTGCTATGCTTAGTTGATGGATCAGAAATCCTGTCAAACTCCCATGGAATTGAATGTTCAATATGGTCGTGATGATGGGGACTTGCTGGAGCAACCAACTCTTTATTGTCGTTTAGTGGGAAGTCTGGTATATTTGACAATTACTCGCCCCAACATTGCTTATGCTGTTCAAGTTGTCAGTCAATTCGTCTCGGCGCCCCGAACCTTGTACATGATTGCTGTTCCTAGGATCATTCGATATTTATGTGAGACTATGGACCGATCTTTGTTTTTCTCTTTGAGTGCTCCTTTGGAGCTTCGTGCCTATTCCGATGCCGATTGGGCGGGGTGTGCAGTTACCCGCTAATCCACCACCAGGTATTGCGTGTTTCTTGGTTCCTCGCTCATCTCTTGGAAGTGCAAGAAACAAACAACAGTCTCTAAGTCCAGCGCGGAGTCTGAAGACCGTGCGATGTCTGCTGCATGCAGTGAAGTTGTCTGGCTCCGTGGACTTCTTTCTGATCTTAGGATTAAGCTTTCGATCCCAACTCCTCTTCATGTCGATAACATCAGTGCCATTCAGATTGCCTCCAACCCTGTATTTCATGAGAGGACAAAGAACATAGAGGTGGATTGCCACTTCATTTGCTAAAAAAATCAATCTGGCATCAACTCCCTTCCTCATGTGGCGTCACACGATCAGATTGCTAACATTCTAACCAAGACGCTACCTTCGGCCTGTCATTCTTTCCTCGTTTCCAAACTCATACTGGTGCATCACCCGCCTTAGTTTTGGGGGGGGGGGGGGGGGGGGGGGTGTTAAGTCATGTATATTTATGTATTTATGTTTCTGTTTTTACCCCTGGCCCATGTTTGGCTGTTATGTGTATAAATGGGCTTTCTTGTAATTTGGTAAATATATAATATGATTCTTTTCATTTGAGGGTTGTAGAGAAACCCTTCAACCTTGGTCTCGTGTGTGGTCTTGTACATCAGATTCTCCATGGAAACTGCCATGGCTGTCAGGGGGCCCATGAGTTCCTCATTGATGTGAGGGACGAAATTAATTCTCAGGCTCGGCTGTGAGGCTAATCCTTGAGCCCCTTGATTCTGTAAACTTGTTAAGCCTTTTGCTTAGATTCATCCTAAAGGTTGTCATTGTGTGACTGCTCCCTCAAAGTTAAATACCCCATGGAGTGATAATGGAAATCTATTGGCGCCCGTTTGGATTCTTGTATTGGTCAATCTGGAATTGGCCAATACATAAATTATAAACTGGACTGGCACAGCAAAAAAAAAAAAGAAAGAAAGAAAGAAAAATAAAAAAGATAAAAGAGTAGAAGTTCATATATTGGCCAATCCTGGATTGATTAATGCAAGGACCCAAACAGGCCCTTAGTTTTAACCTGTCAAATGTCTAACATAGTTGCATGTTTTAAAATGCTGGGGAGGGCAATTGGATGCTGATCCCAGAGTAACATTTCAACATTCTATTGGTTTTTACTGGTCAACCAATTAATGTGGATGTATATTGTTACAACATGTAGGCAATGGTGATAGATGTATATCCTAAATCATATGTTCCCATGGCTGTTTTCCTTTACAACTCTAGAAATCATTGAACTAACCTTGCTACAATTTTAGTATGCATAGAAAGACGAGCGGAATTTTTTTTTTACTAATAAAAGAAGTTGAATATTTCAATGAGTTTGACTGAACTCCTGTCATTTTTTTAGGTGAATGCACACACACACACTCTCTCTCTCTCTCTCTCACACACACACACACACACACACACACACACCCACCCACATGCCACATGGGTTCTCGAACCCATGACCTCAGAGTAGAAACACACATTGTCTACCATTGAGCCATGAGTAGAGACCCATGCTCTGGATTACTAAAGCATAGGCCCCACTTGTTAGAATTGAAAATCGGTCTATACTTGTGCAAATATCTGAGCCACACATCGTATAATTCCTCTTCCTGGAAAGCCATGTCCTCTAGGATGCTTTCTTGGTAGCTAGACAACAGACACCACCGTAGGTTCAGCTCTCTAGACCCTGGTGTTCATCCTGTAGTTTTTGACATTGGGTGCAGTTGGATAGAGTTTTTCTCGATGGCTTCCTTTTCACTACTCATCAATGGTCACTGGCCGGCTGATTCTCTAGCTATCCCTGTTTAAGACACGGTGAACCCCCTTTCTCTATTCCTGCTGAGATTATAGTAGAAGGGCTGAGTAGGATGTTTCAGAAAGTAGACGAGACTGGAATCTTAAAGGGCTTTCTTGTAGGTCCGGCCTTCTCTATTTCACACCTACAGTTTGCAGATGGTGTGTTGGTTTTCTGAGAAGCTGAATCTGAAGAATCTGAAGGAAATTCGCAGGACTTGGGGGGTTTGTTGCTCTATCAACCTGGACCCCAATCAGAGAAAAATTTGAAAAGTAGTGAGCAACTTAGCAAAGGTGCTACCTCTCTTTTGGGGGTCGTATAACCCTCATCAAAGCAGAGCTGGCCAATTTCCCTGTTTACTTTCTATCCATGTTCAAGATTCTAGGGTTGGTAGCTAAGAACTTAGAAAGAAAAAAAATTAGTGCGACATTTTATGGGAAGGAAAGAAAGAGTTAGCAAAAGAAATTTCACATTGAAAGCTGGGAGGAGGTTCAAAAATCAAAGATGGACAAAAAATAAAAATTAGCAACAAGGATGTTTGGGTTTGGGTAGAATTAGGGAGAGAAATTCAAGACTTGTTCAAAAGGCGTTGGAGATTCAAAGTTGAGAAAGGAGCCCTGTGGATGAGAATTAGGAAAAAAATCATCATCATTTATGCTTTATCCCAATCATAGAAGAAAAGTATAGTCTCCAAAATAGATGATCGGATCCAAATTGTGCTAATAGTAGACAAAAGTTGGGAATTTGAAAGATCTGAAACAAGTTCGAATGGCATTAGAACTCCCCCCCCTTTTTTTAAAAAATTTTTTTGGCTAAACATTTGTAAGCTGGGCGACTCTAAAGAGGGATGCAAATAGAAAGTGGGGTTTTACACTCAATTGGGAACCAGATTCAAGGTAAATATAGGATGTAGAATCCAGTTTCGCGAAGATATATGGCCGGGTGATAGCTTATTGGCTGAAATTCTCTGTATCTATACAGAATCACAGTGACCATGATTTGTTCATCTCTTTTCAGTGAAACTCGATGTTGCAGACCAACTTGACACCCAAGAAAACCATGCTGTCTCTCACCGACCCCCTTTTTTTTAAAAAAAATTTTGGCTAAACATTTGTAAGCTCGGCGACTCTAAAGAGGGATGCAAATAGAAAGTGGGGTTTTACACTCAATTGGGAACCAGATTCAAGGTAAATATAGGATGTAGAATCCAGTTTTGGGAAGATATATGGCCGGGTGATAGTTTATTGGATGAAATTCTCTGTATCTATACAGAATCACAGTGACCATAGATTCCTCGGTGAGAGACAGCATGGTTCTCTTGGGTGTCAAGTTGGTCTGCAACATCGAGTTTCACTGAAAAGAGATGAACAAATCATGAGGCTTGCCATCTTAATGATGTTGAAGCTTCAATAGAAAAGATTGGGAAGACGATCAAGGTGGATATCTGCATAAAGGCTCTCAATCCTAATGGTGTTAGGGGGATATTGGCGTGTACCATCTTAAGGAACTGGGGGGGACATTATTTGGAGTAAACAGGTCAACTGAAGTTGGCATAGTCAACTGGCCTTCATTATCATATGCTTATTGGTGCTGCAGGGTACTTGGATTTAGGAATCTGAAATCAGGGTCCTACAGGATGGAGGCGTCGTCTGCTGGAAGATGATAGGTGGAATGGCGATGATTGTTTTTATGGGCCTGGTCAAAGCAATGACTGACAATCAACCTGCTGTCTCTTCTCTCAGGGAGGCTGTATTGGTCTGTCGTGGGCATTTTTCAGTGTATCCCTATGGAAGGGAGTCTCTCGTAGTGACTACGTGGGCCAAAGGTGAGGAGCAAGGAATCTTGTAATGGTAGTGGTGGCTGTAATGGCAAACTGTAAAACCGTTACTCTTACAGCCCTGTAATGGCTGTCTTTTAAAGCAAAAAATTTAAGGGGTTTTGGACATGTTTATGATGGTGTAACGATCCACTCTTTGGTAAGAATATTGTCTTGGTCTGTCTGATGATCTCATCAACCTGACAGGCTTAGATTGACTGCAAAACTCCTATATTTGATTTCCTAAATATCTAGTATCAGTGATTCAGTAAATTAGATTATGTATGAGCAATTGAGCATATGGACGTAATAATAAGATAATTATATACTTAAATTTATATGTATATAACCATTTTACAACCATTAGTTGTTAATACATGATGAAGTATAAAAACGTTGGCGATAAAAATTAAAATGATCTCAAAGCCCAATGGGCAAACATAAATATTAAAATAGTACAATTTACTCACTGATTGTGTTACCTGCCTCTGGTTGCTCGACCTCCATGTCATCATCATTTGGTTTTGGTTATGGAACAAGTGTTGCATATTCATAACAACTAGAGTCGAAGGGAAAGATCATGGCAATGAAACCTGAGGATGACTGATTAAGATCGCCATTGTCATTGGGCATCTGCTGCATCGAACCCAAGCAAGAATATCCACCAATGGTAGACGTAGACCCATAGTTATGCACATAATAGTAGACTATCAAATCCATTTTGCATCACTAATAAAATAATTTCTTCAATAATCGTAATAAAAGATTAGTTTCTTACTCGGAGTTGTCTAGAAGACTGCCCTCTATGCAAGTGCATTGGAGAAACTGCCCATGCAAAGTCCATATATTCCCAGCTTTGGACAATACGCCAAAAAATTTATATTGTTTTCACCATTGAAATAAAAAAAATTAATGATTAAAGACATGTACTAACTTCGTTCAACGCTCTTATCTACAAATCTAAGTCGGGCTCTAATCTCTTTTTCACGTTTTCCAGAACCTCTTCATCGTCGAAAGATGATATAGCATAACGATATCTCATATTTAAATAGTGTCCTACAACACAATAACGAAAACAAATACTTTAATGATTACACCATAAAAATGACTTAGCAATAACTAATAAAAATGCATAAAGAATGTGCATGAGACACTACTAGAATGAGACTTGTCGCATGAAGGTTGTGATGAAGTTGATTCTTCCAACACTAGTCAATTATCTTCCATAATTTATATAAATTTTACAATCATGACAAATAGCATGCTTCACTTTACCCATGGCATCATAGAGGAAGCCCATGGTAGGTGTCTTGTTGGATTCTACAAGATGAAGGACTCTCATCAGTACCGTGAGGATGTTTACCATCTCTTTCAAATATTTGTTGTCCCTGATGGTCTACAGAATCTCAACTAATATCCCCGATGTTTTTTGCCCATATTTTGTGTTGAGCCACACTTGAGAAGCAAACATCTCATTCAATTCTCCCCAATGTTCGTACAAATTCTCAAGGGCAATAAAGTTTGTTGCAATCGAGTCACCTCAAGCCTAATGTAGCTCTCTTCCCTTTGTGAACTTCTTCATTATGGGAACTACTTGGTTATAATTGTTGATGAATGTTGTCACTTGCTTTGCCTTTTCAACCAATTTTACAATATTCTTCTTCTTTCCAATATCTTCTGATATAAGGTCGATACAGTGTGCGGTACATGGTTATCAAAATAAATTTTTTCTCCTCTTTCAACATTTTTCCCGCTAACTTTTATGGTGCTTCATTATCGGTCACAATTTGCACCACATTTTGCTCAATAATCCCATCCACCATCCTATCTATGGGGGCGAAAACATAATATGCATTCTTTTGTTGCCACCAATGCATCAATTGATTTACAGAATACCACTTTCAAAGTGGCAGCATACCATGAAATTGATCACGGTACATCTAGTTAGGCTAATCCAACCATTGCAGATATAGTGCATTATCCGGTCTATCATATGAGTTTAAAGGTGGCCATGCACGCCCTCACATCTTAGTACTTTGTATGTGTCTATTTTCCCCTAATGTTATTAGATGTGGGTGCCTTCACTCCTCCCGCATCTTCTGCTATATCGATCACTACTTGCCATTAGGGGGAGAGCTATGTTGCCCTGTATGAATAGCTTGATTTTTACCTTAACAATCTTCTCAACTACATTTTTACCCCACAATTATTTTAACCTCTTCTGCTTTGTTGTCTTCCTACTAAATAGAATTGGATCACATTAGGGTCTTCGGGGCTCCACCACATTCACATTATCAACCATGGGGGAGCATGTGAAATCTCTTGTCGGCTGAAGCCACACTGTAAACCACCAAACATACCCACTTCCACTCTCACCCGTCCCTTGACCCCTAGCCCCACCCAACCTTGCTCCCACTCTCACTCCTTAGAATCACTTTAATAAACAAGAAAAACATGAAAAATAAATAAAATAAAAGAAAAGTGTTAAAATCAACTCCAAACACTGTTTTTTTTTTTTTTATGAAAGCTTTGTTGTTGTTACGGTTCAAGTTTTTCAAGGGGGCATTATGCCCCCTTCACACTTAATGGGTTAAGTTATTACTGTTACCTAACTGATTTTGCATACCTTGGTAAGGAGTCAACGTCAGTTTTTTTTTTCTTCCTATGCTTAGAATATTAATACTCTTCTTTTTCCCTGGTTGCTTAATCCATTGTCTGCTCTTGTTTTGGGAATTCCTTCCTCATCTTTTAATTTATAAATTCAGTTTTTCTCAAAAAAAAAAAAATAATAATAATAAAAAAAATCACACCTTTTTTTCTCAATAACTTCCAACCATGAGAAATTGTCCAGTGCTCTTAGAGCATTGCTAGTTATAGTCCTTCTAGTTGCATTGGGACACTTAGTCAATCTAATTGCTTGATCTAGACTGCACATTAGATCCCACACAATTTATGGGCTACCATTCAAATATTACACTAGGCTGACAATTGTAACTATCTAGTCATCACCCTTCAAAAAAAGAGTGACTATCTAATCATTAGGTCTTTAATATGGATGGTCCAGATCATTTACGCAAAATAGGTTCCATCAACAATTTGATCAATCTATTTGTTAGATTCCATAGATTGCTTATGATTCTTAAGAGTCACTTTTATCAGGCAATCTTAACCATCCAATCCATGCTTGGGAAATAATAGGCTACAAATAAGGACACATCAGAGATGGATTGGATAATGCGATCAGTGTGTTATTACATAGTAGCCCATAAAATGTGCCAGACCTTGTTCAGATCGATTGATTGGACTAAGTGACGGATGCAATTAGGAGCACTATAGGCTTATAGTACTAAAAGAGCACTAGAGCATTTCTCTCTAACTATTGCTGAAAAAAATATGTCAGATGCTGGACTGAGTTAAGATCTATTACTCAATTGAAACCACTTCGTCTTTTGCAAACCTAAACTGCATTTGCCTTTTCCATCCCACGGGGAAAAGCTTAAAGAACTCAGTGTTCTCTTGTTGCATATCATACAATAGCACAGGAGGATTACTCATACACTTCTCTCCCGACCTATCCATTGCAGCCTTCTGTAGCTGTTGTATTAGTATCTTTAGGTCTATGATGCTGACTGACAGCATGAGAATGTTGATGCAGGTGCTGGTTTACCATGATCTGTTGGGCATGATGCAACACCCTCATCATGCAAAGGTGCCTGGATTACTTTTTTTTTTTTCTTTCCGATTTCATCTGAGAAAAATCTCCTCAAGTGAATGCCACCTTTTGCAGGTCACCCCAAAATTCTGTAAGCAGTATGGCCGTGTGGGTGATGTGATTAACAAGGCTCTTTTAGAGTACAAAGAAGAGGTGGAGAGCATGTCATTTCCTAGTGCCGCTCACACACCATACAGAATCAGTGCAGATGATGTCAATGGATTCCTGAACGAGCTACAAATGATGGGGCTGAGTGAAGCAGCTTCTGCAGCAGCAGCAGCGGCTGAGAAGATTCAGTCAGCTAGGAAGCAAGAGGTAGATGCATCAATCCAACTGAATGTTGGTTTTTTTCTATATTGGTCTGTTTTAATTAATTTATCAAAAAGATGAATTCCAATCTTTGTGCTCATCTGGCACAAATTTTGTGAAACATGTTTTTAGGCTTATATAACTTGAGATAGCTAGGAATTAGGATGAAAACTGAAAGTAGGATTTTAGTAGCTTACCCTTCTCAAACTGCCAGAATAATGACCAGAAATTCATAGCTGACCATTCTCAAACTGCCAGAAGAATGGCCAGAAATTCATAGTTGACCATTCTCAAACTGCCGGAATAATGGCCAGAAGGTCATAGCTGACCATTCTCAAACTGCCAGAATAATGGTCAGAAAGTCATAGCTGACCATCTCAAACTGCCAGAATAATAGCCAGAAATTCCTCATGTAATTTAAAAAAGAAGCTGCTTGGTTGTGTGAAAATTTGGAATCCGGATCCTGTTGATTGGGATGGCAAATCATGATAATGGGCACTTGTGATGTTCTTTGACTTACTATATATTAGAAATTTTGAGATTGCAGGTCATTTGAGGACTCTGCAAAGCCCATATGTGGTTTCAAGGCAGCTGCTGCATGCTAGCATGGAACATTGATGCGAGATCCAGTCATTCATGAAAGATGTATTACCATGCAGATGCTCTTCTCCAAGAATCGGATCGGTCCACTCATTAGGTGGCCAAAGTTCATGAAACAAATACAGGGCTGGAAAAAATCAGCTCACCCATCGAACAGTTTCTAACATCATGGCTCACCTACAGAACGGACCGTATATTCTTTTGTTGAGAACATCTGCACAGATGGCTTGGATATTGCACCCGTCAGCGATGCTGGCACATGGTAGTGTGTAGACGGTATTCCTAGTACACGCATGTGGGCTTAGCAAAGCTCCATTCATTGGATGTCACATCTTGTTTTCAAGTGTTCTTTAAAGGCGAAACTCGTGACCCACCACAGATGTGTCATAACCTGAAATTGCTCTGAAACCAATGATATTAACTGTCCGATTGATGTCCATCAAATAAGATAGTTAAACTGAGCCATGAACAGATTATCATCTAATGCTTCTGTCATGCCAAGCTCAAACCACATACCACTGTGGATCCAAAATCTAGCTAACTTTATTTCACAATCCCTTTTTATACATTTTGTTAACCAAGTACTAGTCTTATTGTGTTGTGGAGCCAACCCCTTTGAAGAATTTTCCTATTTCAATAAGAAAGTGATGATCTTTTGTGATTCTGTTCATTGGGTTTTATCTTCTACAAGAGGCAAGAGGCATGCATTCTCAACTTCATTGAGCTGAACCTTTGGTGTTTTCTCAATCCGCTTTCAATCGTGATGTTTACATCTCGACGTCTTCCCTTCTTCCCATATTATATATCGTGTTTTTCTCCAACTCTAGCTCAAAGAGATGCTCAGCAGCCACCTCTTTCCAAGTGATCCACTCACCCACTCACATGACTTTGATCAAGGGCCATGTCTTAGTTCAGGCTAATGTGTTTCTTTTAAGTCATAACCAAGAGGGTCGACGGTCGCTTAATCATACCCATTCATTCTGTGTCCGGCAGCGATGAACACGAGTCCTCTTGGGTAGTCTGTTAAAGAGCTCCTGTGGAACCTATGGATGCATAGGTGTGCGCTGGGGGGAAACATGCACAATATCCGAGTCATTCATCAAGTTGTCCCACAATGTATGCACTGTGCACCCAATATCAGGCCCTCTATTCATTGGTGGGCCGCGTAAAAATGAGTGATTTAGAAAGTTGATAGACTGTCAGCCTTTGGTGATACAAATGTGTGGCTTTCTAGTGGTGGGGCCGTCCAATTTTGGACCAATGAACTACTTAGATTGGTATCTGGATTGCACTCATTTGGATGAATTGCTGGTATCACATTTGTACATGTCATAGGTAGGATTTTGCTTAAATCACAAGGGCAAGTGGATGGTTCTTGACCCTGTGAATCACAACTACCCAACAGTGTTTTTATGGCTTAGTGGCTCAGACTAAAACTCAGTCGTCATGAGTCAAGTTGCGACTCACCCAAGTTGGAAGAGCAGTTTATATCAACCCCCTAGGCAGACTTGGGAAATGGTGCAGTTCCCTTGCATTACTTGTCAATCCATACATCATGGTGGGCCACTCAAATCCCCAGCCTGTGGCGAACTCAGGGTAGTACCCAATCCGTGTCCTTGAGCTCCATGATGGATGCGCATTGCCTGCGAAAGCTAGGTGGGCCCACCACGATGTTTGTGAGAAATTCATCGGTTTTTTTTAGATCATGCTAGGACATGTTCCAAAAATGAGGCAGATCCAAGACTCTCAAGACAGGTAACAAGGAGGATTGAACGTCCATCATTGATAGACTTGTGGGGCCACATAAGTTTTGGATCTGGCTAATATTTTTGTGTTTTCAGTTCATACCTGTAGGAATAACCTTACGAGTGGTATGGATGGCATACAAACATCACAGTGAATTCCAAGGAGGTTTCAACCATAGGCACCCTACATACTTTTTCCTGTCGCGGGGCCTACTTGACTTTTGGATCTGCTTCATTTTTTAGCCCATGATTTAGAAAAATAGATGAATCAGATTGATTTCTCACAAACATCACAGGAGTGCCACCTAACTTTCGGCTTCCCTCTGCAATGACCTGGTATGTTAGGATGCTGATTAATCATCACTTTTTCCTCCAGTGTGGTCCTCATTTTTGGGTTCATACCATAAAATGATTTGGAAAAATGGACTGGTAGTCAGCTCATTTTTTGCACATGAGCCCAAATAGGGAGATCCAAAATTCAAGTGGACCACAAGATTGAGGATTGCACAGCCACCGGTGCACACAAGCCTTGGATTGGTTCAGGGTTGTATTTGTATTTGAAACACCCCGGATATCAAGGGCCACGGAAATCCTTGGTCCCCGCTATCCCAGGTTCTACATCATGCGATGCATGTGTAATGAATGGTTAAGTGCATATGTTAGTAAATGCAACAATTCGAAATTTAATTGACATCCCAGCTAGAAGCAACAGAAAGAACAATTATGTCCAATAAGAGAAGTGAGATCATATATATATATATATATATATATATATATATATATATATATATATATATATATATATATATATATATAATGCAAAGATTCGTAACAAGTTCAACTCACTAGACGGGACCCACTAAGGGCCCCACACCTCTCATCTCCAAAGCTACAAGAGTTATACAAGAGCGTTGCCCGACGCTATCTCCCAAAAGCTAACAAAGGAATAACCCCAACGCCCACTCTACGACTGGTCACCCGAGAACTAGAAGTACAGGTCCTCTGGATCGCACTTCTCCACGTATGCTATTGCTGCGACCGCCTCCTGTACACCTTTGTCACCCGAGTCGTCTGGTGGTGTTTTGTAACATCGTCCCAAAAAGGGAGTGAGTGGCCAATTCAGTGGTAACATTTCCTATAAGTTACTCATGAGCAAATGTAACAATTATAGATAATGAATACAATATATATAACAATTTAGGGCAGTACATCACATCACCAAACATGGTTATATAAATGCATGGGTGCATATAATGCAGGTGCATGCCCGATCTCCATTATGCCACAAGAGAGTAAGTGACACTACTTAATCACCCGCACAGACTGAGCCGCCAATGAATGAGGCACCACCCCAATTACTCGCCCATCATGAATGTCATGCCGAACCATGCATGCTTAATCAAGCCATTAGTTAATCCGTATTAGCATCCAGCTGGTCGGTGAAGCCACCATATATATATATATAGTCAATCAGGGACCAACTGGCTCCCCGTGGGTGAGTCCATATCATCGCTAGCAATCTACATTGATCCTAGCTTGAGCTAATAGCTCAAGCGCCCAATTCAGCCGTGACTCGTGAGTCGCGGCCGACTCGGGCGAGGAAAGGTTTGGTCAGACCATCTCCCCATAGTAAGGTGGTAGGCTCTTCGCATCCACGGGCACTCAAGGGTCACTACAGGGAAGCAACACCTCAGCGTAAGCCAACAACACGAGTATAGGTCCCATAATACCATGCTTGACCCATGAGTCTTGGGGATCATTCGCCATATGGTTTTCAGTGGGCCCAAAACACTGGGAGTGTTGGTGCGTGGATTCGGAATAAGGTGTCAATTCACATAGTAGACCTATCCCGGGTTCTGAACCGGCGATCACCAACCGGGGGAGAGACCGGGGGACCGACCTTAGGTACAACGGTCTACGCGGTTCCAAACCACAGTCAATCTCCTGAATTCCATCGCAATTGACGACCCTCGATCTCACAGGAGTAGCTGACTTGTGTAGCCTGCCCCAAATTTAGTCTGACTCCCGATTTAGGTGATATAACAGATAGATATGCATAATTACATTGATAATTCTACACCTTTCCTATCAATTCATGAGACATGTATCACACAATATGGAGCATACAGCAGTTATACTAAATTTACCAAGTAATGCAGCAAAACAACCTCAAGCATTTCGGACTACCAAAAGTCTCTAGATAATGATGATATAATTCTTAATTTATGCTAAAATCTAGAATGCTAGAATAGGCATGCACAAGGTAAGCAATCATGGTGAAGAAACAATACAAGTGAAGGGAATTTCCTACTAGAAACAACTAATAACAGAAATCCCTAAATATTCTACCATCACCTAAAATAACTATTTAGATCATAGGCATTATACATGACTCCTTGCATTTGTTGCAAGGCAACTTGAAGGTAAATGCTACTGAACCTTATCTTGTTGTGATTTCTTGAAATTCCTATAGTGAGATGGTTGTATGTTAGGGAATTGAGAAGATGAAAGTAGCAATCAAGGGATTAAGAGAGAATTGGCCTAGGCTTACCACTTTTAGCTCTTCAAAAGAATTCTCAACACAAGAGGTGGGAGCTATGGTGTCTTGGGGGATGGCTAGACACTAGTAGAGTGGCATGCGAGAGCCCTCCCTACACAATTCTCCTTCTCCAAGCACCCTTTCTCTCCCTCTCACCCCCCTCTTTCTCAGAAAATGGCTGAAGAAATGAGAAAGAGGGCTGAGAAATGAGCTTATAAGAGTTGGGTTAATTGGGACATATAGTCCCAATGCTTTAAGTCACATGAAAGTGGCCTTTTGGGCCCTATTTTGATCATGTAGGGCCCACCTGACTCCTCTGGGCTGATGCAGCCCATAGGATGGCCTCATTAAGTTGAGATCCTTGCCCCGGTGCAATTTGGGGCCGATCGGATGCAGCATTTGCCGGATCTGGGGCAATGACCGTTTAACAGTCACCGACCATCAATCGAACCCTACATTATTGGATCATGTGCTGGGTTATATTTAGAGTCCATGGCCCACTTTCCATGACCATGCAAGGGTCCATGAGGCCCACACAAGAAAAGTGGGTTTGGTAATGATTGCCCACATAAGGCCTAGTGCTAATATACTTGCATTCTCAAGTGTACTTGCTGGTCATCCCGTTATATGGTTTCAAACGTCGATCTTGACGTAACGCCAATCTAAGAGCATCAAGCCCAGTATGGGGATAGTTCCCACCAAGTCTTAGGTCTGGTGATCTTAGAATGGTAGCGAGAGCAGGCTTTTACGTATTTCACTAAGTTTCTAATTTCATAAAACTATGGTTCTTCTAAGTTAAGTAGGGTTGATTATTCACCCTGAGGTCATGTGGGTTTGTCTGACTCGTGTGTGTGCTCGGGTCTTAAGTAGGGAGATTTTACAGGGCGTTACAGTATTTTTCCTTTCATCCATGGGTACTCACCTTATGAATTGCATGGCATCTGAGCAAGGTTTCAACGGTGGGCGTCTCCATCGAGCCGAACCCAGTGGAGGTTGGCACAACTTGGCTTGGTTCAACAAGCAGCCTACCCTAGCTCGAGTTTGGCTCAACTCAGTCCTTAAGCCTAACTAGTCAGCTCAACTCAATTTGGTCAACAGTTCGAACCGAGTTCGAGTTCAAGTGCGAGCTTTTGAGTTGAGTTGAACTCAGGCATTTTCTTTTTAGTTTTTATACGGGCAAGCCCTTTTTATATTATATATAATATAAAATAGAATATATTACTTAAGTTATATAAAATTATAACTCAAGCCAAGCCGAACCGAGTCAAGTTCATGCTGAGCTTTGAGTTGAGTCGAGCGCGGGTCAACTCGAGCTTGGCTCAAAATACTTCTTAGCTCAGAAAATTAGCTCAGCTCGGCCTGAACTCAGCTTTCGAGTCGAGCTTATCCAAGCCCAGTCGAGTGAGTTAACTAAACTAGCTCAATTCATGCTCGGCTCTATCCATACCCATTGTTTGTGATATGCCCCACTTGAGTTTGGATATCCACCTTTTGGGCTCATGTTCTAAAATGAGCCAACAAAACCAATGGATGGAGTGGATATAACACAAACGCACCATGGAGCTTTGGGTTACAGGCAAGTCACCTCCATACAATGCTCCAGCCTCATTTTTTAGAAAAAAAAAGAAAAAAAAAAGGGAAGAAGAAGAAGAAGAAGAGGGAGAAGAGGAAAAGAAAAAGAAAAATAATGAGTTTTCCGCCTAACTTGTGGTATCTTTTAATCTTTTCCATCAACACACTAATTGTACAGGACATTAGTGCCATGAAAATGGTAGGTCCTGCTATGTAGATCCCCTGGAGCAAAAATTATGCAGGACCACTCATTGGGTGGGCCCCAAGGTTAGAATCAACCGGACAAGCAACAGTCTGACTCAAAGTACAGGTGTGTCCTACCTAGTGAATAGATCAGCTTGAGTTTGAGATTGGTGATGTTTATAGTGGGAATGGATTATAGTTTTTTTTTGTACCTAGTGAATAGATTAAATTCCATTGGGTCCGGATCGAGTTTCAATCCATTGGTTTCCATTCGCTCTGATGATAATTCAATATTTGAATCTTTGTAATTGTTGCGAGAGCGCCTAACATCTTTAAGACGATTTCTTATTTCGAAAAGATTGCAAGAGATAGCTATATCAAGCATATCTAGATTTGTGATAAGATGCTGCCTTGGCGGGTCTTTTATAGATTTGTCACACACACTGCCTCGATCTCACATGCCACACGAATTAGGGCTACGCGTCATTCCTCGATTCATCTTATTTACGGACGTGCGTATAGGTCTGCACAATTTTGCCTTTGATTAGTGACGTGTTAAGGGGTGAAAGATATTCTCAAGCTCGAGTAAGATTTTGCTATTATTAGCTTTGACGTTTGTGTTGGGGTTAGGAGCCCCGCAGCAGAAAGCAATCAAAGCAAGCGAGAAACACACCACAATGACAATCAACAAGCAAATCATCATACACAAGAAGGCAATCCGATTTTTACGTGGAAAAAACCCCTTAAGGGTAAAAAACCATGGCACAAAAGCGACACCAATTCACTATGATATCAGAAGTTACAAGAGATTACAGAAGAAAACCTTGGATCACAGCCCACAAGAGAAATCACAAGATACCCGAAGCTAATTCTCACATGAGAAGGACAAACACAGTCCTTTCCCTCAACCCAGAGAA
This sequence comes from Liriodendron chinense, assembly GCA_003013855.2. Classification (NCBI taxonomy): domain Eukaryota; kingdom Viridiplantae; phylum Streptophyta; class Magnoliopsida; order Magnoliales; family Magnoliaceae; genus Liriodendron; species Liriodendron chinense. The sequence goes on from ML058572.1 coordinate 291,884, forward strand.
CTCCAAGCTTCCTCCCTAGCTCTTTCTCTCACCCTAGAACCCTCTCAATCCCTTGGCCCATTGGCGGCAACCCTAATCTCGGATTACATCCTCTTAAATAGGGAAAATTGAAATTAGAAACTCCTTGCGCAACAAACCCAGACCAAAAAGAAAACTGCCAACCAGTCGGACCCCCCACCGGCCAGTCGGCCGGATGGCCCAGAAAAGTTCCAACAAACCTGCTATCTTGCTCCATCTTGACCGACCGGTCGGTGGTCTTCATGAGTGAAGGCGTCCAATCCCAATAAACTCTACCACAACTCTAATCTTCATGCAACACCTCGCCACGCACCATCTTCAATCTCTACTCCGTCATCATCATAGCTCCACCACTTCTCATGCCTCATCGACTTCATACTTGCACCTTCATCACCCGCTCGCTCATGTGGCCCTTGCGCATACCACACACAAGCAACCGTGGATCCCGCTGCCGATCTCGCAGCTCCACCATGAATAGTGCTCCCGATCAAACCCGATCACAGTTGACAAACCTAATTGAGATATTGGCGTACCGATCCACCTTCTTCAACTCTACTTTTTTCATAGATACCGATTGCTTTCCATGTTTTTCTTTCATAGAATCCTTCTCCACAACGAATCTCATACTAGAAGACGTCATTGATGTTTCGCCTCAGATTTTTTCTGCCTCCTTCCTAACTTTTGTTTCTGATACCACTTGTTGGGGTTAGGAGCCACGCAGCGAAAGCAATCAAAGCAGGCGAGAAACACACCACAATGGCAATCAACAGGCAAATTATCATATACAAGAAGGCAATCCGATTTTTACGTGGAAAAAACCCCTCAAGGGTAAAAAAACCACTGGCACAAAGCGACACCAATCCACTATGATATCAGAAGTTACAAGAAATTACAGAAGAAAACTTTGGATCACAGCCCACAAGAGAAATCCGAAGCTACCCGAAGCTAATTCTCACATGAGAAGGACAAACACAGCCCTTTCCCTCAACCCAGAGAACTCCAAGCTTCCTCCCTAACTCTTTCTCTCACCCTAGAACCCTCTCAATCCCTTGGCTCATTGGCGGCAACCTTAATCTCAGATTACATCCCCTTAAATAGAGAAAACCGAAATTAGAAACTCCTTGCGCAACAAACCCAGACCAAAAAGAAAACTGCCAACCAGTCGGACCCCCCACCGGCCGGTCGGCCGGATGGCCCAGAAAAGTTCCAGCAAACCTCCTATCTTGCTCCATCTTGACCGACCGGTCGGTGGTCTTCATGCGTGAAGGCGTCCAATCCCAACAAACTCCACCACAACTCTAATTTTCATGCAACACCTCGCCACGCACCATTTTCAATCTCTACTCCATCATCATCATAGCTCCACCACTTCTCATGCCTCATCGACTTCATACTTGCACCTTCATCACCCGCTCGCTCATGTGGCCCTTGCGCATACCACACACGAGCAATCGTGGATCCCGCTGCCGATCTCGCAGCTCCACCATGAATAATGCTCCCGATCAAACCCGATCACAGTTGACAAACCTAATTGAGATATTGGCGTACCGATCCACCTTCTTCAACTCTACTTTTTTCATAGATACCGATTGCTTTCCATGTTTTTCTTTCATGGAATCCTTCTCCACAACGAATCTCATACTAGAAGATGCCATTGATGTTTCGCCTCAGATTCTCTCTGCCTCCTTCCTAACTTTTATCTCTGATACCACTTGTTGGGGTTAGGAGCCACGCAGCTGAAGCAATCAAAGCAGGCGAGAAACACACCACAATGGCAATCAACGGGCAAATTATCATATACAAGAAGGCAATCCGATTTTTACGTGGAAAAACCCCTCAAGGGTAAAAAAACCATGGCACAAAGCGACACCAATCCACTATGATATCAGAAGTTACAAGAGATTACAGAAGAAAACCCTGGATCACAGTCCACAAGAGAAATCCCAAGCTACCCGAAGCTAATTCTCACATGAGAAGGACAAACACAGCCCTTTCCCTCAACCCAGAGAACTCCAAGCTTCCTCCCTAACTCTTTCTCTCACCCTAGAACCCTCTCAATCCCTTGGCCCATTGGCGACAACCCTAATCTCATATTACATCCCCTTAAATAGAGAAAACCGAAATTAGAAATTCCTTGCGCAACAAACCCAAACCAAAAAGGAAATTGCCGACCGATCGACTGACCAGTCGAACCCCCCACCAGCCGGTAGGCCGGCCGGCCGGATGGCCCAGAAAAGTTCCAGCAAACCTGTTGTCTTACTCCATCGTGACCGACCGATCAGCCGGCTGGTCGGTGGTCTTCATGCGTGAAGAGTAGAGGCGTCTAATCCCAACAGTTTGGAATTCAGCACATTAATGGCTATGTAGGAAATCTCCTATAATGATTGCCAACTTTTAGCACGGATGCAAAACTCAACCGCCATTTTCATTTTTAAACAGTTTCATCATCTTTTCACTTTTATTGCCTTTTAATTTTCTCGTTTTCCTTTTGGTTTCCTCTATTTCTAACCCTTCATCCCAGTCGTTTGTTCCATGGTTCCTTCTTCATACAAAACGCTAAATCTGAGTCAGCAGTCATGGAAGCCCCAGATTTGGATATGCTTAGTCTATTCATGAAATGTCTCGAAGAAGTTAAGAGTGGATCTTCCATACACAACACTATAAGAGTGGATCTTACATTTCTAAGCCCACGTGCACTCCGTGAGCAGTCACACATGCCAGTGTGCCACTGCGACGACGAATATTGAACCATACAATGCAAACCCTTCCTACAGGAAGATTTTATGGTCGGCAGCTACATGCAATCTATAAGAAATTCACCATGTTCAATAGTTTCTCCACTCGTTATAATATAATTCAAAAGATGAGCTATATTCATAACTTAAGTAGATAACACTGGTAAAAGTGGGGATGGAAATGGCCATTAAAACCATCCCGGCCCACCATGATGTTTATATGCCATCCAAACCGTTCATAAGGTTACTTTAACTGAGATGAATTGAAAACAAAAATATTAGCTTGTTCCAAAATTTCTATAACCGAGTAGGTCAAGTGACTTCTGAATGCAGCAACAAGGATCGGGTAATCAGGTCCGCATGACAGTTAGCGGTACTGTGGTGACGGAGCGGATCAGGTGAGACCCCAGCCTTCCCTAATACGTTGCGGCCCTTACCATGGGGTTACCATGGGGCCCACCTTGATGTATGTATTATGTATCAACGCCGTCCATCCGTTTTTACATATCATTTTAGGGCACCAACCCCATAAGAACCATATCCAATAACCAGCTGGAACATAACTTAAGAAAAAGTTGTGATCGACCATTAATGGGCCACAAAAGTTTTGGATCAAGATGATATTTGCTTTTTTTCCCTTCATTCAAGATTATGTGACCTTATCAATAGATTGGATGGTAAATAAACACTACAGAAACATTAAGGTGCTCCCTAAGATGTTTTTAATGGTAAGACGGTCAATCACTACTATTTCTTATGGTATGGTCTACTTGATAATTGGATCTACTTCATTTTTGGGATAATGACATAAAATGATCTGTAAAAACGGATGGATAGAGTGGATACATAATATATACATCAATGTGGGCCCCACAGTAACCCCACGGTAAGGGCCGCACCATCTTGCATGAGGCCGGGGTCTCACGGAATCCGCTCTCGTGGTGATGAGGCAAGAGGTAACTGGTCAGCGGTATGCTGTTTACCAGAGCGGATTAGCTGATACCCAGGGAAGTGGTACGGTCCACCTGAAATATGGATCTGCATAACTTTTGGAACTCCATCCTCAAATGGGCTGGATAAACAGATGGGCGGCATGGATATACAAAATAGCATCCATGTGAGCCACATGGTAGGGGTAACATACACTAAGGGTCGTTTGGATACCACAAAATAAATTGTTTTTCTTGCTGATGGCAGCAGTTAAGTAACTTATTTGAGATAAGTTTGGTTAATAAATAAGAGTTTTTGCCATACAAGTACCTCTCGCTTGGGCCATAGATGGATTAATACCTACTTTTAAACTTATTCCAAATCAGTACCTAAGGATTGTAATATACTAACATTTTACTACTTTGTTGACATTGACTGATGGAGGAGTAAGGTAGATATCCCTTTTGTCACAAAAGGACACATTTACCCCTACTTATATGCAATGACGATTTTGCCCCTCTATGATTTTCAGCCTTGGCAGTAATAAGTGCCCTACTTGTGGGCCCTACAATGATACATGTGTTTCATCCATGCCGTCCATCTATTTTGTCAAATCATTTTAGGCCAAGGTCCGAAAATTAGCATGATCCAAGTCTCAAGTGAAACACACCAGAGGGAACAGTGGGGCCAGGTCGCTGCTCCCTTTTTGGCAGTTATCTAGTGGCCAGTCGTGGCCCCCACCATGTTGTATATGATTTGCGAATAGTGGAGCATCTGTAAGAGATCCGATAGCGAACCCTTTATAAAAGTTGCTTAGAATAAATCCATGAGTAGCGTAGAAATGTTAGATTTTACAAAACTTGTACTTTTTCGATAATTATGATAATGCTATTGGATCCCCTAATTTGTGATTTATGATCAATCAGATAGGTAGTTCTCGAATCCGTCCGAAAGATAAGCGTAATTTTAAGTGTATAATAATTCTGTGTAGATAGATTTTCAAGTAGGCCCCGTGATCATAGAGATCTTAATCTAAGAGCATTCGTAACTGTTGATCGAGGAATGTGATCGGGAAAGTAACCATACCAAATTGATCATCTTAATGATAAATTCTTGACCTAAAATTTGAGTGATTATCTTAGGATATAGATATGAAATCTTGAGTCCCAAAAATGTGTATAGCTTACATTATCCTAAACCTTGATTTCTAGATCACATGGTTTTCATAATCCATTTAACTTGAAATTTTATAAATGCCTATTCATCATAAATTAACCATAAACGTCGAATTTCAGCCTTTAAATCATACTAGAAATGGTCAAATTGTCAGATCAGCCCATTAACCTTTGATTTTCTTGTCCATCGAGTGAGGAAAGTGGATGGTTAGTCGTAGTCGAATATTTTCCTTCATACGAGTGACTTGGATCGTCTTTATCATGGACTCATAGTGTGATTTGAGTAACCCCATCTTGATAAGCCTCTTTCTTAAGTGGGAAGTTATTCGAATTAACGAGTTACTAACTCTTCTCAAATCTGAACCTTTTAATTTACCCACTTCTCACCATCAATCGCTTCTCAAATTTAAACCACCCATTGTACTCATATGACTACGAGTTTACACAAAATTTGGACCCCAATCTATAATCATACACCAGTTGAACCACAAAGTCAGCCCCTTCTTTTTCCGCTAAAAGTTGGAATTTCAGATTTAAGCATTTCTCACCATTAATCAACCACCAAACTTTGTACAATTGTTTGCCTATTATGACTACATATTTTTCCAAAATTTGGGCCATGATCATCAAGCGTAGACCATTAATTGAGATCAAGCCCATTTTAGCATCTGTCGGGCCATTTTCAAAGATTGGCCAATTTAGAATGTGGATCACCAAGAAATTTATGTGTTCCAACTCTACTCTTCGAGCCTAATAAGATGAACGGATTCGAATTGATCAAAGATCACCCGAATATTGAGATTTGAGAAACCCACCTCGAGATATTATTACACTGAACCCACGCCTACACCTTATTAACCATACACGCACACACTTCCCTCTCCATATTCCTTCTATGCACGTCCCTTCTCCTAACCCTAGCCTCCATGCCCTAGAGAGAGAGAGAGAGAGAGAGAGAGAGAGAGAGAGAGAGAGAGAGATAAGGATCCAATGTGTGGGACCCGTTCTACTAAATTCGTGTGGTTCTTGTCTTGCTTAAATGTCGTCTTTCTAGAGATTCTATATCTAGAGTTTCATCTAAAGTCAAGGTGAGGATTTTCCCTTCAAGCCAACATGGATAAAAGTGTAATTTTTTTATATTTTCTTTATTGTTAATTGAGTACCTTAAGCTTGAATGTATGATCCATATTAGACCATGATTAATGTTAGATTTATGTTGAAATGATATTATGTGATGCTCTGATTTCATATTTAGATGTACATGTGAGAAAGCATGTGTATTTGTCTACATTATTGTGAGAACCATGTGTTGATTTCTTTAATTTATATTTATGTATGATTAAGATGGTTATGATAATGTATGCATCATATGAATGATGATTATCGTGTGAATATTACGCTTATGTACACCCTTGTCCCCATATTGATGAGATTAGTTGTTGTAGAGAGATGAGCCCGTGAGAGGTGTCCATGTTGGAAAGATGATCTTGGCATAACTATGTTTATGTGTTGAGTATTGTTAAGGGATCCTTGTGTTCACATAATGTTGGAATGGATTCATGTGTCGTATATGTATGTTTCATTTAATTGACCACGTTGGAAATTAATGGCTATTCGTAAGACTTAGTTGGACTATAAGTGGGACAAGGAGTAGACATTAATCATATATGTTATCTCATGAGCCAAGGTTGGTGCTATGGACACTAATCATCGTGCTATCGACCTATGCTGGGTTGTTTACAACTCCTCATAGTGATCATTAAGTTCTTTCAATACGACTGGATGTGAAATTACTTAAATAAATGTGAAACTAAAGTCATGCATTCACTTGACTCTATGTGGGTGTATGGAATTGAGAATAGGCTAGAGCGTCCTACTTTTCCCGTACACTATCATGTATAGATTTGGGCTATGAGTATCCCATTTTTTACGTGGTCGAGCGAAACTATGGGCTTGTGCGTCCCAGGAACCTCTGGTGATTAATGGCCAGCGTGAAGTCGTAACAGGAAGTCTTCTACTTCATGTCTGATGATTTCTAGCCAGGGTGCCTTAGCCAGAGCATGCATATCATGCATTGCATTAATAAGATTTCTCTTGGATGTTTTAGTCGATTATAATTATTATGCTTGCGTTATCTATGTGTTATTATTATTAAAATTGTCTTGGAGGGATATTCCCCACTATGATAGTGTTTAACGCTATCCAACCACATCTCAGATAATCCAGGTGAAGATCTAGTAAGTGAAGCGAACACTATGACAAGGTATTTGAAGGTTTGCAACACAGATGACGGATGACGAAATTGGAGTGGCATATTGGAGATTTTATTTAATTATGTGTTTTTAAGATAGTTTATCATTTATTTCAAAATTGTAATAAGTTTTCTTAATGAATACAATAATTGATTATTTATTTCGTCTAGTTTCAAGAACTTTGTAATAATAATGTAGATTAAAATTTCATTAAATCACATGTTTATTTTTCGTCTCTGTGCATGAATGCCTATTAAATTTCAAATATATGGAAACATAGTGATATGTCAAGAATTTCATCATTGACACGTCTTAGATAACACCTGAAAATTCGACCTATCGTGGAATCCACAAGAGCCGAAATCTCATGGCGTTACATAGATCCACGCAGTCCATATGTTTTTCTAAATTATTTTATTTCATGGTTCTAAAAATGAAGAAGATCAATATTTCAAGTGAGCCATACCAAAGAAAATAATTCTCACTGTTGAAATCTTCTTAGGCCCAATGTGATTTTTTATACTGTCTATTATGTCGAAACCAAATCTTTTTGGGCAGGCCATGAGCTAGCCAATTCGATGGATGGACTGGATTTTCCATGTGGACCCACCTTGTTGGAAAAGCACAAAAAAATAATAATATAAAAAATAAAAAAGGGGTCGTTGGAACAAGCAGCGTCCAGAGGACCCCACTGCCCAACAGCAGTGGGGACGGACAGCCCCTACTGGGCATAATCTGGGGACGCACTATGATGTTTATGTTTTATCCACACCGTCCATCCTTCTTGCCCGATCATTTTAGGCCATGGGCCAAAATCTGAACTAGATCTAAATTATAGGTGGGCCACATCATAGAAAACAGTAGGATAGTGACGTCCACCATTGAGACTTTCTTATGGCCCACCATGATGTTTATTTGCTGTCCAACTTAAGCAAGGTCACACGTGACCTGTACCTTGGCCATGTGTGGCTAGAATAAAGGGAAAATACAATTATCAGCTTGATTAAAGCTTCTTGGGGACCACAGCGTGTGGAGCCATTGCATGGCAGCATGCCTCTGCATGCTGACCAGCAGGGGCCCACCTTGAGGTATGTGGTTAATCCACACCATCCCTCCAGTTTTCAGATCATTTTAGACAATGGGACCCAAGAACAAGGACGATCCAGATCTCAAGTGGACCTCCTTGCAGGAAACAATGATAATAATGATGCCCACTGTTGAAACTATCTTACGACCCACCTTGATGCATATGTTTCATCTACGCCGCCCACCCTTGTTTCCAGTTCATTTTACGACCTGGGGTAGATCCAAATCTCATGTAGATCACCACCACAGAAACAGGATTGGCTCAATAAAGGTTTAAACGGTGTACATTTAAGATCTTATTGTTCATGCAGTGTGTCCACTTGATTAAGTTTTTTTTCCATTTATTAGAATATTTTGATGAATAAAAATGGATAGACCGAGTGGATTTGTCTAGGTCATCTATGTGGGTCCCACATAGCTTCCGATCACAGCTGGATCACATATATGTACTCGTCTGTTTGCGACTCAAATGTTGAAAAATTGTTTTAAAAACAATTTTAAAAGAAAAAAAAATAGGCATTTGGTTTTGTCCCACTTTTTAAAAAGAATTTTTACCTCTTTATAAGTAGGTTGTTGTGCACCTTACTTATTTATGGTGGAAGAGAGGGAGAATGGTGACTTGCGTGTTCAGTGCGAAGCACTGGAACACCGCGCATGCACACGCGCACGGGCTCGGTCTCGGTCTCGGACTCGGTCTCGGGCACGGGCACGGGCTCGGGCTAGGTGCGAGGGCGTGGGCACGTGAGGCAGTGTGGCTGTAGAGGCGCTAGTGGCGCACTTGGCACTTCGCATGTGCGCATCGTGTCGCGACCTCGCGGACTGGAGCAAGACTGGTGCGAGTCGCGGTGCGACAGAGACTAGGTAATATGTCATGTGGTTGGGTTCGGAACAGAGGAGGTAGTTGTGGGTGGGAGGTCTGACAGAGAGACATCTCTGCTTTTTATAGAGAGCTGCAGGGCTAATTAGAGGGACCTGTGTAACTGCTCATGCAGTAACGGTCCATACCATGCAGTAACAGCTGCATGTGGCTAGCCCAACAGTCAGAAACGGCTAGCTATTGAGTCTAAACAGCCAGCATGCAGGTGCATAACTCCCACATGCACAATAGTCAGAAACTGCCATAAACGGCTAGTTTATCACAACAGCCAGAAAATGGCTAGTGCCATTATGGCTCTGGACCAAAACTGCCAGCCACCCTTGCCGACAGGTCTGGTTCATTCTAACACAACAACAGCAATCACAAATTCGAAAATTGAACCAGCACCCATCTTAGTCTCTTAGCCTCTCGGTTTGGTTGAAATAAATCAAGCCACTTAGACCAGTGTAGTGGTCTGCTGCTGCTAAAGAAGAAGACGGCCATTCTTTTCTCTTTCTCTTTTTCTTTATCTGCCAGAGTGTGTTACTAAGTTCCATAGTGGTTCCTTCGTTTTTGCTGAACGCAGAACCACATAAGGCTCGTCGTAGCCTGAAAGCAATCCGCCTACAACCTATCAGCAGACTCAAAATAATTTGAGTAGGGGCAAATTACGCTTTAAGGACAGCGTGTTTTTTCACGTGCTTCATCCTGTCCTTATTTCTCGGTTTCAATTAATTTATTTTTTAAGATCAGAAATTTATCAACATAAAATGAGGGAGAATATTGTCTTTTTAGAAATACCGTATGGCTTTGTATCATATATGTAAGGCAAATAGACGGTAGGTACCATTATGACTGACGTTTGCATTTCTTAGGTACGGATTTGGAATAAGTTTAAAAGTAGGTACTGATCCGTCTATGGCAAAAAAGATAGGTGTTATATGACAAAAACTCAATAAATAATGATCATTACTTATTTGCTAAAAATCACTTAATTATTTCATCATTTTTATTTTGCTTTTCTACTTTTTCACCACCAACTAAAACAAGAGGTGCTAGTCCATAGTTGTAAGAGTGTTGATTTTTGTGGCAACCGCCAAGCCCACATTGACCATCCAACTTGCTGGGTCCACTACGATATATTTTATCCGCGTCGTCCATCTGGTTTAGATGTGAGTGAGGCTAGAATGCGAGGCCAATCTAAACCTCAGGTGGACCCTACATTAGGAAGCAAAAGTGATAATGATGACACCATTGAAATCTCCCTGATCCCAGCGTGATGTGTTTTACTTGTGCCATTCATCTGTTGTTCCAACTAGTTTTGAGTGGCCCACTAGGTAGTGGGACCATATGCTGTGCACATGATATCCACACCGTCCACCCTTGTTGGTCCATCTCAAAAATGAAACAGAATCCAATCTCAAATAGACCACACCTCAGGAAACAATGGTCATTGACGCCCACCATTGGTGAGCCATAATGATGAGTGGCATATCCAAGGTGAGCCCTGCATGATGGACAACCCACATTAGAGGTGGGCCCCACATTTAGGACGATCCATATTAAAGGTGGCTCCACATGATGGGCGGTGGATATTAATGGTGGGCCCACTTGATGGATGACCAACATCAAAAGTGGGCCCTACATAAAGAACGGTGCAAATAACCCACATCCAAGGTGGGCCCCACATGATCTACTGCCCACATCAAAGGCAGGCCCACACAATGAACAATCCACACCAAAGATTGGCCCCAAATGATAGATGGTGAATGTGCTAGGACCAAACAGACTTGAGGAATGATGTTGGAAACAAACATACTTTTCTACTTAGGCAGGGCCCACACAATGAACAATCTACACCAAAGATTGGTCCTCAAATGATAGATGGTGAATGTGCCAGGACCAAACAGACTTGAGGAATGATGTTGGAAACAAACATACTTTTATACTTATTGGTTGATAAGCATGTTGTTTACCAAAGATACTTATTTGCTAATTAAGTAGAAACGAAGATAAGTTACTTATCTGATAAGTAGCTTATCTTAAGTAACTTATAATCCATTTGGATACTACCAAATAAGTTGCTTTTCTTGCTAATGGCAGCAGTTAAGTAACTTATTTGAGATAAGTTAGTTTGGTTAATAAATAATTATCATTACTTATTTGCTGAAAATCAGTTAAGTATTTCAGCATTTTTATTTTGTTTTTTTACTTTTTCACCACCAACTAGAACAAGATGTGCTCGTCCATAGCTGTAGATGGTGTTGATTTTCATGGCAACTGCCTAGACCACCTTGACCATCTAGCTTGCTGGGCCCACTACGATATAATTGATCCGCGTCGTCCATCTAGTTTGGACGTGAGTGGGGCTAGCATGTGAGGCAGATCTAAACCTCAGGTGGACCCCACATCAAGAAGCAACAATGATAATGATGACACCATTGAAACCTTCCCGGCCCAAAGTGATGTGTTTTACTCATGTCATTCATCTGTTTTTCTAACTAGTTTTGAGTAATCCAAGGGGTAGTGGGGCCACATGCTGTGCACATGAAATCCACACTGTCCACCCTTGTTGGTCCATCTAAAAAATGAAACAGAATCCAATCTTAAATAGATCGCACCTCAGGAAACATCGGTCATTAACGCCCACCATTGGTTGGCCCTAATGATGAGTGGCCCATATCCAAGACGGCCCTGCATGGTGGACGACCCACATTAGAGGTGGGCCCCGCATTTGGGACAACCCACATTAAAGGTGGCTCCGCATGATGGGTAGTGGATATCGATGGTGGGCCCACTTGATGGATGACCAACATCAAAGGTGGGCCCTATATAAAGAACGACGCAAATGGCCCACATCCAAGGTGGTTCCCACATGATGTACTACCCACATCAAAGTCGGGGCCCACACAATGAACAATCCACACCAAAGGTTGGCCCCAAACAGACTTGAGGATGGTGGATGTGCAGTGACCAAACAGACTTGAGGAATGATGTTGGAAACAAACATGATTTTCTATTTTTGGTTGATAAGCATGATGTTTACCAAACATACTTATTTGCTAATTAAGTAGAAACCAAGATAAGTTATTTATACAATAAGTAGTTTATCTTAAGTAACTTACCATCCAAACGGCCCTAAGCTATTCCTGGGTGACACCTAATTGGCTCTTTGGGGTGAGCTGAGTACGGCCATGACACGTTTCTTGGAAGCAGATTGCTGGTATCCCTGGGTTGACGTCGCCAAGTTCTGTGGTCCCACCATGATGTTTGTGTTATATCCACACTATCCATCCATTTTTCCAGATAATTTCAGGCCATGAGCCTAAAAAAATGAGGCAGATCTAAAGCTCAGGTAGACTAGAAAGCAGTGGGATGATGATTCCCACCATTGAAACCTTCTTAAGGCCTACCATAATGTTTATTTGCTATCCAACCTGTTCACAAGGTCACACAGACCTGGATGAAGGGGACAAAACAAATATCAGATTGATTGAAAACTTTTGTGACCCTAAGAAGTTTTCAATGGTACATGTCCAACCCCCTTGCATTATGTGGTGTGTTCCATTTGGGCTTTATATCTAGCTCATTTTTTTAATTCAAGCCTTAAAAAAAATCTCGCCAAAATGGATAGACGGTTTGGATATAACACATACATCATCATCCCCACCACCAAATCGGTGATGGGTGGCAGGCACCCACGGTAACCCGAGGTTATTGTCGTCCGTCTATTTTTCCATATCATTTTAGTGCATTATCCCAAAAATGAAGCAGATTCAATTATCAAAGTGGATCATATCCTAATAAAGAGTAGTGATTGACCCTCCTATCATTAAAAACTTCTTAGGGCACACCGTAATGTTTTAGTAGTATTTTTTTACCATACTACCCATTCATAAGGTCATATAAGCAAGGATGAAGATAAAAGACAAATATCAGCTTCATCCAAAACTTTTATGGCTCCTTAATGGTCAATCAATACTGTTTCCTATGATATTGTCCACCTGATAATTAGATCTATTTCATTTTCTGCATAATGTCTTAAAATGGTAAGGAAAAACGGATAGATGACATGGATGCATAATACATACACTAAGGTGAGTGCGGATTAGGCACTACCAGAGCCTGTCCCGAGCTTAGGACAGGCTTGTACGTGGCCTGTGGGCATTAGGGAAGAGGAGGCGTGACATGATTGTTAATGCTTGCTGATGTGGCAGGTCTCTTCTGACAGCGTGCCTTTCACCAATACAAATGTGACACGCATGTGCTATGTCGGGCCTGTCCTGAGCTGGGGACAGGCTCGGAATTACCAATCCGAGCTCCACTAAAGCGGGCCTCATGGTAACTCAAGCACCGTCTTCGGTGAGTACAGGGGCTTACCTAATCCTCTCTCTGCCCTTTTCTCGGGAAGGGAACGGAGTAGGTGACGCCTCCGATCCACGAAAGTGGTTCGGTCCCTGATTGTGAGGCTCGCGGTAATATATATGCCTTAGATCCTAGCCGTCCAACCATTTGAAAGTTTATTTTAGGGAGTGATAAAAAAATAAAGCTCGCTCAAATCTTAGGGAACCACAGTATAGAAAACAGTCATGATTGAATCCCCATTATTAGAAACTTCATGAATTAGATTGGGATGTTTATCTAACATCTAACCTGTTGATAAGGTCACAAACACCTAGATGAAGAGACCACACAGATATCATCTTGGTAGAAAGCTTTTGTGGCCATAAGAAGTCTTTAATAGTCAACCACCACGGTTTCCTATACTATGGTCTATTAGTATTTGGAACTGCTTCGTTTTTTTTATCATGCGCTAAAATGAGTTTTCAATTCGGATGGGCGGTGTGGATGTAGTCACATACATCACTGTGGTCTCCACAGTCAGGTCCCACCCACCTCAGTGGATCCGGTGTCTCTTGCAGGAAGCGGATTCGGTGGTGTGGTACGTCACCAAGTTTTGTGGCCCCACGGCGGTGTTTGTGTTATATCGACATTGTCCATTCATTTTTTGAGAATATTTTAGTGCCTGGCTCAAAAAACAATCGGATAAAAACCTCAAGTGGACCATACCACAAAAAGCAGTGAATATAATGATTCCCACGGTTGAAACCTTCATCAAGCCTTCTAAAGAACACAATAGGATATAATTCTAAAACTCAGACAGATGAGGTGGGTCACACCAACAAAACAGTGGGAAGTCCACTGTTGAAACCTTCTTGAAGCTGATTATGACGTTTATATGCTATTCAAACCGTTCATAGAATTATTACCACTCAAATAAACAGTAGGAAAAACAAAAGAAAGTGGGCGGGTTCGACCGACCGGGGTCATGCTCGGGTAAGATGTATCGGGTTCAGGTTCGGGCTCGGGCTATAAAAACAATAACCTGATGAAGCTTTGGCCAGGCTTGAGTTGAAGTCTCGGGTTGCCCGGCTCAACCCGAACCCGACCTATATATATAATTTACTTACAAATTATTGTTTTATTATATTTTAGTTGAGGTCCACTAATGATTTGGATCTACTTAATTTTTTTTTTGGATAACATCATTAAATGATATGAAAAAATGGATGAACGGTGTGGTGTGGATATGAAACACATTCATCAAGGTGGGCCCACCAAAGGCCACACCAAATCTGGATCCGCCAGTCGTGCATCCAGCCGTGCGTCGTCCACCGATTCCAGTTCCTGAGGAAATCGGATTGCGTACTTAGTACACTCTTATTGTGCTGAGTAAACTCTGTTGTGCCCACTGTGAATGTATGTGGTCTATCCATGCCGCCTATTCATTTTTCCAGCTCATTTTAGCTGTTGAGCCTGAAATTGAAGCATATTCAAAGCTCAAAGTGGACCATGCCACAGGAAACAATGGGAATAAGGATTTTCACCCTTGAAACCTTCCGAGGCCCTACAGTGATGTTTATTTGTCATCCAACCTGTTCATGAGGTCGCATAAAAATGGATGAAGGTAAAACACAAATATCAGTTTGATCCAAAACTTCTATGGCCCCCAAGAATTTTTCAACGGTAGACATTCAGTGCACACATTTCCTATGGTGTGGTCCACTTGAGAATTATGTATGCTTAATGTTTTAGATCCAGCTCTTAAATTATATGTTAAGATGGATGGACGGAGTGGATAAAGTATTTAAATCATAGTGTGCCCAAAGAGTTTATTCCGTTTGCTCACTTACTATGCAATCCGCTTCTTTTACATTGAGAGATAATGTCTTCTCCTTTCTCCTTGCATAAAACCTACCGTACGCAATTGACGTCACCATTTGTGATGGAGAGGGAGTCGGAGAGCCCCGTCTGCGCCTGTGGAGAGCCCCATCCGCACTTACAGAGAGAGGGAGAGAAGAGCATCTCATAAGGTATGTAACTATATATCTCCATTAATATACTACTCTCTCTCTCTCTCTCTCTCATACAAAGGTTGGTTTGATGGTTTCAATGGTCCAACTGCTTGGATTTTCAGTTTGTCGAAGTGGGGTTATATTTCAATGTTCCAGAGCCTAAACCGTTGACATGATGGGCCTCACCATAAATGGTCTGTCTCTCTGTCTCATCGTTTTTCTTCTTTTCCCTTTTTTTTTTCCCTGCATTTGTGATTACTTTCAGCATCATATCAGGTGGCTGGTTGGGTCAGTTTGGACTGAACCGCCCATTTATTTCGTGACTGGGATTGTTGATCGGGTGGACCACTTTGGAGATAGGTTATGGATTGAACAAGTTTGCCCATTCGTTTTGTATGAGCTTTGCCTGTTTCAACAAGTTTGGCTATCCACTTTGTAGATGGGATGTGGGTGGAAAATTGCTAAGATTGAACAAGTTCAGTCATCCATTTTGTATGAGCTTGGCCTGTTAAATGTGGACTACTACCACCCACTTTTCTGGCCACTGATAGGGTGGTTACCGTAGTCCAATGATCCAATCCTATTGAGTTATAGATATGGCCCATCTACTTGTTGGACACAAATTCCTTAGTTATGATCATCGTATGTGAACAACACATGTAAAGATTTAGTTTTTTGGTAAGCATATCATGAAATATGAAATGCACATGATAAGTAGATACAAAAATAAGAGGTGTATTGAAATATGATAGACTAATGTAATAATGAAAATATTAGCATGTATCAACCCGACTAACCCGACCGAACCCGCTTGGGTTGAGAATTTCCAACCTGATGTTAGGTTGGGTTGGGTTAGGGTTGAGGTATAGGAACTGTGGGTTGGGTTAGGGTTGAGCACCAACCCGACCCAACCCGCCCGACTTTCAACCCTATTCAATACCCACTGTTTAACAAAGACCTGTGTTGATGCTGAAAACTGGTCAGCAGACGAGATGAGGTGACCTCCAACTGGTTAGCAGATGAGATGACGTGACCTTCATCGCTACCAGATGAGGTGGCTCAACCTCCACCTTATACGGATGGATGTAACTGATCTCCTGTAGGTGTGCAGTCTGGATCTGGACTGAAGGTTTACTAGATCCTGTAAAACACAAAGGAAAGTTAAGGGGGGTGGCTGGGGTCCAGCCGTTAGCCATCCAATGCCTAAGTTAGTTTGATCTTGAACGATAAAAATCTCTTTTTCGATCAGTTTTTGTATCGTACTTTGATAATGAAGAGGACGTGTCCATTTATAGACTTACATTGTAGAGTTATATCCCCTTTTTGAGGCTATAATTTCAGGGGAGGGATTCTCGGATCAACGCGACTTGGGCTGTTCCGTAGTTGTGGGAGATGTTCCCATATTCCTCGACGATTCTCTAGATCTTTTGCCTATTTTTCTGGATAAAGCCTAAGATCTCGGCATTCGTGGTTGTAAGGCCGTAACTCCCGGAGACGTGTCCGGTTTATTCGGGCCCGTCCCTGATTTGTCGTGCTCCTTTATGGTAGTCATTCGCCTGGTCGGCTTAGTGACAGAGCTCATCGGCAGAGCTCGTCGGAAGAGTTCATTAGCCGAGCTCATCATTAGCTGAGTTCATTGGCCGATGGAGCTTGTCACTTCGTAGGTCATCTTGTGTGAGTGACCTCAGGTCGTTCTGGAGGTCTCAGGTCGGCCTGTCGAAACCTCGATTCTTGTCATCGGCCTAGTTCAGGTTGGCCTTTGCTCTTGTCATCGGCCTAGTCTTAGGTCGGATTTGAGGACCTGTACCTGGGCCCGCTGGACTATGAGCTTTCCTCGTGACCTGAGGTCAGCTCAAATTTACCCACAACAGAAGCCCCCCTACTCTCGTGCTTGACTTGCTCGGCTTGGGAGTAAAGAGAAATGGATGAGCTAACATTTGAATAAACACATAACTATCATAGGTTGGCCAACTGCATGAGGTTGGCCTAGTAGGGTGGCCCGTAGGCTCTACCAATTGTATGGGTCGACATGTAGAGGTGGCCTCTGGACACTTCGTGTTTTGGTCCGATTCTTTCGTCCATTCCGATTGCCCAAGTCCGTCTTTCAACTCTTGGTCTAGGGTTATTCCTTGATTGACCAGGTTGGTCTTTCGACTCTTAGTCTAGGGTCATTCCGACTGCCCAGGTCGGTCTTTCGACACTTGATCTAGGGCTCTTCCTACTGATGAGGTCGGTTTTTCGACTCTTGGTCTAGGGCCATTCCGACTACCCAGGTCGGTCTTTCGATACTTAGTCTAACGCTCTTCCGACTGCCCAGGTAGGTCTTTCGACACTTTGTCTAGGGCTCTTCCGACTGCCCAGGTCGGTCTTTCGACACTTCGTCTAGGCCCCTTCTGACTGCCTAGGTCGGTCTTTTGACACTTCGTCTAGGGCTCTTCCGATTGCCCATGTCGGTCTTTCGACACTTCGTCTAGGGTCCTTCTGACTGTCCAGGTCGGTCTTTCGACACTTGGTCTAGGGCTCTTCCAACTGCACGGTTCGGTCTTTCGACACTTCGTTTAGGGCCCTTTCGACTGCCCAGGTTGGTCTTTCGACTCTTAGTCCAAGGCTATTCTAGGTCACCTCGGCCTCATTGGCCTCTGGGCTCTGATAGCTCAGCTCAGCCTCGTCAGCCTCTGGCCTCTGATAACTCACCTCGGCCTCGTCGGCCTCTAGCCTCTGATAGTTCAGCTCGACATCTTTGGCCTCCAGGCTCTGATAGCTCACCTTGGCCTCATCGACCGCTAGGCTTTGATAGCTCAGCTCGGCCTCTTTGGCCTCTGGGCTCTAATAGTTCAGCTCGGCCTCTTTGGCCTCTGGGCTCTAATAGCTCACCTCGGCTTCGTCGGCCTCTTACATGTGCTATGTAAATGACCTCGGACAAGTCATCCTGGGGAAGGTTGTCCTGTGGCAGGGCTTCTTGGCAGATCTTCTTGAGCAGTTCTTACTAAATAGGTTTTCCTGGGCAGGTCCTTTTGGACAGGTCTTCCTGCGCAGGTGCTCCTGGACAGGTCTTCCTGGGCTCTTTCTTCAGCCCCTTTATCAAATTTGTAAGGCGATGCACTTACTCAGAGAGGAAGAACTAGAATCGTGTGCCGAGCTCAGATATGGTGAGAACATAACTTTTTCATTTCCCACAGATGGCGCCTATCTGTTGATGCTGAAAACTGGTCAACAGACGAGATGAGGTGACCTCCAATTGGTCAGGAGGATGAGATGAGGTGACCTCCAACTGGTCAGCAGATGAGATGATATGACCTTCATCACTACCAGATGAGGTGGCTCAACCTCCGCCTTATACGGATGGATGCAACTGATCTCCTACAGGTGTGCGGTCTGGATTTGGACTGAAGGTTTCCTAGATCCTGTAGAACACAAAGGAAAGCTAAGGGGGTGGCTGGGGTCCAGCCGTTAGCCATCCGATGCCTAAGTTAGTTTGATCTTGAAAGATTAAAAATCTCTTTTTCGATCAGTTTTTGTATCGTACCTTGATAATGAAGAGGACGTGTCCATTTATAGACTTACGGTGCAGAGTTGTATCCCCTTTTCGAGGCCGTAATTTCAAGGGAGGGATTCTCGGATCAACGCGATCCTTGGGCCGTTCCGTAGTTATGGGAGATGTTCCTGTATTCCTCGACAATTCTCTAGATCTTTCGCCTATTTTCTTAGGCTTCGGCATTCGTGGTTGTAAGGTCGTAACTCTCGGAGACGTGTCCGGTTTATTCAGGCTCATCCCTGATTTGTCGCGCTCATTTATGGTGGTCATTTGCCTGATCAGCCTAGGGACCAAGCTCATCGGCAGAGCTCATCGGAAGAGCTCATCATTAGCTAAGCTCATTGGCCGAAGGAGCTTGTCACTTCATTGGTCATCTTGTGTTAGTGACTTCAGGTTGTCCTGGAGGTCTCGAGTCGGCCCATCGAAACCTCGGTTATTGTCATCGGCCTAGACTCAGATCGGCTTCTGCTCTTGTCCTCAGTCTAATCTCAGGTCAAATTTGAAGACCTATACCTGAGACCACTGGACTATGGGCTTTCCTCGTTACCTGAGGTTAGCTCGGATTTACCCACAACAACCTTAGATTAAGGGACCACATAAATATTAACTTTATCCAAAACTTTTGTGGCCTACCAGAGGTTTTTAGTGGTCAATCACCGGTATTTTGGGTGGTATGATCTACCTAAGATTTGGAGATGATCATGCCTTAAAATTAGCTGTAAAAACAGATGTACGGCGTGGATGTACGTAGGATGCATCATGGTGGCCAATAATAAGGGATTCACCTCCTGGCTACCAAATCTGCATGGCGATGTTACTTCCAGCCGGCTCGTGTCCGTCCTTATGCCAAGCGTCGCGCGGGCACAGCTTCGCTGGATCCTCGGATCCACCAACGTGGGTGGATACCTAACCTTGCCGTTCGCTGTGTTATGTGTGTTTATTAAATCCACTCCATCTATTCATTTTGAAAAATAATTTTGGAGCATGATTCAAAAAATAGAGTGGATCCAAATCTAATGTGGACGAAAATACTGTAAATAATGGTACTCAACAATTAAAAAATTCTCGTGGGTCACAAAAGTTTTGGGTGAAGCTGATATTTGTTCAGCATCTTTATCCAGGTCTTCGTGACCTTTTCAACAGGTTAGATGGAAAATAGCCCTCGTGAAGTTTTTAATGGTGTGGATTTATGGTTCACCTAAAATTTGAATCTGCTTTATTTTTTTTTTTTTATCTAAAATTATCTTTCAAAATGCATGAACAGTATAGATGCAAGGTACATACATCACAGTGGCCTCACAGTAAGTATCCACCGACCTCAGTGGATCCGGGGATCCACCTAAACCGCGCTCGCGTCGCAGACGCGACTGAGAATCTTTGACAGATTTCACCAAACCACTCGACCCGCTGGAGGCGGATTAGTACGCTAAGGTTACGGAGTAAACTCCGTGGGCCCACTGTAATTTATGTATTTTATCCACTCCGTCCATTCATTCCACCGGATAATTTTTGAGCTTGAAAACAAAATGAAGCATATCAAAATCTCAAGTGGACCACACAAAAGGAAAAAGTATGAATTTAACGTTTAACATTGAAAAATCCTTAGGCCACATATGTTTTGGATCAAGCTGATATTCATACTTTCGCTTCATCCATGTCTGTGTTATCTTTTGTACAATTTGGATGACAAATAAACATCACTGTGGGCCTTTAAGAACGTTTCAACGGTGGAAATAATTATTTCGACGGTTTCCTGTGGTGTGATCCACTTGAACTTTGGATATCCTTTAATTTTGGGCTCAACTCCTAAAATGAGGTGGACAAATGGATGGACGGCGTAGATAAAGTACATACATTCACAGTGGGCCTAGAATTATTTACTCAGTTACTGAGTTACTCGGTTAGCACACCTGTAGCAGACCTTAATGATACCAAAACGTGCGTCCGACCTTTTCCAGCTAGTCAGATCCCCACTTGTCCACGGCTCCGGTGGATCCCTGACTGTGGGGCCCACCTTGTTGTATTTTCCTTATATCCATTCCATCCATTCGTTTCGCCAGCTCCTTTTAGGGTACGAACCCAAAAATACAGAAGATCCAAATCTTAGGTGGACAACAACATAAGAAACAGTGGATTGACCATTAAAAACTTTCTGTGGGTCACAAAATTTTTGAATCAAGATAATATTCATGTGGTCACTTCATCCAGGTCTTTGTGATCTTATCAACAGGTTGGATAGCAAATAAACATTTCAGTGGCCTCCAAATTTGTTTTAATGGTGGGCCTTCAATCACCACCGTTTTCTGTGGTGTGGTCCACTTGAGATTTGAATCTACTGGATTTTTGCGTTAATTAGCCTAAAATGATCCAAGGAAACTGATGAACGGCGTGGATGGAAGAAAAATAGATCACATTGGGCCCCACAATCAGGGATCACTGAAGCCCGCGGAATTCAAACGCATTGATAAATGAAAGAACGAGGCACTATAAAATGCCTCTCGATTCCGCATTCCTCCTCTCTCTCTCTCTCCCTTCGAAGGGCTATCTTGGCCGGCGGTCGTCTTCCCCGTCGGAATCCTAATTCCACATCTTCTCCTCAATCGTTTTTCCGTCGATGATTTGAAGAAAATCTTCTCAGCAAATCGCCGATCTGCCATTTTTTGTCAGTCGCAGCTTCCGCTCCTGAAGAAGCTTTATCTCACCATCTTCTTCCTACGACTCTTGCTTTCGATTCTAGAGTTTTGGATATGAATCGAGTTCCTGCTCAGCAAATCTGGCCATGGAATACGATCCGTCTGGCAGCAGCGGTGAGTTTCTTTCTATCATTTCTCCGCATTTCGTGGTTTGTCACCATTTTTTGGTGATTTTAGCGCATGCAGAATTTCTTGATTTTTTATTTTTTATTTTTGAACTAGAGGCTGAAATTCCATCGATTGGACTGTGAGAGAGGTTTTCAGTTGTTGATTGGTGGAGTTAGGGTTTTTGATCTGTTGGTAATTAGGTTTGGAGTTTTGGAGTGATCTTGGGGAATGTTCTGATTTTATGTTCTTTGTGGTTCTGGGTTGTTGATTTGGCCCAATTGAGATGAAATCTTCTTCAAGAATAGGGAAAGGGCTAGGGTTAGGGTTTTGTTAGCTGTTACTTTCTTTTACTTGATATGCTTTGAAATGTTGAGGAAATAAGGTAATGATTATGGGCGGATAGTGTTTGGATGGTTTTAGGAAGAAATATAGCTTCTTCTTTTGGTTGAAGTCGCAAGATTGAGCTCAAAAGAGCTTTACAGTTTTTCTTTTAGCGATGTATTTCACCATGCGGACTTTCATGGGTGGAAAAGCGATGGCCCACAGGAATTATTTTCTCTATGAGTACTTTCTTTGTTATTCCCTGAGAAAGTATTTTCTGGATTTTCCAGAGAAATGAAAACATCCACCATGAGCTAGACAGAAAATGTTGAATGTGGACGCATATTGAACTGGAGGCAGAAAAGGTTTGCAGATTTGCCAGGCCCACTGAGCCAGCTTGTTGTTTTACAGGAGGAAACTGTGCAAAACAGGAATGTGCAGAATTTCAGTCCCCGCCATATTTGCTAATCCTTTTCTTCAGAAATTTCATCCAAAACAGGCCCGTAAGAAATATTGTACTACTAACTCAAATGATATTCTAGTAAAATAAATCATATTAATTACACAAGTCAGCAGAGAAGAAACCTTATCTTGTTTCAAAAAAAAAAAAAAACCTTTGCCTGCCATTTCTGAAATGGAACACCTAAATACACTGTTCCACATTAGGCAAAATGAATTGCCCGTTGAAAGGGTATTGACAACTATCTGTGGAAAGTCCCACCAGTTGGAACTGTCCGCATTTTACTTGTTGGAAATTCCCACCAGTTGGACTGCTGGCGTTTTACTTGATTTATGAACTTGAGATTATCAAACGGTGATCCATAAGGTCAATCACACAAATTTGAAAATTTTAATTTCCACTGTGTTTATTAAAAATTGAACATATAGCCCCTATGTATCCTAAGTCAATATGTTTGGACCTATTGTAACAAGCCAAAACTTTATATGAGACTGTGATAGTTTAACAGCATTTAAAAAAATGGCTACAACTCTTTAACCATACATGTGGATCATTAACAAGTCTGACCGTCCAAATTGCTGTTCCAACTGCTTGTGAATCATAAAGAAAAGGATAGTAACTCAGCCAACATACCCTTATAATTTGGACCACTCACTATTATACTACTAACCATGTGTTTGATAACTATCAATTGGATGGTTAGGATGTTTATTAAATGTTATATTAGATATATGTTCCATCCATGTAGTGCACCACAATTTGGATAGTCTAGATGGTGAGTGAGAATGATTCAAAGTGGCGGTTAAGTATCACAGCAGTCTAGCCATAGAAATAAAATTCCTAGTATGTTGAAGACATGCATGTATAAAGGAGTTCCATCTAAATGCAAATCCATGTGATATTCTGGCACACATGTGGGAGATCCAAGCTATCCATCATTGACGTATGCCATGCGGATACGCCTTGAGTGTTGAGTTGGTCCATTCTCAAAGTAAGCAATATTTTTATGAAATAAATGGATGTGTAGCGAAGCATAGGCAAGTTTTTAACATTGTGGCAATTTGATGAGTGGACATGCCTGATTTTGGGGAATGGTATCTACATGATGTGACCCACCTAATCGATGGCTTAGATCCTACAAAGTGCATGTTCCCATGTGTTGGTGCATAAATGTGCTTCCTCATATAACTCTTGAGAATCATTTGATCAGTTGATTCTTCCCATCCAATCAATGGCTAAGAAAATGGATGGTCATCATGGTCTATATTAATTATACTGAAAAAGGATTTGTGATTGAAATGTTCTTGTGTGCATGTCCATTTTACTAGTGTATTAAAAAGAGGTTGGGAGCATCAAGGTATAAATTGAATTTTTAAACCCCTCATAATGCTTTCAACATAAAAAGTATAATATAATTCTTCTTATTGTTACATAAATAGCCTTAGAATTAGAAGATTTTTGCTGTTTTAAAATGTATTTCTATTTTATCACAGGAGCAGGAAAAAAATAGAGAGGAAAATTGAATGGGAGAAGTCGGAGGCCATTGCTTCTGGTAGTATTAATTGCACCTCCTTATCCTTACCACCTCCATTACTGCAAAATCCATTCTCATCCTCCTCCCCATCATCTTAGTGTTAGAGTTTTTGTCATTTGCTGCTAAAATGTGCACCCTCCTCCCTACTTTCCCCCACTTCAAACTCCACCACCCCCGTCTCCCTTTAAACAACTATTCTTCTTCCTCCTTTCACTCTCTGTCTCTTACCTTCAGTGCAGCCCCTCGAACATTACAATGTCGTACAATCCGAATCAGAGCTCTTGATGCTGCCCAGCCATACGATTATGAATCTCAGATCTGCACCAACTTCCAAAATGATGCCAAACTCAAAATTGGGATCATAGGCTTTGGCAACTATGGCCAATTCCTTGCCAAGGCCATCACCAAACAGGGTCACACCGTCCTGGCACATTCCCGCTCTGACTATTCCGAAACTGCTCGCAAGCTGGGTGTTTCATTTTTTTCTGATCCTGACGACCTCTGCGAGGAACATCCAGACGTGATACTCCTCTGCACTTCCATAATCTCCACTAAGTCTGTACTCTCTTCTCTCCCAACCCAACGACTTAAACGAAGCACCCTTTTCGTCGATGTCCTCTCTGTAAAAGAATTCCCTAAAAACCTCTTTCTTCAAATACTTCCTCGTGAATTTGACATTCTTTGTACACACCCCATGTTTGGGCCAGAGAGTGGAAAAAATGGGTGGAAAGGTCTCCCTTTCGTCTATGACAAGGTGAGGATAGGAGATGATGAGTTGAGATCAAACCGTTGCGAGCGCTTTTTGAATATCTTCGCACAGGAGGGGTGTAAGATGGTGGAGATGTCCTGCATGGAGCATGATAAATATGCTGCTGGGACACAGTTTATAACTCACACGGTGGGTCGGGTGCTGGGGAAGTTGGATCTGCAGTCGACACCAATAAACACAAAAGGGTATGAGGTATTACTGGAGTTAGTTGAGAACACATCAGGCGATAGCTACGAGCTTTACTATGGTCTGTTCATGTACAATACAAGTGCAACAGAGCAGCTGGAGAGGTTGGAGATGGCATTTGATGCACTGAAAAAGCAGCTTTTTGAGCAGTTGCATGATATACTCAGGAAACAGTTGTTTGACAGTAATGGGGGATTGGACGATACCAGTCTGACGAAAACGAATCTTGAAGCTTCTGCTATTAAGGAGACAATACCTTGAATTAAAAGCAAGCAACACACCTATTAAGCAACACACCTCTTATATTACTGTTAGGAAATTTTGTTTCAGTTGTTCATTTGTCTAATTTATTTATTTATTTTTCTTTTGGAATAGTTTTGTTCAATTACATGCAGATGGGTTATTTGTTTTCTATTGAAGTAGCTAATGTACATGTTTTTTTCATACTTCACATCAACAATTTTCTCTCCCCTTTTTTCGAATATGCTCATGTGTTCGCGAAACAAAACTCTTGATGTTGAGATATGTGCTTATTTCACTATCAGGAAAAAAAGTTGAAATTTCTTTGAATTGGGAGGGATTAGTAAGAAATTATAGGTCTTGTTTTCAATAAAAAGAGAAAGGATTTGATGCTCAGGATTCCTAGGGTTTATCACCAATGAACTAATGGACCTTGTTATAGATGGCGAATGTCACAAAAATCTTCCAGATTGGGTGATCCTAGCTGAGCCCTCGATCGTTGGTCGATCATTGACTTGTAGGAAGTTGATATAAAATTTCAACAGTTCACATTTAGTGGAAAACAGGCAAAAGGTTGAAGGAGAGGGATCTTTAATCTAGGAGGTGATTTTGGGTGTCTGCAAATTGTGAAAACCAGAATAGTCCATTCAAATGTTGAAAATTCCAAATTTTGATTTTATAAGATCTTATTCTCGTCTAGATGAAATCTGATTTCTAAGAATCAAAATGGATGGTTGCAGTTAGAGCTGCAATCATGTTCCTTGAGTTGTGTAAATTCAATGCTATCCCTTTTTTGATGAAGATGGTCTCTCCCCCTTCCATCTTCAATAAAGGGAAGGCCACAAAGTCTTCTTCTAATAAACGCTAATGGCTGTGATTGGAGTAAAGAGAGTTGTTCAATTAGGCGGACCACACAAATAGAAGTTTCTTCTCTCGTTTCCTCTCTTGGCTTTAGATGTCCAAGTAGGGTTGGAGGTGCGACTCTTATGACCTACTTCTTTTGAGGATAGGATCATAAATACGAGGTTCCTATCTCTTGGAGAATCACTTTCAGTAGTTCTCATTCCTTCAAATGTTGATATGCCATACATTATCAAATGTCTGTTAACCTACCTATTCCATGTACTCAACTCCTTCCACTATTATAGTGTCCACTCTTGGCTGAAAATCCCATGAGTGAACAAGAGGTGGACCGTGAAAAGTTCTGACCATTGAATTTCCTTCAAGATAAAAATACTTAAATGGCGAAATAAAGATCTGACCACTGAATTTCCTTCAAGATAAAAATACTTAAATGGCGAAATAAAAATCTGACCATTGAATTTCCTTCAAGATAAAAATACTTAAATGACGAAATAAAGATCTGACCATTGAATTTCCTTCAAGATAAAAATTCTTAAATGTCGAAATAAAGATCTGACCATTGAATTTCCTTCAAGATAAAAATACTTAAATGATGAAATAAAAATATCTAACAATTAAAAAAAAAAAAAAAAAACTGTGGAGAAACCTGTTCTAGAGAGAGTTATGGGAAAATTAGTGGATCTCATGTCGGTGTATGTCAGGCTTCTGCTGAATCCTAATGTGTGTAGACATTTACACCCATGTGTCAGCTGTTAATTAAAATTTAAAAAGTGTCAAAGTCACCACACTAGAACCACCAAGTCCTGTAACTCAGGTCTAATGTTTAAAGCTACTGCTCGATCAAGCCAATTCAATCTAAGCATGATGGCCCTCATGGTTAAGAGACTTGATGCAATCTTCCAATGCGGATATTCAATTGAGTCTGTCACTGTACTTATTAAACTAAGTGAGCATTTGAACGTCTGTGTGATGAAGGGCATATGCAACATGATGCTCAATAGTATGTGCAAGCTAATCCATTCATCGGGTGGGCCCAACCATGTAAATGCTCTTATTTGTTTCAAATTTAACTTGTTACTTGGATGCAAAGACACCATGGATGCCTGAACCTAATCGGATCAGGTGCAGGTCTTCAACAACTAGACTAGAACTTGGGACTTGAACCCAGTTAGCCCGGGTGCGGGTGCTATAGGACCCAACCTGAACCCGCCCCGTTGACCGCCCTACATGGTGATAAATGCGTTCCTCATGTTTCCTGGATGTCGTGGGTTCGAGTCTCGGTATCCTTTGATAAAAAACCATACGACAGAGCCTGCAAGTGGCTCAGTTTGAATCATGCCAAGCAGCATTGAGTTGAATCAAACAATGTATGAGACTATTCACATGTCAGCATAGCTTTGGGTAAATGTAACATTGCATTGAGGATCGGACGGTTTTGCCATTTGTATCTTTACCAAAGTCATTTTTGTTACTTTACACGAGTGTCTGGATGGCCCCTAGAAGGCCTTGAAATGTGGGTGGTTATGCATAAGGGAGTGTTTGGTTGCACCAAATTTCATGAAATATCATGAAATGGTGCCTGGTTATGCGTAAGGGAGTGTTTGGTTGCACCAAATTTCATGAAATGGTGCCTGGTTATGCGTAAGGGAGTGTTTGGTTGCACCAAATTTCATGAAATATCGTGAAATGGTGCCTGGTTATGCATAAGGGAGTGTTTGGTTGCACCAAATATCATGAAATCTTGCACCAAATAACACTGATCGATCATAAAATTTCACGATATTTGGGTTCCAACCCATGGTTCAGTGGTATACAGGATATGTTTCTACATTGAAGTCATGGGTTAAAGTGCCCATGCGTGTGTAAAAAAAAAACTATGAAGGGAAAAAGAAAAGAAATATTTAATTAGACAATAAGACAAGCAGTCCTATTAAAAAAATCCCTTAAATAATTAAATATCAAATAAGCATATATTAAATTAAAAAAAGAAAAAACAACATTTCTGCCGTCATGAAGGTAAGATTCAAAATAATGTTTTGGTACAACAATTAAATTTGACCACATTATACATATAAAAAGCATGGGAAAATCTAACACACAGTCAACCAATAGTTGTGGCCCACCTTCATGGTCGAGCCTCCTTATGCATGGATCAGATTTCCCCACAGATGGCGCAGCACAATGCTTTGCATCTGAAAGTTCAGATACAAGCACATGATCATTTCTATTGTAAAAGGCTCACAGAACATATTTAAGGAAAAAAAAAAAAAAATTCACGACTCTGAACTTACATCACGGTTCCTTTTATCAGAAGATTTTTCAAGGGTAATCGTTGTGGAATATTTTCAAGTGGCTCTTTGGACGATTTGAAGATATTTGTGAGTAAGTCCCATTTAACGTATGTGTGTAGTTTAAAAGGATTTTTAGATCCAGTGTCATGTTTCTGTAATCAAACCATTTATAAAATGGGACCATCATGGATGGAACAGATACTTATTTTTCTTTTCTTTTTTTAAATTTGGGCCTACAATCTTTGACCATTTCATTTTTTTCCTTACAAGGCCGGCCCTAGCCCAATCAAGGCATGGCCTCAGGGTCTGTGCTCAGACCTTTTTAGCCTAATTAGGGCCAGGTCCAAGGCCAGGCTAGGGCTTAGGGACCAAGGTTGTGCTAAGGCCAACCCTGGCTGGCACATTTGTCGCATCTATACCCGACTCTGGTTGACCTAAAGACTTGATTCTGCTCAACTTAGATGTTTAATAATTAACCTGAGAAGAATATTATACTAATGTTGGTAAATGCAGTTCTCCTATTTGAGGTCATGAGAGGGAATATTTTATATAATAATAATAACCCACCTGATTATTAACTGGCTCAAAGTAAATTCCAAAATCTGCAACCAACACGACTTAGCCGGATGGGGAGTGCCTGCGAACTCACAGGAGCTTCATGGAGCCTGCAATGATGTTTGTGAGAAATCCACCCTGTCAATCCATTTTGCCGGATCATGTTAGCACACAGGCCAAAAAAGGCTACAGAAGTTTTGGATCAGACTAATATTTTTGGGTTTTGAGTTCATCCCAGTAGGAATGATCTTATGAACAGTATGGATGGCATATAAGCATCACAGAGAGGTTTCAACAGTAGGCATTTTCCTTCCCATTTTTCCTGTTTTGCAGCCAACTGGAGTTTTGGATTTGCCTCATTTTTTGTCCCATGTCCTAACATGATCTAGCAAAATGGATAGACAAGATGGATTTCTCACAAACATCACGGTGGGCCAATAACTTCCTTTGAAAGGCTTTCGCAGTCCGTCAGACCTACCCAGCCTATTAGCACCCTTAACCAAGGTGATAGATCAGAAGCACTGTGTAGGTTGTATTATCTTATCCACTGTATGTGGGTTTCAGAAATCATGCATCGTTGTTGATGGAGCATAGCCATTTAACTGAATTTGGATTTTTGAATATTTGATTTTTAACTGCCCTTTGACAGTCACTAAGGAGGGGTTACTTATGCCTTAAGCAGCTTATCTTGATTTCTACTTATTAAACTGAAGTGATTAACTAACTTTAAATAAAAAAATTACTTATAATTGATCATAAACCAAACTTACTTGTCTCAAATAAGTTCCTTATCTACTGCTGTAAGTAGAAAAAAGTAACTTATTTGGTGGTATCCAAACGGGCCCTAAATGAATGGATAGGATTACTGAGTTGGATTAGTTTAGCTTCTTGCTGCACGCCATTGACAATGTACCATTTGATTTAAGATGCCATGTTGAAAAGTTCTCATTCTATTGGTTGCTAGAAGGATAGTTCTCTGTGTACTGACCGAAAAGGTTTGCTTGAATATATACAGAATTGCCACAATATGATATATGCAGGGGCTAACCAATGGAATTGGGTTCTTTTCATTGCCCCAATTTATTTATGTGATTGGACTTCTCTTGGATGGTAATGCCCTAAAAATCCTTCATCTGGAATCATTCAACCCTTTGATTATCCAATGGTTATCAACGGCGTCCATTTTCAAAGCAATGAGTTGAGATCAAACTGCTAGGGGCGATTTTTTGTTTTTTTTTTTTTTTTTCACATGGAAGGGGTGTAAGATGGTGGAGATGTCATGCCTGGAGCATGATAAATATGTTGCTGCGTCATAGTTTATAACACAAATGGTGAGTCAGGTACTAGGGAAGTAGTTAAATTAATTCTTAAAATTTCTCTATATCATCTTTCTTTTAATAACACTTGCCTTTTGTCACACATTACATGGGAAGTGAAGTAGAATTGAAATGTGGTTTATATAAGATTCTTCCTATTTACTTATTGCTTAAGATTCCACTATATAAATGGTGTCTAGCGAGGTGCGGAGCATTGAACCTGCACGTGGGCAGTAAGGTTACTTCGGTGCATTGTGGCGTTTTAGTGGCGCATTTGGCACTCAAGTAGGCTGGCTGTATTATTGGGCCTCCATCATGACCCGACATTTTTTCTATATAGACTCATCTACTAAGCCTCAAGCACAATGAGGTAGATAACAGGTCATAAAGTCTCAACCCTTGGGAATTGAAAGGTCTCTCGGCTTAGAAGCATTCTGCAATTGCTGCACTATATTGGGACTGTAGTTAAGAGTTAGGTATGTTAGTGCAAATATTTATCAATATGCGTGAATCATGTGTTGTCGAGTCTGTAAGATCAACTGAAGTCTTGTCTTGAAGACCTAAAGATCGACGCCGTCATCAAACCTTGGAGAAAACAGGAACATTAACCGTGCCAGGGTGAATCTTGCAACCAATAACCCTTCTTTCCTTCTCTAGTTTGGCCCAACCAAATAGGAAGAGCCTTTAGCCTATATTACTAGAGTTATGCCCATGTAATCAGCCTTGGACTTTAGCCATGAGTTGCACAAAGAAACCAATCACAAAGAAACTCTTCTGTGCACTTTCGGGCCCCATATCGGGTGCTCGAACTGATCGTCAGGCTCGATGGTCGAGCGCCCAAACTTGGCCTAAAATGGCCAGTGAACTCTCTGGACAATTTGGAGGGAGTTCGGGCTCCACTGTCAGGCGCCCTAACTAGTGGTGGGGTGCCCGAACTGGCTGGTTTTTGTCCAGAAAGATTTAGCTTAAAAACTTAACTTTTGTAGGGGGCCCGAACCTTTTGTAGGGGGCCCGACAATGGCCATTTTCTGACCATTTTTCAGCCTTCTATTTAAGTAATGAAGTTCATTTATGAGGCAATTAAAAAGAAAACATTTAGAACTTTAAAAGAGTGAATTCCCAAGCTATTTCTTTATTCTCAAACCTATGTCTTGAGTTCATTGTTCAATCCTAGTTGTTAGAGAACATTGATGAGCATTCAAAGCTCGGATTGAAACATGAACTCAAGTCTTCATTGATGGCCCTTGACCTAATCGAAAATAGGCATATCCTTAGTCATTTAAGCCATGTAATGCAACCCTTTGGGAAACCTTTCGTCACCATCAAAACCCTCGTCTTATAGAAGGTTCACCCAACTTATTATCCCTCACCTTGGCAGTACAAATCTTCATCCAAAGCAAGGTTGCTGATCGTGGGAACTTGGAGAGGAGCTGAAGCATTCGTGGAAGCTGAAGCTACTCAACAACGTTGAATCAGGGCTTATCTCTTGTAAGCGTTTAAGCTTATAGAGTCCATTGTTTAATTTCTCATTCTTGTTGAGATTGGGGTCTAAAGATTGTGACCCAATCTCGGAGTTGTCCTTGAGTAGGATGTGTGTGTCCTTGCGTAGGACGTGGAAGTCCTTGCGTAGGCCTCCGACACGGGAGAATACGTACATTGTCCTTGTGTAGGATTTGAGGAGTCCTTGTGTAGGAATATACCTTGTGTAGGTTGTAAAGGTTGAGAGGTAAACCTCATTTAAAATCTTCAATAGTAAATGCCGGTGTACTCAAAGGAGTTGAGTACTTGAACCGGGAGTGGAGTAGACTCATCGTCAAACCACTATACGTCGTGTGCAATGTGGTGAATGCATTTTGTCTATTATTGTCCCTTGTTGATCAATCATATAAGTGCTTAACTGAATGCCCATCTTATGTTTGACAAAATGCTCATATGCCATCTTTGAATGATTAATACAAGCATACATATAAATTGTTTGATTTAATGCTTTTCTTAGTGTAGTTGTCAATCAAGTTAGATCATGTGCGATTAATTGCCTTCATTTACATGTACTTAATTGTTAAATTAAAGTATAAATGCAATTGCGTTTTTAAATTTATAAGAAAATTTAAAAAGTCCTCCTATTCAAACCCCCCCTCCAAAAGGACATAAGCATACCTTCAAGCTTATCTCAACCGCGGTGCAAACCGTAATTTCAAGGTATTGGAACCACTTCAACTTCATTTCTTTCCTTTCATTTTGGGCATATGGAGCAAGTTTCAAATATTGTATCTTCTTAGTGCAAGTTCACTAGAAGACTGTATCGAGCCAGGCCTAACTAAATCTCGAGGTAGTGTGGCTGAATCCCTTACACATATGGGAGGCTTCGACTATCATCAAGAAGCATATGGCAATACGCACCTTTAGCCATTCTCAACATTTGTAAGTTGCAAGGATGCTTTTCGTATGTTATTTTGGGTCTGGACTCTACGCCAATAACTACGAACGGGTAAAAGGTATTATTGGAGTTAGTGGAGAATACATAAGGGGATAGCTATAAGGCCTATTCATGTACAATACAAATGTAACAGAGCAACTAGAGAGGTTGGAGGTGGAATTTGATGCATTGAAAAAAAAAAAATGTAGCGTTTTAGGCAGTTGCATGATATACTGAGGATACAGTTGTTTCACAGTAATGGAGGATTGAATGAAGCTTGAAGCTTATGCTATTACTGAGACAATGCCTCTAATCAAAAGCAAGCAACACCCTATTATATTTCATATCAACATGGAAATTTCTTTTGGATTGGAGTGAGAAATATGAAACTATAGTTCTGATTTTTAATAAAAGAAGAAAGGAATCTGAGCCTCAATGAAAATAATGGTTGTTGATGCTCAGGATTCATATATCAGGGTTTATCCCAGTGGTGATCAAGTCCAAAGAACTAATGGACCTCACCATGATGTGTATATAACATCCAATCCGTTTATCTGAATTGTCCTCTTCAAATGAACAGACAGGCCCATTTCTCCCTCGTATGGGAGATCCATCGTAAGGCAATTCTGAAACTCAGGTGGACCTCACAGGAAATTAATGGACTTCCCCTCCTAATTTGAACAGACAGGCCCATTTCTCCCTCGTATGGGAGATCCATCGTAAGGCAATTCTGAAACTCAGGTGGACCTCACAGGAAATTAATGGACTTCCCCTCCTAATTGCTGCTGCTGGGAGCCCACCTTAGTTTTGGATTGGTTTGATTCTTGGACTGTTTGCTAAAGGTGGGGAAAATACATATGATGGATGGGTTGGATGTCATGCCTATATCAGTTGAGCTCTAAGACTATCCTCTAACCCAATGCTCTGTGGGGCCCACCATGATGTTTGTGTTATATCGCACTTCGTCCGCCTGTTTCATCAGCTCATTTCTGTACGTAAGGCCAAGCATGAGGGAGATCCAAAACTCAAGTGGACCACATGTGCGAGGATTGAATGAATAAGTCCTAAAAAAAAAACAAAAAGAATGAATAAATGAAGTCCCACCGAAGGGAGAGGATTTGGTGTTTCCTGGGTGTTGCCCTGAATGTGAGGTCCACCTTGATGTATATGTTGTATCCACGCTGTACATCAGTTTTTTCAGCTCATTTTAGGGCACGATCCCAAAAATGAAGCAGACCCAAATCTCAAGTAGACCACACTGTAGGATTGAATGCCCACGGTTCAAAACTTCTTGGGCCACAAAAGTTTTGGATCAAGTTGATATTTGTGTTTTCCCATCATCCATGTCCATATGACCTTATCAACATGTAAGTAGGCAAATAAACATTACAATGGTCCCCTAGGAAGTTTGTAATGTTGGCGTTCAATGAGTATTGTTTACTATGGTGTGGCCTATTAGAGATTTGGGTCTGTTTTATTTTTTGAGAACATATCCTAAAATGAGCTGGAAAATTTATGGACCGTGTGGATATACAACACATATATCGAGGTGGGCCCCACAGTCAGGGCAACACCCACTAACGTGTTACCTTGGTAACACCTAATCTGCTCCTTTTATTGTACGCTACCTCTCTTATTTTTCTTTATTAGATAGATAGATAGCCACAATTATTTATTTAGTGGGATGTAAGCATCCGCATTTTTGTGGTGGACTTTTATTTTATTTCCCGTCCCCCTCACGCTTGTCATTCTTTTTTGGAGTGCGATGAAAGTATTCTATTTTGAAGGGTGGTCAATGTGATTAACGGTTCGAATAGCTGTCCATAGTGGTTAATCTATACAGATCACTTTCACCATCATTGAACGGCTCAGATCATTCTCCACTTGCTTTTGACTGGTCTCAGTCTCTATGATAGTTATTGAATAGTCCTTTTGTGTGTGTGTGTGTGTGTGTGTGTGTTGGGGGGGTGTAGTTCACACACCCCATCCCCTGTTAGTTCACACCCACCCATTGAATAGTCCAAATTGATGTCAAGTAATTTTGAATGGTCCATATTGCTGTCTACCCTCATTGAATGGTCTTAGAAAGCTGTCCAAATCATTTTCCATTGAGTAATGCTATTTTGGTAATTTCAACTTTGTGTATTTTAGTGGGCCCGAAAAAATATATAGAAAGCTGTCCAAATCATTTTCCATTGAGGAATGTTATTTTGGTCATTTCTACTTTGTGTATTTTCGCGGGCCTGAAAAAATATGGGAGTTATCAGGAGAATAAAATGTGATGAAAAATAGTAAAATAAAGTACCAAGTATGGTGGACATTTTAGGTGAGAAATTACATTATTGCCCTCTTATTTTCTTCATAAGTAAGTGGAGAATGAAAAACGTAGGGCCATGCGGTATACGTCTCACATCCAACTCGTCTAACAAATACACACCTGCATTGTCATTAGAGGAATAAAATTAAGGCCGATCCAATCATAAGATTAGCCCATTTATAAAAACGAACATACACCATTTAAAATATCTCAATTCAAGTGTAGCGTATCTGATTATCTAACCAAATTGGCATTTTGTTCATATTATAATTTTCATCGGAGCATATGTTGGATGGGTTAGATGTTATACACACATCACATGGCCCCGCAGGTCTCAACCTTCATTACTTTTTAATGAAAAATAAATAGCCGAGGAATTTTTATAATTACATATCTCAAAAATTACCTCAATGTTATTTCAAAATTTTCAGGCTTATTTGGTAAAATATAAATTCCTCAAAGAATTTTGCAGTAAAAATTCTGTTTTTATTTAATTTAATTAAACCCAAGATGTTGATCTCTCATACATGATGAGATGAACTCATTTCCACGTGTCCAATACATCACGATGTCTGATTCGAACCCAGATGATGACACGTGTAAATCAGTGATCAATCATGATCGACGGCTGGCTGGCCGCTGAATGTATAGCATCTTTCTCGGTGATAAATAAAAAATGATGTTGCTTTCAAAAAAAAAAAGGAAAATCATGATCGACGGCCTCTACATGGATCAGATATACGAGTGGATGGCACACGTGTTCAAGATCCAGACCATTAATCGGGCAACGTACACCGTCGACATTCCATATACCAAGAATCATGACAGTGCACTCATCAAGTGAGCCACACATCTGCACTGTTGGACTTTTATTTCTAACCGCCCATTTCTCTCACTGCCTGATCAGTGGACCTCTCTTATTAACAAACCATGTCATTTTCACAGTGTACCCTACCTGATGAACGGCCCTGATCACTTGAGGGGCCATCCACCTCTGTTTTACTCATCTGAAAAGGGAAGCGGATTGAGTAAACTCTGTGGGGCCCACCGTGATTTACGTATTTTATCCACTCGGTCCATCCATCTTAACAGATAATTTTAGGTATGATGCCAGAAAAATGAAGCATATCAGAATTTAAAGTGTACCACACCACAGAAAAATTGTGAATTGAATGTCTACCATTGAAAAATTCTCGGAGGACGCAGAAGTTTTGGATCAAGCTGATATTTGTGCTTTCCCTTCATCCATGTCCATGTGATCTTATGAACAGGTTGGATGACAAATAAACATCACTGTGGGGCCTAGGAAGGTTTCAACGGTGGAAATCATTATTCCCACTGTTTAATGTGGCATGGTCCACTTGAGATTTGGATATACTTAAATTTTGGGCTCAACCCTAAAATGGGCCATAAAAACATATGGACGGAATAGATAAAGCACATACATTCTAGGTGGGCCCAACAGAGTTTACTCCGCACGCAATCCGTCCTATCAAATAACGGCCGTTATGTAACGGCGTTTTATAGCGACATGAAGACGGTTCACCGTTATGACGGGCATTCCGACGTTTTTCTGAACCTTCAGAGAAGAAAAGCGATTCGGCCGTCTCCTCCCCTCTTTCTCCCTTCTCTTCGCCCTCCGATCCCGATAGGCCCCGACGACGTTATTCCAAGCCCGTACGATCGTCTACAGGTAGATCTCTCTACTCATCCACCGTACACGTGGCGTCCATTTGTGTCAGTTGGAACCCCGAAAGGGAGAATAGCCGAGAATTTCACTGATCGGACGATCTTAACCAGACGATTTGTGTCCATCAAATGGACGGTTAGAAACAAAGCTTCAGCAGTCCGAATCCAATCGGTGAAATTAGATGGTTGAGAATTAATATCGTAGAATTAGTAAATAGATTTTTTGTTTCAAAATTTCTTCATGTTCAGATATTTTCTTAATTCCCTCCAACTGATCTTTTTTGAATTTTCTATTTCTGATAAATTCGTTTATGATATTAGCATGACATCTCAGTTGGGTCGTAATCGATCCAGCAGTTGAATCCAGATCGAATCAGACCTGACGCCTTTCCAGTTTCGTGATCATTTTTGAAACATCGATTGAAATATTTCTACTGCAAATAGAATAGAAGAGTAATTGTAGAAAAGATGATCATTTTCAAAACATTTCTCGAAATATCTCTCCTGTAAATAGAATCAAAGGGGTCCTTACTCATGCCTCGGTGGTAGACTGACAAGAGTTTCAACATGAGGTCATGCATTCGAGTACCCATTGTGTTGAAATCCCACTGTGCTTCGAGTGCGTTGGTGTATGTGGGGTGTGAGTGCGTATGTTAAAAGAGAGAGAGAGAGAGAGAGAGAGAGAGAGAGAGAGAGAGAGAGAGAGAGAGAGATTGAAACTAATTGCAGAAACAGGAAATTCATAGACACACACACACACATGCAGAGAGAGACACGTTCTTAATAGCCCATTTATAGGCTGAAGTATGTAGGTTTCCAAGTGGAATTCAAAGTATCCCTAATTAGTGCAAACAGACTCCTAATCATATCCAACTACTAATAATAAATTGTTCTCTAAAATAAAATAAAACATGAACTCATACTAAAACTCCAAACTGTACCAGGAGTCTAGGACTCAGGATAAACCATGATGAGATTAACACAGTTAATTGTGGTGTGTCATAGTAGCTGCTACTCTAGACACACTGTAGCATTATGTGAGGAACCTCTCTACTGGATTTGATTACATCAATCCCTCTCAACTTTGAAAAAACTTGTCTTCAAGTTGGCAATTGGCGTCGATCTCAAATCTGAAGTGCCTCCATCATGTCTTATGTTGACTGGGATGGAAGCTGATGCCTCCGCATTGACTTGGTGCTTCATCGGTCGGGTCATATTTTCTCTTTCGTTTGTGTCCTCAGGCATGCACCACTTCCTAGAATGTCTCCTTCTTTAGCAACAGCTGCATTGCGTGCCCTTCTCGCTATCTTGCATTTAGCACACCTGACCTACTTATTGTATATAGCTTGATCATCGCCTTTCTTGTTCCCTTGCATCACATCAATTTCCCATGTCCTATCGTGTCTTGTAGTGAATCATTCCTCATGGGTTTGAGGACAATCTTCATTCCTCCATGCATGAAAGTGTAAGTATTGGCAGAACCGCAGTATTGCATATGGTGATCATTCATCTGTCAGGGACCAAGTAGGATATGACAAACCCTCATTGGTACAACATCTCACCATATTGTCTCAACGAATATCTCACTGGAGATCAATTGGTCACCAACAAAGCCTCATCATTTATCTTAGTAACTTGATGAGGTTGTGGATTTTCCTCTATCTTAAGCTTCACTTGCTCAACCAAACTCTATGAAGCCATGTTCATGTGCTACCATTGTTGAGATTAGCTTAGTTGGCCTTTCCTTCACATAACACCTGTCTCCTGAAGATATTAGTGCACAACCAATCTTCTCCTTCCTCTTTTTTCACAGTTGTCATGACACTTTGAACTATTAGTGAGAGATAGGTACTTTTATTATTAATACTATCTACCATTGTCTTCATCTTCCTTAATAACCTCATCGTTTCACTCCTCTTCTTATTCTTCTTTATTTATAATGCCTTCACAAAGGTTGAGATTCTTCATTGGTCACACAGTTGTGAAATGTCCCTTGCCTCCACAATTGTAACAAGAGATATGTTGCGAAGCCCTTTATTTATCCCGACTTATGATCATAGAAGTTCTTGGATGATTCTCCATATAAGACACTGAATTGTAAAGCAATGAACTACTCGATGTAGCTCGAGTATGTGTATACACCCTAGGCTAGTGACTGCTATGCCTATCTGTCATCCATCTGTGCTTCTTTTGTACCTGCAGTGCATTATGATATGTCTCATCTATGGTTCCTAGCTGGATTTCTGCCACTTCAGTTTGAATGTTCCTTCTGAGCCCTCTACAATAATGATCGACTCGCTGCACTTCTGATTCCGCCAGATTACACATCAACACCAGATCGTAATACTTGTGGGCGTACTTCTCAATGGTTAGGTTATACTATTTCAAACCAAGAGCTGTCTGAACATTCTACCTTTATAAC
The DNA here is from genome assembly GCA_003013855.2 of Liriodendron chinense. Lineage (NCBI taxonomy): Eukaryota > Viridiplantae > Streptophyta > Magnoliopsida > Magnoliales > Magnoliaceae > Liriodendron > Liriodendron chinense. Next base: position 331,008 of record ML058572.1, read on the forward strand.
TTGATGTTACAAATCTCTGCTTCATCTGAGCTTTCATCTCTTCTCAATTTGAGATAGTTTGAAGGCACTGTACCGCAAATCTCTCACCATTGAGTTCCAACAATTCAATGCCGGCCCTTTAATTTCAATGCTACAAATTGTAACTTGATTTCCTCGGCTAGTTGAACCACTCAACAATTTTCCATCGATTCCAACCAGTTGTGGAATGCATTAGTGTCTACACTACCACTCTAGTCCATGATCTCCACGTTCGCCGAATCAGTTCTGCTACATGATGGGGCTGGGTGGCCGAAGCATAATTTGGATACTCATGATGAGGGGTTGTAGGTGCTTGGGACCCTTGCCAATGATATCGGGGTTGCTGATATCCTGAATGGGTCTCGTGCCCAAGTCCGTGATGTGTGCCATCCTGGTGTTTGAAACTCAGATTACTTTAAGGTACGATTCCTTGATTCTGTTGTTAGCTCGTGGTTTAGTAGTATTCTTCCTTCTGTTTTCTTTCAACACGGACATGCAACTATTCAGTCCTTATCTGATCAGTCAATTGTTGAATGCCTTTCAATGCTTCACTTTGATTCTCACCCACCATCTTGGTCTAGAGAGTATTAGTATATATGTGTGTGGCTCTTTTATTGTAAGTGCATGTGCATGTCTTTTCTCTTCTCCTGCAGTGTACTATATGTTTATTCTAATAAAGCTTTGTGTGGTGGGCATGTGGCTTACACACAACATTCACCCTAAAACTCTCTCTCTCTCTCTCTCTCTCTCTCTCTCTCTCTCTCTCTCCTCCTCTTCCCTTTCTTCTCTCCTCTTCTTCCACCCTAATCATCTAATCTTCTCCTACTTGGTATCAGAGACAAGATCAGACCATTCCGCATCAAGGGAGTTGAGAGGCGACACGTCAGCGGCTGTACGGCTGGCGTCAGCAATGTACGGTCAAATGGACCCCGTTTGAGCTGAAAGTTTAGGGGTTTGATAGATCTTTATTTTAGAAGATTTGTCATTACTTTTTGAGAATTTTTTAGAGCCTTCTTGATGGTGATTTGACTGAAATAGTGAAATTCAAAAATCGGGCCCCGAATCAGTTTTTCGTTGATTTTTCTCAAATCAGTAAGCTTTTCTCTTGTTTCTTTCCTCTAGATGGACTGATCTCTCACCCAAGCTAATATTGGAGGACTTTTGAGCTGATATTGAGATTTGAGTGGGTTTTAACCCCAAATAGAGGTGCAGCCATGTCGTTTTTGGGCTGTTTGCGTTAGATTTGAGTATTTTAGGTGGTATTTTCAGAGTTTTCTGGTTGATTGGGGTTAGTCTCTCATCTCCTCAAAGGATTGCTTATTAGAGACTTTGTTGAAGCACATTTTACTTGGACCTCTCATTCTTATGGAGGACAAAGGGCAATCTCATCTTGGCATGGGTTCGCTTGAACCCAACCCACTCCAAATCACCTTGATTAAGTTGAATAGTGATAACTATCTTCAATGGGCACAATCTGTAAAAGTGTTCTTGGGGGCCCGTGAGAAGTTGTCGTATATTCTGGATGATCCCCCAAGCTTTACAGAAGACACCTACAAGATTTGGACAAAGGAGAACTATCAAGTTATTGCATGGTTGTTGAATAGTATGGATTCTTTGGTTAGCCACTCCGTGATGTTTTTGCCCTCGGCTAAAGGCATTTGGGACTCCCTTCATGATATGTACTCCGAGTCTAAAAAAATTTCGTGGTTATTTCAGCTTATTTAAGAAATTGGTCGGTTCCAGCAAGACTTAAGATCATTAAAAGATTATTATTCGACACTTTGAGGCATGTGGGATGAGCTGAACTTGTATCAACCTTTTCCTTCGAAATGTTTAGACGATCATGAGCATGCTCGTAAGCAACGGGATGACACTCGTGTTATGTAGTTCCTCGCAAGGTTGAACTCCGTCTACCTTAGTGTTCGGGATCAAGTGGTTGTTAATGATCCCCTTCCTCCGTTGACAACAGTCTATACCATGTGCCAGCGCGCTACTATATCAACTCTTCCTTCACATCCTTTTGTACCACTAGAGCATTCGGCACACCTTGCTGGCGATCCATCTTCCGTTTTTCCTGGATCTCGTGCACCATCCTCGAGTTCAGGGCGCACTTTTGGTTATGGTGGTCGTGGCAGAGGTCGAGAGGGAGATCGGGAACGTGTCGGTCGTCATCTTTGCGGTCGTGGTGGAAGTGGACGAGGACATGATAGTTCCTGCATTTGTTTGCATTGCAGCGAAACTAATCACACTATTGATTACTGTTGGCAGCTTCATGGTCGTCCTACGTGTGCTGCTGCCTCTGTTACAGCTACTGTTGCTCCTGAGGGACAACCTTCCACCCTGACAGCTGAGTAACCTTCTTCAAGGGAGTCTCTCATTATTTCTCGAGCAGCTTATGATGCCCTGATGCGGCTTCATATTCGTGATGTTCATGAGCCTTCTTATGCAGCTTCGGCACAGTCAGGTACTGCTCTTCTAGCTCTTCTTCTACCACCTCCTGGGTCATTGACTCTGGAGCTTCCTCCCACATGACTGGTAAGTCACATCTCTTTTCCTCTTATTCTCCTTCTCCCACTCCAATATGTTACAGTCGCAGATGGAACACACACCCTCATTTCTGGGATTGGTTCCATCTCCCTTTCCCCTTCCTTGTCATTGTCCTCAGTCTTGCATGTACCTCGTTTTCCATTAAACTTACTGACTGTTAGCTCCCTTACTAAATCATTGAATTGTTCGATTACCTTCTACCCTTCTCATTGTCTTTTTCAGGACCTACAGATGAAGAGAGTGATTGGTGGGGGCATGAGCGAGGAGGCGTTTATCTTCTCAATGATACACCGTTTCTGCTTCAAGTACCTCTTCTCTTGATCGAGACTCCATCACACGGTGGCATTACCACTTAGGACATCCTTACTTAGCTCGATTGAGACTTTTGTTTCCTTCCTTCTCTGTTACTAAATATTTGTATTGTGATATTTGTGAATTGTTAAAACATTATCGTACTACGTTTCCTCCCAGTGTTTCAGGAAGGAAATCTCAACCTTTTTTATCTAGTTCACTCAGATGTCTGGGGACTAGCCCTGGTTACTTCCACTTTTGGTTTTAAATATTTTGTCACCTTTATTGGTGATTATTCTCGCATGACCTGGGTTTACCTTTTGAAATCAAAGAGTGAAGTGTTTGATGTGTTTAAAGTATTTTATCGTGAAGTGTGCACTCAATTTCAATGCTCAATGGGGGGGTACATGTCCACTACTTTTTTATCCTTCTTGCAGGAACATGGTATTTTGTCTCGGACATCATGTGTTCACTCCCCACAACAAAATGGTATCGCAGAATGAAAGAACCGTCACCTTCTTGAAGTTGCACGTACCATTCTTCTTGGTATACATCTACCTAAGCATTTTTGGGGTGATGCTGTTCTTACTTCCACTTTTCTTATTAATTGTATTCCCTCACGTACATTGTCTTCCAAATCCTCATTTAATATGTTGTATCATCATGACAATCCATTTCCTTTACCCCCTAAAGTTTTTTGTTGCACATGCTTCGTTCAAATTTTGGATGGTCGTAATGATAACCTTAGTCCCAGGGCAACTAAATATGTTTTCTTAGGGTACATCGGAGCCAGAAAGGGTATAAGTGTTATAAACCCTTGACTTGTAAGAAATATATCTCTGCCGATGTAACATTTTTTTGAAGATGTTCCTTTTTTTTCGCCTCACGGTCGATCCCTCTGTGATCCTCTTATGAGTCAGGGGGAGCATACTGCTTATCCCCTTCCTCTTGTCACTAGTGATCATAGGGAGACTTTCACCTCCCATTCCTAACTCTGTTGGTGATTTGGGTGACCCGAAGCCTCTGCAAGTGTATTATCGTCGACATAAATCTTCACGCGCTCCGCCATCCACTCTTCCACTTTGGATGTTGGCTCAGGTGATTCTCCTACCTCAAGTCTGGATCTTCCCATTGCCTTGCGTAAAGAGACACGATCATGTACTCAACACCCCATTAGCAATTTTGTTTCTTATGATCATCTTTCATTGTCCTTTTAGTCGTTAGCAGCTTCCATTTCATCACAGGCTATTCCTCGGTCTCTCTCCCACACTCTTCAAAGTCCCGACTAGACGAAGGCAATGATGGAAGAAATGTTTGCTCTTGAGAAGAATCATACTTGGGAGCTACTTTCTCTTCCTCCAGGGCACAAACCTGTTGGGTGTTGATGGGTGTACACAATCAAGTTCCTTCCAGATGGCTCAATTGATCGCTACAAGGCCCGTCTTGTTGCTTGGGGATATACGCTGACTCAGAGCGTGGATTACTTCGAGACATTCTCTCCAGTGGCTAAACTTGATTCTATTCGTGCGGTGGTCTCCTTGGTCGTCAATTTATCCTGGCCCTTGTTCCAACTAGATGTCCAGAATGCATTTCTTCATGGGGATCTTGTGGAGGAGGTCTACATGCATCAACATCTAGGCTTTGTTGCTTCCCACAATCCTACACTTGTGTGTCGATTGAAGAAGGCCCTTTATGGGCTCAGATAGTCCCCGCGTGCTTGGTTCGACAAATTCAGTCAAGCTCTCATGGAGTTTGGCTTTGTTCGTAGTCATGCCAACCATTTTCTCTTTATATGTCGACGATCGACGGGCATCATGGTTTTCATTGTGTATGTGGATGATATTGTACTGTCAGGCAGTGATTTGGTTGGCATGGGCGATGTCAAAGAATTTCTGAAGAACAAGTTTTTTATCAAGGACCTTGGTCCTCTTTGCTACTTTGTGGGCACCGAGGTTGCTCGCTCCCAAACTAGGGTATCCTTATCCCAACGAAAATATACTCTTGATCTTTTCATGGAGACTGGCATGCTAGGATGCAAACCAGCTACCACTCCTATGGATACTTCGCATAAGCTTCAGCCAGATGATGGTACTATTCTCTCTGATCCTGGCATGTATCGTTGGCTTGGCTCATTTATTTGACTATTACTTGTCCAGATCTCTCCTTTGCGGTGGGAGTTGTCAGCTAGTTCATGCAAGCTCCTCGTTCTTCACATCTCATGGCTGTTTACCGCATACTTTGGTATCTTAAATCAGCCCCGGGCCTTGGCATCCATTTTTAGTCTCATGGTCATCTTCATCTTTCGGGCTATTCCGATGCCGATTGTGCGGGTAGTATATATGATAGTCGATCTACATCCGGATTCTGTACCTTCCTAGGTGGTAATCTTGTCACGTAGAAAAGTAAGAAGCAATCGGTTGTTGCGCACTCCTCGACTGAAGCAGAATATCGTGCTTTTGCTCATGCTACATGTGAGCTCGTGTGGCTTCGCACCCTTCTTGACTAACTTGGTTATTTTCCTTCGAGTCCTATTCCTATTTATTGCGACAATCAGGCAGCCATACATATTGCTCGTAATCCTGTTTTCCATGAGCGCATCAAGCATATTGAGGTTGACTATCACTTTATTCGGGAGAAAGTTGCCTTTAAGGAAATCATTACTCATTTTGTTCGGTCCGGGAATTAACTTGCGAATGTTCTTACGAAGTCGTTAAGTCGAGATGCTCTTCATCGTGTTCGTGACAAGTTGGGCATGATCAACTTCTATGCTCCAACTTGAGGGGAAGTCTAGAGAGTATTAATATATGTGTGTGGCTCTTTTATTGTAAGTGCATGTGCACGTCTTTTCTCTTCTCCTATAGTATAGTATATGTTTATTCTAATAAAGCTTCGTGTGGTGGGCATGTGGCTTACACACAACATTCACCCTAAAACTCTCTCTCTCTCTCCCTCTCCCCCCTCTTCTCTTCCCTTTCTTCTCTCCTCTTCTTCCACCCTAATCATCTAATCTTCTCCTACTCTTGGGACTGTAAGAAACTCCATATCTCATGGGCATAAACTATTTGGAACGCGTGGGATGTGTGTGGGTTATTGGGTTGTGGATCAGATTTTTAAGTGGAGGACACGTTTTAGGGTGGCTTGGTGATGTACTATTGTGTTTGTCTCAATTTGGAACAAAGTTAAGGGCTGAATTGGGACGGGATGTAGGGTACTATTTTGGGTGTAACTCGGCTGGAAGTGAACAGGTTGCAGGGAGTTTTAGGACAAATTAATGAACTGCATAATAAAATTAAAGCAATTGAAACTAATTGCAGAAACTGAATTCTATAGACCAAATTCGAAGCATAAAGATGATAAACAGAAAGATAAGTATGTGGAGTTGCTCTATATAAAGTTATCAGTGTTGCATCAATTGTTTCTAGGCATCACACTTCTAGGAGAAAAGTCTCATTGCAGGAAATTCAAGGAAAATAATTACTTATTTCTTAAAATTATAGAATCTAGTTCATTTGCATGACCTGCTAGCCTATGTATGGGCTGAACTACATAGGTTTCCAAGTGAACTCCAAGTATCCCTAACTAGTGCAAACAAATCATATCCAACTACTCTTTTAAGTTTTATTTAAAGAATTATCCTTCTACTAATAATTGGTTCCTAAAATAAAATGAAAACCAACTCATGCTAAAACTCCAAACTATACTAACTCAAGATAAACCATGCTGAGATTAACAGTGTTGTAGCGTCACCACGGTCACGAACCTATGTGTCATTGATGATTCACCACCATTTAGAAATCATAGTACATGATAAAAGAACTCACTCGAGACGTTTACTTAAGGAATGGTAATGGTATTAGCTCTGCAAATGTGCCAACATGGCATGCGTGTTGGAGGTCAGGGCTGTTTCCAAGGGGCTCACCATGAACATGCTATGGTCTAAAAGATCAGGCTGGGCCACAAACCAGGTGGCTAAAGAAATAATCAGTGCCATTGGGTCAATTGACATGTGTAGCCACTCTAATGGATGGAAGTTTGGTTTCATATGCCATGGTGGGCCCAGTGTTCGCAGTATCGGTATCGCGTTACGTTTCTCACCCTTGGGATAAAGATATATATCGCGTATCAGTTGGGAAATATCAGTTGTATCGCGGAATGTATCGCACTTTTTGGGAAACATGGGGAAACATTGGGAAATTGATTGAATTTTTCAATGAAACTTCAGGGATTGTTAAAATGGACCTCAATACACACATTTAAATCATAATATGTAAAAAAAAAAAAAAAACTCCATATAATGGAGTTCCGTTGTAAAAGGATCCTAAGCTATGTGCTATTTGACTGAACTGATGCAACCATTGTATAAATTGATTCCATAACATATACAAATGTAACAAGACATTAATGTAAACACAACCAATGCATTGACAAAGTAAAATAAGCAAGAGAGTTGAGAAATATACCTATGGATGCAACTCACTACTGCTTAGACCCACATAAAGTTGTGCGGTGGCTTGTAATCATCGTCTCCATCTCGACGGGGTTGGGAATAGAACGACTGCTCTACAAAACGACAGTATTGTGCCCAGGTCATAGTAGAATGGTACCAGCTAAGATGCTCCCTGACATAACGCTGGTACTCATCCTCTCCAAACTGAAGCAATACGCCCATCCGTGGGTACTGTGTAATCGTAACAGTCTGTGATTGATATGGAGCTGGGATGGGCATAGATGGTGCTCCAGAATATCCATATTGCTCGCCATATGTGTATTGTGGCTCATGACCTTGCCCATATGCAGAAGTGAACTTCTGACCGTAGTCGAAAAATGATGTGTCGTAGCTGCTGGAGTCGCTCACCACATATCCACCAGGTCTGTATCCATACTGTGGCATGGAACTCGAGCTCCCCTCCCTTGTTTGTGATCCATATCCATACTGTGGCATGGAACTCGAGCTCCCCTCTCCTGTCTGTGATCCATATCCATACTGTGGCATGGAACTCAAGCTCCCCTCCCTTGAACATGATGTAGATTCAGAGTCACGATGTGCTTGATCCCCAATGCCACGTAGGCACCCATGACCGTAGGTATCTCTCATCGAAATAGCCAATAGTCACTCCTCTATATCCGTCAGTGGTTGTGTTTTTTGTTTCCGACGCAACTTCTTTCTAGTGTATGCTTTGTTGATTACAAGCCATGGACGTGGTTCATTTGGCCGAGAACCGTGGTCGGTGTCCTGTGTAGCATGATTAAACTCTCTCCCCTGTGAATGGGCTAAGTGGCCTCTGAGACTGACTCCTAGTCACGGTATTCCAAAACGGTTACGTATCGGCCAATACGTAAAGGAAACAGTGGTGGCCGTTATGCGTTACGGGGTTGTAACGGCCGTTACAGAAAAAACGGCCCTGTAACGGACTGTTACGGCCCCGTAACGGTCCTGTAACGGTCCCGTAACGATCATGTAACTGTTTTTTTCAGAAAATAAAAAAAAGGGTCGTATCAGTCGATACGGGGTCCGTAACGGCCGTTACGGCCCGTATCGTAACGGTAAAGGTGGTGGCCGTTACGGCCACCGTTGCCGTTATGGAACACCTTGCTCTCAGTATGAAACTCGCTCTCGCCGCCACCATCCCCGTCATCGTCATCATCATCATCATCATCATCATCGCCGTCCCCATCCCCGTCATCATCATCCTCATCATCATCATCTCCACTACCACCATTATCATCATCACTCGCCGTATCTGATAATGTCTCACCGCCACGTGACCCGCGTGATAAAGACTGTCGCGGGCTCCCTTCCGGATCCCTTGTCAAAGGGTCGAATAACTCAGGTGGAGATCTTTGCTCTTATACATGGGCATCAACATCAATGCCCTGCTCTACTGCCTTCGCCTCCACATGTGGCTCTGGTCTCCCAGCAGATGTATCCAAGTCGTTAAACCTAACCCACAGGTAAAGTGGGTCATCATCGTTTGCATCCACATAAGCATGTTATCCGATAGTCATAAGATCCAATGGGTCTTCCTCTGCCTTTCTTCTTCCTTTAGTACGGAGCACCCTCTCTCGAAGCTTCATGTTATAGTGGCAGTAGACCAGCTTCTGAAGCCTGTCGTACCCTGTCCAATTCCGCTTGTTCGTGTGGATCAGTGAGAATGTTCTCCAATTTCTCTCACAGGGTGAGGAGGACATCGTCTGTACCAGCACACGAACAGCCAGGCGCTGCAAGACCTCGCAATCACAATCGTACATGGCCTACCATTCACCTGCAATAATTATTTTCCATTACTATAATATCCACCAAAATAGTATGAAAATTATAATTTACTTCGAAGAGATTGTATGAATTATGAAGCACGCAACAACTCACATGGCATCATGGACGTCTTCAACCTCATCGCCGCTTCATTCCCAAACATCCCCACAACATCACGAAATCTAACGATCTGATGAATGTACGAAGCAATAATGGTAAGTCTAGAGTGTTTTAAGATATAAGATGAAGCTAGTACTACGATAAATGCAGACATATTTACCTCAGAACCGAATGTGGCTTTCTCATCACAGTGGGGGAATAAGTGAGCATACACCTCGTGCACCGCCCTCTTCAATGAGTTGTCTTGGTAGAGCTTACGGGTGTAGTGGTACTTTGGATTCAAAAAGTAAGCTGAATGGCAACAACATACACATACCATCAATATAATGGTTATACATGTTATGCAAAGAGGTACATTAATATGTATAAATGAATGATTCAAGTACGTACCAGCCTTATGAAGTGGATGTGATAGAGTCTTTTCCTAACGATCGTCGACGATTTTATGCACCCATTGATACGACTTAGGAGCTCTAACCTGGATGGCATCTTTCATCACTTGTACCAATGCATACAATGATCCCATTGATGGAGTCACCTCATTGTCGACCGTCCTCAACACGCTATATATAGGCTCGATAATGGCCAACACACCGCGCACGCGTTCCCAAAACGAATGACTCAACACAAGCTCCTCATACCTCCAAGTCACTTTCTTGAGACGCTTTTTCCAATCATCATACTCCTTAGAGGAGAAGAGCTCCCATAGCCCCTGCTTGTGTTTGAAAATGCTCTTCAAGGCGATGTAAGTTGTGGTGAACCGTGTCACCCCAGGCCGCACTATATCCCCACTACACTTTTCACATCTCAGCCAATAACCATGTGTGGTTGTAAATATAACCCGTGATGAGTCGTGCGTCTGTAATAGTCGTCTTTACAGCCGGCCTATCTCTAATCACTTCTAACATTAGATCTATGCAATGGGCTGCACAAGATGTCCAGTACAAATTATATTTTTCTTTGAGATCCTTCCCTGCCTTCACAAATGCGCTCCCATTGTCTGTCATAAATTGCATACTATTCTTTCTCCCAACATCGTCCATCACTTTGTACATAAACTTGTAGATGTAGTTTGCATCTTTAATTTTGTCGCTCGCATCTACAGATTTAAGGAAAACTCCCTTCCCTTGCAGTACACCATAAAATTTATGATCGACATCTTCGTCGGTCCAGTCTAACCATCACACATGATGGTGTAGCCATACATCTCCCATGACGGCTTGTACGAATCCATGTAGGCCTTCATCTCCTTATGCTCTTCATCAAGATACCTCACCATTATCTCACGGGGTGAGGAGGGCACCACACCCTCACCCCCCTCGTTGCACTTCAAATATCATATTCTTAAAGTGCAGGTTCTCTGCTGCATTCGCAGGAACCTGATCGTATATGAAAAATCTCGTAATGAACTTTCCAACTTTCTTTTTTATATTCCCCCCACTAAACATGTCTTTCAACTTTTTTTGTGTCCCCCCAGCCCCCTTGTACATCCTTGGCTCTGAAGGAGGATCCGAAATCCGCATACTAGCACCACGTGTCAAACAAAAAAAACCTCCGCTTGTACTGCCCCCGAACCCACTTCCCCCAGCCCCAGACCCCCCCACTCATCAGTAGACCCCTCAAATCTAGGCTTACTCGCCTCTACCCTCCTCATTTGATCATCCTCCCAACATTATCGGATCGATTCCTCAACTACACGTCTATAATCTGGATCTTCGTCCTCATCTAGATTCACCACATCTTCTTCAACAAATGATAGCCGCCCCAGCTCCTCCCTAATCTCCCTCTCTCTTGTAACTCTTTGATATTTTATCTTCACGTTCCTTTTTAGGGCCTCCCTAATCTCACCCCTGACATCTTTTGGACACTTGGGGCAATCTTGAACATTTCTGTACTTGCCCACTAGATGCTCCTTCAAGCAAGTTACCCCATCATTCTGTGACACATGGACACATAGACTACATATGGCCCCATATCAGTTATTGGGGATAGCACGGCCATATTTCCATCCAATATCTGGCTGTCTACCTCCTCTATGTTCTCCTTCACCTCTTTCCGACATGTTTTACCTATAAACATGAAATTAGCAAAAAACAACCACACTTAGGAATGGATTAACAGTAATCAGAAAAAATAATAATTATTAAATATGTTTTAATTAAATATTAATTAAAAAATAATTAATTATTGTTGTTTTTTGGGGGAAAATGACGCAAATCAATAGATCAGCCCCCCTACGCCCTTACAATGTTGATTCGGATCCATCATTACTCTCAATTTGGGAGGAATTGGAAATTTCGAAGTTCCCCAAATTTCCCCCAAATCGGGCCACATACACTCGAATCATGAAATTGGAGTGTATGTGATGTATTCTTACTTACATAATAATTTTTATTTTGACTTACAAGTGGATTCACAACTATTCCAAAAGAAATTTCCGAAAAAAATTCATAATTAAATATTTTTTAATTAATTAAATATTTTCGATTTTGGGGGAAAATGTTGTCAATCAATAGATCAGCCCTCCTACATCCTTAAAATGCTGTTTTTAATCTAACATTGCAAGTAATTTGGGAAGAATTTTGAAATTTCGAAATTCTCCTAATTTCCCCCAAATCGGGCCACATACACTTAAATCATGAAATTGGAGTGTATGTGATGTATAATTATTTACATAATAATTATTATTCTTACTTACAAGTGGATTCACAACTGTTACAAAAAAAAATATCCAAAAAAAGTCATAATTAAGAATTTTTTAATTAATTAGTAATTAAAAAATTAATTAAATATTTTCGATGTTGGGGTAAAATGCTGCCAATCAATAGATCAGTCCTCTTACATCCTTAAAATGCTGTTTTTAATCCAACATTGCAAGTAATTTGGGAGGAATTGGGAAATTTCGAATTTCCCCAAATTTCCCCCAAATTGGTCCCCCATATCTCAAATCTCCAAATCAAATGTTGAAATACTTGATTTTTCGTGCAAAACATGAAGAATCAAGTAGTTCGAAAGCAACTGTTTCCTTTGAGATTCTTGCAATAGAAGCTCTGTAATCTTCCCAAAATCAACTTAGGTAGGAGAAAATTGAGAAAAAATAGGCCTCCCTAAGTTTTTTCTTCCAAAAACCCAAAAAAACCAAGTTTAGAAACGTTCTTGCGTCTCTGACCGATACCTGGACGATATCGTCCAGGTATATTGATGATATTTGGAGCCCACTGTGCAAAAGTAACGATATTTTGCCGATATATCGCGCGATATCGATACATCGTGCAATATTATCAATATCGCACGATATATCGTGCGATACGTAGGAGTCGGACAAGTTTTTTGTTATTACTGGGCCAATATTTATCAATGCTGACCGATATCGATAATATCGGCCGATAGATATTGCAATCACTGGGTGGGCCCACCTACTGACTTGTCTAGATCTTGCATGTTTGCCATGTTGGCACATACGCCTTCAAGCCCCTCCAGCCAACTTACGCAAGCAAGTAGATGATTATTTCTCTCTTTTTTCTCCCTCACCTTCTCAAATCTGCATGACATCTCCTTGTAACGATCGTGAGAGTATTCATCAAAATTCACTTGCTTAATTATCCATTTTCAGTATTTCTCCGCCTTCAATCATCATCAAATTTGATGCCAATTTGTGATCGAAGAGATCTCTTATATTTCTTGGAAATTTTATACTTGACATGAGGATTCTTACCAGGAAATTGTAGTAACTTTGTAGCTTTTTGTGATTTCCTCTTATGGATTTTGCTTTTTTATTCGAAGTGTGTGTATCTGTGGTTTCTTTTATTTGGCCTTTGTTCTATATGGTCGCTTTTGTAAGGTTAGGCATCTTGGGTTCATTTTTTGTTTCTTTCAAACTTTAGTTCTTCATTTGTGTAAAAGGGGAGAAAAAAAGTGCTTATTGAGACATTTCATCAGATTCTGAGAAAATTATGTTACCTCTTCTTAATTTTTCTTTGGAATTTAAAGCTAAAAGCTTTGTGTTTTAGATCACACTCAATCATTACTTTTTGTCAAAAATTATTGTTTTTTTGAATCCAAACTTTCATCACTGCAAGACAACATTGTGATCTGTGGATTTCGGTATATGACTGCTTAAGGTCTCTTGTTCCATCATGGGCTTCTTGATAACATGCTCTTATATACACACTCTGTTCTCCATTACATAGGTGGTGAACACTCCTCTATTACATAGATGATGATCTCATCTCCTTTGTTCTACTATTTAACATGCTATTCAAAATCAGATTTATGATTTTACAAGAAACACTTGATAATTCAAATAATTTTCAGTTTCACTAAGGTGGTGTTTTCCGGTATCTTCATTATATGGAGAATATGAGAAGCTGGAATGTATGGATTTTTTACATTTAGTTTTAAATTGGATGGGAGTTTGTTCTATTTATATGCCATAATATGTGTCCATGTGATTTATTAAAAAGTTTTGTGTTGATTCTATGACTAAACTGTATCTATTACCACATCCAATTGAAATCTAGCATGCTAGATTTAACTGAATATTGCATGTTTGGGAGATTACAAGACAAAGCATGGCTTAACAAAACCATACACACACACATGCATGCATGGCGCGCACACACAAACGTACAAACAAAACTGAATATGGATAGCATGTATCTGTATCTTTGTCATGGATTTTTGAGATAACGTGAGCTGTATCCCTGTTCACACATGCCACTGAAGTGGTTCTCTCTCTTTTACTTGGGATGAGAGGAACTTTTTTTCTTTCCTTCTCCTTTTTTTTTTCTTTTTCTTTTTTGTATCCTATTTTATGTGGATTCTTCTAAGGAGGAGATGCATACCTTGTTAGAAGAATCCGACACCAATATGTGTACAGATTCTTGGGCAACACTCGTATTGCAATGGAACCTTTTTTTATATGTTATAAAACATTTAATGTTAAATTAATTAAAATATACTGCAAATTTACATCCTGTTTTTCAGGTTTAGGTGAATTTGACACTCTATATAACCTTGTCCATGCAACATGGGTTTTATCCAAAATAAATAAGTTCTGATTGTCAATCGACTTGCCTTTGGTGTGGATACTTTCTTTAGGATCATTTCATGTTGTTTTCTGTGATTGATAGTTTGGGAATTAGTTCCCTGTATGGGCAGATGGAAGATTTTTATAATCACTCATCGGACTTAAAATGACATCTTGCACCTCTACACAGTGTTCTTGGCCACAATGAGTGAAGTATTTGAAGGATATGAGCGCCAGTACTGTGAGCTTTCATCAAGTCTCTCTAGAAAGTGTGCATCTTCTTGTCTTCTTGATGGAGGTAAGAGATTTTATTTTCTGTTTGTCACCTGTAGCAACTTTGATATTTGCAAACTTTGCTTTTTTGCTTCTTTTTGTTTTTCCTTTATCATTGTTATATGTTATCTATACTAGTTTTTCTTTTTCTTTTTTCTTTATGGAACTTTAATTTCAAATGGTAACCAAGAAGAGACTACATTAGGGAAGGGAATCAAGGAGCTGATAGCTAGTGACCCTCTCATCACTCCCATTTCAACAAGGGAATCTGCCTCCTCATCTGCATTTGTCAGTACATTAGAGAAAATAACACTCCTACAAGCCACAACCGATCTAATTTCCAAAATATGAAAGTTAAGTTCCACAGCCTCAGCTCCAAAGGTGAGGCCTACTTAATGGCACAACAGGAATCTCCTTCAATGACAAGATTTCTGGATAAGTAATCTGGAAAACATTGTAATCCTTCCCAAAATATGCAAACAGTTCAGTATCATTGAAACCAGCTTCGTCACAATGACCAAAGGAAGCAACTACAGCCTCCCCTTTATCATCTCGTATGGCTTGGCCTGTATCGGTAGGACCCAGATCGAAGGGACCATCCATCAAAATTAAGTTTCAAGCAGCACATCAGAGCTGGCCCATTACGAATTGATTGCAGCCTCTGACGCAGGACAACCCTAATTATGATGGACGCTCATGAAAATAATTAAACAGCGGAAAATAAAAGAAATAAATAATCTAAAATTCAGAATCACTCATCATAAACTAAGAAAATCCACAAGGAGCTTGCAATGGATTGGGTCAATCATCACAACCACGAAATTTGAGTTTCAAGTATAACTATGGTTGGATCCGGCGAGTGATAGAACCTCCCGACCTTGCATGGCTATAACCCAATCAATCAAGAGGAATCTCTAATCCAGAAAATCAAGGAATTTCGGATTAGGGATTTGAAATCTGAAAACTTTAGGGTTTATGCTCAAAATCAGATTTTGGGGATTGTGGGTAATGAAGCAAATAAGTTAGAGAAGATAGAATTACCTGGAAGAAGGATTAGAGGGGCATAAGAAGCAAGTAGAAGAAAGAGGGATCAAGGAAGAAGAAACATCACCATAAGAGAGAGGAAGAGAGAAGCTCCAAGAGGCTTTTCATTAATCAATAATCAAAGTTTAATTCGAGTTTAGGGCTTTAGCCCTCTTAAATAGGAATAAAGACATAAAAATACTAAAATGCCCCTAAAACTAAGCAAAAACGCGCAATTAACAAAAGTGCGGGAAAGTTCGGGCGCCCGAGATGTCACCCGAAGTCGTCCGAAAACCTTCAGAGAGGTTCGGGCGCTCGGCAGGCTATGGTCGGGCGCTCGCTGGGGCGCCCGAAGGCAGTGGTCGAGCGCCCGATGGGCGCCCGAATTCTTCAGTTTCTTCGGCCTTCTTTCTCCTTTCTTCCTTCACACGTGTCTTCCCTGAGTGGGGTCTTCTATGTGTTCAATCACATGTGAAGGGTCTTCAGCGGGTCTTCAGTTCTTCAATAATCGCCTATCCACAAGGACGGCACTTGTGGTTGGCGTTTCCTTCGTTGGTACACCTTGAATGCTTTTGTGTCCGCATCAGCCTCTTAATCCCCAAAGAAGTTGGATCTATAAAGACCTCTCTGTGTTGGTCTACGTATGTCTTAATCGACCACCAACGACATCATTCTTCTCTTCAGTTCATCCACTGAAGCCACTTTTTTTTTTTTTTTTATAATTTTAAGATAGCCTTTCTTTTCTTCCATAGGATCGTGTACAACATCAAATTCCAGAAGAAATTTCCTGCAGAAAAAAAAAAAAAAAAAGCTTTAGAGGACCACCCAAGGACCAACTCTGAAAAGATCAAATAATTGGTACGAAACCTCTCTAGCCAAAGAGTAACAACTGGGAATGTTCTTCTGAGAATCGTAGTTTCCTCATTCTCTCAATAAAGAATGCAAACATTAGGAAAGTTTGATAGTATTTTAGAAGGCTATCCAGCGTCACTACTTTGCTAGTTACCACTGTCCGAGTTAAAGCCTACACTCTCAGAGGCATGGTGATTATTGATGCTTTATTACAAGGTGGAGACTTTTGTTCCTCATGCAAATAATCTGGAAGAAAGATCTGGAAGAGAAGCTATTATTAGATGTCCATGTTCAGATTTTGTGATCCGCCTCATTCTCATCAATGGAAATTCCGTTGAGGATTCTGGTCAGAGCTCTCTCTATATTTTGGGATCTGTTGAGGCATGGGAAGCGTTATAGGCGATGTCGAAGGAAGGTGGAAATCTCTCTGCTATGAGAGGGTGGTAGATTAGAGCAGCTTCAAAGCAGGGTGGTAGTCCCATTACTGGTTGGTTAGGATTGATTTGGTTGGAGTATGGTTGATTTGGACTTTCAGTTTCTTTGGAGTTTCTAGTAGCTAGTGTTGTTTAATGAGTATTTTCTTAAGCTATAACTCATGTCTAGTTAGCAAAGCAGTTAAGAATTAAAGTAGTAGAGTTTTGAGTATGATTCTTAGTAAATAGATATAAAACAATTGTGAAGGATATTATTTACGTTATTAGTATTCATGTCAGTATTCTCTTTATGAATTTTGAGATCTTCGGTTCATGAAATAATCTTCAGAAAAGAGGGATGATCCTGCCCAATATATGCTTGCTTTGCGGGAGGAATTCGGAAACTGTCAACCATCTATTCATTCATTGTCCTTTCTCTATGAAGTGTGGTATGCTGTGTTGGCCAAATTCAAATCCTGTTGGACTTGGGTCATGCTGAGAGCTGCGGTTGAGTTTTTTATGGCATGGCATTGGGTTATGCTTGAGAAAGATAACAAGGTTCAGTAGCGTCTGTCTTTTGGCTGGTCTTTGGGCAATCTGGGAAGAGAGGAATGGGAGATGTTTTTGGGATGTGAGCCCATAGCCTTGATTGGGTTGTTGGGAGGGTTTGGGGTTTCATCCAGGTGTGGGGATGAAGTGTCCCATTGGGTTGTGGTGATTGTTGGGCTTCTTTTTTGGTTTTGGTTGCTTGGGGATATTTTTGGGGCATGTTTTGGCCGTTTGGGTTGGTGGGGGATTTTGCTCTTGTATTCTTTGTCGCCTTTGTGGTGCCTTGTTAATAATATTTATGTCACCTTTGAAAAATAAATAAAATTTGACATTTCTGTTGTTAAAATTCCTTCTACGTCTAATGATTCTAATTCATTATGCTCGTTAAAGAAAAAAAAAATTTCTAATAATTTTGATAAGGCCTGGTTATCCTTGTTAGTTGCAATTACACATGAAACATTTTTCCGTGATTGCAAGCTATCTGCCAAGTTCACCAAGCCGTGTCCAGGTGCTGTTCTTCAGATCTCATATGGAAGAATGCAGGCTTAGTTTGGCCTTTGGTTGTAGATTCTAATGAGCTTTGATTTTATATTGCATTGGTGGTTTATGGCTTATACAAGTTGCACAGCTAATGCATGGCAGTAATCATTTTCTTAGTTATGTACTTCCTTCTCAAAATTATTCTTCTCTTTGTTTTTTCAGAGCAGAAGAAGCAGAAAGTTTCAGAAATAAAATCTGGGTTGGATGATGCTGAAACTTTGGTACTGTTTGGATCAGTTTTTATTTTCACTGTGGAGGTTTTTCTGGTTCTCACAGCCATTTTCACTAAGTGGTTTTATGGTCTTTGCCCGAGTTTCTCTAGATTCGAAAAATGGACCTTGAAGCAAGAAGTTTGCAGCCAAGTGTTAAGGCCATGCTACTTGCTAAGTTAAGGGAGTACAAATCTGATCTTAACAATTTGAAAACTGAAGTTAAAAGGATCACATCAACTAATGCCAATCAGGCTGCACGAGATGAGTTGTTGGAGTCTGGAATGGCAGATACAATGATGGTATGTCAAGAATTCTTTCTTCATTTTTCGTCCATATCATTCACTTTTATTTCTCTGATCAGAACTTGTGATTGATTTTATTGCATTGACTGAGAGGAGTTGGCTGTTTTCTTGTGAAGATGCTGCATGCTTAACATTATTTGAACAATGATCTACCATTGGCTTATAATTGTAGTGATATTCCCTACTTTCATATTTGTTTCTTTCAGTAGGTGGAATCTATCTTTTTCTCCACCATGTTGCTCTGATGGGGTTAAGTAATTTGAATTAAACTATTAATGAGCTTTAACTCATGATGCCCACCTTTTCTGAAAAATGACATTTTTCTATGTTGGGATGGTTTCTTGTATGAGGCTGTAGTTACAAGTACTAGAAGGAAGTGCTGGGATTGTTTATTGTGTGTGTTGATCTTAATGGACATAGGGTAATAGGCAATTCGTCAAAGAGAGTAAAAAAATTCTTTCCTCGATAAATTATGCACAGAACGGTAGAAGTGGTGGGTGGTAGGTGAAGGGTAATGGCAAAACAAAACTGATTATTGGAAGATGAATATTCCATACAATCAGTGTTATCAAAATCGTACGATTTACGATATGAATTGTATGATTCATATCGTATCATATGGGTGTACGATTCAAATCATACACCCAAGTCGCAAATCCTGAATAATCGTACGGATCGTATCGAATCATAAGATACGCGTTCGTGGGTACCCCGGAGAAGAAAACCAAAAAAAAAGAGGAAGAAAACACTAAAAAAAGAAAAATAAAAAATAAAAAAGAAAGAAAAAACATCTACTTACCTCTTGTTCTTCTTCTTCTTCTTCTTCCCGTGCTGCTGCTGCAACTGCTGCGGCAGCTGCTGCGGTGGCTGCGGGGGTGGCTGCCGGCAGCTCTCTCTCTCTCTCTCTCTCTCTCTCTCTCTCTCTCTCTCTCTCTCTCTCTCTCTCTCTCTCTCTCTCTCCTTTTTAAACGAGAAGGCTACGTGGCCTTCTAACTGCCATTTTTTTTTTACTCCGCCGGTCTATATGGTGCGATGCACACCTCATTGTTACTTGAGGTCCACCTTAATACATGTTACATATCCACACTGTTCATAGTTTTTCCATATCATTTTAGGGCATGGTCCCTAAAATGAAGCATATCCAAATCTCAAGTGGACCCCACCACGGAAAACAGTGAGGATTGAAGGCCTACCATTGAAAACTTCTTGGGGTCCACAAAATTTTGGATCAAGCTGATATTAATGTTTTCCCTTCATCTAGGTCCGTGTGACCTTATGAATAGGTTGGATGCAAAATAAACATCATGGTTGGCCTTAGGAAGGTTTCACCAGTAGGCGTCATTATCCCCACTGCTTTTCGTGGGGTGGTCCACCTGAGCTTTGGATTTGCCTCATTTTTAGTCTTATGCCCTAAAATTATTTGGCAAAATGGATGGACGGTGTGGATATAACAAACACATCATAAAGGGGCCCTTAAAACATTGCCACATCAACACACCATCTGAATCCCACCAAATTGGGGCCTAAAAAATTGTAGATGAGGCACATATTAATTCAAAATTAACCAATTAAATTTAGGCATACATTTATTCTTACTATTTATTATATTTTTAATAAAAAAAAATTATTGTGTAGAATGTTCATAACCAATAAAAGTATTGTGTTTGTGTAGCATATTCATGATTCATGGATGATTGATATGTTTTTTTTAATTTTCTTATCTATGTATAATTGTTTTGTATTTTTTTTTATATATTTTTATGAAAATCTAAAAAAATCTTAAGATTTACAATACGATTCACAATACGATACGATTCAGACAAGAAAATGATTTACGATACGATTTACGATTTGATAACATTGCATACCATTGTGGAATTTAAAAGTTAGACGGGAGGATTTTGGTAATAAGATTAGTGATTAAACAAAAGTTTGATGTTTTCATGATGCAAGAATCAAAATTAATTAGGTGATATGGGAATTCTTTATGTACGGGATTGAAGGAGATGTGGATGGTCCTCCCTTATAGCCAGTGTTCTGAGTATCAATATATTTACATGTATCGATGACTTGGTAGTTGGTATATAGAAACATGTATCGATAAATATCGCAGATGGCGGGTAAAATATCACTGTCTGATGTAAACATTAGGAAAAATGTGGGACTTTTCAGTGAAAACTTCAGGATATGTTAAAAACATGTTTATGCACTTGGGACACAAAATATTACAAAAAGCAGCTATGTACATAATAGGTTTCCATTTTATAGGGGCCTAAACCATGCCCTGTCAGACAAAAGCAATGCAATGTTTTAGTTAGGAACATCATTCAAAAGTTTTGTCTAATAATAGACAACAATGATCCGTCCATTTGTCCATACATGCATGAATACATGCATATCATCCATACATAGATCCATCCACAGATAGATACATTGATACATCCATACATAGATTCATCCATTAAGAGCGGTAATCAGAGGGTACTAGTAAAAGACAATGAGATTAATGAAAGGCGAAAAAGCTATTTTTAGAACTTGTCAAATGATAACCACTCTTATAGGGATAGAAGGAACCATAAACTCAAATGAGGTTTATGACAATAGATACTTATCATAGGATTAGGATATCTGAAGTAAAAGAAGCTTTGAGAAAGATGAAAATAGGAAAGGCCCTCGGACCAAATGGTATACCAATAGAGGTTTGGAAGTGTATGGAAGATATCGTGTTATTTTGGTTGACAAAGTTGTTCAACAAGAAGTGAGATCAAAGAAATGCTAGACGGATGGAGGAAAAGTACTATGGTACCTATTTATAAGAATAAAGGAGACCTATACAGCTGACTAACTATCATGGGATTGAACTTATGAGCCAACTATGGAACTTTGGGAGAGTGATTGAGTAAAGGCTAAGGCATGAGATGAATGTATAAAAAATTCAATTTGTTCATGCTTGGTAGGTCTACCATTGAAGCTATTTTCCTACTTGGACAATTCATGGAGAAATATAGTGAGAGGAGGAAGGATCTCTACGTCTTTGTTAACTTAAGAGAAAGCGTATGATAAGGTCCACGGAGAGTTAATTTGGTGGGTGTTCGGAAAGGAAAGATTTTCAAGAAGATATATTGATATGAATAAGGATATGTAGGAGTGAGCGATAGCCAATAACAAATATGAGGACCACTGGGAGAGAGACAGGTGAGTTACTAATAGCGGACAACTGGCCAACACACCAAAAGCTCCGGAGTTGTTGGGGAAGTACCGATTTATCCCTATATTCTGGCTCTCTCAGGAAAACCCAGGTGAGTCCTCCTCGTGGGCAACCCTCGCGTCGCACGGGTCCCTGAATTGCACGGTCCCACAATGGATCCCACTTCGTGGCCATCCTTCATCTCATAGGCCCCGCCATGTGGCCCGCCCCACCCACAGTGTGGAGATATGGTACATCCTTGGAGTCACATCAAGATGCCCCCGCATCGTTCACCCACACCGGTGAGGAGACTGGATCCCTGGGCTCTCCCTCTGATTCCACTTTGATAGCGGACAACCGGCCAACACACCAAAAACTCCAGAGCTGTTGGGGGGGGTACCGATTTATCCCTATATTTTGTCTCTCCCAGGCAAACTCAGGCGAGTCCTCCTCGTGGGCAACCCTCACGTCGCATGGGTCCCTGAATCGCATGGTCCCACTTTGTGGCCATCCTGCATCTCACAAGCCCCACCTTGTGGGCCACCCCACCCCCAGTGTGGAGATACGGTGCATCCTTGGAGTCGCACCAAGATGCCCCCGCATCAGTTACCAAATACCATAAGCTTGCACACAGGGTCGGCATTGAGCCATACCCTTTTGCATTGGCTATGGACGAGTTAACGAGGCATTTGCATGAAGAGATCTCATGGTGTTATGTTATTTGCAGATGACATAGTTTTGATTGAGAAGGTAAGGGAGGTGTGCTTTGGAATCTAAAGCATTTAAAATTAGTCGGAGTAACATAGAGTATATGGAGTGCAATTGTAGTAACAATAGGAGTGAAAACAAGGAATTAGTTAAGATTGTTGACCAAGAAGTTCCCCATAAATGGCCACTTTTAATACCTTGGATTAGTAATTCATGAGAGTGGGGAGATTGAGAAGGACGTTGCTCATAGAATTCAGGTTGAGTGGAAGAAATGGAGATGTGCCTCTAAGAGTTTTATGTGATCATTGTGTACCACTTGAACCAAAAGGGAAATTTTACAGGACAGCTATAAGACCAACCATGCTTTATGGGACAAAATATTGGGCAACTAAGGAACAACATGTTGATAGGATGAGTGTTAGATGAAGCGAGGATGTTGAGATGGATGAGTGGCAAGACTAGGAAGGATAGAATTAGAAATGAATCATTCGAGGGAACTTAGGAGTACGCACCGGTAGGAAATAAGATGAGGGAAAGTAGACTTAGATGGTTTAGTCATGTGCAACGGAGACCAAGAACCACACCGGTGAGGAGTGAGCTAGTACAAGTTAAAGGCTCTAAAAGGGGAAGGCCCAAAAGGACATGGACAGAGGTAGTAAGAAAAGACTTGATGAATTGTGGTCTAACTGAAGGTATGGCCCTTGATAGAGTGGAATGGTGGAACATGATTTATGTAGCCAACCCAATTTATTGGGATAAGGCCCGGCTACAGTTTAGGGTTCCTAATTAAATTAGAAACAAATAATGACCAGCGTGTCCTGAAAACACGTCCTAATTTTTTTATCGGTAAAATACATAAATAACTATGTTGGCATGACGAAGAATTGGTAAGTCCTCTCTTTTTGCAGTCCTTTTTCATGGAAGGTTTAGGCTGGTATTCTTCAAAGGCTTTGGAGTCGCCCTTGGGTTTTTTCTGTTGGAGATTGAGGATTTGTTTAGGTAGTGGCATGGTGGAGGTCAGGCAGCTGGGGAAGGAAGTCATGGAGGCTGTTTCTTCTTGCGGGTTTGTGGGCCATCCGGAAGGAAAGAAATTGCAGATGCTTTAAGAATTTGGCGGGCTCTTCAGAGGGAGTTTGTTTGAAAGCTAAAGCCTTTGTGGTTGAGTGGTCGATGGCTCCCCTTTGAGTTTGGTTGTGTGGTTGTTGTGTAGCAATGTTCAAAGTATCGGTATCGTTACAAGTTTCGTTGGCCGGGCATATAGAAACAATATCAATATCGTTGATAATATCTCGCCAATAACTGGAAATGCAGGGAAACATGGGGAAAATGATGGAAATTTTCAATGAAACTTCAGGAAAAGTTAAAATACATATATTTGCATATTTAGAAATTAAAAAAAAATTGCAAAAAGAATGCATACATAATAAGTTTCCATTTAATTTTTTATTTTTTATTTTTAGGGGGGGGGCGCTTAAAAGCATTTGTTGTTGTAAGAAATCAGTCCAACCACCCCATCAATCCCATCTATCCATCTATGCATCCTACGTTCCATCCAAACATCCATAAGTATTTCAGAATATCGATGACACGATATTTCACTAAGAAATCATTGATAACTGAAAAGGAGACGAAAGAATGTGGTCTTGATATCGCCCATGTTGCATTAGTGGTAATATCGTTGACAATTTGATCACTGCATACAACCATGCACCCGTAAAAAAAAATTTGAAGTAGAATTTTTTTAATAAACAAATTTTTGGTGATATCGAGACATTGGGGATATTATTGAAATATCATCGATACACTGGTGATACAAGCGACGCCTAGAATTTACACGGTAGAAAATATTGGCAATAAATTGGAGATATCGATACATTGGCGATACAAGCGACACCTGAAATTTACACAGTCGAAAATATTGGCGATGCATTGGCGATATCGATACATTAGCGATACTTAGCAATACATTGCCGATACTTGGAATTTTTTATACTACTGGTGTTATCTGTATCGCTAAGCTGGAGATAGAGATAATATCGAGGATATTTCGACAATATAGCAGATCATTTGAACAATGCTGTGCCCCAAATAACTAAATCGTGCTTTATTTGAAAATGTCCCAAATACCAAAGAAAATAAGAATAAATAGAATTTTTTTTGAGCTGCCCAAATAGGAGTCAACCACGCAATCATGACATTGAACGATGATATGATTTGTCTGGGCGCTGAAGACACATGTGATCCAGTCCCACTTGGCTATCAGGTTGCGGGCAGGAACCTCCCTTGGCTTTGATTTCTTTGTAAATTGGATCAAGAGGTTGAACCAGGATTCCAGAGCTATCAATGTTGTTATACCACGATGATTTTCAAAATAAGGAGAAATTATCTCATGTGTGGGAGATTTCTCTTATTTTTTTGAAGGATTATGAATGAAATTTTATTGAGAAAAACCTGGAAAACCGGGAAAATAATACAAAAACAAAAGCAGAAGGGCTACATTTCTCTTATTAAGATGCTCTAATGATCACAAGTAACATCAAAACAGCTCTAATTTAGATGATTAATCAAGGTTAATATAAAAAAAAAACAAAACCTATATTTTCTTCCTAATGCTGTGTAGATGCGTGTGATGGTTGTGGCTGACAGTTCACTTTTGTGCAAAATGATTTTTTTTTTTTTTTTTTTGATAACATCAGGGTGTTGCCATCCCATTTTAAGGCGAGACTATTCCCTGCAGATGCACACAATCACCCGCAAACCATGTGCATCAGGTAATCCTGGGGAGGGGAATCGAACTCGTGTCTGTGCAAAATTATTATTGTTGCATTGTTGGAAGAAATAAGCCAATAAACATGCAAAATCATAATAGTAAACATTTGTTTAAGCAGACAAAAGTGTTGGACAAGCAACATAATCTAAATCTTTTCCTTAAAAAATTGACATTTTGTGGAGTGAACTAGCAATATGCCAATAGCATGCATCACTTATCTCAAGGTTGTTCACATTCACCTGTATTTTGTCGTTGATTACATCAGCATTGTCATCATCATCGTCATCATCTTAGCCTTCTCTTTGCAATTTGGGTTTAGCTTTTAAATGTTAGATTGGCAGAAGTTACTGTCAGCTGCCCACTAGAGGCTCCCACTGACAGTGACACCACTCACAAGCCAACACAGGCCAAATGGCAAGAAAGCAAGAGCCTGTTGCTAGGCAACCAGCGAAGCACGAAGCACCACAAACATGAAAGGTTGTGTTGTAGTAGTTGGCTTCTCAAAATAGTGGGGAACCTCTTGGTACATGGTTACCAACACATGAATTTCCCAGGCAACCGGCTAGGCATGAAGCACCCACTGACATGAAAGGTCGTGCTTGAGTAGTTGGCAGCTCAAAATAGCAGGAGACTGCCAATACATTGGTTACCAACACATGTCACTTGCCAACATGGTGAGGCTCCCTACTGCACCTTATCACAACCATTGCGCACTACCCACAAAGCGGCATCTGCTATTAGTTGATGTCTGGAGCATGCATTGCCAGACAAGCCCCCACTGAGCATTAGTTTATACTTAGAAATGCATCATTAGTTCCATGCAACACATCACACATTTGTAAAATTTTGAAGTGCTTTGTATAATCTCCACCATTGACAATTTTGAAACTTGTCCCATTCTTTTAAGTCCAACTTCAAGATTATTTAGGGTATCAGACCTTTTCTCCCCTTTTAGAGTGGTTATGTATTATTAAGTTCTCTCTCTATTTTGGAAATGCTTGTTCTTCTTCATTTAGTTGGTGGCACAATATTTTGACATGAGCTTATGCAGGTTTCCGCTGATCAGAGAGGAAGATTGTTAATGTCAACGGATCGGTTGAATCAATCTAGTGAAAGAATTAAGGAGAGTAAAAGAACAATGCTGGAGACAGAAGAGCTTGGTGTCTCAATTATGCAAGACTTGCATCTACAACGCCAATCTCTTTTGCATGCCCATAGCACAGTATGACCTTACATTCAGATCTCTTTCTTTTTATGATTTCTTAACACCATCAGCCTCAGGTTCTTTCTATTGTGTTTTGTCATACTGAACTTGCTGTTTTGTTGTCATCAGAACTGACCCTACATTTCTATGAGGCAGACCCGAGTAAAACCTCTTGCAAGAGCAGTTGGAGATGCCCTGAACACACTCCAATTAGAAAGTTTCCTCCAATCACATGAAGAAAAACATTTCACTTATAACATTATAAAATTGTCTTTCTTCTTATCCATATAAAATACTACCCTTAGAAACCTTTAAAGAAAATACCTTCAAAATTCAGTTGTAAATTTCCTTGGTAACTTTTTTTCATTGTAACTTTCCTTGTTTCAAAATTCATTGTAACTTTCCTAACTAATCGGCCCAAAGAGAAGAAATATTGCAGAACTTACAAAATAGCAGTCTTAGGTTAAAGAAAGACTGATCTTCGAAACAACCTCAGGAACAATCAAAATTATGCCTCCTGTAAATTACATGTTCTGGTTCCGTACAGGTTGAAGGTTTTTTTTTTTTTTTTTTTTTTAACATTGAGAATCATTTTATTAAGAAAGAAAGGCCACAGCCAGAATATACAGAGATTACACTTTACAATAGCAACCACAGAGCCATTATAGGTCCGCCCAACTATCTAGGAATGGCTCAACAGCCTTCAATGCTTTTGCCCATTCTATTACATGCAGCTTACCCCTACCAAAAACCTCCACAACTCGCCCCGCCTGATTACTAAATCACCGGTTATCCCTTTCCAGCCATAGGAACCTGATCCCCACAAGAAGAGTTAAACGCCAAACTTTTAACCCCAACTTGAAATGCCCCCAAGCCACATCACAAAAAATTGCCCAATGGATTTTGGAGACACCCACGTTGCTCCAAACAGGTTGAAAAAGTTTTCCTACAGTTGTCTTGCAAAACCACAATGAATGGATAAATGATCCACCGATTCCTCTTTTTTTTTTTTTTTGTGTGTGTGTGTGGGTGGGTGGGTGTGCGTGTGGGTGTGCGTGTGTTCTTCAGGCTAGGTTTGCTTCTTTCTTTTCCTTCTTGTTTTTTGTTTTTTCTTACGACATTAGCCTAATAAAATTGCACCTTTCAAAAAAATCTTTCATACAGGTTGAAGATTGAGAACCTCTTTTACCCGCATCTATTCGTTGTGGCTTTGATCACCGCTTATTCTTTACCTGACCTGTCTAATACTCCTGCATCAGTTCTCCAATCTTCGTTTTGAATAATTCAGATTACATCATAATCAATCAGTTGTGCTCTTGTGAATGTTGTTGCGAAAATATTTTAACATTATACGTTTGAGTTTGGAGTGGGACCCAGTCTAGACCTCTTATTCTGCACACCTGTGGGATGAGTACATGTAGACCTTACCCATAACCAATACCTTAAAAAAAAAGAATAAATAAAATGCAAAATACACCAGAAATCACCATAGATCCCACAATCATAAGCAGGAGTTCATTTTTCCTCCATCACGACTCATGATCCAGTGTCTTGCCACTGACTGGGGCCCACATGCTGAGATGCAATACTTGCCAAATCTTTATCCTGAGAATATGGGGTCAGAAGAATCTATTACACCTGATCCATACCTTTTTTGTTCAATGGCTGCTCATGTACTCTTGTAATACGGTGCTAAAAGGTACAAGAATATGCTGCAACCTCAGCACTTGTACACTAGTAAGTGTATAGAACTTACACAATAAAGTATACTAACCTGAGCTTGAGAATTCATTGAAAAAAAAGCTGTTTGATAGACAAACAGTTGCTTCTTCATCTCTCGTGCTCAAATGTTATCCCAATACAAGAGATGAGAGGCCTTCCCTCGACATCCTCAAATTTTTGTTTGAACTTTTTTCCTACCAGTAATTTAATTAACTAATAAGAGGGAGACTAAATAAACGAGTGTGATTAACCCCGTCTTCGGTGAGCTTATCGGTGAATCATTAGCGTCTCTAGAATTGTCATGATGAAATGTATCATGCCTGCCTTGCTTTCTTTTCCTTTACTACAACTATTAAGAGATTGAAGACTTGTTTTGGAATTTTCTCTGCCCCCAGCAGAAGGTATCCATTCTTAGAGTTGCGCTTGGTCTCCATTTTGCAGCTTCATGGGGTAGATGACAATATTGGCAAGAGTAAGAAAATCCTCACTGCCATGTCTAGAAGGATGAGTCGGAACAAGTGGATCGTCGGGTCCATCATCGGAGCACTTGTGTTGGCAATGATCTTAATCCTCTATTTTAAGCTCTCCCATTAACAGCCGTTCATTGGACTTGGGAACTTCATGGTTGGCGTTCTCTGATTGCTTGAATGTTTATATTTGAATTCGTTTCTCTTTTGCTTTTCTGTTGTGTGTCATGTGTGTAATAAGATCCTAATTTGTTTACTCAGGACTTCACCTTTGGGTAGGAATGGTCAAAAGCGCCTCTATTTACATATATTGTTTTGATCTCCTTTCGATGATGATCCTGCTGCCTCCTTTTGATGCGTCACCTTTTTGCATTTGATCTATTGGTATTTATGAGCTTTGCTAAGCTCACACACAGTGCAATAAAGCTCATGTACACACCTCAAGCACAAGCATGGCATGATAGATCTGAGATCCAATTGATCCATCAGAAAGGCACCACTCTATTGATGCCCTAGCCCAAGAATAAGGTTGATCCACTGGTCTGGGTCCTTATCCTTGCCTTGGTGGTAGACTCCCAGGAGTTTCAACACGAGGTTTGGGGTTCGAGTAACCATATGTGGTGAAATCCCACTAAAGGGTGAGTCTGGAGGCACGTGTGTGTGGAAAAAAAAATAGGGTTGATCCACTGGTCAGGTCAGCCACAGTTTGCAAAACAAATGTACATCTCTGAAAAACTTTGGCTGAAATTTTCCAACCCCTCCACCTGTTTCCAATATTGGGGCTGACATGCTGAGTGGACTAAATTTATTTTTGGGAAACCATGTACAAGGTCGGACCAGGATGGATTGGATCTCACACCTATGTGCCATGCTGGCAGATATGGCATTTACATGAGCTTCTTGCACATGTCTGTGCGCTTAGCAAAGCTCAATATTTGTTGGGTTTTCTTTTCCTTCACACGCGTCCAAATACAGATATCTGGGGTCAGATGACCATTGTGATCTTGGGCTATGCCACATCCAATGTGGGTTCTATGGCATAATTGGACAGTCTGGATTGATGTACTTGCACGCCATGATCTGAGGGGGAGTTTTGTGCAGAGAGCTGCAGTAAAAATCGACGGAAAACGACACAGGAATATCCACTCCTGCATGTTAGCATGTTAAGCAGAAAAGGCTGCAGATTTTGTGAAGATGTGAGATGGTTCTCTGGTCCAAGAAGGCCATCCTCTTACGATCTGGTTTATTGTTCTGGTTAGAAATTGCTTAGTTTGATCTTATTCAGAGAGTCTACTAATGACATTGTAGTGAGCTAAGTGCCTTGGCTCAACCAATGACAGGGAGAGATTGGGTTTTGCAGTTCCTTGTTCATTGGGAAAGTGTTTAGAACCAGTAATGGGCTTGTGTAGCCTGTAAGGTTGTCATGGCTCTGCATTACTGCAAAACTAGTGCTGGCTAGGTCTTAGCCAATTTGAGTTGGGTCTCTCACATCAGTAAATGAGCTTTGTCTATCTGTAAGTGCATCTTCCTAAAGGGAAACTGACCATGCTCATGAAATGCCTCTTCGAAAATTGACCGCCGAGGTGTATCATCATTGATAATTAGGCCTGTTGTAAGCTAGAACGGCTTCAATAGCCTTCATGTGTAGGGGCCAAACATATTAATTATATAGGGCAGCAAAATTAAAAGCAATCAGAGCAATAACAAAACAATGGTGGTGAAGTTTAGGCATACCTCTAAAGGTTGAAGAATATCTCCATGTTTAAGAAGAAGAAGAGCCACCAAGCCAGATGTGGAGTGGCCTCCATAACATCACAACCCCACTTCACTATTGTACTCAACTCTGGAGGATAGTGCTCCTCTCTCTCTCTCTCTCTCTCTCTCTCTCTCTCTCCTCACTCAAAATCTAATTTTTGAGAAAGGAGCACGACAGTGCATGGGGCATGAATCCTTCCGGGGCTTTTTATAGAGCTCCATGAGAAAAATACCACATGAAATCTCCTTAATTATAAAGGATGCCACCACCATCTCATGGATAAAGGAAGTCTGCAATCACATGAGCCCTTTCATATGTACGTATATTCCTCCACTTAGTTATCAGTATTTTATCATTTGGATCCATGTCTTAAAAGCAAAACCCTCTTGGAACTTAAATATCTACCATTGGATTTATGATGGGTCATAAACCAAAACAAGAAACCTTTTTGAGTAAACCAAAAGAACTTGATCTTTCTTTTCCTTTAGTGACTTGCATCATCAATTGATCCATTCTGTAATGTTGGTTAGTCTACAGGTAAAGATGTTGTTTTGATTCCATTCATCATGTGCACCATACCTGCCCCATTCTCAATACACAATGACATGGTTGAATGTCATTGTGAGGGATTGAAACACATTGTTTAATGAATCAATCATGGTCGTAAGCTGACCTTAGGTGATCAGCTCCCATCCAAAATCAACGGTTGCCACAAGGATAAAGATTCAACTCTCATCCATGATTAGAACAGGCAAGTGCGCGATTGGGCCCAATAAGTGTATAATTTGAAAACCAGACTAATGGACCGTCATGCACTTAAATAAAACGAGATATGACCCAACACAATGCTAGTCAGCACCACAAAGATGACAATAATGGGATAAAGATGGGCCCATACTATTATTATCATCATGTGGCCCACTGTTGTGGATTGATAAACAGACATGTACACTGTCTATTATGGTATACAACATAAAATTAAAAAAAAAAGGGACTGGCAATCTGATTTAGGCCTAGATCTTCTTTGAACCCATTAAAACCTCAAGAAAGAGATAAGACCACTTCCACATTGCAATGTGTACAAACTACAACTGGCCCACTACATCAGGCAAGATCTAAATGCCCGTAACGATGTAACGTATGTAGTTGTGCCTACAAACCATATCATGTTAAGATTTTCAGCATAACTGATGTCGAGTTCGTTGCGTCTCACGATCTAGCATGTGTGGCATTGGGGGCTAGATGCTAAATGGTACAATGATCAAGATCATTCATGTTGTGGATTCTATGCTATACAAGCCACTTATGGAAACTTAGGCTTAATGGATGATTGTGACTACCAACACTATCTGTAGATGATTTGAGGCGTGATGGCGTGATAAAGGCCTACTTGTGCTAGTAATGAGAAGGCTGAGCTGCATGAAGGAAATGAGAATGGGAGACATGGATCAATACAAGAACCAAACTCTGAGGTAAGTTCTCTTGAAGCTGGGGACATTGATGCATCCAAGCCAACATTACGAGGGGAAGATGTTCGAAAGTGGACCTCACATGTGATTGAACCTCAATCCAAGCCAAGATCGAATTTCTTTTTGTGATGCCCAATCAATGGCCCACAAAGATGGTTCTAAGCATGAACCAATTTGATTGTGGGGCCCACAATTCCAATCAGCCATTCTTTCTTTTGGTCCTTTTGGTTTATAGAAGAAAGCATAGTCTATGGTATAGACCCAACCCAATGTTCTGCCAGTTCAGATTGACTCAAAGGCTCAACCCGATTCGATGTTTAAAAATTCTAAATTTAAAAAAAGAAGAAAAAAAAAAGAAGGATAGGAGTAGATAATATGTAATGCCTATGATACATCGTAACACACTGATGCATAAAACATTATTCAAAATAAGACAACTTAGAAGTACATATTTAAAACATTGCATCCCAAGATCCAAAGTTCTATGTATATGTGTAAAATCCAATCATGGACCATTCCATGACTAATTTAAGTTCATTTTTCATGTTTTCTACTCCTATATGCCTTGTGGGAGACTAAATCTACTTGTTTCTCGACATTCTGTCCTGTGAAGAGTCCTATTAAGGCTGTCGGAGCACTCTCCACACCTTCAACCATGTCTTCCACATAAACAATCTTCCCTTGATATATTTTTGGGTCACCTCTAGAAATTTATTATACGAGGATTGGTAATCGAACATGACAAACCCTTCCATCCGAATGCGCTTTGTGATGAGGTAGAACAAGTTGTGCACACCTTCGAGTTTCTCGAGGTTGTATTGAGAGATCATACCACACACTGCAATGTGACCATGGAGTCTCATGTATAGTAGTACTGCATGAAGCATCGAGCTGCCCACGTTCTCAAAGTAGATGTTGATGCCCTCAGGGAAATACCTGACAATAAATTCTAAACATTTGTGCAAACCAGGAAACAAAACATATAGAATTTTCAAGCATGAGCCAAATGTTGGGTGCGTTTTACAAAACCTTGGGATCTCGCCCTACAAACCACTAGAATTATGGGATACGATAATGCAATAATCTAAAGTAAATCATCAACCACACGATGCAAGAGATTTTTACACGGAAAACCCTCAAAGAGGTAAAAACCATGGGACCTCGTCTAGACAAACAATCCACTAACAAGAGAATCGTTTACAACCTCGATCACAAGCATAACTTTCTTAGATCTAATCTTCTTCACTCACGTAGGGATGGATAAACAGTAAAAGGACTAGAAACTGAGGAATCTCACCAAGCATGAGGATGTTGAAGAACCAAGACGTCGTTGCACCGTGAATCACCTTCGCGAGCAAAGCCTCATCTTTCAACAAGCGTCATCTCCCTCTTTCTCTTCCTCTCTTTCTCTTTTTCTCTCTCTCTCACCTTGGATGCGTAGTATATCGTATCAACTTCCTAAATCCCGGATTAGAGCCATTTTTATAAAGTTTAGCAAGAGTTGTAATCCAATTAGGAAATTGCATGTGCAGTCTGCGCACACCTCCGGCCGGCCGGATGCACCAAAACATGTCTAGAGAGTTGCTGTGAAAAAATACATAAGCCCGACCTATCTGCCGACCGGCCAGTCGGACGACCGGCTGGATTTCACAAAAACTATCCAGTGAAAAACTTGTTTCCATCCACATTGTCCGGCTGGCCGGCCAAGGGGCACCGGCCGGTCGGACATCAAATATTCACTTTTCTCTCTCCTCTTCATGAGGAGGAAAACTCCAACACCAAATGCCATTTTCTTCATTTTGAAAATTGAAATTGCCACCCACACATTGCATAGGCCTTGTGAGGGGCAACAGGGGCATCTTGTGTGTGATCCACTTGGTAGATGACTTGTCTGAATAATCAGGTCATCCAATCAACTGGTGGGCATCACACACGTAAAATGTGGGAAATATTTTTTTTCTATCAACATGCGTGGCTTGCTTGTTGGGTGGGCCAACCTGCCTACTGGGCCATGTCATTTACATTGCGGCTTATACATCCAACGCATGGTTGGTTTGTGTGTGTGTGTGTGTGTGTGAGAGAGAGAGAGAGAGAGAGAGTGCGTGTGTGTGTGTGTGTGTGTGTTTAGCCATGTGAAGAGGCTTATTTACAAACAAATGATGATATTTTGAAGGAAACTAAATTAACGGTGTTCAAGATCGATTCTCATATGCTAACAGGGATACTTACCTTTTTAAAGCTACGTTCAAGTCAGGTTCCTACTTATAGTTGAAAGCCTTGTCGAACCCGAAGTTGCTCTTCAACAGATCAACCTGAGCCCACAAAAGGATATTAGCAATTTTTTTCTTCTAGGTACAAGTGGCGAAAGAAACACTATGTTTTCTAAGGGCCCATTTGGACCTAAGTTACTTTAGGTAAGCTACTTATACCTCAAGTGCCTTACCTTGGTTTCAAACATACTTCTCAGCAAAAAGAAAAAGAAAAAAAAAGAAAAGAAAAGTGTGTTTGGTTTCCAACATCATGTATGTACTTATCCAAGAAGTTTGTTTGTTCCATCCTTAATATCCACTTTCCATCATGTGGGGCGAACTTCTGATGTAGACCATTCATTATGTTGGGCGCACCTTAGCCTTGTCTTCAATGTGAACCATCAATCGTGTGGGCCTTACCTTCAAGATGTGGACCATCCACCTTGCGAGGCCCACCTTTGATGTGGGCTATCAATCACGCGGAGTCCATCTTAGATATGGGACATTCATCATGTCGACATTGGATTTGGACCATCCATCACGTGGACCCACCTTGGATGTGGGTCGTCTACACGTCAGACATTGGATTTGGGTTGTCCATCATGTGGGGCCCACCTTTAATGTGGACCGTCCATCGTGCATGGCCAAACTTCAAAGTGGGTCATCCATTACGCCGAGTCCACCTTGTATGTGGGTCATTATTCATTAGGGAGCGACATTTGATGTGTACCATCCATTATATGGGCCCCACCTTGATGTGGGTCATCCATCATGTAGGGCCACCATCAATGCTAGTGTCCATCATGTGGGGCCCACCTTGATGTCGGTCATCCATCATGTAGGGTTCACCATCAATGCTATTGTCCATCATGTGGGGCCCACCTTCAATATCCACTTCCCATCATGTGGAGCCCACTTTTGATGTGGACCGTCCATCGTGTGGGCCCCACCTTTAATGGGGGTATTCCATCATGCTGGGCCTACCTTGATGTGGTTCATCCATCATGTGGACCCACCATCAATGTTATTGTCCATCATGTAGGTCCCACCTTCAATCCTTTGACGTGGACCATCCAATGGGTGTTAAGGTGTTAAGTTACTTTTGAAAACATACTTACCCTACTAACTAAAAAAGGTAACTTCTTTTGCTTCCAAAGTAATAATAAAAAAATGGACATTGACATCCCGCATCCGTACGCCTACCTTTTGATGCAATGACGGAAAAATTCTATTTTTAAAATAATACCATCCATCCACCTAAAATTTAAAATGGTAGTCATCTATAAGCTCATCGTTTCCGACTATTATCTATACTTTACTATATTGTTAAAATGACCACATTGCCCTTATTAAAAACTAAGTATATTGTTGTCGAAACTCTCTCTACAACTGTTGCGAAACCCTCTCTCTCTCTCTCTCTCTCTCTCTCTCTCTCTCTCGTCATTTTGCTCCCACTAAAACCCTCGCTCTCTCGTCTTTTTGCTTCCACTGCAAAAACCCCCTCTCTCTCGTCATTATTATACCCCTCTCGGTCTACTAACAATTAGAGTTGGGTGAATTAAAACAAACGACAATTACATTACAATTCGTCGACCAATCTGTTAAGGTACCGAGGGGTATTGTGAAGGATGTGCTAGTCCAAGTGGAGAAGTTTTTCTTCCCTGTGGATTTCATATTCCTTGACACAGAACCAGTTGCCAATGTTAGCACTCAAATGCCCATTATCCTAGGTCGACCTTGCCTTGCTACTTCAAATGCAATTATCAATTGCAGGAATGGAATAATGAAACTTTTTTTTGGCAATATGACACTAGAATTAGATATTTTCAATCTATGCAAGCAACTAATAGAGGAAAATGGAATTTAGCTTTGCTAGATGAGGAGGAATATGTGACTAGTCTAAGTCTCTTGATAATGTCTTTGGAAGCCCTATAATCTGTGAAAAAAATGAATTTGAAAATGTTTCTGTTTGTGACAATGTTTCAACCATTCCATTTACGGGTGTATGCCGATGGAGGCCGCGTTATCAAGGTCATTTGTGACTTGCGACCTCTACCGTCATTAACCAGTAGATTGAAACTTAACCTAAAACCATTACCACATGATTTGAAGTATGCATTTTTAGGTCATGGTGATACATATCCTGTATTATCTCTTCGTATCTAGATAAGGATTAGGAAGTTAAATTATTAAACATTTTAAAGAACCACAAGAGAGCCTTGGGTTGGATTATTACTGATCTCAAAGGGATTAGCCCTTCCATTTGTACCCATAGGATCTACCTTGAAGAAAATACCAAACCATCCAGACAACCTCAAAGGCGTTTGAATCCAAACATGATGGAGGTAGTAAAAAATGAGGTGATCAAACTTTTGGATGCGAGTATGATATATCTGATATCTGATAGTCAATGGGTAAATCCAACACAAGTGGTTCCAAAGAAATCTGAAATTACCATTGCGCCAAATGTTGACTATGAACTCATTCCAACACGTGTCACCACGAGTTGGCGTGTTTGCATTGACTATAGGAAACTGAACTTGGTAACGAAGAAAGACCACTTTCCCTTACCATTCGTTGATCAAATTTTGGAAAGGGTAGTTGGCTATTCTTTCTATTGTTTCCTGGATGGGTATTTTGGATATAACCAAATCAAATTGTCTCGGATGATTAGGAAAAGACTTCATTCACTTGCCCATTTGGTACGTTTGCTTACAAACGTATGCCATTTGAACTATGTAATGCTCCGGTGACATTCCAAAGGTGTATGATGAGTATTTTTTCAGATATGGTTGTACACCTTTTAGAAGTCTTCATGGATGATTTCT
This sequence comes from Liriodendron chinense, assembly GCA_003013855.2. Classification (NCBI taxonomy): domain Eukaryota; kingdom Viridiplantae; phylum Streptophyta; class Magnoliopsida; order Magnoliales; family Magnoliaceae; genus Liriodendron; species Liriodendron chinense. Next base: position 367,790 of record ML058572.1, read on the forward strand.
TTGTACTTGGTAGTAGTTTTGATGAATGTCTCAACAATTTAAGTCTGGTCTTAGCTAGATGCGAAGAGAAGAGTCTAGTTTTAAACTGGGAAAAGTGTCAATTCATGATTCAGAAAGGAATAGTTTTGGGCCATGTAATTTCTTGGAATGCAATAGAGGTAGATCGAGCCAAAATTGACCTAATTGCAAATCTACCTACTCTTAAAATTATATGAGATGTACGATCATTCTTATAACACGCAGGGTTTTATAGAAGGTTTATTAAAGATTTTAGTGCTATAGCTAAACCTTTAAGTAACCTTCTTCAAAAAGATATTCCATTTAAGTGGACAGTTGATTGTGATGGTGCTTTTGAAAAGTTGAAAACGTCTTTGACCACTGCATCAATCATGAGCCCACCTGACTAGAATTTTCCTTTTGAGCTCATGTGCAATGTGAACGATTATGCAATAAGGGATGTTTTAAGCCAAAGAAAAGATAAGAGGCCATATGTCATTCACTATGCAAGCAGAACCCTAAATTTTGCCCAAGTAAATTACTCAACAATTGAAAAAGAATTATTGGTAGTGGTTTTTGCCTTGGACAAATTTAGATCTTACTTGCTAAGATCCAAAGTCGTAATATTTACAAATCATTCGGCGCTCAAGTATCTTTTGACAAAGAAAGATACTAACTCTCAATTAGTAAGATGGATCCTACTACTCCAAGAATTTGATCTGGAAATAAAAGATAAAAATGGAGTAAAGAATGTGGTGGTCGACCATCTTTCCAAGCTGGCCTTAGACAATTCCATCGAAGAAACGAATATCCAAGACTTATTCCCAGATGAACAATTATTTTCAGTATCTCATCTCCCATGGTATGCAAATATTGTAAATTATTTAGTATCGGGGAGAATGTCGAATCACTAGAATGCTGCAGATAGGAAAAGATTTGAATCCCATGTCAGGAATTTCTTTTGGGATGACCCGTACTTGTACAAGTACGGGACAACCAAATTATCAGAAGATGTATTCCAGAAAATGAAATAGAGAATGCAATTTCTTTTTGCCACACAGAAGCATGTGGTGGCCACTTTTCTGCAAAGAAAACTACTACAAAGATTTTGTAGTGTGGATTCTATTGGCCAACCATCTTTAAGGACACTTATGCTTTCTGTCTTGCTTGTGATAGATACCAAAGGTTAGAAGGTGTATCCCGTAGAAATATGATGTCATTGACTCTAATTTTGCCTTTAGAAATATTTGATTTTTGGGGGATTGACTTCATGGGACCCTTCTCACCTTCAGTTGGATTTAACTATATATTACTTAGTGTGGATTATGTCTCCAAATGGATAGAGGCAGTTCCCTGTAGGAACAGTGATGCAAAAGTAGTCCTATGATTTCTTAAGGAGAATATATTTTCTAGATTTGGAACGCCTAAAGCCATCATTAGTAATGGTAGGTCTCACTTTTGTAACAGACCATTCGAAACACTAATGAAGAAATATGGCATAAGACATAAAGTGAGCACCCCATACCATCCACAAACAAGTGGACAGGTCGAAGTCTTGAATCGGGAGATTAAGCGAATTTTGGAAGAAAAAAAAAAACTATACGACCAGATGAAATGATTTAGTCTCTAAGACTATCCGATGCTCTCTGGGCTTAACTGCATATAAGACCCTGATTGGTATGTCTCTATACAGATTGGTGTATGGAAAAGCCTGTCATTTGCTTGTGGAACTGGAGCATAAGTCATATTGGGTGATAAAAAAAGTTTAATTTTGACATGAACCAAGCAAGTGGACAAAGAGAATTAGAACTAGCTGAGTTGGAAGAATTAAGAAGGGATTCTGATAAAAATGCTTAAATTTATATTTTAAAAAAATGACTAAAGCTTTTCATGACAACAACATTCTAAGGAAAAGTTTTAAGCCTCAGCAGAAAGTCCTTTATAATTCTAGACTCCAACTATTTTCGGGAAAACTGAGATCCAGATGGATTGGCCTATTCGTAGTGAAAACAGTTTCTTCTCATGGGGGCCATCGAGATCGAAAACCCATGTAATGGCAATGTTTATAAGGTCAACAGTTAAAAGACTAAAGCCATATGTGGAGAATTTTTGTTTAGGAGGAGAATATATTCCTCTCACAGACCTATTGTATTCAGATTGACCTCCTAGTATGATGGAGGCAGGATATGGCATGATAGGATGTAGTGTAATGTGAATGAGTTTGTTTGTTTTATTTGTTTCAATAAGTGAATATAGTATGATGAAGGACATGTTTTTCTTCCATGTAAAATTGTGATCCTTTCTTTGAGGTAATTTTCAACTATTCACCATTTCTATTTTGTTCTGAATTTAATAAATTCATCTACTATGTGTAAATTTTTTAAGCTCAAAATTTTTCACAATTTGTGCTTGATGTAGCTAGTAAAGTATGTGGTTTTCCTTAATAACTCAAGAATTACTCTAACTTTTTAGTGGTTAGAATTCTAAACTATGAAATTTACACTCTTGAATTCAATTAACTAATCACTAGGTTAGAATTGATTTTGATTTAATGTACATGATTTACTTGTCTAACTAGTTGAACTATGTTTGGAAACTAGAATGGTTATTTTTTTAGACACTTAGGCAATGGACAACCTAAACCAGAAATCTCTTAGCTTTTATTCTTGCTAAAAAAAACCATAAGAGAAAATTAGTCGGCCGTAGAATTGGCAATCTAAGGCTGGGACTTGATCTTAAGTCATTACCATTGTTGTGTTTTGGTCAGTCTGAAGTGAGCTTTTTGGATTCATCAATTGTCTAATGAAGTAGGGTGAGAGAATAATATTATATCTATGAGAGAGAGAGAGAAAAAAAAAAGAGGAAGAAGAGAAAATGGATAACAAGCAAAAAGGGACATGAAGAATTCAGTGAAGTCTGTAGCACTTGGTTTCCCAAGCAGGATAGTTGACAAACATAGTCATTCACTTAGTGATGATAGAGTTCATTGTATTAGAATCATTCTAAATTTTGATTACATTTTTGAGCTCAATAATGTAATTGTTAATGGATTTAAAATTCTACCTAACTTAAAATTAAACTTAGGATGTTATGGAAACCATATGTCTATGTTGGATTACAGTTTCTCGAATTTCACAATTTTAAGCTGTTTTTTATCTGATTTACACATTCTTTGCTCGAGGACTAGCAAAATGCTGGTTAAGGTGTGTGTTGAGTGACAATTTTTGCATATTTAACCCCACTTTCATCGTGCATTTACATGAGTTCTGTGGCTAAAGTGATATAATTACATGTGTTTTCATGTTTGTAAGTGATTGAGGGAATTATGATTCAAGCTAAAAATGCGATTTAAAGTCCAAGAGATGGTGATTTAAGCATGTGGATGAAAGAAGATCAAAAGAAAATTGCACGATGCTTTAAAAGTGCAAGAAAAGTCCTAAAAAGTCCAAATCCAGAACTATAGGGCCATAAAAGCAATATGCAGAAAAGGCAGAAAAATAGCCATAGGGCTACTGAATTGCGAATTTCGAGATGGTGTAGAGTCTATAAAAGGGGGACCGAATTTCACAAATTCCATTCCGATTTTCTTTTTTTTCTTTTAGATTTCTTTCCTAGGAGTTTCCAGAGAGAGAGAGAGAGATTTTTGCTGGAATATTTTGCATTAATTTTTTATTTTGCTTTCAACTCATGCAAGTTCATTTATAAGATTTGTTGATTTTTTTGAATTAATTCAATTTCTCTTTTATTCTTGCAATTCTTCTCCTTTTTTCTTTTCCCTTTTCTTTTCTAATCATATGTTTCTAATTCTCTTCTAGCCAGAGCTAGAAGAGAAGCATATGGATTCAATTGATTTTCCATTATGATAATTTATTAATGATTCCATGATGAGATCTTAAGATTGATACATGTTATCGTGTATTAGGAAAATCTTTGATCCATCATGTGAGAACCATATGATGGGTACTTAGATCTAGCTAATACAGATTTTTTAGATAGGAAAGGTTTTTGACCTTCCATATTGTTTGATTTGTGATCTCATGGATCTCAAATGCTTATAATCCCTAGAACTCAAATGTATGTTTTAACGATGTAGAAACTTGAGATTTCTTATCCTTGACAGTTTTCTACCTATTTTTTAATGTTTTAATTGTTAAACCTTCCAACTAGATAGTTCATAGTGCTCTAATCTAGTTGAGTTATCATTATCAGTCATGATAGATAGTTTGTTAAATCCGTGTGTAGAACTTCGATGCTTTGGTTTGATTTTTTCATATCAATCTAAATCTTTAATCTACAATCACTTTTGGGATAGATCCTCTAATATCTATTTTCATTACCTATTTAGTTGATTTATGGGAAGCTTTCTCAATAGATTGCATTTATGTGATCAACCCTTTACTCACAGAAATATTACAATTAAACCTTTGCACTTGAAGGACACTATACCATCCATCGAGCTTTTAAGTGTTTTTTGGAGTGAACTGTCAAAACCTCATGTAGGTTGTAGATCCTACAAAAATAAAGCCCACTTTTAGGTAATTAAATAGTGTGTAAATGAGGTGATTCTAATGCCATTTGAAATTTCATTAAATTACCTTTCCAAAAAGTACAAAATCGCCAAAATCGGACATGTAACAAAAGAGTTATGATCATTTTCGTCGGATTTATGAATGATAGAGTATCGACGAATGACAATGAATTTGGGCCCAATTTTAAGCAATCAAGTGGGGTTCAAATGAGGAGATTCCAAATTCATCAAAATTTTTATCAAATTACCTTTCCAACAAATACAAGATCATCCAAATCGAACATGTAACGAGGGAGTTATGACCGTTTTTGTCAGATCTGCGAAGGACGGAGTATAGACGAATAATAGTAAATTTGGGACCACTTTTGGGAAATCAAATGGTGTCTAAATGAGGTGATTTAAAATTCATCTACAAGTTCATCAAATTAGCTTTCCAACAAGTATAAGATCACCAAAATCTAACATGTAACGAGGGAGTTATGACCATTTTCGTCGACAAGCATTAACCATCATCGATACACACTGTCAATCGCTGATATTGCACTGTCAATCGCCAATACTGCACTATCAATCGCTGACAGTGTAGTGTTGGCGATTGGTAGTGCAGTATCGGTGATTGACAGTGAGTATTAGCGATTAACAGTGCAATATCAGCGATTGACACTGAGTATTGGCGATTAATAGTGTAGTATCGACGATGGACGGTGAAGTATTGGCGATTGACAGTGCAGTATCGGTGATGGACAATATCTGTCGGTGAAAATGGTCATAACTCCCTCGTTAGACGTCCGATTTGGGTGATCTTGTACTAGTTGGAAATTTAATTTGATGAACTTTCAGAAAACTTTTGAATCACCTCATTTGGACACCACTTGATTGCCCAAAAGTAGGTCCAAAGTTACTATCATTCGTCGATACTCTGTTCTTTACAGATCCGACGAAAACGGTCATAATTCCCTTGTTACATGTCCGATTTGGATGATCTTATATTTGTTGGAAAGGTAATTTGGTGAAATTTTAGATTGCTTTGGAATCACCTCATTTTAACCCCAATTGATTGCCCAAAAGTGGGCCCAAAATCATTGTTGTTCGTCGATACTCTATCATTCGCAGATCCGATGAAAATGATCATAACTCCCTCGTTACATGTTTGATTTGGGTGATCTTGTACTTGTTGGAAAGCTAATTTGATGAAATTTCAAATAGCTTTAGAATCATCTCATTTTGACACCACTTTATTACCCAAAAGTGGGCCCAAATTCACTATTGTTCACCGATACTCCATCATTCACATATCCGACGAAAACGGTCATAGCTCCCCGTTACATGTCCGATTTGGGTGATCTTATACCTGTTAGAAAGCTAATTTGATGAACTTTAAGATGAATTTGGAATCACCTAATTTGGAAACCACTTGATCGCCCAAAAGTGGGCCCAAAGTCACTATCATTCGTCAATACTTCGTCATTCGCAAATCCGACGACAACGATCATAACTCCCTGTTGCATGTCTGATTTGGGTGATCTTGGACTTATTGGAAAGGTAATTTGATGAATCAGATGTCTTTGGAATCACCTCATTTGGACACCATTTGATTGGCCAAAAGTGGACTCCGTTTTCATGGGATCTGTAACCTGCATGGAGTTATGACAGTTTAACTCAAAAAAAAAAAAAAAAAACTCAGAAGCTCGTTAGAATAGAGGGAATGACGTCGGATACACATCGGAAGCTCGTCGGAGTAGGTCCTATGGAGGTGGCAAGGGTCCTAATGGCCAAATAGTCCTCTCTTAGAGAAAAAAATGCCAAATCGTCTTTCCCGCATAAGGGATCCTTCTATTGAACTCATCCTATGTCTTATATGGGGTCCACTGAATAGTCTTGGAGCAGATCCAAGCCGTCCACATGAAAGGGGTTTTAATTTTATGCCATTTATCTAAATTTGATGGAAAAAATAATCACGGATGAACCACACCGGAGGAAACAGTTTGAAATTAACTCACAGCATTAACTTTGGTGTAGGCCACAGAAAGCTCTAATTTCTTTTGAAATGACCCTCATATGGGTTCACAGATGTCCAATTAAAGTGAATGGATCAGATCAGCCAAGGGGTAGCCTCAACAATCGATTTTGTGGGGCCCACTAGGGCTGTCAATGAAGCGTGTCAAATCCGAGATCCAATTCGCTCCAAATCCGTATAATGCGGATTTGGATCTTAAAATAGGTCCGATTAGTTAAATGGACCGGATTTGGATTCACAGGAACATATCCGAGTTCGATCCGAATCTGATTAAGATCCGACTCATTGTTGCCTTACTTTATATGTTATATTCATGCTGGCCATCCGTTTTCCAAATTATTTTAGTCCATGTCTCAAAATTGAGACATGCCACTCTTAGGTCGACCATAACACAGTAAATAGTGTGATTTGCACCATTTTTCTACTAAATTAAATATATTATATTATATATTTTTTTATATTTGTAATGAGGGTGGATTCGGACCTAGATCCGATCCAAATCCGATTGTTATATGGATTTTGGATTGGAAATGGATCTAACAATTTATAAATGGATCGGATATGGATATCACCTTTAGGATCCGAGTTGGATCCGAATCCGATCTGAATCTGTCTACAGATATATGGATAGGGCTGTAAATGGGTCAGCGGACCCGATGGGGTACCAAGACCCGACCCATTTGTTAAATGGTACGGGTCTGTGTTTATGTCAAATTTTGTAATGAGATCCTCCGACTTTACTCCTCCGCTCCAACAGGGATTTCCACCACCAGACCTGAAGCAAGACAACAAATAAGGGTGGCTGGGGACCAGCCGTTAGCCCTCCGACGCTTAAGTTAGGCCACAGAAGAGAAGCCAAGCAAAACGGGACCAAGATTGAGTGATGAGTACCTCCCTCCTCTTCAATGGAGCCATCCCCTTATATAGATCTGAAACAATCCAATCTGTTACGTGAGATGTCGAAATCCCGTTGATGTCGCATACGATACTGAGAATCCGCTGATTTCGTGGGATAAGATCCTATCTTTTTAGTCAGATCCAACCCAATGATTTATTCCAACAATCACGCCCCTAGATGGCAATCCCTTGAAATCCGGCTGGATCCGGCCGGAAGCCATAGTTGGAGTCATGGCCTCCGAAAAGGAAGGAGACGCCCGTAGCTGGGAGTCATGACCTCCGAAAAGGAAGGAGACGCCCGTAGCTGGGAGTCATGGCCTCCGAAAAGGAAGGAGACGCCCGTAGTAAAGCTGCTCGCAGGTTAAAATGTGGTCGCGAGTCCAAGTACATATTTTGGGTGTAATATCTTTCAACGACTTGTGAGAAGGTCTGCTCACGAATCTAGTTTTTCGTATTTGACCATCCATGACTCCTGACCAGATGATCTCGAGAGTCGAATGGGCGTCCCGCACTTGTCCAATATTCGACTCTCGATCAGGTGATCTCGAGAGTCGAATGGGCGTCCCGCACTTGTCCAATATTCGACTCTCGATCAGATGATCTCGAGAGTCGAATGGACATTTCCACGTGAAATCTTATCTCCACCATTTTGCCTATAACAGATGCCCCCCAAGTCCTTGCCGCCAAGAATTCTTAAGGAAAGGACTTAGCTCACTATCACACGAAACCGCTCGCTACCTTCATCGAGAACGACACCCCTCATGATGGGCTGAATTTAATGAGCGCCAGCTTTCCGCAGCCTTTTCGCTGATGGGAAATGAAGGGGCGCTCGCCACGTGTTTGAGGAGTTAATGGGCGTGCCTGCTCGAGCGCTGTGTCCAACGAGGGACTGCCACGTGCCATCAGATACGGCGGAATGATTGCCTATAAATATACGGAGTCCGCCATTTCTTTGATTTTCTACAGAAGTTTATTCGAAAGAATCCTGCAACCCTTTCTTTCCATTCTTCTTCTTCCTCCGGTGCTCAATCTTTCTTTTTCTCGGTATACTTCCTTTTTCTTCTTCTTTTATTTTCATCTCCACATGGCTGGGAACTCTGACGAGACTACTGTCCCCCTTGGCGATGCCACTCCGGAGTCCTCTGCCTCCAGCAGTGCAAGGGTTTCGGCGGGGAGATACACAGCAGCCGGGTATCCTTCCGTTTTATCGGAGGACCGGCTGGCTGAGCTCCGGGAGAGATACCAAATCCCTGACTCTGTAACTCTCCGCTTGCCCGGAGGTGGAGAAACACCCGACTCCCCCCCCCCCCCCAGGATGCGTAGCATTTTACGAGTACCAGCTCATCCTGGGGGTACGCATTCCCCTCCATCCCTTTGTTCGTGATGTATTACGGTGTTACAAGATTGCCCCTGGGCAACTCATTGTGAACGGGTGGAGGGTGGTTTTGGGCTCCTTTGCCCTTTGGGCTCAGGCTGGCAACGGGGAACTCACGGCGGAGGAGTTCCTCCATATGTTCCGCCTGAAGAAAGCTCCATCCAGCGAAGGCTGGTATTATTTATGTTACTGGCACCGGGATAACTTCGTGTTGGGTAAGCCCTCCTCGAACTATCCCGGCTGGAGGAAGCGGTGGTTCTATGCTTCCGGGAGCTGGGAGTCTGCCTCCTCCAGGGGTCCAGGAGTGACCCGGTTTTTCTGTGAAGGTAGACACAATCCCGTATTGTGCAGTTTCCTTCGAATAATTTTTAGGGTTTCGCTTCGTTTGACCATTATTTGTGCTCGCAGGTATCCCAGCTTTACGGAAACCGAATTTGAAGGGTGGAATCAACGAGAAGATCGTCAGGGTATATAAGGTGCCTGTCGGAGATAGGCATATCGAGGCTTGCTTATCTCCTTCACGACTTGCAGCAGCAGGCCTCATATCCAGGAGAGAAGTCGAAATGACGAAGGCTGGAGAGAAGAGAGGCCTACTGCCCCGTCTGAAGGGCACAGGTTCCAAAAGGCAGAAGAGAACCCCTGCCGAACCGTCTCAATCTTCCATCCGCGCGGGCAGCGATCAGCCTGCCCTTCCCGCGAGCATGGCGGGGGCCCCAGCTGGGCCTATTATCCCTTCACTGGTGGTCGCACCTGGGCCACCAGTGATCAACATTGCAGATAATTCCCCAGATGGGGTGGGGTCCAGCTGCCCCCCAGCTGAAGAGGCTCGAGAGCAGGCAGAGCCTCAAGAGCCAACTCCTGCTCGGGAACTGGTCCCAGCTGCCGAGCAGGGACCTGCTCGCGAGTCCATGCCCCCATCTCGCGAGCAGACCGGTTTGGTCGTTGCCCAACCGTCTGAGAGTGGGACGTACTCGATTCCACGCCACCTCCACCCCGTGTGTAAGTTCTTGTTTGAGAACGTCCCGCCTCACGCCTTCGGCTCTCTCCCCGAGCCAAGCCCTGAGAACCTTATCCTTGAAGCGGGGATGAGGATGGTTCAGGTAAGACTTTGTCAAGATCTGTTTCGACCTTTTGATATGTTCCAGAAATCTTATATTCTTCTTCTCTTTGCAGGGTTTAGATCTTATTCTGCGAACGAGGCGTGATATCGTTGCCGCCCGTCGCACGATAGAGGAGGCTGAAGGAAAGAGGACTGCCTTGGAAAAGGCAGTTCAAGGAAGAGATCAACTACTCAAGGCTCGTGAGGCGGTGATCTCGAAGAGAGATGAGGAGAAAAAGATCCTCATCGAGAAGATCCAAGTCCTGACCGACAGGTATCAGGCCTTGGACTCAGACTACGTGAAGCTCACGGGTCTGAAGGAGAAGGCAGAGAGAGAAAGGGAGATCTTCCGACAGGACAAGATCTCATTAGAGGAGCAATTCGCGGGAGCCAGGTCGCAGCTCAAGGAGGCCTACGACAACCTGACTAGGGAGCGCACCGCTCTTGCGCAGCTTAAGGACGACTCGATCCACTGGGACGAGGAGAGAGTCACCCTTGTAAAAATGCTCTCGGAGGAAGGTACTCGGGCAGTTTCCGAGTTCCGGACTTCGCAGCTGTATGACGATGAACGATATGAGTCATACGATGCTGGTCGAGACTTTGCACTGAGAGTAGTGCAACGAATGATCCCATCCTTCGATATGGGGGAATTCGGTCGAGTCGCGACCATCATAGCTGCAGAAGAGCAAGCTGCTGCCGAGAACGAGGTGACCGAAGCCACGCAGGCTGGAGGGGCTCCTGAAATGGGCCCTGAAGTCGAGAGCGTGGCTCCTCCTCGCGATTGATTTCCTTTTATTTTCTTTTATACAAATGTATATGTAATCATCTGATTTATTAATGAAAAAATGTTTTTGGAAGTGTCGCTGCTTCGTTGCTGTTCTCCCTTCATCTTTTATTTTTGGCTTGTTAATCTTGAATGGATCCGTCAGAGATGTGACCCTTTAATTCGAGCATGAACTAAGCTGCTCGCGATCAGGATGTGACCCCGTTCGCTGCCCTAATTTGGGCACGAGCTGTGGTGCTCGCATTTTGGAGTGCGATTCCTCCTCACCAATCGCGAGTAACTAACTCATGAAAAAATGAATTAGACTCAATCCGGGGGTCGTGAGACCATGTCCGCTTTGAGATAGACTGATCTATCGATTGAGATTTTGATTCTACCAAGGGCAGAAGGTTGGTCAAGAGATGGTATTCATTCTCTTCGGGGCTGTTCAGGTCCATGAGAATGGAGAAGCGACCAACTAGTAATGATTTCAGCCCTACCAAAGGTAGGCAATTGGCCAAGAGGATGTGTAAGCACTCTTCAGGGCTATTCGGGTCCATATAAATGGAAGTAGCGGCCAAAAGATATCTTTCACTTTATTCATAAAATGTTATGATAAACTACATCGAATCTAGGGGTAGTATCTTAGCAAATGCTCCACGTGCTAAGGGCGACGTACAGGCTTCCCTTGCATGTCTTCAAGATAATAAGTACCGGGTCGCACAACCCTAATAACCCGATACGGGCCTTCCCATTTCGGATCCAATGAACGAACAGGAATTCCAAGATTTCGCCTTAGAACCAAATCTCCGAACTGGAAAGATCTAGGTCGAACCTTTGCATTCCGATAACGAGCAATACGTTGTTGATATGCCGCCACTCGTACTTGGGAAGCATTTCTTCGCTCTTCCAAGAAATCGAGATGAAGTCGGATATTTTCCTGATTGCTCGCGGGATCATACTGTTCGATCCGATATGAGGGCACTTGAATTTCCACTGGTACCACTGCGTCAACACCAAATGCTAAGGAGAAAGGAGTTTCGCCTGTCGATGTACAAGCCGTGGTTCTATAGGCCCATAACACTTCTGGCAGAAGTTCTGGCCACACCCCTTTACATTCACTTAGCTTGGTCTTTAAATGATGCTTTATAATTTTATTTACTGCCTCAACCTGCCCATTCGCCTGTGGATGATATGGAGAAGTGCGGAGATTACGTATCTTCCATTTGTCGCAAAATTCATCAAAGGCTGCGTTGTCGAACTGCGTTCCGTTATCGGTAATTATGGTATGAGGAAGTCCGAAGCGACATATAATATTTCTCCACATAAACTTAGTAGTTTGTTTTTCAGTAATTTTGGCTAATGGTTCTGCCTCGGCCCATTTGGTGAAATAATCAACCGCCACGATCGCGAACCTATTCTGTCCCTTTCCCATAGGTAAGGGACCGATGATATCGATCCCCCACTGAGCAAAAGGCCAAGGGCTGTCGACTGGGGTCATCCGCTCAGACGGTACGCGAGGTATAGGTTGATATCGTTGACACTTGTCGCATTTTTTTAAAAATTCTATGGCGTCTGCTTTCATAGTAGGCCAATAATATCCTTGCCTCATCGCTTTATATGCTAGAGATCGCCCCCTGGGATGATTACCACATGCCCCCTGGTGTACTTCATCTAGAACACGATGTGCTTCTTCTGGATGAAGACACCTCAAATAAGGCAAGGAGAAGCTTTTTCGCAACAAGATTCCATCTTGTATGGTGTATCTGGCAGCTCGAAGCTGAATTTGTCTTGCAGCTTTCTTGTTTTCTGGTAGGTATCCATCTCTAAGATAAAGGATGATAGGATCCATCCAGCATGGAGACGATTGTAACGATATAACTTGCTCGGGAGCCACTTGGTCGATACTCGAGAGTTGACGGTGCTCGATGGGGATCGAATGTGATAGTTCTGATTCTGGTGCAGAAGCGAGTTTTGCCAAGGAATCGGCCAGTTGGTTCTGCTCGCGAGGGATATGGAATATTTTGTAAGTCTTCAGTTTGGCGAGCAGGATGAGGACACGAGACTTGTATAAGGCCATTCTTTCTTCTTTGGTTTCGAATTCGCCAAGAACTTGGTTGACAATGAGCTGGGAGTCGCTATGAATTATCAAATTCTGGACTGCGAGGACAACGGCTAGCTCGAGGCCGACAATAAGGGCCTCATATTCTGCTTCATTATTGGAGACGCGTGATTCAAAACGCAGAGCGTATTGAAAATGCGACCCGTCTGGAGCCACTAAAATCAGGCCCGCTCCACTGCCACTGGCCCGTGACGACCCGTCTACAAAGAGCGACCAAGAAGGCTGGTCGCTGGTCATACCGCTATCTTCAGAAGAATATGTAAATTCGGCGATGAAGTCAGCCACGGCCTGGCCCTTGACTGCGGTCCTAGGACAGAATGAAATATCATGCTCGCTGATCTCGACCGCCCATTTTGTTAAGCGTCCGGAAGCCTCAGGCTTTTGGAGGACTTGACGTAGTGGATGATTCGTTGGTACTAAAATAGGATGGGCTTGAAAGTATGGTCGCAGTTTTCGAGCTGCCGTGATTAAGGCTAGGGCCAGTTTCTCCAAATCAGAATACCTAGTTTCTGCATCAACCATTGCTCGACTGATATAATAAACGGGCCTTTGTACCCCGGAATCTTCTCTTATTAAAGCGGCACTAACGGCCGTGGAAGACACAGATAAATAAAGAATGAGTTGCTCATGTGCCATAGGCTTAGATAAAATGGGGGGAGCGCTCATATATTGCTTCAGTTGTTGAAAAGCTTCTTCACATTGAGGTGTCCAATTCCAATCAGACTTGGCCGTTGCACGAAGGAGTTTGAAGAAGGGCAGGCACTTGTCAGATGCTCGCGAGATGAACCTATTCAATGATGCGATGCGACCAGCTAGACGCTGAACGTCCTTCAGAGTCACTGGGGATTTCATCTCTATCAACGCTTTAATCTTTTCGGGATTCGCTTCAATTCCACGCTGGCCAACCATGAACCCAAGAAATTTTCCTGCAGATACTCCAAACGCGCATTTTTCTGGATTTAATTTCATCTGATACTTCCTCATCAGATCAAAGGCTTCTCGAAGATCTGGAATGTGGTCATCTTCATTGATGCTTTTCACGAGCATATCGTCGACATATACTTCCATGTTCCTACCGATTTGAGCAGCGAATATTTTGTTGACAAGACGCTGATAAGTGGCCCCTGCATTTTTGAGACCAAACGGCATTACCTGGTAGCAATATAGTCCTCGATCTGTGATGAAGGCAGTGTGTTGGCCATCAGGTGGATGCATCATAATCTGGTTGTAACCAGAGTAAGCATCCATAAAACTGAGGAGGGCGTGTCCAGCTGTCGAGTCGACCAACTGGTCGATTCGTGGTGTCGGGAAGCTATCTTTGGGACATGCTTTGTTTAAGTCTGAATAATCGACGCACATCCTCCATTTGCCATTAGCTTTCCGGACGAGAACTACGTTGGCGACCCACTGTGGGTAGTCAACTTCTTTTATGAAATTTGCCGCGAGCAGCTTCTCAACTTCAGTTTTGATCGCCATCTGTCTTTCTGCAGTGAAGGCTCGTCGACGCTGATGTACTGGTTTATGCTTTGGGTCAATGTTGAGACGATGTACGATGACATTAGGATCGATGCCCGGCATATCTTTATGAGACCAAGCAAACACGTCCTGGTATTCAGTGAGGAAACGAATCAAATCTTCGCGGTGGATACTATTTAATGAGGAACCGATGTACACGATCTTAGACTGGTCGTCTTCGGTCAAGCGGATCGCCACTGTTTCCTCCCCTGGAGTTCCTGATTTCAGAGCACTTTCCCTTGGATCCAACGCGGAGGCGAGAACGTCGGATGAACCTTGAACTATTTCCATGACAGGCGTCGCTTGAGCTTTCTTTCGATCTTGGAGGGCTATCTGGTAACAGGACCGTGCCTCCTGCTGACTTCCTCGTACGACCCCTATGCCATTTGGGGTCGGAAATTTAACGCATAAATATGAAGGGTGTAAGGCCGCTCCAACCTTAGTTAGTGACGGTCTCCCCAAGATGGCGTTATATGCTGATTTTCGATCCTCGACGAGGAAGTTTACGAAGACGGTGGTCTTCGCTGGACTCTCCCCAAAGGTGACTGGGAGATCGATACTTCCTTCAGGTGTCACCACTTCTCCTCCAAAGCCGACAAGAGGGGTCGATACTGGCTTGAGGAGGTTTCTGGCAAGTGTCATCTTGTCGAAAGCCTCCAAATACAGAATATCGGCCGAGCTACCTGTATCCACCATAATTCGATGAGTCAGATAATTTGATACCTTCAGTGTGACTACGATGGAATCTTCATGAGGGAAATGAATTCCCGCTGCATCTTCGAGGGTGAAAGAAATTGGGGGATGGCTAGCTTTCGAAGAATTGGACGTTTGTTCCAGCCAATAGATCTGCTGGGGTTCTTTGGACGCCTTTCGGGCGTATGCCTTTCTTGAAGCTTGAGAGTCACCCCCGCAAGCTGGACCCCCGACGATAGTGCGAATTTCTCCTGTGGGCTCAGCATCCTCTTGGTCGGTTTGAGACGGTTCCTTTTGGCGAGATGAGGTCTTCACCCTTTCTGGTGACCGATTTTTACGAGCAACATAATCCTGGAGATGGCCTTTTCGGATAAGTGCTTCGATATGGTCTCGTAGAGAGATACAGTCCTGAGTCCTATGCCCGTGATCTTTGTGGAAGTAACAGAACTTACTCTTATCTCTCTTCTCGGGATCGGATTTAATCTTTGCAGGCCACTTCACATATGGCTTGTGTTTTATCTCCATCAGAACCTTTTCAGGAGACCGATTAAGAGGAGTGTAATTATGATATTTACCAGAGTAAGGCTTCTTGGGAGATCGATCGCGCTGATCGCGATGGTATTTTTTATCTGTAGAAGTTCCTTCTGGCTTGCGTTTCTTACTTTGTACTCCATGGCGTGTCAATGCGACTTCTTCTGCATTGATATATTTCTGAGCTTTGGCTTGGAATTCCGCCATAGTTTTCGGCGGGCTCTTATCTAAGGCAAACCTAAATTTCTCGCTCGTTATTCCAGCAATGAGGGCTGTGAGACCCTTTTCTTCAGTGTAACCCTCAGTTTGAACGGCTTCGGCAGTGAACCGTACTGTGAACTCTTTTATTGTCTCTCCATGTTGTTGTTTCAGATTCATCAGATGGGAGGCTGGCTTTTTAATGCGAATACTTCCCATGAATTGAGAAAGAAATATCTCCGATAATTGGGAAAAGGAACTGATGGAAAGTGGCTTTAACCCCCGAAACCACGTACGAGCCGCTTCCTTCAATGTAAGGGGAAAAGCCCTACACATGATTTCTGAACCATGTCCCTCCAACTCCATGAGGGACCTATATGTTTCCAGATGTTCCAGAGGATCGCCAATGCCTGTATACGGAGCGATAACAGGCGTTCGATACTTTCTGGGCAACGGGGCTTCCATGACCTCGCTTGTGAAGGGAGATTCAGATTGATGTATAGCCGCCATGACAGCAGACGGCCGATTTGCCTGGTATCTCTGCTCCATGACATCAAAACGGTCTTGGATTCTTTTGAGATCCCCTTCCCATGGCAAGGTATAGCTAGACGTTTCGGCGTTGGAGCCTTGCGGTTGAGGTTGTCGAGACGAACTGGAATGTATAGAATGTGGAGACGGCACAGGGGGATGGCCGCCAAGTGGTGGGACCTGTGGTTCATCCATAGAATGCCTGGAAGCAACTGGTATGGGTGGCGGTGGTAATCCTTCGGAAGGTTGTCTTTGCGGTTCGGGGAAGTGCTGATCAAGCCGATTTGACAGTGCCTGAACTCCGGCGTTTAAAGTTAGGAGAGTGTTCCCTAGGAATCGTAGGACATCATCCTGATTTCCAGAGGCCTCCAATAATGGATTTGTTGATGGCATATTTGGGGCTCCTTGAGGGATATCCGCCGGAACAGGTGGGAGGGCAGGTGCGGATTCCGTCTCACCGGGCGGAGGTGGTGCCTGCCTCGAAGTTGAAGGATGAACAGTCTTTTTAGGAGGCATCACCGAAGGGTTTTGATCGGTGGTTAATACGATTGATTTTGATGATCAAGTCGTTCCCACAGACGGCGCCAAACTGTTTATGTCAAATTTTGTAATGAGATCCTCCGACTTTACTCCTCCGCTCCAACAGGGATTTCCACCACCAGACCTGAAGCAAGACAACAAATAAGGGTGGCTGGGGACCAGCCGTTAGCCCTCCGACGCTTAAGTTAGGCCACAGAAGAGAAGCCAAGCAAAACGGGACCAAGATTGAGTGATGAGTACCTCCCTCCTCTTCAATGGAGCCATCCCCTTATATAGATCTGAAACAATCCAATCTGTTACGTGAGATGTCGAAATCCCGTTGATGTCGCATACGATACTGAGAATCCGCTGATTTCGTGGGATAAGATCCTATCTTTTTAGTCAGATCCAACCCAATGATTTATTCCAACAATCACGCCCCTAGATGGCAATCCCTTGAAATCCGGCTGGATCCGGCCGGAAGCCATAGTTGGAGTCATGGCCTCCGAAAAGGAAGGAGACGCCCGTAGCTGGGAGTCATGACCTCCGAAAAGGAAGGAGACGCCCGTAGCTGGGAGTCATGGCCTCCGAAAAGGAAGGAGACGCCCGTAGTAAAGCTGCTCGCAGGTTAAAATGTGGTCGCGAGTCCAAGTACATATTTTGGGTGTAATATCTTTCAACGACTTGTGAGAAGGTCTGCTCGCGAATCTAGTTTTTCGTATTTGACCATCCATGACTCCTGACCAGATGATCTCGAGAGTCGAATGGGCGTCCCGCACTTGTCCAATATTCGACTCTCGATCAGGTGATCTCGAGAGTCGAATGGGCGTCCCGCACTTGTCCAATATTCGACTCTCGATCAGATGATCTCGAGAGTCGAATGGACATTTCCACGTGAAATCTTATCTCCACCATTTTGCCTATAACAGTCTGGGTCCAAGAACAAACCCAGTTGCTAAACGGGTCTGGGTCTGGTTTCCTTTATATTAGGCCCGACCCAAACCGACCCGAACCCATTTAGTAAGTGGGCGGATTTGGTCTATGTTTCAAGGGACCCGTCCAGCTCAAACGCGTCCAGACCCAGTTTTAAGCCTTGTAAAATGCTTGCATACTTGATCCAGACCCGGACCCATTAGACCTGACCCATTTATAAATAGGTCTGGGTGGATCTCCCTCTACCAGACCCGGACTCATTTATAAATGAGTCTGATGGGTTGACTCAGACCTGACCCAGACCCGCCCATTTAGTAAAAGGGTCTAAGTCTAAAATTTGGACCCATACCCGTTTAGTAAATGGGCGGGTTGGTTTTGGCTAAACCCGCCTTAAACCCAACCATTTACAGCCCTATATATGGACTTGGAGCCGGATTCAATTGGATCCGATCCAAATTTGACCCATTGAGATCCCTAGGGCCCACACTCAATTCTCAAAAGGCCCTCTCGACTTTTGCAAAAAGTTACTGTTGTACGAGAGGAGGTGTGGCAGGGTGTGGCAGATGGGCATTTTGGTCCAGCGAAAATCGCTACTGTGCCCAGCGGGCTACATAAATAATAGGTTATGTAAGGACGAGGCAATAATAAAAATGACGTCATAATTTGAGGCTTTTTCAACTATTATCCCGGAGATGAAGGGCAGGCTATGACGGGTGCAGCTTAGTGGGTGTTACCCCTACTAGAGAGCCCACCTTGATGATGTATTATATATCCACACCGTCCATCCGTTTCTACAAATCATTTTAGGGCGGTGTTACAAAAATTAAGCAGATCCAAATCTCAACTAGACCATAACACAGTAAATAGTGGTGTTTGAGTGCCTCACCATTAAAAACTCCAAAGGGCCCATAGTAAGGTTTATTTTCCATCCAACCCGTTGATAATGTCAAAAAGATTTGGATGAAGGGGAAATACAAATATCATCTTGATCCAAAACTTATGTGGCCCATAAAATGTTTTTAATTGTTATTCAACACTATTTCTTATGGTATGGTTTACCTGAGATTTGGATCTACTTGACATTTGGAATCGTGTCCTAAAATAATAAAGGAAAACATATGGATGGCGTGGATATACAAAACATACATCAAGGTGGGCCCCACGTGGTTAGGGTAACACCCATTAAGTTGTTACCCCTGTTACCCATGTAACATCTAATTTGCTCCCGGCAAAGAAGGGGATGCCAGAATTAGGTGTTACCAAGGAACAGCTTAGTGGGTGTTACCCCTACCGTGTGGCCCACATTGATGATATTTTGTATATTCACGCTGTCCACCCGCTTCTCTAGCCCATATGAGGCTGGGTTTCTAAAACTTATGCAAATCTAAATCTCATGTGGACCATACTAATGAAAACAGTGGTGATTGAGTGCCCCACCATTAAAAATTCCAAAGAGCCCATCATAATGTTTTAGTAATGTTTATTTGCAATGTCAGGAAGATCTGGATGAAGGGAAAATATAAATATCAATTTATCTAAAACTTTGTGTGGCCCACAAAAAGTTTTTAATGGTCATTTATCACTTTTTTTAGTGGTATGGTCCACCTGAGATTTGGATCTTATTAGGGTTTGGCATCACGCCCTAAAATGGGATGGAAAACAGATAGACGACATGGATATATATAAAAATATATATATACATTAAGATGGGCTCCACACGGTTAGGGTAATACCCACTTCTACTCCCATGGGAGAGAGGCATGTTTTGTTGGAAGAGTGTTTAAGGGTTTTCTTTGATGATAGTATTGTCTTTTTTAAAAATATGGTAGTAAATATGTAACAATGTTAGAAAGTGAGCGTTTTTTTTTTTTTTTTTATGTTCAAAAATTTCGGCGATTTTAGGAAACAGGTTAAAAGCAAACTTATTTTTAGAATTCAACCAAAATGTAAGCCTCTATAAGGCATTGTCTCTTATTTATTTTAGGAATTTTTACCCGAAAATTACTCACAACTGCAAAGATACCTTTAGATTTAGAGCTGCACACGAGTCGAGCTCAAGCCGAGCTTGGCCCTGCTCATGCTTGGCTTAATCAGTGGCCCACCGAACTTGAGCTTAGCTTAGCTTAGCTTGACTTGAGCATTGAGCTCAAAACAGCCGCTCGAGCTTCGCTTGTTGGTTGAGTCGATCGAGCTTCATTCGAGCCAAGCCGATCGAGCTCTATCAAGCCAAGCCGAGCTTTGTCTTTTTTTCTTTTTCTTTTTCTTTTTTATAGACGTGTATAACTACAAACCAAAACAATTACAAGTATAACTACAAGTCTACAAGTACAAGTCTAACAATTCATAAGTCATAACTCAATGTATGTAATGTAAACTATTCTAAACAATAATATAAAATTATAAACAATTTCATAATTCACAAATCTCTAATATTTTAAACAATTCAATAATTATCAAATTATAAATTTAAACAAATCATAATTATAAACAATTCAATAATGATCAACTCAACTATTTAAAGTTTAAACTGACCCAACCCTACCCGACCTGACCTGACCTTACCTGACACCTCACTCGACTCAACCCACTGACCCAACCCTACCCAACCTGACCTACTGACCTGACCCGACTCAACCCACTGACCCAACCCACTGACCTAAACTAACCCGATCCAACCAGCTGACCTAACCCAATCAAACTCGTTGTATTGAGTCACCTGACCCGACCCCAATCGGACCCAAAAAAATCTCCAAAAGTAGCCCCATTTTAGGGTATTCCCCATTTTAAACAAAATTGTTGGTTGTGGACCTTTGGGGGCCCACTTGTGGATTGGGGCCCATAGGATGTTGCCGCATCCACTTTCATCATTTTCCTTCTGGGAATTTGATTTTCAAATTCCGGAGGTGATTAGATGAGATAAGGATAAACCCTATCCCATCTCACCTTCATATCCCTTTTATCCCTCGTATGTATGTTATTAAAGGGGTAATTCTCTCCTGCAGGAAAAGAAAACAATTACTACGGAGAGAAAAGGAGGAAAGATCATCGAGTGTCCATTAGGCCCGTCCTTTTCAATCTAAGCCATAGAATGTGATCCAGAGACCATCATCACCGTAGGATTAGAGGAGTGATCAGACCTACTTATTCCTGTAGCAGTTAAGCGGACGGCTGAACCGCACCGCACATCCTCGGCTTTGCGAAGATTCTCATCATGTAGATCGTCGGATCCTAGAGGCCCACACTTCCACAAATACTTTCAGTGGTATCAGAGCAATTTAACGGCGGATCTCCGATTAACAAATGAATAAATCGCAATTGAGGTAAGTGGCCTTAATATAAGAATTTAATATTATTTGTTTTATTTTAATAAATACATTCGATCATTAAATATTCCTTTTTTTTATTGCCATTATTCTTTTTTTTTTATCTATGAGGTATGGAGATTAAAAAAAATTAGGATAAGAAAAATAATTAAAATAAATAATTGTAGATTTAAAAAGGTCAATTGAGGGAGAATAGAAGCTGGATTAATATCCAGATTAATTTGGGTCTAAAGAGAAAATATTTAAATGAGTGGAATGGGTTTACGAAACCCTATCCAAATCACCACCGGTTGGTGAAACAGTCAGCCCCAACCCTACATGTCTCTTTCTCTCTCCTTTATCATTGTAACCTAGGGCGCCGCCACCGCCGCCACCGGAAGCGGCAGCCATGGCCGGCATCACCACCAGCAGCGGCAGCCGCCCATACATGTCTCTCTCTCTCTCTCTCTCTCTCTTCAATCTCGCACTCTCTCTCTCCCGTTTCCTGCTGACCGGCCACAACAAACAGAGGCAGCGGTAGCCGTGATCGCCGCCGCATGCTATAACAGCGGCAGCGACAGCCATGGCCGCCGCCGCCATCCGCCGCCACCAACCGCAGAAGTGGCAGCCCCATGGAGATCTTAACTCTCTCTCTAAATCTGGCAAACACACGTGCCATATATAGTGGAGGAGATCTTAACTCTCTCTCTAAATCTGGCAAACACACGTGCCATATATAGTGGAGGAGATCTTTAAGTGGCTCTCACCTTAATCATCAAGGCAGGAGCCTGTAAAAACCTGAGGAAAGATGCTCGAGGGGAGGGATGCGTGGGGAGTGGATTAGGTTAGACACGGGATCCACCACAGTGGGTGGGGCCCACTGTGATATATCTGACATCAGAGAAAATGATGTATGTGATTACATTCACACACCGGCCATCCATAGCAAATAGCTCATTTAAGAGCATTATAAAAAAAAAAATGTACAAGTTTCAAGTCTCAGAGGGATTATTATAGTTATGGATTTGGTTATGAACTTGAGCCATAAAAGAATTACATACATGAATTTTTTTTTTTGGGCTTGGACTTTCAAGTCAAGTTATGGACTTGATGGGCCTAACTACTATTAAGGTTTAGATAAATGGCCTTCCATCCCATTTCAAAAATCATTCATACTTGGTCTTGGGCCATTGTTTTTTTTGTTATGAAACCATTTCCAATCTTTCCTTTGTGACAAAATTAAATGGACCCCACATATATGCAAAAATTATAATTGGACCGGAATATAAGCCTAAATCACTTCAAATCAAGATCAAGTGTATCTTGTAAATAGTCTTTATCGACCATTTGTGGGCTGATTTAGTCCAAATGTTGGGAAGTGAATTGAGGTTTTCCAGCGAGATCTAATTGATGGTGCAGTCCGTTTTTGTGATTAACGGTCCAGATCTCTAATTATGTTGATGATCGATGTATGTGTTAAAATAAAAGCAAATAAATGAAATTTTGGATTTTAATGATTGTAAATAATTAATTCTTAATTCCGTCACGATGCACACATTATTAATCATGTTAGATGGGAAAAATGTGCAACTCCAAATATCTCTTGATTATTTAATGTATATGTGTGTACATTAATACATGTATGTATGCATATGTATGAGAATTTTTCTTTATATCCATACGATCACTATTGATCACGGGTCCACAAGTGATTGGAACCGTCATCAACCATGATGATCACCATTGATGAAAGGATCCATCATCAATGGTGAACATTAATGGTGATGATCAGATCCATCATGAATGGACACGATCAATGGTGGTGATTGGATTTTTCATTCTTCTCAGCATTTGTTTTCTTTGTTTAATGATAACAATTGTTTCCTTTAATCTAATGATTTAGATATATTGGCTTTAGTCTTCATGTGATTATCAATTTCATTAGAAAACACAGAAAACTTATGTTATGATTGCCCCCTTTTATTCTAAGGTTGTGTATAACCTAAGTGAGCGATATACACCTTTACTAAATGATGCATAAACCCATAATGATGGGTTGTAGGTTATACAAATAAATAGTCGTGAAAGCATCAATTTCATCTCATTTAGATAACTTAATTGATCTGCACCGCTCATACAGGTATGTAGGCTTTCAGATCTCTTATAAGATGGATTGAATATTTTTATAAATTTGAAATTTTGAATAACCAGTAAAAATGCTGGTGATTAGTGTCAACACTCTAGATCATAACTAAGTAGTGATACATGATGCGATGTAGAGATGGCCTCTAAAGCATTGATCGCTGATCAACTCAAAGGACAACATTTCGAAAGCAACAACTATGAAAACTGGTCCCACGCAGTGCGAAGCCTTCTAGATGAGGATGACATTTCGCACGCTCTGGATGGGGTTCAAGAGAAACCCATATTGGCTGAAAATGAAAATTTAAGAGAACATAGGGCCGCGATGAACCGCTAAAATAAGTGGCGCAAACAAAATCGCTCCGCCAGTAATGTTTTGATTAGCACAATGCACAAAGAACTCATACCCACGTATGAAGTGCATGAGACCGCTAAGAGGATCTGGGATGCACTGGCTAATGCCTATAAGCAGAAGTCGGATGCAAAGGTTCGGGCTATGGAATTAGAGTTCCAAGAATACAGGATGCCAGTAGGTTACCCTATCAAGGATCATATCCGTAAGATGGAGCAGATGATAGGCGCCCTAAGAAATGTAGGGTGCAAACTAACTGAAAATCAAAAGATTATAGTAATGTACCATTCCTTACCTGAATCTTGGGCCCAAATCAAAATGATTCTGAACCATACTAATTCTATCACAACGTTCAGAGATTTTTGTGGCCATCTGGTACGAGAGGTTAAAATGAATGCTATTCAGCCAGGTTCTGGCAAGGCCTTTGTAATAGAAACCCACAAGCGAAAAGCTAATGAGAAAAAGTTCAAAGATCGCAAGAAGGCGAAGAAGAACAATCAGGAACAGAAGACCGCAACGCCTCCTCCAAATCCCAAGAAGGGGAAAGGAAAGAGGAAACCTAAAAAGACAAACATAATCTGTTTCGTCTGCGAAAATTCCAGCCATTATGCCAGTCAATGCGCCCATAAAAAGACGGTAATTCCTCTGTCACTAGACACTTTGTTTGTAAGCGTTTGTTTTAAGATCATTTCCATTAATATCCTATCTAACGAGTGAATTTTGGATTCAGGCGCAACAAAGCACGTGACATAAGATCATCGAGGACTCAAGGAATTTCAGCCTGTAGCCACAGGGAGTTACAAGGTGTACATGGGGAATAACGCTGCTAAAGACGTGCTAAGGATTGGTGTTTATCATCTCCGTATGCGCGTAGGGCATACAATAACCCTCCATAATACTCTTTATGCACCGGGCATGCGCCGAAATTTAATTTTTGTTTATAGGTTGTTAGTTAATGGTTTTGACATTCGTTTTTCCGGGACAACAGTTTCTATAAGACTCAATAACCTCATCTTTGCATGGAGAAACTTGATTTCAGATTTATTTATTCTAAATGTAGATATTGATAATGCACATCTTGCTTTGTCTGCTACGTCGAATGAACATGTAGTATTTGAATCTTTAAAAATGGCACGTGAGGTTAGGTCACATTAGAAGGGACCGTATGACAAGACTAGTAAGATCTGGTCTGCTAGGTTCATTATCCAAAGTTGATTTGCCATTTTGTGAACATTGTATATCCGGAAATACTTCTAAGAAACCATTCCCTAAAGCGATTAAGTCAAAGGGTTTGTTAGAGATAATCCATTAGGATATCTGTGGACCCTTGAATGTACATGCTAGAAATAGATGCCAATACTTCGTCACATTTATTGACTATTACTCACGCTATGGATATATGTATCTCATTTCATATAAATCTAAGGCTTTTGATTGCTTTCTCAAATTCAAAGCTGAAGTAGAAAATCAGCTTGAGAAAAAGATTAAAACTCTTAGATCTAATAGAGGTGGCGAGTATACATCTGAAACGTTTAAAACATACTGTGCAAACGTTGGCATCATCAGGCAGTACACTATGGCATATACTCCACAGCAAAATGGAGTTGCAGAGAGAAGGAACAGGACACTATTGGACATGGTCAGGTCGATGATGGCACATGCCAATCTCTCTACCACATTCTGGGGAGACGCGCTTCTTACAGCTGTCTACGTCCTAAATAGAGTCTCAACTAAATCCGTTCTTAAGACCCCATATGAAATGTGGACTGAGAGGATTCATTCTCTGGCCGACCTACGTCCTTGGGGATCTTTAGCATATGTTTTATTGCCTGCTCCGCATAGAAGTAAACTTAATAGTAAAACTATTGAGTGTGTATTCATCAGGTACCCAATGCACTCAAAGGGATACATTCTAGTTTATGAGGATCGTGGAGGATGGACTGAGATAGAATCTCGGGACGTTACCTTCGTCGAAGACAGATACCCCAGCCGAAAGAAACAAAGTTTCCACAGAACTTTTTGAAATTCCCGATATATCTCATGAGAGTGGGAGTTCTACCTTCTGCAAATGAAGATACTCCTATATTCATCAGGACAGTGGGAGTACATCTCAGCAGGCTCCTGAGTTACTTCGAAGTGAAAGAGGTTTGATTCCCCAAAGATATTTCGATATCGATGATCAATCTTTCTCTTGTGTTGCGGTTGACGATGATAAATATGATTCTTATCAGGATGCGTTGTTATCTCCAAATTCGGCCTATTGGGTAACTGCCATGGACGAGGAGATTGCCTCCATGGAGAAGAACAAAGTCTGGGAACTTCTAGATCTGCATTCCAATCACTAAATCAATTGGTAACAAGTGGGTACTTAAGATCAAAATAAAGGCAGACGGAATAGTGGACAAGTACAAAGCACGATTAGTTGCTAAAGGTTTTACACAAAAAGAAGGTGTTGATTATGAGGAAACTTTTTCACCTATTGTAAAATTCTCCTCAATCTGCATGATCTTGTCCATTCTCGCAAGTTTAAACTTAGAGTTATATCAGATGAATGTAAATATCGCATTTTTAAATGGTGATTTGGATGAAGAAATATACATGCAACAACCCATAGGTTATGTAGACAAAAAGTATCTAAAGAAAGTCTACAAGTTGTTACGATCTATTTATGGGTTGAAGCGATCTTCAAGGCAGTGGTACATGAGGTTCCACTTAGCCATCACCACTTTCGGGTTTACGATGAGTGAAGAAGATCATTGTGTATACATGAAACAGTCTGGAAGATCTTTTCTGATACAATCTCTATATGTAGACGATATCCTATTAGCTGGTAATGACATGCAACTGTTGATGATGTCTAAAGATTGGCTTTTTCTTAAACTTTGAGATGAAAGATCTTGGTGAAGCCAACTTTATTCTAGGGGTTAAAATCATTAGGAATCGTTCTAGGAGATTCTTAGGCTTGTCACAAGCCACTTATATACAGAAGATCTTAGAGCGGTTCAGAATATAAAATTCAAAAGCTGTTGAAACCCCTATGGACAAAGCTGCCAAGTTGGATAGGAAATCGTGTCCCCAGACAGAAGCTGAGAAATCGACTATGTCCTCAGTACCTTATGCAAGCGCAGTAGGCAGCTTAATGTATGCTATGCTTTGCACCAGACCAAATATTAGTTATGCAGTTGGCATAGTCAGCCGTTACCAGAGTAACCCGGGATAGTCTCATTGGTAAGCCGTGAAACGTATATTCCGCTATTTCAAAGGAACCAAGAACCTGATGCTGTGTTATGGAGGTGCGAGTCTCGAGCTTAAAGGATATTCAGATGCCGCCTGGGGTAATGACGCCACGAGGAAAAGTCTACTTCAGGATATGTCTTCTTGCTCGGAGGGAAAGCTATTTCTTAGTCGAGCAAGAAACAGACATCCACAGTACTTTTATCTATGGAGGCCAAGTACATTGCATGTTGTGTTGTAGTTCAGGAGTGTATGGGTTCGCAGATTTCTACAAGGATTGGGTGTTGTTCTAGGCATACATGAGCCAATATCGTTGAAGATAGACAACACCTCGACCATTGACTTGGCAAAGGACCCCAAACACCACCAGAAATCCAAGTACATTGAGATAAAGTATCATTACATTTGTGATCAAGTGAAAGAAAAGAAGGTTATCCTCAGGTACATTCCTACTAAGGAAATGATGGCTGATCTCATGACAAAACCTATAACTAGAGATCTATTTCAAGTTCACGTCAGGCAGATGGGATCGAGGAAAGCTTGATTGATATGCTTGTATCATGTATCTTTGATCTTTCATGAATAATAAATTTCCTTTTATTCAGTATTGAGCACTTGTTAAATAGGTATGTAGATCATCAGCATTTTCTTTGAGATCAAGTACGATTTCAACTTTTGTCTGCAGGCCGGTTACCAACTCACACGGGTTGAACAACCCTAAATGTATAAGAAAGGTATACTTTGGGTGATGTTTATACATTGAGGTATGAACCACCCTTTATTGAAAATAATAAAGGATAAGGATGCGAATGAGTTGTATCCGCCTTCAGTCCTAGAAGATTGAAGATGAGACTAATAAAGTCGAATAACATAATCGCATCATTACTCTTCATGCGAATTATGTTATGGCCTGAATCATAGCCAGGTCGTGAAGTTATGAGATGAGTCATACCTTATGTGAGACGACTTGCGTATTGTAAACCCGATATATAGCTAGTATTGTCTATTTTACGGTATGGATTGTAGCCATATGTTAGGACCTTTTACCTACAGATTGCTTTGATTCGATCTAAAAATTGCAACGTGTGAGTAGCCAGTCTCGTAGGTGACTCCTTGTGTCCTCAGCTACCCTCCTCTTGTGTACAGGAGGATGAGATTGAGTGTCGCTACTTTAGTATATGATGGCGAAAGGCCCTTGATTGGTCAGACTTGGTTATGCTAGAAAAGCGGCTTGATCGATTCTAAATTACACATCTACGTAGGGAAGATCCCGTGACAGGTACACTAGGTTTCTAGAACTATAAATACGCACTTGAAGACTTATCCGCCGGCAGTATCGAGTTTTCTTAGACTTTTGCAAACGATATTCTCTTTCAAAAGAGTGTGTGTGTGTGTGTGTGTGTGTGTGTGTGTGTGTGTCTTAATATTACTTTAAAAGGAATTCAAATCGATGTTTGTGGAAAACCAAGTTTTTCAGTAAAAACTCAATAAGTTGGATAAGTGTGTATGTTGGCCGAGTACTCCAGATTAGGAGTTGACTCTATCCGGTGTGGTCATGCGGACTAGGATAGGCAATGCAAAGCTTGGGTTATTGAGTGTTAGTTAGGTGGTCACTTAGTACTCAAATACCTGTGAGAAGATAACAGTGTTCCAACTGGTCTCATGCTTCTGATTCTGTTGATCGTGATTCTTTGGTTTTGATTGTTATGTGATGAGCTAGATGGACAACTCATGATGTGCCTATCCCACAATGTGATTGAGTGGGAAATGTTGGTTGTGGACCTTTAGGGGCCCACTTGTGGATTGGGGCCCATAGGATGTTACCGCATCCACTTTCATCATTTTCCTTCCAGGAATTTGATTTTCAAATTCCAGAGGTGGTTAGATTAGATAAGGATAAACCCTATCTCATCTCACCGTCATATCCCTTTTATCCCTCGTATGTATGTTATAAAAGGGGTAATTCTCTCCCGTATTAATGCAGAGAAAAGAAAATAATTACTATGAAGAGAAAAAAAGGGAAAGATCATTGAGTGTCCATTAGGTTCGTCCTTTTCAATCTGAGCTATAGATTATGATCCGGAAACCATCTTCATCGTAGGATCAGAGGGGTGATCAGACCTACTTGTTCCTATAGCAGTTAGGCAGACAACTGGACCGCACCGCACATCCTCGGCTTTGCGAAGGTTCTCATTGTATAGACCATCGGATCCTAGAGGCCCACCCTTCTGCAAATACTTTAAAAAATAAACCTAAAATAAATAAATAAAAATCCATAAAAACCTACCTGTTTGGGAAGAATGAAAATCGGGGTGGGTGCGTATCGGCTCGTACGAGCGAACTGAGCGTCTGGTCTAGGTCGGGTGTTCGTTGCTCGGGTGTAGTGCGGGTCATGCGGTGCCAATGGTCGGGGAGGAAGCCGAAACGAAGAGGGGGGGGGGGGGGGGGGGGGGGGGGTTAGGATTTTGTTATATTTTAAAATATAATTTTTTTTTTTTATAGATTAATATATCAAGCTCAAGTAAGCCAAGCTTTTTTCGAGCTTTAAGCTTCGAGCCAAGCTGAGCTAGGCTCACTCATGTTCAAATTTGGCTTGTTTTTTAACGAGCTTTCAAAATCAAGCCCAAGCTTGATCGAACTTCCCTATAAGTCAAGTCAAACCAAACTTAAACAAGCCAAGCCGAGTAAGCTTTTCGAGCTAGCTTAGCTTGTGTGCAGCCCTATTTACCAAGCATGCTTATGTGCTTCTGGCCTAGTAAATTAGTAGGGTAAAACAAGGGCAACCTTGTGGGTGAGACCCTGACTTCAAGGCCCACCTCGATGTGTCCATCTTATATCCGCACTGTCCATCTATTTTTACGGATTATTGTAGTACACGGTCCTAAAACTGAAGCAGATTCAAATTTCAGGTGGACCACACCACTGGAAACGGTGGTCATTGAACACTCACCATTAAAAACTTCCTAGCCTCCATCATAATGTTTATTTAACATCCAACCCGTTGATAAGGTCACAGAGACCTGGATGAAACGAGGGAAAAAAAAAAAAAAAAACATCAGATTGATATAAAAATTATTTGGCCCATAAAAAGTTTTTAATGGTCAATGACCACTGTTTCCAGTGGCATGGACCACATGAAATTCGATTCTGGTTCAATTTTGGGAACATGGGCTAAAATAAGCTTTAAAAACAGATGAACAAGAGGTGGCCCCTACCCTTAGGGTCTCACCCACATAGGTGGTTCCCCGTGTCACAGCCAGCTAAGGATATTCACGTGAAAAAGTTGAGAATCCTTCTCGCTGCAAACGTGACACCTGTGTTTGAGATCTAAGCTGTTCATCAGGCGGGCCCCACAACGAACAGTCCATCCATCAAAAAGATCGATCCACAGTCCACACGGAACATACATATGCCACCCTTTTGTGCCAAGGCCATGATCACGATGGGACCTGATAATGGACGGTCTGGATCTCGCATGTGTGCCACACACTCAAGTCCCTCGAACCAAACAGAAAGAAACCAAAATTAAAAACAATAATTAAAAAGAAAAAAAGAAATTACCCATCCGGTTCCGCATATCAAGATTCTTGACGAGAAGACGACCTGCTTGTTACTAACTTCTTCTGCGATTCTGTTTTTTCAAAGCTGGTAAAGAGATTTTTAGTTTACTACAGAAGCAAAATACAGAGGTTTTAAGCAGATTCTACACTGCTCCAAAGAGGCCCACTTGATGGACGGAGTGGATTTTATTTATATGAAATCTTCCCATTCACACCAGCCAATCGTGACGCACCTTGATGAATTTTTTTGTATATCCAGGCTGTACATCCGTTTTTCCAATTCAATTTAGGCTGTGATCCCAAAACTTAAGCAGATCCAAATCTCAGGTGGACCACACCACTGGAAACAGTGGTGAATGACCATTAAAAATATTATGTGGTCTACAAAAGTTTTGGATTAAGCTGATCTTTGTATTTTCCCTTCATCCAGGTCTAATTGACCGTATCAACAGGTTGGATGGCAAATAAACATTAATGTAGGCTCTAGGAAGTTTTTAATGGTGAGCATTCATTTACCACTTTTTCGTATGGTGTGGACAACTTGAGATTTAGATCTTCTTAAGTTTTGGAATAGAATTCTAAATTTAACTGGAAAAATGGATGTACGGTGTGGATATACAACAAATTCATCAATGTAGGCCCACACAGCCAGGATAACAATAGTGTATGAGGTGTTACCCATACCGTGAGGTCTACCTTGATGATGTATTGTGTATCCATGCTGTCCATCTGTTCTTCGAGCCTACTTTAGGAGATGGTCCCAAAAATTAAGCGATCCAAAACTAAGGTGAACCACATCACAAGAAATAGTGGTGATTAACTGACCACCGTTAAAAACTATCTAGGGCCCACCGTAAGAATATCCCTAATGTTTATTTGACATCCAACCCGTTGATAAGGTCTGGATGAAGCAAAAATATAAACATCACCTTGATCCAAAACTTTTGTAGCCTATAGAATGTTTTTAATAGTTATGTCCCTAAGGTTGTCAATGGACCGGGTTAGCCTGACGGGCTTTTGGGCCTGGCCCACATTAGGCTAGGCTTAGATTAGAGTATCAGGCTCACAAGTTGGGTTTGGGCCTAAAGTATAAGCCTGTTTTTCAAATGGACTGGACTTAGACTAGGCTATTCAAAAGCCCAATAACCCAGGCCAACCCGAATATATTTTTAATTTAAAATTTAAATTAAAATATTTTCTCTCTTTTCAAAATTTAAATTTTACATAAATTTTTTCTAAAATTTTTATCTCGTTTCTGAAGCTCTTTTTATTCTTTATTTTGTTAATGATATATATATATATATATATATATATATATATATATATATATATATATATATATATATATAGAAAAGCCTAGGATTAAAAGGATAATTTCTTTCTTCATGTTGAAGGCCGGCTAGGGTTGGGATCAGAACCCTGCATTTGTATCTTGGGTTGGGCTTGGGCTAAAATATTGTGGCCCATCACGAGTTTAGGCTGGATTTGGGCATAAGTTGAGAGAGGCGGGCTGAACTTGGACAGAGCTTGGCCTGCCCTAACTTGGCCCATTGACACCCCTATATGTACCGCTTTTTTCAATGGTGTGGTGAACATAAGATTTGGATCCACTTAGGTTTCGGAATGACGTCCTAAACTGACATAATAAAACGGATGGGCAGCGTGGATATATAAAACATTCATTAAGGTAGGCCCACAAGGTAAGGGTAAGACTTTAGGCTGTCACCGGAGTAAGACCTATACTCTGCTTCAGCGTGTGTGCGGATTGACCACGGGCATGTATCTCTGTGCCGGGGTTGTGTGGGGTTCCACGGAGATGTATGTGACAAATCCACTTCATCCGTCTGATTTGAAAGACCACAATATAACAGACCACCTTGGATCTAACCATGATGTTTATATGCCATCCAAACCGTTCATAGAATTTTACCATTCAGATAAACTGTATAAACAAGCGTTCGAGTCCTTACCTTGTCCATATACTTTTGGGAGTTCCGACAAAAGGTCTTAGATTCGTGTGAAAAATCCAATCAGAGAGTGAGTGTGTGAGGGTGCGTGTGAAAAAAAAAAAAAAAAAACTGTGGTATGGCCCACATGAGTTTTGTATTTTCTTAATTTTTCAAATATTTTTCTATTGTGGTCTTTCAAAACAGATTGATGGAATGGATTTGTAACAGACATCTTGATGGGTCCCACACCACTATTACATCACGTAATCACGCCCGCCGTGAAAAGGTGAAAAAAAAAATTGTGTGATGATCGTCTGCTTGCATCTCATTGGTCAAAGTCAGCGCTGATGACATTAGCTTACGTCAGTTGAAAAATACGAAAATAAAAAACGGAAATACATACGTAGAGAGAGTATTTCATACATGGAAATTTTTGACGTGTGGATCTTTTGTAAACCTCAGTAATGTATGTGTTATATCTACACCGTCCACCCATTTTTCTAGATTAGTTTGGGGCATTAGCTCAAAAATGAAGCAGATCAAAACCTCCAATAGACCTAGGAAGCATGGGGGATTGAATAACTATCATTGAAATTTAAAACCATCGTGAGCCCACCGTGACGTCGATTTGCCATCTAGCTTATTCATTAGGATACACAGCCCAGGATGAAGGGAAAAACACAAATATCAGCTTGATTCGAGCTTTCCGTGGCCTCAAGAAGTTTTCAACTGTAGGCCCCAATTTGCATTTTTTCCCATACTGTGTGGTCCACTTGAGCACTGCTTCTTTTCTTTCTTTTTCTATTTTTTTCTTTTTTTTTTTTTTTCTCTCAGGCCCTAAAAGTATCTTGCAAAATAGATGCACACATACGTCAAGGTAGCCCCACAAAAGTTCTACCAGGCCAAAAGTTTTGGTTTTCTTCTCCAGGATGCAAATGCCTGGTGTATGTGCCTGTGGGGCCCACTATGATGTATGTTAGCATGCCACTACATTTATGTTGTCCAACCACATTGAAAGCTCATTTTAGGATATAATAAAAAAAAATGAAGTAGATCTAAATCTCAAATGGACCATAATATTGGAAACAATGGAATTGAGCATAAAAAATTTCTTGTAGCCACCAAAGCTTTGGATCAAGATGATATTTGTGTAGTCTCTTCATCTAAGTCTTTATGACCTTATCAACAAGTTGGAGGGTAAATAAACTTTTGGGTGGAATGA
The DNA here is from genome assembly GCA_003013855.2 of Liriodendron chinense. Taxonomy (NCBI): domain Eukaryota; kingdom Viridiplantae; phylum Streptophyta; class Magnoliopsida; order Magnoliales; family Magnoliaceae; genus Liriodendron; species Liriodendron chinense. The sequence goes on from ML058572.1 coordinate 401,266, forward strand.
TGATGTTTTTAATGCTAGGGATTTGATCATGATTGTTTATGTGAAGAGGGCCAAATGTGTCAAATTAATAAATTTCACACATTTCTTTGCTAACAGATGCATTATTTCCAATTCAATACTAGCTCTCGGACTTCATATTCAGATTTTAGATTTATGCTTCATACTTTAGATCAACTGGCCCTTAGTTGAATTTCTGTGAGCCTCACCATGATTGCCTGTGAAGCTGCATAAACCTGTTGGCACGGCAAGTTGGGTGGGGTCCATTATGATGTTTACAAGAAGTCCACCCATAGAGCCATTTTTCCAGATCATGCCAGGACAGGGTCCCAAAAAATAAGGCTGATCAAAACTCAAGTGGGCCGGAAGATGGAAAATAGTGAGGATTGAATGTTCTGGGTTGAAACATTTGTGAGGCCACATATAGAAGGTTTGGATCAGGCTAATATTTTTGTGATTTCAATTCATCCCAGTAGAAACAACCCTCTAAAATATATAGATGGAATATAAACATCACGGTGGGCAATGAGACGGTTTCAATTGTAGGTTTTCTCTAACTACTTCCTATCGTGTGGTCCACTTGACTTTTGGATCTACCTCATTTTTGGGTCTAAGCCCCAACATGATCTGGAAAAAAAAAAAAAAAGATGAATGGATTGAATTAATCACAAAGATTACAGTGGGCCTCATTAGCTTCTAGTCGCAAGAAGTTCATGCGGAAGGCTTTTGCAGGAAATCCACCCAAGGGAGAGAGGAGCCGACAACGAATGTGCAGCCCTTATCATGTGGCCTACACTGATGTATTTCTTCATTTCTACTTTACCCATCCATTCTACCATATCATTTTAGGGCACCAGTCTAAAAATGTAGCACATCCAAATCTCAAGTGGACCATACTATAAGAATCAGTGGTGATTGAGCGCTCCACCGTTAAAAACTTCCTTGTACTGACCGTAATGCTTCTATAATGTTTATTTTCCATTCAATCCATTGATAGGGTATAAAATAATACTAATGATAATAATAAATAAATCTCAATAAAAGGAAAAAACAAATATCAACATGATACAAAACTTTTGTTGCTAATAAGATTTGTTTAATCGTCAATGACTACTATTTCCTATGGTATGATCCACTTAAGATTTAGATTTGCTTCATTTTTTTAATCAAACTGAACAATGACCTGGCGAAACAGATGGACAGCCTGGATATAGAATATGTTCATTAAGGTGGCCCATGATAAGGTCTACCGATTGGGTGAAGCCGGGAATACATCAAATCCAATCCCGTGAGGGGTACTCCGATTGATGAAATCACTGACATACTTTGATACAACGGAGCTTCTGTGGGCTCCATCATGATTTATATGTTAGATCCACACTATTCATTGAAAGCATGCATGAGACGGACTTCATAATATAGTGCTCTGCTTTAGGAGCACTTCTCCCTCTACGTATGCCAGGAGAAAAACTTTGATACCTTTTAAAAAGCAATTAAAGGATAGATACCAAACTTAAAACCTGAAAACAAGGCATATAAGTAATTCAAATTAAACAGTCCTAAGTAATGGTTAAGCATCATCTGACCATCAAATTGGTGAATATATATTGGACGGCTATCATATGGTCCTGTGTGAGCAAATAATTGTCCGCTATACAATACGTGTAAATCTTAGGGGGGGTGTTTGGCGCAGTACGAACTTAAGAGGAATTAAGTGGGATGTAATTGCATTTGGGACAATGCCACTTACATGCATTGTTTGGAGAGGCTGAGATTAGGTGAGATGAATTGCATTTTGTCCCACCTGAAATCCTGGGCTTGAGTCCTTGAGGGTTGCTTCCCACGTGATATTTAATTTTTTTTCGAAAATGTAGGTTAATATTAACAATTTTTGTGGATCCCACCATGATGTATGGACTATATCCAGACCATCCATGCATTTTTTTGAGATCATTTTCAGGTATGCGCCCAAAAATCAGGCCCCAAAGTTCAAGTGGACCCCACCATAAAAAAGTAATGGGGATTAAACCCCTGCCATTGAAACTTCTTGTGGGCCATAGAAGTCATGCGTGAAGCTGATATTTTTGTTTTCCCTTCACCCTGGTCTATTTGACCTTATGAACGGGTTAGATGGCACTACTTTATATTCAAGCTGGTCAAGCTAATATTAGTGTTTTCAATGATAGGAATTGATGTTCCCACTACTTTATGTTGTGTGGTCCACTCGAGCATTGGATTTGCTTAATTTTTTGGATCATGCTATAAAATGACCTTAAAAATTTGACAGACAGTGTGGATATAACAAAAACATCATGGTTGAGCCCGCAAAACCCATGTGACATTAACACCTTGGCAAGATACTTCTCTATTCCAGATGTGTGGGATTGCATGGTATTCCACATATCTCACCACAATCTGATGTGAATAATTATTACTTATTTCAAATCTCATTCCACCAAATCCCCCTTAATCCCCCCTAAGCCCATGCACTAAACATGCCCTTAGGGGATGCGAATTGCCTGTGCTCGTAAGCTTTGTGACCCTAAAGGGATGCCCGTGAGAAATTTGCTCCGTCCATTGGTTTTTTAAGTCTATAATAGGACATAAGTCCAAAAATCAGGAAGATTCAAAACTCAGGCGGGCCACATGACAAGAAATAGTGGGAATGGAAACATCTATCGTTGAAACCATCCAAAAGCTGACCATGGCATTTATGTGCCATCCAAACCGTTCATATGGTTATTACCACTGGGATAAACTTTAAGAATAAATATCACCCTTATACAAAACTTCTATAGCTTCCAAAAAGTTTCTCTGATGCTTGGGCGTTCAATCCCCACCGTTTGACTCGACTTTTTTAATGCCGTCTTTCTATGAGCGGCAGAAACTGATGGATGGAGTGGATTTCTTATGGGCATCTCCGTTGACGCAACATAGAATGGGCGAGGCACGGGCATGGCTAGAGCTGTGCATGAGCCAAGCTAGCTCAGTTAGCTCGCTCGACTTAGCTCGAATCAGCTCGATTCACCTCAATTCGAAGGTTGGGTTCCAACCAAGCCGAGCCACTTTTCCAAACTCGAAATGATTTTCAAGCCGAGCTCAAGCTACCCAAGCTCGATTTAGCTCGGCTCGATCAAAGCTCGATTCGACTTGACTGGCCTAACTCGGTTGGAAAAGTATGTTTTTTAGTCCCACATCCGAAGCGAGCAAAGAAATAAGAGGTGAAACTCTCTATAAAAATAAGTGGAGGGTGTAAATAAGCTTTGAGCTGGGCCTAATTAAAATTTTATTTTTTCAGGCTTAAACCCAGCTCAAATTAGGCTCGAATTTGGCTCAAAAGCTCAATCGAACCATCTCAAGCCTAGCTCGAACAGAGTAAAGCTCGGCTTGACTCGGCTCATGTACAGCTCTAGACATGGCTAAAAAATAATTTGAATAGGCTTTTAGGCCGGGCTGAAACTAAACAAAATCCCAACCCCAAGCCGGTCTGTTGATAACCTTATTGCCTACTCTTCCAGAGTGGATAATGTAGCATCTCACAATGTATATGTCACTGTCAATGCTGGTCATACATTTTTCTAAGTGCATTTTAGGGCATGAGCCTAAAATTGAAGCATATTCAAAGCTCAAGTGGACCATGCCACAAAAAATAGTGGGATAATTGAAACCATCCTAGGACCAAGGGTGGTATTTATTTGTCATCCAACATATTCATAAAGTCACATAGACATGGCTGAAAAGAGAACACAAACATTAACTTGATCTAAAACTTATGTGGCTGCAACAAGTTTTCAATAGCATGCGTTTAGTTCCCACGGTTTCCTATGGCATGGTCTACTTGATATTGGATATTCTTCAATCTTGGGATTATACCTTAAAATGAGGTGAAAAAAGGATGGACAGCGTGGATAAAACACACACGTCACAATGGGCCGAAGAGGGTTTACTCGCAACGCTATAGTGTGGTCACTTACTCCACAATCGGCCATATCGCGGCGTCGGTGATCCCGCGACCACCGAGGCGGGTGGATCTGGTGCGGATTTCCTAGAAAGGCTTTTGCAAGAAGTTCCTGCGCTAGATGCTAGATGGGGCCCACTGTGATATTTGTGACAAATCCATCCCGTCCATTCGTTTTGTGAGTTTATATTAGGACATGTTACAAAAAATGAAGTGGATCGAAAACTCAAATGGGCCACACGAGAGAAAAGAGTGGGGATTTAGTGATCAATGTTGAAACATTTGTATGGCCAAAAAGTTTTGTATCATGCTAAGTTTTTTATGTTTTCACTTCATCCCAATGGGAATGAGCTTATAGACAGCTTGGACGGCATATAGACAACAAGGTGGAGCCCAAAAAGATTTCAAAGGTGGAAATTCTTTCCCCAATTTTCCCTTGTGTGGCCCAGTTGGAATCTGGATCCGCCTCAGTTGTGGTCACATATCCTAAAATGAGATCACAAAATGAATGGATGGGGTGGATCTCCCACAAACATCACGGCGGCCCCCACCTAGCATCCCAGCGCAGGAACTTCCCGTGAAAGCCTGGCAGGAAATTCACGTCTGGCCGTTTTGACAACTGTGGGGACTGCTGTGATGCATGTGCTTTAAATCCATGCTGTCCATCCGTTTTAATAGTTTATTTTAGAGCATGATATAAAAAAGGAAGTACATTGAAATCTCTGGTGGACCATACCCAAGGAAACAATATTAATTGAGCATTAAAAACTTTCTTGTGAGCCACAAAAGTTTTGTATTAAGCTGATGTTTGCGGGCTGGGATCCGGTGCTGGCCCATCAGGACGCAGCTGAGACTGACAGGTACATGTCACCTGGCATCGGTGGAGAGCAGGTCGGACCCACACTTCTGTAATAGTAGAGAGCTGACAGACCTGTCACATCAGCCAAGCTCTCCCACATGCCCATGGTATCCAACTGCCTGGTGGGGGTAATCCGAGCCCAATGTTTGCGTGGTGGCAGATTAGGTACTACCCCACTAGGACCTATCTACAGTAGGACGGTCATGGACCGACGGTCATGTAAGGAGCTCCATGGGGCCATTGTGATGTCTGTGTTTTCTCCCGGCGGTCCATCTATTTTGAAAGATCATTTTATATCATTATAAAAAAAGAAGGCAGATCTAAGGCTTAAGTGTACCGCACTAAGAAGATAGTAGGGATTGAACTCCTACCATTGAAATCTTCTTAGGGCCCAGTGTGATGTTTGTATGCCATCCAACCTATTCACAAGGTTGCATATATCTGTATGAAGCTAAAAAATAAATATCAGCTTGATCCAAAACCTCTTTGGCTCCCAAGAAGTTTTCAACGGTAGGATTTCAATTCCCACTATTTCCTGTGGTGTGGTCCACTTGAGCCCTCAATATACCCCCCTTATGTGATTTTGCCCTCTTTCAAAATGCATGGACGGTGTGGATAAAATATATACATCACAGTGGGCCTCACAGAGCCCTGAGAGGACCGTCCGTCTCTAGCCACGTCCTGGTGGGGTAGTACCCAATCCGCGCGCTTGGGCAATCCCTTCATCAAGTCTTTGTGAACTTATCAACAGGTTGGATGGCAAATAAACATTCCGGTGGACCCAAGAAGTTTTTAAAGGTGGGTATTCAATCTTTCTCGTGGTGTGGTCCACCTAAGATTTGGATCTGCTTAAATCACCAATCTTTCTCGTGGTGTGGTCCACCTAAGATTTGGATTTGCTTAAATTTTTTGGATCATTCCTTTAAATGAGCTTTCAAAACGGATGGGCAGCGTGGATGTAAGGCAGATATATCGCAGTGGAACCTACGGTCGGTGATCCACCGAAGCTGCGTCCTTTCCATATAAACCGCCATGCGCAAAACGAACTCTTGAAATTTTGGGCAGTGAGTGTTGCTAGTGTTCAGAAACGGGGAGAGATCGATCGATCGATCTAGGGTTTTATTTTGTTCCGGAGGAGAGGCCGTCGAAGGAGATCCGTCGATTTCGTGTCCACGTTCATCATTCGATCATGCCGGGCGGCAACAAGGGTGATCTCTCTATCTATCTATCTCTATCTATCTATCTATCTATCTATCGATCAACCTACCTACCTGCTTGAACAAAACGAAGAGAATCGATTTACCGCATGAGTAGTATGTGGAAAATCGGAGATCGATAATTCACTGTCTATGTCTCCGGATCGGAAATTAATAGATCGTTTGGATGGCTGTAAGTTCTGTAAGTGGTAGATAAGTTGTGGGTAATTGAATTACAGGTGTAAATTGTTTACAGCCTACCCTGTTTGGCTTTAAGATGTAATCTGTTTACAGGTAAATAGTTGCCTGTGTTTGGATAACCTGTAAATTCTTTAAGCTGTTATATGTTTATAGCCGAATTTCAAAATTCGCAGGTATTTTTCAGCATCCAAACACTCCCTGTAAATCATTTACCTGCAATTCATTTACCACTATATATATATATATATATATATATATATATATATATATGAAGGCGAGACTAATCCCTGTGCGGATGCCCGCAGTCACCCCCAAGCCACGTGCATTGGGTAATCCCGGGGAGGGGAATCGATCTCGTGTCTGTGGGGAGCAAACCCATGACGCTAGCCATTTGCCCAAACCCCGTGTGGGTAAACGACCCCTAAATTTCTTGGGAATTCATTTCCCAATTTCAGGAAATTTTACAGTAGGGTAGTTTGGCTCCCTGGAAAAGTACCGATCTGGAATGAAACCCATAAGGAGGGTAAATTCCTGTGTCTGGAACACTGGAAATGGATTCCTTCTCCATGGTTGCTTTTTTAATTTATAAATGCTACCAGCAAGGTAGAATTCCTGTCAATTCTTACCCAGTAACAAAAGATGGTCTCTGGATTCCACAGAATTACATTCCTAGTACCCAAACATGACGAGAAGAATCACTTTCAGAGATTTTGTTTTTTTCTCCTGGAAACACATTCTAGGCCCTTTTAGATTCCTGGGAGCCAATGACCCTTAAACGTTGAAGTCCCAAAAATCACAAATACCTGAAATGTCTGTGAGCCAAACACAGGCTTAGGTTTCCTTTGATACATTCGCAAAGATGGTCAGAATGCCTCTTCCATCTGAATTCCTGTTGGAGATATTTCAATTTGCAATTTGTGGCGGAATTAAAAGGTAGAATAACCCTATCCTTCTGGAAGTGTTCCCGAGCAGCCCCAAACATCAAGCACAATGGAATCCATTTCAGCCAAATACCAGCATTTCCCTCGATTTGGATGCCAGCCTATGCACTCCGTCTTTTTTCCTCTGAATATGTTGCGCATTGGGGATGAAGTAATGGCATTTCATCTTGTCAATGTAGCGACAAAGATCTATTGGGTGTGGTGGAGCCTATGGGTTCAGCTTGGGAGTTGCCACTAGCCCATTTCTTTGTATGGTTCAAGGATAGCTAGAATCCTTATCTGTTTCTCAAAATCCAAGAGAGGAGCAGTCTCTTAGATTTTGAGGATTTCACTCCAACCAAGTTTTTGAATCACTCTTCCGGGTAAGGACCATGGTTATTGAGTAGGAAGGGGTAAGGCAGCCTACTCCACTCATAAAGATAAGGTCTTTTTTTGAGGAGAAAGAAATTCAACTAGTTGGAATTTTGACTAATGTCCGGCTTGCACCCCAAAGGGAAAAGAAAAGAAAGAGGAAATAATTTGAATGAAGAAGAAGAGGGAAAGAAGAGGGAGGCTTGGGGATGTGGCGAGTTGACCGCCCACTTGTAGAGGTGTACACGAGCCGAATTGAATCGAGCTTTGCCAAGCTCGGCTCGGCTCGACCAACAAAGTGGTTGGACTCGAGCTCGGCTCGGCTTGGTCATGGAGCCCAACTGGGCAGCTCGGCTTGGTTTGGACGAGCTTTTGAGTCAAGCTTGAGCTTTCGAACCTAAATTTGAGCTTTCAGACATGGAGGGTCGAGGGGGCGGCTTTGCCGGTCTGGTCGTCTGAGGACTGGGCGTTCGCTGGCTGGGGGGAGAGAGAGAGAGAGCCGAGTAGGTTAGGGCGGGCGTTGGCTGGCCTGGCGACGAGGGGAGAGATTAGAGATGAGAGAGAGAGAGAGAGAGAGCCGAGCAGGTTAGGGCGGGCGTTGGCTGGCCGGGTGACGAGGGGAGAGATTAGAGATGAGAGAGAGAGAGAGTGGAAGCCGGATGGCCAGAGGGGGTCACTGGTCAGGCCGGGCAAGGGCGAATCGGCGACCAGGGTTTGAGGGAGGGGCAGGCGAGGGCGTTCGAATGTAAAAATGGATTACGTTTAGGGCGAGGGCACTCAATTCTATAATTTTTTTTATTATATATAATATTATATTATATATAACATATATTATATATATTTAAAAAAAAAACCGAGCCTATTCGAGCCTGCTTCGATCGGAACTAAGCCTGATTTCGAGCCGAGCCGAATCGAGCTCAGGCCAAGCTTGAGCTTGACTCGAATTTTCAATGAGCCCATAAAATAGACTCGGCTTGGCTTGATCCACCCTACGAATTGTGCCGAGCGAGCTTTTCGAGTGGGCTCGGTTTGTGTACAGCTCTAGGCTTTGATCTTCAAATTTTTATGCTTATGGCTTGAATTTGTGCTCATTGAATTGAAATTACACTTTGTGTCGAAGGAGGGTCTTGCCTTTTATGTCTTCTAAGAGAAGTGAGTAGGGGAAAGAACAAGTGAATTCCTATACTCCTCAAGGTTGCCAAAGCCTTGGCTTATCACTTTTGAGAGTAGAGCTATACTCCATGGCCTTGGCGGAGATGGAATTCCCAAGCTCTTAACCTCTTTCTCATCTTCTCCTCTCTCCACAGGATTTGTAGAATTTCTCTGAGTGTTGGGACTGGGCTCTTAGAGATAGGCTATGTGGACAGGAATTTTGAGGCAAAAACCCCCTCCCTTGCACTAAGAGGCCTTTATTTATAAAAGAGTAGCAATGTTGTGAATTGGAAGAAGGTTGAGGGTGCTCTAAGGGGCAGACTAATCATGGATGATTGACAAGTGACAAGCATCTTTGGAGTCAATTGGAAGTTTGGGTGTAAATTGTAGAGAATTGAGGGGCAATTGGTTTTAGGGAAGGTTCTAGGAGGTTTCTAGAGGCTAGGAAATGAAAGGTTGGGATGAAGACACTTCTGAGAATCTCGTGGTTTGGAAGAAGATTAATTTTGGCATTTCACTATCTAAGATAGTTAAAGGGGTAGTTTTGTAAAGGTGATAGGTTAGGGTCAAGCTAAGGCTCTTATGGGTATTTTGGTAAAAAGGTGGGTCAAAAAGGTCAATGGAAAAATTAAAAATGGGTTTTGGATTTTTGTGCAAGGACATACTGATAATTTTAGACATTGTTCTCCCATACACAGTCTAGCACATGCACCTTTCAGATTTCTGATCATAACTTGGGGCTCGGATGAGTGAGTGTAGTGTGTGTGAGTGATCTAGTCGCCGGCTTGTTAGATGAGCTGGTAGAGACAATCTAGCATGTGTGAGTGATCCATGGTTCAATCCCTGGTAGTGTTACCTTTTCAACAAAAAAAATAAAAAAATAAATTTAGGGCCTGGTTGTCGGATTTGGGTGATCTATTGCTTGTTGGAAATGAGACTTGATGGGCTAACTAATGGTTCCCATTTCAGTGAAAATTCCCAGGGGTTAGGGAGATGTGGGGTCTGCAAGTTAGGTCAAATTAGGTTCTGCAATTGTCAAATGTTCTCGTGCAGTTTGATATTTTAACTGTAACTTCGTGCGCAAAGATCGGATTGCTTGATGTTAAGCTCATTGGAAAGATCATTTGATGGGCTACACAATGGACTTATGGATCATAAGGTTTAGATGACAGGAACCTAAGAAATTAAGGTTCAAAATTGGCCCCCAATCTGTCCCTGGATGCGGAAAAATTTTCCAGTGTCCAAGGACCATTTTTCTCGTGGTGTGCTTCTTGGGTTGCAAAAATACTTTTTTCCTTGTCTTATGGATTTAGTTAAAATATTTGGGTGTTTGAAAGGGGGGCGGGGGTCAGCCTTAAGCCCCATATGAGACTTGAAAGAGTTTTTGGGTCATAGCCAAGTTTGGTTGCGTTTGGGTGTGGGTTTGCTATGGATAGACTTGGGTTTGGGCTCTAAGGTGGTTACGCAAAGAAGTTCTGCAATATGTTTTTCTCAATACAACTCATGATCCTTAGCCTGAACACTTGTTTGAGTGGGGTATCTAAAGACCCCAATCAAATATTGTAAGGGATTGCCAAATGCCATTATTTTACCCAGTCGAATCTTTTGAAGAATCCACATTCCTTTGTGTCGGCACTTGATTCCTCCAAGTCTGAAGTTGCATAAGCGTGGGCAGGGGCCTTTTGTACCTAACTATAGTTCTGGAGAAAACATGAGGCATCCACACATTGGGAAACCAACATATTAAGGGCTGATTTGGATGCACCCTCCACAGGGGTGTTTGAGGCCTGAAAGCTGTTTTGATCCAAATGGCAGTTTATGTTGTGCATTTGGATGCAGTTTGCAAACCCCCATCTCAGCTCCCGCTTGACAAAATAGGCGCTAAAAGGCTGACTCATAGCCAGCAGAAAAAGCAAGCTTTGAGACCCTCCTTTTTTGGCAACCCCCTTTTCCGGAAGTGCATTCAAATGGGCCCTAATTTTTGGGCCTCAATCTTGTAGGGTTACAGATACTAATCATTTTCGTGCAGGGTAACCCTTTTGTCAGCATTTGGGCCATATGCAAACTGCACTGTATATTTTCCTTGTGCTTTGCTGACATGTTATTGTCTTCTTCTCTCTTCTTATCTTTCTCCTCCACTCTCTCCATCTCCTCTTTCCTTTTACGTAGTGAGAAAAGTTGGGGTACTTTCCAATGAGTGACACTTGTATGTAGAATTACACATCCAATCAACTGAAGAAAAAGAATGGTCTGTTGCTATGAGTATCATTATCGTTGTTGTCTTCTTGATCAGACATCAGTATTGCTTGACGCATTTAGTAAAATTTTCATGCGAATGCAAGGGTCAATTTGCATCATCCAGAAAAAAAGAAAAAGAAAAATGCAAGGGACAATTTGCTTTCCATTTTGCATTCACTATATTGGAACCATTGCTTATGGGATTAAGAAATGTCCACAGATTTCGTCTCATGTTTTGTGGAGTTAATTTTCTTCTCTTTCCATTGTATCATGTTCTGTCAGATGAGAAGCCTGCTTTGGCAAAGAACGAGAGTTCCAAGACTGAAGCGTCTCTGGAAGAGCCACAAGCAGGACAAAGAAGCGGTGCCTCTTGGCCAGGAACAGGGAATCCCGCAGATGCCTTTGACTTCTCGGCCATTTCCGGGCTACTTAATGTATGCTTTCTTCTTTGTAACCTCTTTAGCATATTAGATAATGGAATTTTGGAATTCTAGTTCTTGCATTAAAAAAAATATTTTTTTAATTGAATGAAAGATGTGTGATGTAGATCTTGTTTCTCTAACTTGAGAGAGTTCATATTTGTTCTTCATTTTTCTAATTGGTAAGATGCAACTATGCTTGGCATGGATGCGAAAGGACAAATGGGCTTAAGTTGTGATACGAACTTAGTGGAATGGTTTTCTATGCAGACCAGAGGAAATAAATAAATCATTTGCAAGATCGGATCATTAGATTGGCCAATTGATCATCTAATTTCACTAAAAAAAAGATTAAAAAAGGAAAGAAAGAAAAGATCATCTAATTTCTTCTGAGATATAAATGTAAAATGGTAAATTGATGAGGATAGCTTGTTTGGTTGATCAAAGTTGTATTTACCATTTGTACTTAATGCTACAAACATGGCCAATTGAGTATAAAGAATAGATGTGTCACTTAACCTTTTGGGTGGAGGAAAGGATTAATCTACTATTGGAAGGGCTAGTCAGATATTTTTAGGAGAGAAACTAGTGGACTAGTTTAGAGATATTAGTCAAGTAATCCAAAAGGGAAACTCTGCCGGTAAGTCCTAGCGGATTATAGGCTTGTATTTGCAAGGCGACCAGGATACTTTTATGACAATATTAGAGTTGTTCTTAAGGACTTTCTCAAGTTTTCCTGACTGCCTGAGATTAAGAACAATGAGTGTTCCAGATTAGAGATGGATCAGGGTTATCTGGATCACTAGTAACCTTCTCCAAGAGAAGGGCCCATCATTTTTTTCCTGTTTGATTTAGCAAACTTTATTTTGTGCCAAAGGTAAGCTAGTATTCAAATCTGGAAGGATAAAGTGGGAAACATTCAGAAAAGGGTGGTAAGACTATAAGAAGTGGAATTAGATTAAAAGTTAAAAAGGGACAAAGTGAGACTTTGGGAAGGTCAAAAGTAATTTACGAGAGTTTCCACTGATCGTATACATGTGGTTTCCAAGAAAGAGATCCTAGTGTGGATTGCTCTGAAATGCTTTGGAGAGAGTTGGTGCTTATGTGGTTGGTGGTGGCTGATAAGATCTTTACTCTTGACTATCTCATACGTTTGGGTTCCATCTCTGCATCATACATCTAGTTTTCATCTTTGTTTCAACATTGAAAAAGTTTTTCAAGAATCCCTTGGAGTGGTCTTTGCCTCTTTATGGGAGAGAGGTCCGTTTATGTGGAGAATGTTGCCAATGGCTCTTTATTGGGAGATGTGGAAGGAAAGAAACAGCAGGTCTTTTTAATACCTCTTTGATTCCTTTTGAGGAGTTGGCTGATTGCATTAAGGACTATCATAAGAGCTGTCTTAAAAAAAAAAAGTTTCAAAAAAAGGTCTTCAAGGCCAAGTTCAATGGGTTGGGATATTGGGGTTGAAATTTCTTTTCAATTGGTGTTTGGTGGCAAATAGTGAAGCTTCCTCTCACAGAATTGTCCCTTGTTGGAAATGGCTTCCCCCGGGGTGGTACGATCTTAATTTCAATGGCTCGTGGCCTAAGCAGGGTAGGCATGTGTTGCACGATGATGAAGGAATATTGTCTTCACTTTCTACAGGCTAGGGGGACTTCTTGAAGATGCCACAAGAGTAGAGGGTTTTGCTATCAGAGAAGGATTGGGCCTATTTGTCAAGAATCTCAATCTCTCTCTCTCTCTCTCTCTCTCTCTCTCTCTCTCTCTGAATATTTTTTTTTTTCAATTTTTACGAAAAAAAATAGTGAACTTCATTAGTGATGTTGATAAATTTTTAGAAGCCTAACAACGTGATTGGTAAAAGTTAAACTAGTCGGATATGGTCAAAGATTAGTCAAATTAATCTTGTAGAGCTAAAAGATTAAGTAAAGATGTTAATAAAACAAATATGGGTGAGACAAAGTTAGAGAAAGTGAAAGGTACAAAGATGCCTCGTGATTAAGTAAAAACAATTTTGCAACAAGGGAAAAACTAGTCCCAGATGGCATAAATGGCCTAAACATCCCTAACTAGCAGGAGAGCTAACTTCTCTAGTCCCCTTCAGATGGCATAAATGGCATAAACATCCCTAACTAGCAAGAGAGTTAACTTCTCTAGTCCCCTCCCTAGGAATGATAGGAAGATACAGGAGAGCTAAAATGTCCCTTCATTCTTCAATCTCGATCTTGACAAGGGGGTTCCCTGTTCATCATCTTACCCACATGAGGACCCCTTAGGTCTTAAGTCTGGAGATGAAGCAACCCTTGCTCCTCATGTTGCATCTTGGTTGTTCCGAAGCTTTTATAAAAGGGCTATAAAATTGCATGAAGACCAAAATAATGGAGAAAGCTTTGTTCTTTGCATCAACCATCTAAATCAATGGGATCTTCTATCCTCTCTTTGGCTCAATCCTCTTCAAGCAACACTCCTTAGTTTGCTCATCTAAATAAGTACCTTGGTCAAAGAAATCTAGGATGAAAAGACTAAAATGTTTCGAAGACACCCCTACAGGTAGAGATGATGTGTCAGAGGAGGGAATTGGTTAGTAAGGTATGGTGGAAAGAAGTGCTCAGGGGAGACTGGAGAGATGATCCATTAGAGGATTTGTTGGATATGAGTAGGAAGATCAATTTATCAAAGTGAAGTGTGCATTCCAAGCTACCGAGGCACGGGATATGACTATTGATCAAAGTGCCCAATGCAACAACTCAAGAGGAAAGTCAAAAGTGGGAGGTAACTGACTTTGGAGTTGACAGGTCAAGAGGAAAGTCAACAAGTTCAAGTTGCGGCCCCCTCGTCGACAGAGCCTTCTCTGCCCCTTATCTAACCTTGACAATGCCCCTCCCACGTTTAACTTCCACCTGTGCTCCTTAGATGTGAGGATCCTTAGTGGATTAAAGAAGCCCTTATCAAATTTGGGAAATTGGTTGAGGTCTCCTTTGGGAATCGTGACAACAACTACGTAGCTCTCTTTCAATTCGTCGAAGCTAGAGGTGCCTTGTGGCTCAGGAGGAAAAAGAAGAAGAAGAAGAAGAAGAAGAGGTTTCTAATGATCTAGTGGACCTCCCTCTTCTAGATGTTAACTTCATTTGGTCTCACAATTAGAACCCCCTGATCGTCTCTTGCCTTGACAAGTTTCTTGTTTGCCTGACTGGTTGTATGTTTTTTTCCCATGCTTCCCAATGTGGGTTTCCTCGACCTGTTTTCGACCATTGTTCTATTTTGTTGGATTTAATCGAGGAAAGTTGGGGACCTAAGCCTAGAGCTGCACATGAGCCGAGCTTGGCCCTGCTTGAGCTTGGCTTGATCAGTGGCCCACTGAGCTTGAGCTTGGCTGAGCTTGAGCATCAAGCTCAAAACAGTTGCTCGGGCTTGGCTTGCTGGTCGAGCCGAGTCGATCAATTGCTATCGAGCCAAGCTGAGTCAAGTCAAGCTTCGTCTTTTGTTAACCCAGCCCTAATCCGACCTAATTTTTTTTTCTCCAAAACTAGCCCCATTTTATGGTATTCTCTATTTTTAACAAAATAGTTAAAAAAAAAAAGAAAAAAATTTCCTAAAAAACCTACCAGTTTGGGGAGAATGAAACCACGATCCACGAACAGGTGGGTGTGTGTGGCGTACCGTGCGAGCAGACTGAGCTTCAGGTGAGACCATGCTGTGCCGATGGCTGGGGAGGAAGTTGGAATGGAGAGAGAGAGAGAGAGAGAGAGAGAGAGAGAGAGAGAGAGAGAGAGAAATGAAATTTGAAAAGGGGGGACCGGGTAGGGTCGAGTTAGGGTTTTGTTTTAAAATATGAAAACTGTATATATATATATATATATATATATATATATATATATATATATATATATATATATATATATATATATATATATATATATAAAGCTCAAGCCAAGCCGAGCCGAGCCAAGCTTATATATGCTCGAGCTTGGCTTGTTTTCAAACGAGCTTTCAAAATCAAGCTTGTGCTTGATCGAACTGCCCTATAAGCCAAGCTAAGTCGAGCTTAAACGAGCCAAGCCAAGCAAGCTTTTCGAGCTAGCTTGGCTTGTGTGCAGCTCTACCTAAGCCTTTTAGGTTTGAACTATCGTGGCTCGAACTTGATTTTTTTTTTTCTGCCTTGATTAGTAACTAGTGGTCATCGTTTTCTATTCCAGGCAAGGTATCCCAAAACGGATACGCATCGGCCGATACGGTCGATGCGTATCGGAAACGGTCTGGCCCGTTACGCGATACGGGGTTCGATACAGGGGGCGTATTGGCCGATACGGGGGCCATATCGGCCGATACGTCCCATATCCGTATCGGTAACGGTGGGCACCGTTACGCCCACCGATACCGCTACGGGACACCTTGATTCCAGGTAAGTCTGGACTCATCCTCAGCCAAAAGCTTAAGCTCCTCAAAACTTCTCTGATTAATTGGAGGAAATCTTCCCCCTTTTTTTTTTTCTGGAAGATGATGATATTATTAAAGCCAAAGGTCAAAAAATAAAAAACAAGAAATAGACAAAAACCATAAAAGAAAACAAAGAAACAAATCACAAAGAAAAGCCCAATCAAGGAGCCCACCCCTTGATATACAAAGCCACCCTTTTAAAAACCCCCGCTTTATAACCCTTTAAATTACAAAACCGGTTGTTTCTCTCCAACCAAATAGCCCAAAAGCAACTGATAAAGCAATCTACCATCATTTCCTACCAAATGAACCTTTCCCATCACCATGCCAAGCTCAGAAGAAAACTTCAACCGAACATGGCATCACCTAGATGATGTTGGCCAATCTTAGAATTCTAGACTAGACGATGCAAGAGGAGCAATGGATGTACAGGTGATCCATAGACTCTTCAACACTTAGACACGATGGACACTTGTTAGGATGATGAAGGACCTTTTGCGCAAGTTGTCGATAGTTAAGATCTTGTTCCTTATTGCTAATCAGACAAACACAACGACTTTCTTAGGTGCACCGTACAACCAAACATAGCTAGTATGACCAAAGCCAACATTTGTTGAAGGGGAAAAAGAGATTGGGTAAAGAGACCGCACTGAGAACACATTGTTATTGGACTGGCTCCACACTAGTAAGTCCTCCCCTGGAATAGGCTCCACACCCTGCAACAAGAACAGAGGTGACTAAGTCACCAACCTCGGCATCGTAGAAATCCCTTCTTCAAGGGGGAAGCCACACACCGCCGTTGACTTGAAAAGAAAAGCAGCTAGCCATGGAGATGCCAACAATTGGACAAAACCGCTATGGGAAGAGGAAATCTTCCCTTGTTGGCATTGAGGTGGAAATCAATAGTCATTTGTCTGATATTCAGCTTCTGGATGCCAAGGAAGAGTTCAGATCCCTTTATGATGCGACTGGTGAGTGAAGATCGAATGCTTAAAGAGTATTCGAGCAAAATTAAGTAGGAGGAAATCATGTGAAGGCAACACTCACATGTTCTATGGCTTAAAGAAGGTGATAAAAACACTCACTTCTCCCACAACATTGCCAGTGCTAGAGCTCGGAACAACAAGATAAGTAGTGTTTTGATTGATGATTCTAAGGTTGAAGACAAACAACAGGTCTGTGATTATATTGTTTCCTTCTTTAGTAATCCGCTTTCTTTTTATGGTTGGTCTCGTCCTAATTTGGATAATCTCTCCTTTCCCCAAATCTTTGTTGAGGAAGCCACTGCCCTCGAATCCCCCTTCTCTGAAGAGGAGATTGAGGAGGCGATGTTCTCCCTTGGTAGGGATAAGGCCCTTGGCCCAAATGGATTTCCTCTGGCCTTCTTCCAAGTTGATTAAAAAAGACCTTATCAACTTCGTCTCTCAGTTCTCTTCCTTTGGTCTATTATGTAGAGCTATGGGGGCTTCATTCATTATCCTCATTCCTAAAATCGACAGTGTAGCTCATCTCAATGATTTCATGTCGATTTGCCTATTAGGGGGTCCATATAAGATTCTAGCTAAGGTCTTTGCCTCTCGGCTTCGACTAGTCCTTTCCAAAGTTGTTTCCATAGCCCAGGGTGCCTTCGTGGTTAATTGGCAAATCCTAGACTTTGCCCTAATTGTTCATGAGTGTATTGACTCTAGGAATTGTGAAGACAGAGGTAGTGTTGTTTGGAAGATTGACATTGAAAAAGCTTGTGATCATGTTGACTGGAATTATCTTGTTTACATGTTAGGTCGTTTGGGGTTTGGTTTTAACTGGTGTAATTGGATTAGGACTTGCATTTCCTCTGCCCACTTCTCTGTCCTTGTTAATAGCTTCCTAAAGGCTTTTTAAACTCATCCTGGGGCCTTAGGCAAGGTGACCTGCTATCTCCCTTTCTCTTTTTTATTGCTGCTGAATGCCTCAACAGAATGATCAGGAAGGGTGTGTTGGCTGGTCTTTATAGTGGCTTTAAGTTCGCTAATTCAGGACCTTCTGTCTCTCATATCCAGTTTGTGGATGATACATTACTTTTTTGTGATGCTTCTGTGATAGCTATTGAAAACCTCTGTGAATGCTTCTGTCCAGCCACTAGTATATGGAGTGGCAAAGAATTCTGAGGCAGCATAATTGAGGATTTGACATTAATAGAAAGGTGTTGAACATGCCTACCACTTTATAGATGATCAGGTCCTTCTGTTGTTAGAAAATTGTTGATAGGGGCCAAAAATATAGACCTTGGAATAAAATTTCCAACAGCCTTGTTTTCAGAACTAGAAATAGAGAAGAAACTCTCTAGGTGAGGATGAAGGAGTCTGGGAAATTCCAGTATCCTTCTAGGATTAAAACCACTAGAACAATACAAGAAGAATCATAATTCTCAAAGAAAACTGTAATCTATTTTATTCATTCAAAATATCATCTTTTCATGTCTTTTGGTAACATATGGCTAATTATACACGGCCATTGCATACAAAACCTTAACTAAAGCAAAAAGTCAAGACTTAATTCCTATTGGCTTATATTTCCCTTCCTAATATTTCTCAAGCTATCCTATAAAAGCTTGTCATGAAAGAAGTAAAAGAAAAGAATTTCTCATAAAAGAGTTCAAATCCTACAAGAAGACTCAAGAGTCCTAGAATTATTCTCATTGCATCCACAAACTACCCAAAGTAATGCTAAATATAAACCCCAAAGGAGGTGGATAGTTGGACTATTGGGCCTCACAATCTATGGATTGTCTATGGCAGGGCCATCCGTTGAATCTTTGGGGTCCCATAGTCAAATCCATTAATTTGGTCCTGATCTTCATCTGTGCCCCCAGATTGCCAATTAGGTAAATCTGGACCCTTGATGTTGTCCATATGTTATATGGATTCTGGATGGTTCGATAGACCTGATATTTAATCTGGATGGTTAAAACACAATCCAAATCTTGAATATGGTCCCTGGATGGGGATGAAATTCAATCTGGAGTATGGACCCTTGCATGGGCATATTCCATATCTGATTTTGCAATACATACCCTTAGATGGGCATGAAATGAATGATCACTCAATCAGCTAACCAATTTCAATCTGGGCCCTGGCCGGATGATTGGATGGCCTGGATGCATCAAGTTCTATCAGATGCAACAATAACTTTTGTTTGTCCCTTGACTAATGGCATATGAAGTACTCGCTGCCCTTAATTGTAGCTGGCTGTTTAGTTAGAATTATAAGATAAGAGGAATGATGGAAATGGCATATGTTGGTTAATATCCTGTTCCTTGTACATGTTGAAAGCATATTGCTGCTGTGAATCTGTGATACTAATTTTCACATGTATGTGGACAACATTATTTCAGCAATCCTCATTGTCGTATTTTTTGGTTGGTGGTTCTGCAATGTCTTCATAAGCTTCTTGGCTAAGATTCTTATTTGATTTATTGCAATAAACATAGGATCCTACCATCAAGGAATTAGCAGAACAGATAGCAAAGGATCCTTCATTTAATCAGATGGCGGAACAGCTCCAAAAGAGCGTCCAAGGTGAAGGCCAAGATGGTATCCCTCAGTTGGATACAGAACAATATTTCTCTACCATGCAACAGGTTATGCAAAATCCTCAGTTCATGACCATGGCTGAACGCCTTGGTAGTGCTCTTATGCAGGTATTACCTCTTATTCAGCTTTAGACACCCTAACAGTATCTATTGAAAATTATACCATATATTAATACGTGATTGAAATTTATTCATTTTTTTTTTGCAGGATCCTTCTATGTCGGGCATGATGGAGAGTTTAACCAATCCATCTCACAAAGAAAATCTTGAAGAGCAAATGGCACGCATCAAGGAAGATCCATCTCTGAAGCCTATTCTAGATGAGATTGAGAGTGGGGGCCCATCCGCAATGATGAGGTTTGAGATTCTAAGATAGTATTGTATTAGTGAACTCTGTAACATTTCGTTATCTTTCCATAATGGTGTGTTGTAAATTTTATATGCTTCTTTGTGTTATTTTAGTTTCTTTTTCTCTTTCATTGGGTTTAGGTACTGGAATGATCCTGAGGTCCTACAAAAGTTAGGTCAGGCCATGGGTCTCAGGACTTCAGGAGACACAGCAACTTCAGCTGAACTTTCTGGACCTGATGAGGCGGAAGAAGAAACTGAATATGAGGATGAGTCTGCAGTTCACCACACTGCTAGTGTTGGTGATGTGGAGGTATTTTTCGGCCTTTTAAAACTCAAGAGTAGGTCATATTCACTTATTTTCTGTTTGTTGGTGCTGCTGGTCCAAAACAAAATGTGTCATTCAGTATCAATCGACCCCATTTTTTCTCCAATGCATTGAACGTGTGCATCACATGCTCTCTAATACAACTATTTGGACCATGGTATTAAAAAATGGTTATGTTACAGCTGTAAAGGCAATTACATAAACGAAATGGTCACCCCAATTAAGTGATATGGGAGTGAATCAGTCTGTTGTGAAAAAATGGGCCATAACAGCCCATATAAGCCAATATGGGGCCTGATAAGCCCCATATAGGTGTATACACTGTTACATGCTGATATGAACATAAAGCGCCTTTTATAATTTTTATTTTCCATTTTCTCTCTTGTTTTTCCACTTCTTTATTCATTTCCATCATGAAAGAAGCTTAGAAACTTAAGTTTAAACTAGATGTAGGACTATTTTTTAGGGTTGGAACACAACTTTAGTGGGTTTCGATGAACCGAATTGGAGTGGACCATTTTGGGAAATATTCGAAGGGGTAAACTTTCACCCCCCCCCCCCCCTTTCCCAATTTTTCATGTCCGTTTTGTTGTTCTTATATGTAATGGGCCCTAATCCACCAAATCATGCTTGACTTGTGTTCAATTGAGGCCTATTTGGTTGGCTTTCAGTAGCTCAAGTTCTACTGCTTGACAAACAACATTCTTTCTGAAGGATGGCCTGTCACACCATCAAATATATGTCCAAAAAAAAAAAAAAAAAAAATACATATTTGGGATACTCACATGTTTTAGAATTTTACCAATAATTTTTGAGATTTTTTCCCAAAGAAAAAAATCAGCAGTTATAGGGCTGTATTGGTATTAGATTTTTTTTAGAAATGGACACCTATTGTTGTCAGACACTGACATGAGGTGTCAGGCATAAGGACCTTAAAAAACCTATAATGGTATTAAAAAGGATTAGTATATACATTTTCTCCATATATGCATAAGAGATGGAAAAGACTAGTATATGCAGATCCTCATGCCAAGCATGTCCAACTGTTTGGAGAGAAGTATCAATCTAGTAGGCCATTTCATGGATGGGCTATAGATTAGGTGAGAAATTGCAGTGATTGGACGACTCTGACTAATGATTTTGTGAGTTTTGCTGGATGAAAGCCAACCCTCCCCTCCCTTGGAAGGCTACTAATTGGATGGCTACTGCAGTCAAATCCCTTTGCTTTTGAGATATGACCTGCCAGCTTCTGGTCTGCCAGATCAACCATGACATGGATGTGGAATACACTGAACTCTCTTTTTTCTTTTTTTTTAAGAAAACAGGAATGTCCTTGTTACATTGTTAAGTGGTTTAGTAAGTTAGTCAAAACTGACAATTGGTTAAGTCATTGTCTTCTTTATTAGTTGATAATTAGATACGGTATGTTTCTAATTTTCCAGTTTATGCAGTGCTATGAGTTGTTGGTAAATGTTTCTTTTCATGTCTATTTGGAAATTTATTGCTATACTCTGTGGGAGGTCTCAATATTTTTCTCTCCCATCAAGTTGCCCAGAGCTTTTCTGCATTTGTCCTACTAGTTGGTGGTTCTAGTTTATGCAGTGGCTATTCCAAATTATGCTTGGTAATGGTGAAGCCTACAGAGCAATATTGGCTCTTTTATTGATACATTTAGCTGTTTCATAGATAGAGCCAACCCAAATAGCTAGGACAAGGCTAATGATGGTGATTATGCATTAGCTGTTATGTGGATTTTCTTGGTGCATTTGATGTAGTCAATCCACAGTTGATTGTTTAGCACCATCGTGTATAAAAAGCATTTAAAGTATTTCCATGGCTCAATTAGGGTTTGAAGAATGCACTGGCTGCGGGAGCAGACAAGGATGCATTAGATTCAGAGGGAAGGACAGCTTTGCATTTCTCATGTGGTTATGGAGAGGTATGTTTCTTCTATAATATGTAATATATGTATGCATGCATGTATATATAGCTGATTCCCACAAAGAGCCCAAAGGCATGCCATGAAGGCCAATCTCTAGCTCACCCTTCTTTCTTTCCCAAGCCCGGCACAGTGCCATGCCAAGAGGAGGTCACCAATTGATCCTGGCATCACCTATGGCACATTAAACAGGCTAAGCAAGCTCACCCAGACATTTTGAGCAAAAGGGCAGTGTACGAAGAGATGGTCAATTGATTTTGCATTTTCCAAGCGCATAACATAGATGTTGTGGATTATCATTGACCATTTTTGAAGGTTGTCTATAGTCAGGACCCTCTTTCTTCCAGCTAACAAAACAATGGCTGTTACTTTTGGAGGGGCACCATATGACCAAACATAGGATGCATGCATAAACACATCTCTCTCCCACTGACAAAGGGCGAAGCATCTTGTAAAATGAATGGACCGAGAAGCCTTCTTGATTTGCCCTTTTTCCACACCATCCTATCCTGATCCCCCCCCCGGTTGTCAATATTTTTTTTCCTATGATGTGGCCACCTAATGATTGGATAGGCCTGATTTTTGCGGCATCCTGTCGTTGTGAGGCTCACTTAATGTGTGGGTTGGATGGAATATGCACAACATTTGGGCTCCACACAGGCAAGTGTATAAGCAGGTGCCTATTCATATGAATAGGCAGGTGATTAACTTGTAGAATTAGTAGAGGAAACTGGCCTCCCTCCCCCCTCCTCTCTCTCTCCCTCCCTCTCTCTCTCTCTCACACACACACACACACACACACACAGTTAGGTAATCAGTTAGCAGTAGTAAGGCTTTACATGCATCTGATGGGAAACATTTACAGTTGGGATCAAATCCACTATCTACAGTTTGCATGTTCCCAATACATATAATCTGATTGTTTCTATGTAAATCAACTCTAATTGTGGTCAAGACTATCTGTTGAATTCATGGGGCACACACACTGCAGTCGGAACCATATATACCATGTCGCTACCATGAGGGGCATAGTACATTCGCTGATGGTATGATCCCCTACCTGCATCATGGCCTGCAAAAGGCTAGTTTAAACTAGGAGGTATCCATTTGCAGGCTATAGTGCATCCCACTATATCATTAAATCATGATGGTTTTTGCACTGTGGTCACTTGCGCCACTGGCTGAAAAGTTGCGATCACTGAGGGTGGATCCCTGCATGAAGTTCCTGTGAATTACAATTTTGGGATGTTCATTCGGGGTGTCAATGGCAGCCCAAGCCCAACCCGATTGTTCAATAACTGGGCCCAAGCCTGGCCCAAGCCTTAATCAAGCTGAAGGCTCCTAGCGCCAAACCTGACCCACCAAAAATTATTCTGTTCCATGCCAGATCCCAGCCTGACCTGCTGACGATATGCTAGGCCAAAAGCTTTAGAAACCTAAAATCCTAAGAGGGAAAAGACTATCTTTGTTCCTCCCATAAAAAATAAATAAATAAAAGAAAAAAGAAGAGGAAATTATTATGATCCAAAACCTGTATGCACAAGCAAAAGTAAAGATATCTTTGACACTTCTACCAACTGTTTCTAAAGAAGTAAGAAAGAAGTGCTTTAAATTCATGCAAACCATGGGAGTGAAAGCTCTCTAGAATTAATCCACACCCATTGTTTCATATCTGAATCTCAATTTCAGAAAAGAAGGAAAAAGAGGAAAATAAAATGCACACTAAGACCTTCCCTCAGGATCTTCAGGTCTTCTACTGTTCACCTCCTTCTAAGGTTGCCAAGAGAGAGGCAGGAAGAGGAATTGCAATGCTTGGATTTGAGTCTTGGAAAGTGGAATGGACTCTTTCAAGAATGTAGTGGGCTCAGAGGACCTTTTATGAGAAGACTGACACTCTGGTGGAGTATTTCAGTCTATACACAGGCACTTGGACTTTATAGACATGGCATATAAGGACTCCAATACATTCTGTTCTAATAATAGTCATCTTTGTTCTAGTTGGGTCATAACACAACGCATGACACTGACCTTTCAACTGTCCAATTGGTGGCCACCAAATGGACTGTTAAATTAAAAAGTAATCTACTGTCCAAATTTCAACAAACAGGTTTCCAGGTTATGCTCCTATCATGGACTGCAGTTTGGAAGTTTTTAGTACTCCGGCAGAGTGTGATGTTTATAAGCACACACTCTGAAATTATACATGTGGCATAGTGTAACCCAAACTAAACTGTCCAAACCATAGGACAAGCTTTAGACGTATAAATTAAAATTTACTCTTTAAATGTTGTCCAAACTCAGGGATTGGTGGACATCTGAGGTCGGTTAACATGAAAAATAGTCAACAGTATGAGTCCAACTACCAAAAGTACATTAATAAGAGGTTAGGATCATCCAATCAATCTGATTTTGGGATTACAACCTATCTATGGTGGGTCCCACACTGTAGACTATCCGGATCTTGTACGCATTTCCACCCAATAAATGGCTCAAATCAGCAATTTGGTCCTTTTCTTTCTTATAAATTACCTAGACTGTCTTTTCTTTAAAAATTTCAATTGATGCGATTTTGGCAGTGTATTCTAAGGAGTGGGAAGGACTATATGAATGGTTCAGATTGCCTTGGTGGTAGACTCACAAGAGTTTCAACATGAGGTCATGGGTTCGAGTACCTATTGTGGTGAAATCCCACCGTTGTGCGAGTGTGCGTACAAAAAAGAAGAAGAAGAAGAAGGGGGTTGCTGATTGAACCTCCAAGCGCCAACATCAGGTTATTGACCTTGTTATGTATAATAATTGCAAGGAGCTTCATAAGCCATTGACTGGGGGAACAATAGATGAACAGTTAACATCTCATGCAGGTGCAATGTGTGTGGAGATTGAATGCTTGATAACTAAGATGTTAAAATTTTGCACTAAATGTTTAGTTATGTATATTAATTGGAAGGTCTGGAAGCCATTGCATGAGGGGGCCTCAGGATTGGTAGTGTGAGGGTGAGAAGATAGCGTTTTTGAGCAAATGGTAGGGGAGGTCTGGGAAGAGCTGGAAGCTTTGTGGAGAAACGCGGCTGTTGAGAAACATGGCATGTTAAGGCGGAGATGGTTTCTGGGCTTTTGCCATAGATCAGGGGGTCCATGGTGTAGAAAGCTATTAGTAAGATGGGTAAGCATCAGAACTATGCTGATGGGGACGTTTCAAGTGAGCAGGGAAGGGATTTATTACGGTATCCGGTTTCTGGTTGGTGAAGGAGACGCTTTGATGTCAGATGGATGCTTGAGTAGATGATGAAGCTTTTGAACCATTACAGCAGGCACTGTTTGAGTTTGTGGCTTATAAGGAAGAAAAAGATTAGGAACGATATAATTTGGTGGGTTTGGTGTTGTTAGGAACGTTAGGCTGTGAAGAAACCTCTCTGATGAGGAGTTGGGCCTATTTTCTAAGCTCTTAGGTGGGTTGTCTGAGGCACATATTGCAATGTGTGGAGATTGAATTCTCGATAACTAATACATTAGAGTCCATCATTAAATACTTTGTTGTATATAATAATTGGTAGGCTCAGAAGTCATTGATAACTCGATTGTAGAGTTGGTCCCCTAGCAGAGAACTTTCAGCTAAATCTCTCTTTGGTGTTGACAGCATGGGAGGGTGCTTTCCTCATGCAAAAGTGTGGGGCCCTAGCATATTGATAACTCGATTGTAGAGTTGGTCCCCTAACAGAGAACTTTCAGCTAAATCTCTCTTTGGTGTTGACAGCATGGGAGGGTGCTTTCCTCATGCAAAAGTGTGGAAGGATCCTGTTCCCCAAGAATATGATCGTTACACTGGATAACTTAAACAACTGGAGTTTGAACTTCCCCAACATGTGTGTTGTGTGTAGCATATGGAGAGAATTGGTTAACTGCCTATTCATTCATTGGTTGGGGGTGAGAGAGGTTTGCAACTTTCTCCTTTTCATTTTATGGTTTCTTGGATCTTCAACAATTCAATTGATGATGTGCTTGTGGCATGGCTTGGTGGGCCTTTCAAAGGCCATAAGGTCTTATCGACGATGTTGTCCTTAGGGATCTTATGGCGTTTGTGGAAAAGAGGTATAGGAAGTGTAAGATAATGTATTTTGTTAGTAATTGTACTCTTTTCTTTGTGCTCCTCAGGAGTATGTAGTAGTCCTTCCTTCTTATGATAAAATAGAGTGTGTTAGGGGTTTGAACCTAACACACAACAATCTCTCTTTTCCAACACTCTTCTCCTTCTACATTCCCTTTCATTTCACCTTTCCTCTTCCAATCACACAAATCTTCTTCTACTTGGTATCAGAGCATAGATCAGGGCATTCTGCATCTAACAAGTTGAGAGGTGACACGTCAGCTTGTTGACGCCAACAGCCGTACAATCGACGTCAGCGTTGTACGGATGCATGGACCCCATTTGAGCTGGAAGTTCAGGGGTTTGATAGATCATGATTTTAGAGGATTTGTCATGATTTTTTGGGAATTTTTGAGGCCCTCTTTCATTGTGTTTTGGCTGAAATAAAGAAATTCGAAAACTGGCCCCCTAATCAGTTTTTCCTCTATCCATCTCAAATTAGTAAGTTTTTCTTTAGTTTCTTTCCTCGAGATGGACCAAGATCTTCCTCCCCAGCTACCCATAGAGGATTTTTTAGCAAGGATTCGTGTTTGAGTGAGTTTTAACCCCAAATGGACGTGCAACTAGGCTGTTTTTCTCTCATTTGAGTTAGATCTGACTGGATTTGTTGTTGTTTTGGTAGATTTCTGATTGTTTGAGGTTTATCTCTCATTCTCTTAAAGGATTGAGTGAGAGAGAGTTGTTTGAGTCGGTTTCTCTCACTTGGGGCCTCTCTTGGCGATTTTTGTGGCCTCGGTTGTTGGATAACTTCCTCTTTCCTGCTTCCGGGCCCTTGCATTCCCATCTAGCACCGCTTTTCTTTAGGCCGTGATTGTCTCGTCCTGTTTTGCAACATCTTTAGAGCTGATAGCAATACAGAAGCCACCCGCAGGTGATACCGTTGTTCTATCTCGTGAGGCCTATGACGCCTTAATGCGACTGCATGTATGTGAAATTCCTCCCCCTTCTAGAGCCTTCATAGCCCAGTCAGGTATTGCTCTTCATGTAGCCTCTCCTTCCTCCCGGGTCCTTGACTTAGGAGCCTCATTCCACATAATCAATAAGACTAATATTTTTGGCTCATATTTTCCTTCTACTTAGTCACTTGCTGTTACACTTGCTAATGGAAACCAACGCCCTGTATCTGGATCGGGTCTCATCACCATCTCTCCTACTATACACTTATCCTCAGTCCTGAACGTTCTTAGTTTTTCCTTAAATCTATTATCCGTAAGATCTCTTACAAAATCTTTGAATTGCTCAGTGACTTTCTTTCCGTCTTATTATGTGTTTCAGGACCTCTAGACGAAGTAGATGGTGCATACAATTGGTAGTGGCCATGAACGTGGAGGAGTTTATTTCCTTGATTTTTTTTTACAAGATCAGTTTATTTCCTTAATGATGCACCAGCTATAGCTTCAAGTGCCTTGTACCTGGATAAGGAGTCCGTGTCTCGATGGCATTGCCGTTTAGGGCATCCATTATTGTCCAGGCTCAAACTTTTGTTTCCTTCGATCTATGTATCAAAACCTTTAGCATGTGAAACTTGTGAGTTTTCTAAACATCACCAGGCTATGTTCCCACTTAGTGTATCTAAGAGAAAACCTATCCCTTTCGAGCTAGTTCACTCGGATGTTTGGGGACCTGCTCCTGTCACCTCTCTTTTTGGATGTCAATACTTTGTTACGTTTATTGATGATTGCACAAGGATGACTTGGGTCTATCTTCTAAAATCCAAGAATGAAGTTTTGGATATGTTTAAACTTTTTTTACAAAGAAGTGACTAACCAATTTCAATGTCCCATTAAAGTTTTGCATTCTGATAATGGGGGTGAATATATGTCGAATGCGTTTTTGTCCTTCTTGCAAGAGCATGACATCTTATCCCGTACATTATGCCCTCGAACCCCTCAACAAAATGGGGTAGCTGAGCGGAAGAATCGTCATCTCCTTGAAGTCACTCAATCTCTCCTTCTTGGTGTGAATCTTCTAAAACAATTTTGGGGTGATGCCTTACTGTTGTTTTCTTGATTAATCGTGTTCAAGTCTTCATTTAAACTTCTTTACCCACAAGATAAACCTTTTCCCTTACCCCCTAAAGTTTTTCGGTGCACATGTTTTGTTCAGTTCCTAGATGGGAGTAATGACAAGTTGAGTCATCGGGCCATCAAGTGTGTTTTCTTAGGCTATTCCAAGTCTCAAAAATGGTATAAGTGCTATGATCCTTTGACTTGTAAGAGGTTTGTGTCCGTGGATGTCACCTTTCTTTGAAGAAATTCTATACTTTTCTGCTGAAGGGCGATAATGCATCATCCGCCTTCTAGTCAGGAGGAGCTTTTATAATCTAATTCAAACTCCACTACTCTTCCAGTTGTATGTATTGATGACGATGTGGTTCTTCCCTCGCATGTTCCAAAGCCTATTTTTGTGTATCATCGGCGAGCTAAACCTTCTATGAATCATCAACCTACCACATCGTCTGCTCCTCCTGGTGGTTTAGGTATAATCCCTTCATCTCAACTTCATGACGATCTTCCAATTGCTTTACGTAAACCTTCCTATTCATGCACAAAGCATCCCATTAGTAATTTTGTTTCCTACCATCATCTTTCACCTTCCCTCTAGTCTTTTGCAGCTTCCATATCTTCCTATACCATCCCACGTAATCTCAAGTACGCCTTGTGTAGCCCTGATTGGACGAAGGCTATGATGGAAGAGATACAGGCGCTTGAAAAGAACAAAACCTGGGAGCTGGTTGCCTTACCTGAGGGCAAAAGAACTGTTGGATGCCGATGGGTATACACCACTAAGTTTTGCCCTGATGGTTCTGTTGAACGATATAAGGCATATTTTGTTGCAAAGGGCTTTACTCAGACATATGGTGTGGACTTCTTTGAGACGTTCTCTCGTAGTCAAGCTTAACATAGTTCATTTGCTTATCTCTATAATAGTGAATTTGTTATGACCCTTATTCCAGCTCGATGTGAAGAATGCCTTCTTACATGGTGATCTTGATGAAGAGGTCTATATGGACCAACCACCCAGTTTTTCCTTGCTTCATGGTCCTCACGATATGGACCAACGTTCCCTTGTATGTCGCCTACAAAAGTCTATTTATGGTCTCAAATAGTCTCCTCGTGCCTGGTTTAATAAGTTTAATCATGCTCTTCTGGACTTTGGATTTACCCGCAGCCTGGCCGATCACTCCCTATTTATTTGTCGTCGACCCACAGGAGTTATGGTGCTAATTATCTACGTGGATGATATTGTTCTGTCGGGAGATGACACTGAAGGAATGGTGGCTGTTCAATCTTTTCTCAAATCTTGCTTCGAGATCAAGGACCTGGGGACCCTTCGGTACTTCTTGGGGATTGAAGTTCCTCGATCGAAATCGGGGGTTGTGCTTTTTCAAAGGAAATATGCTCTTAATTTTCTCTCAGAGACTGGAATGCTAGGTTGCAAACATGCTGGAACGCCTATGGATACTACTATGAAACTTATCCCTAATGATGATGCCCCTCTCTGATCGTGGAATGTATTGTTGATTGGTTGGTCGAGTTATTTATGTTACTATTACTCGTCCAGATCTATCTTATGTTGATGGGGTTGTTAGCCAGTTCATGCATACCCTTCGTACCACGCATTTGACGACAGTGTATCGGATGCTTCGGTATCTTAAGTCTGCTCCTGGGAAAGGTTTGCTTTTTCAGTAGCATGGTCATCTTCATCTTTCAGGTTACTCCGATGCTGACCGCGCTGCCAGTTTACATGATCATTGGTCCACTTCAGGGTACTGTACATTTCTTAGTGGCAATCTTGTCACCTGGAAGAGCAAGAAGCAATTAGTTGTTGCTTGATCGTTTGCCAAAGCTAAGTACAGGGCGATGACCCATGCCACATGTGAACTTGTTTCGCTTCGAACACTTGTTGGAACTTGGCTACTGTCCTTCCAACCCCATTCTTTTGCATTGTGATTATCAGGCCGCCATCCACATCGCCAGCAACCCTGTTTTTTATGAGCGTATGAAACACATTGAAATTGATTATCACTTTATTCGGGAGAAGGTGGCTAACAAGGAGATTGCTACTCCCTTTCATTCGCTTTGGAGAACAATTCGCCGATGTCCTCACCAAGTCTCTTACTTGCGATGCTCTTATCCGTATCATTGGCAAGTTGGGCATGATTAACATCTATGCTTCAACTTGAGGGGGAGTATAGGAACTGCAAGATAATGTATTTTGTTAGTGAGTGTACTCTTTTCTTTGTGCTACTCAGGAGTATGTAGTAGTCCTTTTTTCTTATAATAAAATGAGTGTGTTAGGGGTTTGAACCTAACACACAACAGTGTCTCTTTTCTAACACTCTTCTCCTTCTTCATTCCTTTTCATTTCTCCTTCTTTCCTCTTCCAATTGCACAAATCTTCTTCTACTGGAGGAACGATAGAATATTTTAGGATAAAGCTATGTTGGTTTAAATCGTTGAAAAGAGGATTTTGCATGTGATTATTAACTGTGTTGCCCAGACAATTTTCTTGATTTGCGTGGTAGCCGAGTAAAGAGGGTCACAAGTGCCGGGTCATCACATCTTTGTTGTTGCTTTTCTTTTTCTTTAAAAAAGTTGCCATTTTTCATTATTTTTTTTCAAAAGGGGGAAAGAAATGTTGTGTTTATCTGATTGGTTAAAAGTCATCTAGGATCTAAAAAGCTTTAACACCCTTGCTATAGTGGTCCAGTGAGAGCAGCCACCTAGCGATGACCATGCCAGCCCACTAAGCCTAGGAGTTTGGGCCCGAGCCTGGCTCAGGGGCTAAGCCTGTTGATACCTTTAGTATTCTTGCTATTTACCCGCCTCTTCTCCTATAAATGTGTGGAGTCTATGGACATATTGAGAAAGGAGGAAAGAGAAGAAGAAAAAGAGAAGAAAGGAGAAAGAATGATGGAAAGAGAATGAGGCTTAGTGGGGGCATTCCCTTGTTTAGTGGGAAGAAACAGAGTGTTGATCATCGATAACTTGAGAAGAAGATTTCTTATCCTTTCCAATATTTACCTGATGTGTATGGAAGATGCGAAGTCAATCGATCACCTCTTCATTCATTGTGTGTTTGCTCGAAAGGTGTGGGACCATTTCCTTGATTCTTATCACACCGCTTGGGTGATGCCAAAGTCGGTGTCAGATCTATTATGGGCTTGGCACGAAGAAGGGGTAGGAAAAGGGGGGAAAAGTTGGTGCGGAGACTAATTATTATGGTAGTTTTTTGGTTCATTTGGGGGGATCGTAATAGGCGTTGTTTTCGGAATAGGAGCTCTTTGGTCTATGGGGTCATTAGGGAAATCAAATTCAATTTTGTGGGCTTGGCTTCTTATATAATGGAAACTAGTTATGTCAATCTCTCCTCTTTCTTTGAGTTATAACAAATTCAATATTGGGGGTTGGGCTTCTTATATAAAGGCAACTAGTTCTGTCAATCTCCCCTCTTTCTTCGAGTAGTAGAGTCAGGTTGTATTCTTTTACGTTTTTGCGTGCTTCTAATAAAATTTAGTTACTAAGGGTTCACATGTCCCCACATCTCTCAAGTTATTGACATGGTTTCCAATATTTATAAGAACGCTATTAGTTACAAGTAAAAATACCCGTTACATCCAAAACCTATATGGGCCTAAGAATAGGCCTTATAACTTACCCACATTCACATTCAATAACACTCCCCTTTAAGCTTGAGTATATATATCATGAATGCCCAGCTTGAAAAAGAGATGATCATGTTGAGTATATTTGGTTAATCTTGGGACTTGACAAACAACATGCAAATTTCCATAGTTGCAACTTTCTCCTGGATGAAGTAGCAATCAACTTCGATGTGCTTAGTCCTTTCATGATAGACATGGTTGTTGGCAATGGAAGAGGTTGCTTGATTATCACATCACAGTGCAATTTCATAGGAACCTTAGCTATAAACCTGAGATTACCTATTAATGGTTTTAGCCAAATAAGCTCACATTTTGAATGGATCATTTCATTTCTTTGTATTCCGCCTTAACACTTGAACGGGCCACAACACTTTGCTTCTTATTCTTCTATGTAACAAGATTATCACCTACAAAAGTATAGTAGCCATATGTCAATCACCTATCAGATGGAGAACCAGCCCAATCTGCATAAGAATATCCTTCTACTCAATGATGACCATTCTACTTGAAGAGGATACCACGACTAGGAGCTCCCTTTAAATACCTAAGGATATGAAGCATGATCTCCATATAAGGAACTCGGAGGGCCTGGATAAACTGACTAACCACGCTGACCTGATATGTAATATCAGGTTGGGTAATTGTTAGATAAATTGATTTTTCCACAATTCGACAATATCTCCTTGTACCATCAATTATTTCACCCCGATCTACACCAAGTTTTCTATTTGTATCCATGGGAGTTTCGAAAAGCTTGGCTCTTAGAAGATCCATATCATCTAGTAAACCTATCACATATTTTTGTTGTGACATGTTGGTGCCCACCTTGAACTTGACACCCTGAATGCCTAAGAAATATTGAAGACGGCCCAAGTCCTTCGTATAGAAATTTTGCTGTAAGAATTTCTTCAACTTGTCCACACTTGTATTGTCATTGCCTGTGACAACGATGTCATCTACACATACAATTAACACTTTTTTTTTTAGATTGAAAATATATTAATAAAAAGGGAGCCAAAGCAGCCCAAAAAGAGAACAAAACACAAACAAAACAAAAAACAAAGCAAACACTAGCTATACAAAACCCCAGATAGCTATACAAAAGAATCCCAAGAATTGAGAAACACTAGCTTTACAAACAAAGAGAGAGCTAAAGTCGCTGGAGCTGGGACCCAGGGAAGGAAAGCATCGTTAGCCTAAGATGGAAAGATGAGGGATCGGTCTTCGCTAGCCCAATCCTTCAGAAGATTGCAAACTAGAGACGAGATTTGAGGAGGAGAAGACGTGTTTTGAAAATAGCATTGGTTCCTCTGAAACCAGATGACCCAGAGAGTGGCCATCAAAGCTAACCTCCAAATAGCTTTGAGGTCTTCAGCTACGTATCTCCATGCCACATAAACAACAAGTTATAAATAATCCCAAGCATCACCCACAAAATTCTAAATCTAGTTGTCAGGAAGACCCAAACTTCAGTTGCAAAGGGGTAATGCATGAACAGGTGAGGGATTGATTCTGCGTCACCATGGCAAAGAAGACAAATGTTTGGAAGAACCATGGCACGACGCTGGAGGTTGTCCACAATTATCCTTCCTCTAGCAAGAAGTCAAATGAAGACTAACACTTTTGGAGGGGCTCTATACGACTAGAAGAAGGCTAGGAAGGAAGTTTAAGTGGATGGATAACGATCCCTAATGAGATCCCAAAAGGATTTTAGAGGAGAAAATGCCTGAAGAAGAAAATGACCATGAGATAGTGTCTTCACAGTCTGGACGGGCTAAATTTCTTTCAAGAGCTTTAGGAGCTCTAAAAGCTCACTGACTTAATTATCCAAGAGGCCTCTCCTACATGGGGGACACCTGACTCTTGATTTAACATTAGAAAAGCAATCAACAATTGAAATTGAAACATTGGATGAAATCCTAGCTAAAGCCAAAAGGACAGGGGAGAGAGGCCTATCAAAAATCTATTGGTCTAGCGTCACTCTAGCCAGAATCTGATCCTTTTGCCATTGCCTAGAGAGGAGGAGATGCCCTCTCAGAATAGGCACTAGAAGTTGGCTATGGCTTTCCATATTGAGGAGGCTTTGTATAAGGAGGAAGGTTTGGAGAACCAGCCTCCCTCCTGTAAACCGTATTTGCAAGCCAATATTTTTTTTTTTCTTTCTTTTTAGCGATAAGAGTAGATTTATTGCAAAGAAGCCCAAGGTAGAATAAACAAAAAGGAAAAAGAAAAAAACTATACAACCACCCCATGTAGCTAAAGACCTCAAGAACATGAGATTTGGCTTTCTAAAAAAACTTCCTCGAGTCAGCCTGCCCTATTCCTGAAAGTTCTATTATTTCTTTCCAGCTAAATAAACCAAAGCCCTGCCAACAAAACAATATGCCACACTTTCTACCCCACCACCCCAAACAAACCTCCATGCCACGATGAAAGAAAAAGACCTATGGAACTTGGTGAGACCCACAACATATTGAATAGAGCAAGGAACTTATACCACACCTGCCTTGCAAACCTACAATGAATAAAGAGATGATCCACTGTTTCCTTATCCTGATAGCACATGAGGGACATTCGGGAGGACCATCTTCCTTTTCTTGAGATTATCAACCGTTGGAACCTTGCTACACACTGCTAGCTAAGCAAAAGCCGCCACCTTCGGGGGCACCCCATACCGCCAGACCCCTGTCGTCGGACTTATCCCACTACTAGAACCTCCCTCCAAAAACGAATAGAAGGATCTAACCGAAAATCTCCTGGATTTATCTCTCAACCACACCATAGAGTCTGATACAGATAAGACTGGCCACACCTTCTCCAAGAGAGCCAGCATAGCAACAATCTCTTCTAACACGTCATCAAGCATCTCCTACACGGCGGAGCCCAAACACAAGACTCGCCTTGGAACGAGAAGCAACTAGCCACTGCAATCCCCTCATTCGTTGCTAAACTAGCAATCCTAGGGAATGGCTCTCTCAACTTTTGATCCCCCAACCAAGAGTCTTCCCAGAACTTAATCTTCAATCCATTACCTAACAAGAAGCCCACCCCTTTCAAAACATTATTTCTGAGATGAGCCACCGCTTTCCAAACTGAGGAAGATTTGTACAAAGAGGAATCATGAGTCCACCGCCCCCCCTCACCCACCTCATACTTTCTACCCACTACCTCCTTCCAAAAAGATCCCTCGTCCACCCTGAGCCAAGATATTCCTCCACCAGATTCCACATGTAAAGCATTAGCTAGGGCCCTAATTTCGGCACCTTTTGTATAGGGCCTATAGACTTTGGACTAGCTTAGGAGATGGATTTTTTTTACGATTAGGTTGCATTGCAAAGAAAGTCCCTCCTCAATCACTCTATCTTGTCAAGGATAGATTTTGTATAATGAAATAAGGAAAGGTAGTAGGAAGATTGGACAAAGCTACTTTAATAAGGGTTAACCTGCCCTCCCAAGGATAGGTAACGACTCTTCCACGGAGATAGCTTTCGTTCCATTTTTTGAATGACAACATCCCAGAGGTGCTTAGCTCGTTTGCCAATGTATAGAGGAAGCTAGATAAGAAGGGAAAAAACCAGCTTTACATCCAAAGGCTTCTATGAAGCTAGAAAAAAAGGAGTAAGAGATGTTAATGCCCAACAACTCACTTTTGAAAAGATCAATTTTAAGGCCTAAAGTAGTTTCAAAACATCAAATAACTTTCCCTATATACACTATCGATACCGAAGCTTCCCAGAAAAGGAGAGTGTCATCCGCAAATTGAATATGGGTGATGGAAGGGCTAGAGGAGGACACTTTAAATCCGTTAAATAACCCAACCGATTCCCCTCTCCTCAACATCCTCTGCTCAACCCATCAGAAGCTATCACAAAAAGAAAAGGAGATAGAGGATCACCTTGCCTAAGGTCCCTGGAAGAACCAAAGAATCCTTTGGGAGATCCATTCACCAAGACCAAAAAGGTGGTCGAAGAAAGATGAGCTAATCCATCTCCATTTCACCGAATATTGCCAAAATGTAATCTAAGAAACCCTAATCTACATGATCAAATGCTTTTTCAATATCTAATTTGCACATCAAACCCCTTCTGTTACGAGAATCAATGCATTCATGAGTTAAGAGGGCGCAATCCAAAATCTGCCTTTTAGGTAGCAAAGCTCCTTGAGCTTCTGAGATAACATTAGTGAGAACAAGTCTAAGTCTGGAGGCAAAAATTTTGGTTGAGATTTTGTAAGGAGCTCCCAAAAGATTGATTGGCTGAAAATCTTTAAGATTAGCAGCACCTTCAATTTTAGGAATACAAGCTATGAAGGAAGCCCCCATAATAGCCTTGGATATGTTATTCGAAAGATAAAATTCCGCAAGAAATGCAGTGAGATCTTTTTTCAAAACATCCTAGAAAGTTTGGAGAAAAGCAAGAGGGGAACCATCAAGGTCAAGGGATTTGTCCCTGCCAAGAGAGAAGACCGCCAACTTCATTTCCTCTTTAGAGAAGGGGATTTTAAGGGTTGAGGCTTCCTCCCTAGAAATTTAGGGCAAATCTAAATTGTCCAACTTAGGATCTCATCCAATCATTCACAGAAAGTAAAGATGAATAAAAAGAGGTGACGTGATCTTATACCTGCCGCGGGTCTTCTATTTTGGAACCATTAACAGAGACACTAATTATCTTATTGGATCTAGCTTCGGCGCTTGCAATTGCATGGAAATATCAAGTGTTTTTATCTCCAGCTTGCAGCTAAAGAGCCCTTGATCTTTGCCTCCACTCAATTTCCTGCTGATAAGAGGCTCTGGAGTAATCTTCTTTGTGTGAATCTCTAAGGATCTATCTTCTTCCGAAAGGGGGGAAGATTCTTCCTGCAAATTCAAACTTTGAATGGCCGCTATGGAGTTGGGAACAAAAGCTTCGAGCACGACTTGAGTATCTTTCCTCCAAGAGAGAAGGTTAGACATTAAGCATTCAAGTTTTTTACTCAATATGAAGCTTGGGCTACCAGAAACAAAAAAACGAGGACCACTAGTTAGTAATCTTAGTTTAAAAGCATTTAATTTCTAACCAAGAGAGTTCAAATTTGAAGTGCTTGGGCC
Source organism: Liriodendron chinense (assembly GCA_003013855.2). Taxonomy (NCBI): domain Eukaryota; kingdom Viridiplantae; phylum Streptophyta; class Magnoliopsida; order Magnoliales; family Magnoliaceae; genus Liriodendron; species Liriodendron chinense. Next base: position 438,099 of record ML058572.1, read on the forward strand.
CCCAGCTTTCCTTGACCAAGTCCGGGAGAAGATGGCAATGGTCTAAGACAAGCTGAGGAAGGCATCGCTGGAAGATAACAAGAAAAGCATTCAATCAACCAGGGGAACAAGAAATTGATCCAGATGAGAAAGAATAGTTGGCTTGTCTCACTTTGCTAAACAAAAATAGAATGGTAGGCCTAGTACGTTTCATCCTAAACTAGTAAACTTGAATATCGCTTTATTGAACTTGTCAAATTAAGCTCTTGAAAACTAATTCAACTCATAAATTGATTTCTTAAGACACAATACCTTATTTGACTCTCCCTGAGCAACAAATCAAAATAGTTGCTCCATGTAAACTTCTTCAACCATATTTCCATGAAGAAAAGTATTTTTCACATCAAGTTGATACGAGGGCCAATTCAAATTTGCAACAATGGAAATAACTACTCGCACTAAATGAAGCTTTGTCACAAGAGAGGTCTATGATTAGTCGACTCCAAGGGTTTAAGAGTATTCTTTAGCAACTAATTGAGTTTTTAAATGATCCAATGAACCATTAGGATTGTATTTTACCGTATACGCTAATCTGCGTCCAACCGCACGCTTTTCAGGAGGTAATTTGTTTAACGTCCAAGTTTGATTATGATAAAGTGCAATCGTTTCTTCTTCCATAGCTCATTTCCACCCATCACAACTTGAGCCTCCTGAAAAGAATGGAGAATGGACACAAACAATAGAGACAAAGGAAATTGTCAAAATGATGGAGATAAACCATGAACAAAACAAAGTTGGAAATGGGATGCTGTGTACATAAATGATACCCTTACGAAGAGCAATGGATAGATTATTTTCATCTGATGGTGGAGGCAAGGATTCAAAAGAAACATGATCTTCCGATGGATTACTTTCATCTAACCATATGTACTCTATTTCCATGTTTGAGATGTTTGGAGTAAACTTGCAAAGGTTGATCTATACATTGCATAGACATCTCCCCAACTCTAATGGTAATATCTGGTATAATGGGAAGGGTAGTTATGGAGCTCTCTTCAATCTGTAAAGACTTTCTTTCCTTGGAGGAATATGGAGTTTGTCCGTAAAATTTGACATCGGTTGACACAACGTCTCCAGGAGACGGGGTTATAACATTTGTATTTGCGTTGGGTAAGGGGGTATCCAAGAAAGATGCTCTTGATAGCCTTGGTTCAAAATTGTTATGAACATGATCAAGCTTATGCATAAAACATACATGACCAAACACCTTGGGAGGAATGAAAGGTATGAATTAAACTTCATGAGATAAATATTCTCTAGCATTATCTAAATGTAGAACACAAACTCTAGAATTGAATTGAGTTTGTACTTTCATATGAAATTTTTTAAAACAAGAAAGCACTTCTGATCAATCTTTCATCAAATATAGCCATGTCTTATGAGAATAATCAGCCATAAAAACAACAAAGTACACCCACACAGGGTTTGGGTGAATGGCTAGTGTTGTGGGTTTGTTCCCCACAGACGTAAGTTCGATTCACCTAGGGATTACCTGATGCACATGGTTTGTGGGTGATTGTGTGCATCTGCAGGGATTAGTCCCGCCTTAAAAGGGGGCAGGGACACCTCGTCGTCACAAAAAAAAAGTACTTGAAAATAGATAAACCGATAAGATGAATTATACTCTAAATATCAGAATGTACAAAATAAAAAAGGTTTATTACTTCTCTTGTCTAGATGAGGAAGAAAAGATACTCTTATGTTGTTTACTCAACTCACAGGCCTCACACTCTTACCTCGATACATGTGACAACGATAGGACTAGACTCTTCAAACTACTTAAAGAGGGATGACCAAGCTTGAAATGTTAGTGATGAGGAGAGATGTATGTCCATAATGCAGTTTCAATTATTCTACGATTGAGGTAATGGAGTCTATTTGCTTCATGTCCTCCACCAATCATCCTCCCCATCTTTAGATCCTGGAATGATCCTTCAGCAGTCTGGTATATTCTTCCTTGGATAGTGTCATTGCATCACCTGAAGTACTGGCTCGGAAGTGGAGGAGATAGGCTTGGAGAGATGACTCATAGTGCCTTCATTAGAGGAACAAACCTTTTTCACTTGAGCAGGTTTAACAATAATATGCCAACACATCTGTTGTGTGGATACTGAGACCACAATGAGTACATTGTTGATTGCCATGGCCATGGCAATGGCTACCACTAAAATCCATACCATGGCCTCCCAATTATTTTGACCTCCAAAGTGATCTTCCCCTGTATCTTTCCCACCAACATGGTCACTAGGACCACAACTACCACCATGACTTTCCTCCCTTCTTTACCAAATGTAGACATAAATGCAGAAAGATCTGACGAAGATGAACTTTGCACACTAACCACGTGCTGAATGTGAGCAAAAGCCTTATTAGTAGACAGGATCTCGCTACCTTCAAGAATCTGAGCTCGGACAGGCTCCAACTTGAGACGAAAGCTGGAGGGGAATTTGGCAACATGGAATTCCTCCCCCTGCCATCGCATAGTCTCATAATCTGTAGATAGGGGCTGGTATATGTTTAATTCCTCCCACGTGCCTTGCAAGATTGAATAATTCTATCCAAAACTAATCTTCTTAAAGAACGCAAATACTCTGAATTTAACTTGGATTAACTCGTAGATCCGAGTTAAATTCTTTGAATACATTTCATTAAGGTTGTCCCAAATTTCTTATGTTGTCTTGAAAAAGATAACATTTGCACTACTTTGAGGCTCCATACTATTCCATGACAAATCCATAATTTGGGAATCCTCTAGCATCCAATCTTTTTACTCTATTGAACTTTCGTTAGGGTTGGAAGAAGTCAAATATTTTAATTCCCTTTTACCCGTTAGGACTACCTCTATTGATGTGGCCCACTATAAGTGATTTGCCCCGTTGAGTTTAGTCGATGTAATCCGAAGGTTCATTGACTCAAATAGAGACAAAAGACTCTTAGCTTCATTCTTGACATCCATTGATTAAGGAGAAATCAAATCCCCAAGGAGGAACAAATAACTTTAACTTGCTCCGCATGTATTTCAGAAACCGATGTATATCAACAAACATGATTACTTGATGAAACTTCTTATTTCAACACCTTCACGCGCACATTGATTCTTTAACCCTTGTAATGCTTACCTTCAACGCATTTTTTTTTCCATCTCAAATTTGAACACAAATCTGGCCATAAACACATGATGCCTCGATTTTGTCTATCATGATGGATCTATATAAAAGTGGCCCTCACACACATAGATGACATGATTACTCGGCCCACCATTTGGTGGTTGAGAGAGATTTGAGTGGGTCAGCCCTCTACAACCTTAAATTTTCACCTCAAAACAGTAAAAAGAAAGAAAAGAGAAAAAATGTTGAAGAAGGAAGAGATTGATGCCTCGATCAATTTTTCTCTGATACCATGTGGACCTGATTGAGAAAAGAGGAAAGAGAAGAAAAAGAGAAGAAAGGAGGAGAGAATGGATTAGGGTTCACATTTCCCCACCTTTTTCAATTCTATTAATATGATTTTCAAGATTTACAAAAATACCTTAATAACAAAAGAAAAAAGTACCCATTACGTCTGAAACCTAGATTTTTTTTCTTTCTAACACACACTCACACCCTACACACACCCACGCACTCACACCACAATGGCTTTTTTATACTACAATGGGTACTTGAACCCATGACCACTTGTTGAAACTCTTGTGAGTCTGCCACTAAGGCATGAGTAAGGACCCCATCCGAAACCTAGATGAACCTAAGAATGGGCCATATAACTGTCTACATTCATATTTGATAACAAAATGAACTGTTGTGTTCAATTTGCATAAGATAATTTTTTGCTTTTCGTTTTTCTAAATTCTACAATGATATCATTTTAATGATATACGCATCGCGTGCAGCACATTCCAGTGGTATTGCTACTACCATAAGCTACGGTGGTATTGGAATGTGCTGGGATCCATGTGATGTTTGCACAAAATCCAACCCGTCCATCAGATGCTTCTCCTCGTCCTACTGCTGGAGCCCAAAAACCAGGCTGATCCATAATCAGGTGGGGCACACCATGGAACAATTTGAAAGGGCACGCCTATTGTTGATTTCCATGGGGGCCCCACCATATTGTGTATAGAAAATTCAGGCCATTCAGACCCTTTACTTGCCTGGAAAAAGTGTCAGGCTAAAAATCAGCCATTTTTGCAACTTAGGCCGGCCCAATGAATATAAATGGCGTACGTACCTGCCAAGTTGTTTTCTAAGCTATGGCCCAACTGATTCACGTATGGAGATGACTTTTGGGCCCTGGGAGTAAGTTCAGGTGAAGCATCAGATGAGCGTCTTGGATTTCATTCATGATTCAAATGGGCCCCACATCAACCCAGTACCACTGGAGTATGGCCCCAAATAGAAACAAGCAATGGGTGTTAATGTGCTTTGAATGGAACTAACCTGGTTTGGCGTGCAATCCAGGTGAAATGTGCTCAAGTCCTCCTTGAAGCTGGAGCGACGGTCGATGCATTGGACAAAAACAAAAACACAGCCCTTCACTACGCTGCTGGTTATGGTAGGAAGGAGTGCGTGGCGCTTCTATTGGAGAATGGTGCAGCCGTGTGAGTTGCCGTGACCTTTCCTCTGTCATCACATTTACCCATCTCATTTCCAACTTTTCATCCGAGTTGTGGTTGTCATGCAGGACTCTTCAGAACTTAGATGGGAAGACACCCATTGATGTTGCCAAGCTGAACAACCAGCAGGAGGCATTGAAGCTGCTTGAGAAGCAAGCTTTCCTGTAACTCACCCAGATTGACTGGTGCATGGGCCCCTCGTTAAATGAACGGCAATGGAAAGTGGCTCACAGAGCACCTTCACCACATAATCGAGAAAAGGGACAACCAACAGAGTCCTGGAAGATGGGTTGGCCAAATAACATGCAAGCACTTCTATGGATTCCATTGAGATTCCTTGCCTTCATGAGCTACCACCTTTTCAAAGTTCTGTTCAGGGAAAACAGCAAGAATACGCTAAAGGATTTTCTTTTCGAATATTAAAGTGGTATCGGTAACTTATTATTCAATCATATGATGCTGGTTTGGTTATTTTTATTCTTATAGGGTTCGTTCGCAAGGTTGTAATGAGCTGGCATTGTTGGTGGACTTGGGTGAGAGACTGGAAGTTGGTTGCGGTTAACAATACTGTGCACTGTTAGGACCGGTGCCATCTCCTTGTTTTGGAGCTTTGATTTCAATATCTATGGTTATTTTTTCGGTTCGGTTCTATTTGTAAATTCTTCTCAGGGCCTGCTAGTAGAGGTGATTTGATCTGGGTCGGAAGGCATCAACAGTGATGCCAAGCGAGGTTAAGAGTCTCCTCCTCTTACCTTTTCCCCAGAGGGATACTGTTGGGGAGGTTTGAAAATGCAGCTGGCCTTGGAAGTAAATCTTGGATAAGATTGGAGACCTCTTCATCATATCATACTACAGATGTTACCATGAATCTGATCATGATCTAGATCCTCCATGATCATACTACAGGTTGGGCCACACTAATCCGGGCAAAGTCAAGCTAAAATGATTACATTATGGGTTGGGCTGGGCCTGGTGAAACTGAAATTATCATACTTTGGGGTCGTGGGACCCACCCTAATGTTTCTGTTTTGAGCCCTTGCCCAGTCTGAATTGGTCGGGAATGGCTTGTTGGGCTAGGCGGGCTGCCCTGTCCCATTGCCATCTGGTTGTTGTTCACATAAGGCTGAGCTCTGTCAGCCCTAGTGTAATGTGTGTTGGACATCCCGTCCATCAATTAGATGCACCCTTCCATGGTGGGCCATGGGTTTAAAAATCAGGCCAATAGATGACTTGGTGGGCCATACTCTAGTAGACAGTTGCAAGTGGATGGCCATCCTTCCATGATTGTTTATAGGGCCCTGCTAAGATGTTGTTCAGACATCTAACCCATCCGTTGTCTCATTTGGATGAGTGGTCACCTAAAAGTTTAGGTTATTCCAAAACTCAAGTGGGCTCCACTAAGTGGTTTTACATGTTTTTACGCGTGATTTTACATGGTTTTAGATTGTGTAACCCACTTGAGTTTCAGATGAAATTGATGTTTGGGACATCCCATAACCTAGATGGACGCACCAAATGCATGTGGATGTCCAACACAATGGTGGGGCCCTCAGAGCTCAACCTCATGGGAAGCTCAGAGAGAGAGAGAGGGAGAGAGAGACATATGCGTCTCCTGTACGTGGATGGCTCTAGTGTCTTTCTTAGCCCTATGCTCTATCCCAAGGGGGATATTTGGCTCTCATCCACTCCATCTAAGATGATCGGAAAGAGATGTTCTAGTTTTAAGGAACAACATCAAGAAGAGAAAAATAAAGTTCATCGGTCCCAAAAACCTGAGATATCTAAACAGGGATTCGTAAGGTTATAAAATAAAGTTCATCGGTCCCAAAAAATAAAAGTTCATCAAGAAGGAATTGAGTTTTGGGTTTTTCCTTTTCTAGAAACCCGAGATATCTAAACAGGGACTCGTAAGGTTATAAAATATAAAATTCAGTTTTCTAAAACTTTTATTTTTCCACTGTGTTTCAATAAACCCAAAAACATTAGGGTGGAAAATGGGCTTGGACTGGCCTAGCCCGAGTTCAACCTACTTTTGGCTCGATTTGGATGGAGCCTCAAGGCTCAATGGTTGGAACTTGAGACTGGGTTTGGAGCCTGATACTAATTGGGATGGATATGGGCTTGCACCCAACAAGCAGACATGGACCAGCCTAACTAATTTAACACTAGGTGGGCTACATTTTTCAATAACGTGCCTGTGCTGTCTTGTACCGATTTGGCACCCTTGTGAGCTGGGCTGGTAATGGACTGTGGTCCCTAGCATGGGTTGGTCTCGCACATTCTTCATGCTGGCCCAATTCTACCCTGCTTTATACAATGAAAAAATAACAGAGGAAGTAGTTTCTTAGGGGGGCGTTTGGATCGGAAGTTACTTAAGATAAGCTACTTATTAAACTGCTATAACTAGCTTATCTTGATTTCTACTTATTAAACTGAAGTGATTAAGTAAATTTAAATAAAAAAGCTACCTATAATTGATCATAAACCAAAGTTACCTATCTACTGCTTTAAGTAGAAAAAGTAGCTTATTAGGTGGTATCCAAACGGGCCCTAATGAGGCTGCTGTTGTCAACTAATCATAGCTAGGTGCATTGAGAACCTCTTTCACAGTAGATTTAATGCTATTGGACATGGACCACTTAACCCAAACTAAAAAGGGTCCTAAAACCCCCTATATCTTAAAGTTGTTAGATTCAATGTAGTTGTATGGGATGGTCCTTTGTATGGCCTCTATAAGGTGCCTCCCTGGACCATAGTTCTAAAACTTGGTGGCTCACCTCAAAACCTGAGTCAATTCTGACTTGATGAGATTTCAAGCCAAGTCACCATCAAACTCCAGTGTGAGAGTGGCCTGGTCTCAACTTAGCATGACTCGTCGAGGCAACTCAATAATTCGGTCAACTTAACAAGACTTGCCGGCAGGGCTATTTAATATTTCAATTTTCAATTTTATTTCATCCCTCACAGATAGTAAAATATGTATAAAAATCATTAAATTAATTAATTACATATCAATTGCAGTCAAGTAAAGACTCATCTTAGTCTTTGAGTCAACCTGACCCGGCCGAACGTCCAGTTGAGTCTTCAAATTCAAAGCCCGAGTCTTCTCGTCAGCCCGACCCAGCCAAATACGGAGTCGAGTGGAGTTTTTGAGGTTTTTGAACTATGCCGTGGACGCCGACCAGAGACCACTGTGTCATGTGTTTGAGGTGATGGGGGTGGGAGTGGAGGATTGCAAGGTGGAGGGTTAGAGTGGGGTCTGTTCTATCCACTTCCCTTAGCCTTCCTCTGTGAGAGTTTAACATTCCAAAGAGTCTTTGGAATCCTGTTATAAACATACAGAAAGGGATCTCTCTCAATGGAACAGCTGATATCTCCTTTGTAACTGGCATCACCTTAACCAAAGCTTTGTCCAACCTTCTAAGTGACGGGGTTTTCCTCCTCATGATCTGAGGGGAGATTGTGCAGAAATAGGGTCTTACAACCGGTCGCCCGCCTTGGCTGACCGGTCGAATATTGGCCTGCACAAAAGCTTTGCATACGGTACTATTTTAGGTCCATCATGACCGGTTGCACGACTGGTCTGGGCCATCCATGACTGGTCGAATTATGGTGTTTCTCTTATATTGCTCGCTGGACAGATTTGAGTCGGTCACGATGAATCGGCCACCCTAGGCGACCGGTCAGTTACGCATGTAGACTGCTATACAGAGTTTCCTAATATAACTCTCTCTCTTGCATATGGTTATATAATGACTTCTAATTCAAGATTAGGGCATCATAATAGTAAGTTTACACATTCAAGTTGAGAGAGAAAAAGAAAAAGAGAGGAAGAGAGAGAGAGAAGAAGCCTGTGAAGAGGGGATTTCTGCTCGAGACGATTAATCCACGTTGCAGTTGACGTCTCAGGTTCTTCCGCGTCCTCATATCCGGTGAGATCTCTCAATTTCTAGTTCTTTTTTATTGTTATCCACTCCTGCGTGGGTAAAGAAGATTGAATCCAAGCAGGGGTGTGCTTGTGATCACTGTGTAAACGTTTCATTTCATAGTGGATTGTTGCTCTGGACAAGGTCCCGTGGATTTTAGCTCTATTAAGGGTTCTCCATGTAAAAATCTTGTATTCGTGTAGTTGATGATTTGATTGTGTTTATTGTATTATCATATCACGTAATTCACATAGTTTGAGTGTGAGATCCTAAAGTTTTGTGCAACACTAAGGGTCTATTTAATATTTCATTTGAGTTAAAATTATAATTAAGTTTTAGAGATATTGGTTGTTGGTTATCAAAATTATTTTTCTTCCTTACCAAAAAGAGACTATCTCTATTGCTTAATTACAATCAACAAGTATGAAATGTACTCCTTTTTATGCATCTATCAAACAAACCCTTTTTTTTTCTTCTTCTTTTCATGCCACCTTTTCATTGCCTAATGAGTGTGATTTAGATATTATTATTGTTAAACATACAAAAAAAGGAATCTTTCTTAATGGAAGAGTCCATATCTCTTTTAAGTCGCACCGGCTTAGTAAAAGCAGCCATATCTAAACTTTAGGGCCCGTTTGAAAGAAGGAAAAGAAAGGAAAATGAAGCACCTTTCTCATCACTGGACATTTCACCATGCTTAGCAAAGAAAATGGAGATATATTGACATAATCTGGCAATGTGATGGACAACACACAGGTAGTTGGAAATTATTCAGAAATTACTTGCGTGGCATACAACTAATTCAAACTGAACTGTCCAAATTACGGGCACCAGTTTAGATGTATCATGAACCAAAAATCACTCACATTTGAAATATTAGATTGCTGGACATATAGAAATGAAAAGTATTGAATGGTCTCATATATATATATATATATATATAGAGGGAAAATGTACTATGTGGTCGACCTCATGGGGAGTTCCCATAAGGTCGAGCTGTGTGGCCCCACTATGATGGTGATGAGCATCCACTCCATTAGTCAGATGCACCATTAGATAGTGGCCCATGGGACTAAAAATCAGGCCAATCCATGACTTCTGTGCACCACACCATAGACAACAGTTAAGAGTGAATATCCACCCATTGAAACCTTATGACTGTTTATAGGATGAAATGAGATGTGGTTAAGAAATCCAGCCCATAAATTGTGTGTGTCCCACTTAAACAAGAGTTCACACCAAGTTTCAACCGTATCTAAAACTCAGGTAGGCCCGAACAAGTGCTTTTAAATGCTGTAGGCATGATTTTACATTGCTTCAGTTGGTATGGCCCACTTGAGTTCCCGATACAGCTGATTTTTGGGATATACCATAACCAATAGGGGATCCATCAAATGCATGGTGTGGATGTCTGATATACATCACAATGGGGCCCACACAGCTCAACCTCATGGGAACTTCCCATGAGGTGGACCGCATAGTATATATATATATATATATATATATATATATATATATATATATATATATATATATATATTTGTTCAATCAACCTGATTTTTTATACTGTTAACTTCACGGCAATGGGTTCCACAATTTAATCCATTTAATTTGGGTAAATATATAAACATGTACTACTGCGTGCCTGTACATCAAGCGTCATACACTTCTCATGCACGAGACACGACATTGTCTCACATATCCAAGATTTCCATATGCTATTTAAACAAAACTCCTAAAGGCAGATCCATGGAAATCCATGCTTCAACGGTGCTCATGAAATTTACCATTGGATGACTTGCATTTTCTTTTATTTTCCATCAAATCAAATGGCGCTTTAACTTTTCATGCCACTTTTTGTTGCTTCGCCATCCATTTTCTTTTCTTTTCTTTTCCATCAAATCAAATGGCCCTTGTGACTTTTCATGCCACTTTTTTGTTGCTTTAGCGTGGCGAAGCAACTAGAGAGAATCCAAAACGACTTTCTAAGCATGGTGCTAGAAGCACTTACCATTGGATATGGGCCTGTGGGCCCACTTGTGGGAAACCACTAGTGGGTGGGTCCCACACATCTTTCTCACTACTTCTCTTATTCTGGACACTGTTTCGAATATGAACTTTAGATTAGAAAATATAAATTTGAACTTCAAATATGGATGAGGGAGAGCTAAGACAGGAATAAGCCTCATCTCGTCCACACTCATCCATCATCTCTCGATCCCTCATTTTACCTACACAGGAAGATATCCCTCATAAAGGCATCCAACTAAGAGGTAATCCTAAAGAAAAAAAAAGATGAAAAAGAGTTTATACCCAAAGTCGTCCATCTAGCCCACCTCATAGACAATCATTGATCATAATTCAAGGGCCATCTTCATCAAAGAATCATTGATCATAATTCAGGGGCCATCTTCATCGAAGAATCAAAGTGATTAGATCCTCTCTGCTCCCGTAGTGGTTAGGTGGACCTCTAGTCAATTCACCATTCATCTTCAGCTTTTGAGAAGGTCCCAAGATCGTGTAGATGGTCAGATCCTGTGAGCCCATCCTTTTTTTAAGTCTCATGAATTCAGATCTACTCGTGAAGCCGTGGTGTCGCTTTGTCAAGGAAATTGACAACCTACACGGATGAGGAAACTAAAATGGGGTGCAAACTCTAAAAGAAGAAGTTTTGTAGACATCACAAAGGGATGATATTGTCAAAACCTGTCTTTAGGGCCCACACCCAATATTTATGGGGTGCAAGATGCACACTAGGATTGGCCTCATTTAAGGAAAGCAGTTACTATGGGAAGTTCCTAGGTGGGGACTACTAACATGCGTGCACGGAAAAGCGGGCATGTCAGCTTGCACGGGTGTCTGTTAACTAGCTAGAATTTGGACCCTGCTTATATAGCCTAGAGTTCTCAAACAGACCAGGAGGAAAAAAAAATTGAAAAGGATAGAATCCACTTTGTTTTGTGTGACCCCTTGTATCATCAGCAAGGTTTAAATGGGTGTATAAGGTATTACAGCAGCGTTCGCCACTGATATGGCGCTATATATCGCCCCACATTACTGTTCCAGGCCGATACAAGCTCATACAACCATTGATGATGTGGGTATGTATTGAGTGATACTTACTGGTTTGGAATAATACTTTAAACCTTGATCAGAAGAGATTGTATAAACAGAGCATACTGTTATGACAGGGTTGTATCATTCAAGAACGATACTTTTATGCATACAAGCAATATATACTGGTTTGGAACTATGCTTTAACCTTGATCAGCAGCGATTGTATAAACAGCACATACCACTAAACATGGTCGTCTTCTTAATCCACAAAAATCACATAATGTAAGAACAAATTCACCTCCATAGATAACAATAACAGATTATTTCAAAGTTATTGAAGGGCTACACCAATTTGGTTATTTGGATCGTTGACAACTCACTGTGAGACTAAACATTTCAAATGACGAGGAATTATACAATATGCGCCAGACCTCCTTGCAACTATTTTCAAGTGGGGCCATGATTCAGTGATCTTGACTATTTCTATTGAAAGATCAATGGTCTGGACTGCCAACAAATTGGCCCTGCTTGTCAGAATTTAAAGCCTGCATATACCGTGCAAAGATGCACCATGTATGGTATAATTACTCTAAAAAGAATACCTGCTCCTTTTAATACATGTCGAGTGCACCTTCCTAGGAGATGGGAAAAGAGGGGGTAAAAATCAAAACTAAAGGAATGATATTCTTACAGATTCTGAAGAACAACAGCTCGTCTTTCACAAGGTTGGCAGCCAGTAGGTCCTCTTTCCCTCCTAACTGTCCATTTACATATCACAATCCCAACATGGCATGACAATCAGACAATCTCATCTCTCAAGGTTTCCAAGGCGCCGGAGGTGGTGGAGGAGTTGGAAACATTGGTGGAATTGCAGAGAATATGGTGTTCTTGTCGATACCGGTTTTGTCGCCCTGACAAAGACACCAATGCAGCTACTAGACCGGCATTGCCTGCAAGCGTTGGCTCTGTATAGTTGTAGTTAGTACGGACATCTCGGAACCCATCATGCCTGTCGGGACCCTGCAACCATGGCTCCAACGATGGTGTTGGGATTTGGCTTCTTGCTGTCTCTCCACTTCCATCCTCCTTTACATGTATACCGAACCCTGTTCTTTGGAATCGAGGCGCCACGATGATGGACATGTTTCGGGAAGTGATTACCAAAACCCACGACGTAGCTCATCTTCCTAGGATTTTTACCGAGAATGTAATCAAGCTGTCAAAATCAGAACTTCCAATCAGTGTCCGAAAATCGTGTGAAAGACAGCAGAGGACTGGATTCAATCAAGCTGTAAGATTAATTTAACTTTACAAAACCAATAGAAGAAATAGAAGATACTTGGATCAACAAAAAAGATATGGGAATCCACTTGGGCATTCAGCAAGTCTTGTTGCATCAACCAAGTCATCGAGTTGACCCAACGACTCTCTGCAAGTCACACCCAGTGCTGAGTTTTCCAGCGACTCGGCTTGAAATCTTGCCGAGTCGAATTGACTCGTCTCAAGCCAAGTCAACAAGTTTTAGAACTATGCTCCATGCAAATTTGAGAAAGAAAAAAGTAGTCTCAGCATATTTCATTTCAGCAACCATCAGTCCCCTAATGCTCGTGCAAACTTATGCAACTCCATGCATGAATGAACGGTTCATCTATATGAGAAAGCATACCTGGGTCCTGGCGAAATTACGAAGGTACTCTGTGGGGAAGAAATTTGGCCCGCAATACCATCCTGGTGTATCAGCAGACTCAAGATAATCACTGTAAACAGAAGCAAGGAAAGCCGCATTGACTATATACTGGAGTGGCTGAGGCCTTCCATGGTTCAGTTGTATCAAACCTCCTGCATGCCCGATCTGGATAGTGAGATTCCGAATTTTACATGAGGATAAGAAATTGAGAAACAAATGCTGGCAAACCTCTTGTTCGGTTGAAGCTGTTAAAGTCCGGTAAGAATGAGCACATGATAATGTTGGTCTGATTGTGAAAAGTCCTCAAAATTTCTTCATAAGGGTATCCAGGACTCAAGTATAGTCTCAACCTACTCAGAAGGACCTGATGGCAAAAGAACAAGGACAACAACAAGCTTGTCATAGGAGTGAACAAAAGCCTTTAGATTTGTCAATGTGTGCCATTTTTGAGGTTACCGTTGAAAAGTGGATTCAATCAACGGGAATGGTCAGACAATCTCCCCAGCATGCTGTCAACCAATATTACTAGATATAAAACCATGGCTGCATTTGCCACATTTTGCATGTGTTCCACCCTCATCTTCAAGAGCCCCACACATGCCACCATCCATCTTCAAGCAGCCGCATGTGCCGTTCAAATAACGGATACTTGAGATAAAACCATGGCAGCATTTGCTACATTTTGCACATGTGCCACCCTCATCTTCGAGAGCACTATCCATCTTCAAGCAGCCCACACGTGCCACTATGCCACATGTGCTGTTCGAAACCAATACTACTCGGTATAAAACCATGGCATTGGCAGCATTTGCCACATTTGCACATGTGCCACTGTCATCTTCAAGAACCCCATACATACCACCATCCATCTTCAAGTACCACTGTGCCACATGGGCAAAATGTGCCATTGTCCATCTTCATGGGCCCTCCATGTGCCAATGTGCCATGATCCATCTCCATGTGCCCCATGTGCCACACCTCATCTTCTAGTTTCCCTACCCCTTCAATCTTCAAACAATTTTTTCAAGGAAAATCCTGTTTTGCCAAACAATAGCTTTAAAAATGGAAGAAATTTTTCCAGGAAAATCGTCTTGACAAACAATCAAGAGGGGAAACAACTCCTTTCCAACAGTTTTTTTGGAAATAGAAGCTCTGATATTTTTCTTCACAAATACAAATAGACCTTAAAGCTTCTAGCTAAAGTTGAAAACTTAAAATTGAGTATTGTTCCAAGTTTTGGGTTGCTTCGAACTTGGCTCCTTCCAGTTGAATTTCTAGGTTCTAGATTTTAGTTATGCGCGCGCGCGCGCACACACACACACACATCTATAATAAATGCTACTAAAGAGGAGTTATATGCATGCTCTGCTGCTTACTTGAGCTCCAGCAAGCTTGTTGTCCCAGCTGAGCACCCCGTAATCTGGGCCAGCCCAGAAGGCACCAGCATGTTTGGCCATGGTAGGGTTAGTAGCCAGTTGGAGGTAGGAAGAATTGCCAGTAGCGTAATATAACCATGCTGCACCCCACACATACTCATCCCAGTAACTAGTGGAATTATAGAAAAGGGACGGATCGGAGCCTCTTGGACTATATCTGCCTCGTTGGTCCCTTGAAAACTTGAAGAGTGTTCTGGCACCATGGACAAGCTTCTGCGAGTACGTCTTGCTGTCCTTGAAAACAATGGACGCAGCAGCTAAAGCAGCTGCCATTTCAGCAGCAAGATCCGAACAGCCATGGCACTCATATACAGGCCGTTGGTAGTCGATGTCCTCTGGCCTCATCCAACAGTAATGGTCATTAGGGTTAACTCCCCCTGAAGTGTCACCTACACCAACCTGCAAGAATGGAAATTAGATCAGTCCCAGATGTGTACTTAGCAATCATGGCATCACAAACATGCAGAATATGTTAGAAGTAATTTGGCTCCTCTTCCAACAGGTAACCGAGTAAAGGATTCTTAGAAAGGGCCTGTTTTGGACACACTTCCTCAAAAGGGGATTTCTGAAAAAAAGGGGGTTTCGAGCCTACTTTATCGGTTGACTCAGCCCACTTTCTGGTCAACTCAGCAAACCAATATGATGGTTTTTGCCGAGTGGGAGATGAGATGAGGGAAATCACAACATTAACTATCGTTTGGATCAAAACAGCGTTTAGGCCTCAAACACACCTTCAAAACAGGCACTAAAAGGACAGACAAACAAAATCTTTGAAATTACCTGTGCAGCAATCTTGTCAATGGTGTCAGCAGAGGAATTGAATGTCTTGAGAAGGTAATCTGTCCCCCATTTGATGATTTCCTTGACATGGTTCAGTTCCCCAGCAGCTTCATACTTAGCACTGTACTCAATCACACTCCAACTCAACATGGTCATGGCAAAAGATTGAGGAAAGTTGAACTTGATCGCATCTCCAGCATCATAAAATCCCCCCACCAGATTCTTATTAACAGAGTTATCGGATAGTCCATCTTTCATACAGGACTTCCCCCTCCAGGTAACATTGTTATGTTTCGGGAGTGGCCCAGCTGTAAGTTTTGAAAGAAATGAAATGGGAAATACAATCAGGTGGATGGAAAACATAATTCAGATTGCCATTATATGTAGCACTTTTAGTCAATAACAGAAGATGTAGAGATCTCGCTAATGGCCCACAGTTCCTTCAAAATTTACAAAGACAGCAATCTTACTAATAGAAAAATCACTACAAAGAAAGCACACAGCAAACTATCTAGTATTTTCTTCTCCAAGACCTAGAAATCGCCCATTTATCTTTTTTGGTAAAACATGAAACAACAGCCCATAGCTCAATCAGCAGTGTAATGAAACTCCATTTTTTCACATACTAACTATTCCAAACATGCAAAATAAACAGGGGATTCATACAAATGACTACTCTTTACGTTCAATACTGGACAGACACTTTTAGTTCACAGGTTCCATCAGGAAATTCACCACAAAAGTGCATGAACAGCAAACAATGTGAGATCTCAGCAGAATTCTCAGATTAGAGCAAACAGGATTGCTGGTTACATTGTCATATTGTGATAATGCCAATTACAATGCCATATTCTCAGCCATTTTTTGCACCAACATGTCACATATGTAAACTATCTGGCTCACACAGAAAGGGGGCAATGCCGCGTTGTCACCTGATAAAAAAGTCTGGCCGATCCATGTGTTGTCTGGGTAGCAATAGTATACTGAGTCATGCCAACGGCTGCCACCAATTTTGGCATCAGCATATAGACATAATTTTCTTCAGGAAGGCACTCGTGTACCTCGTGTACATACCTACTGGGATCACTTTCTCTAATGTGGGAAAACAATTTAATTTGAATGAAATCCAACCCGTCTATCAGATGCATCACCCTGTTTTAGCCTTGATCCCAAAAATCAGGCTGACTTGACACAGGTGAGCCACCCAAGTAACTCTAAATTCATGTGGTATGGCTCACCTGACTTTTGGAATACTGAATTTTTTCGGGAAATTGTGCATCCTAATAAAACAAATCCTATTAACGGATTGGATGGCATATAAACAAAACTACTGGTGGGGTGTCCCATTCCTCTTTTTTCCTTGGGTTCCAAGGTTAACAAGGTGCAGTGTACCTTATGGACAGGGTGGATCTCATGAGAGTTCCACTCAAGTGGCTCTTGGTGCACGAGGTACACTAGCATGTCTCATTTTTTTTCACCATGTGATCATCAGTGTGTCCCACCTTTATCACAAATCGGATATTCTACAAAAGGGGCAACATCCTAGCAGAAAAAAAAGGACAGGCAATCCATGTGATAAACTCTCTCTCTCTCTCTCTCTCTCTCTCTCTCTCTCTCTCTCTCTCTTTTTGGAGGCAGTTTCTCTTAATCAGCCAGTTGCCAGATCCAGATGTGAATTGAATTGGACCCATTCCAGCCCAACTAATTTGTCTTTATAACATCATAAACAATCAATTCAAAAGATAGCAGATTCAAGAAAATGAATTGAAAGGAGAAGGTATACTAGACTACTAGCGCAGCTCATTTTTTCTCACCATGTGATCATCACGGTGTGGCCCACCATTTTCACAGATCAGAAATTCTACACGGGCTACATGTTGACAGTAAAAAGGAAAACTGGCAAGCGCTGTATGTGATCAATTCTCATTTTATTGTATCCCCCAACTAATTTATCTTTACAATATTATCAACACACAATTCAAAAGATCGCATATTCAAGAAAATGAATTGAAAGGAGGAGGTATGCTAGCACGGCTCCTTTTTTTTTTCACCAAGTGATCATCATGGTGTAGCCCTCCATTTTCACGAATTGGATGTTCTAAACAGGTGACATGTTGGCAGTAAAAGGAAGATTAATGGGAGGCATTATGTAATCAATTCTCATTTTTTGTAATCCCCCAACTAATTTGTCTTTATACCATCATCAACATTCAATTCAGAAGATAGCATATTCAAGAAATGAATTGAAAGGAAGAGGTATCGTAACATGGCTCATTTTTGTCACCATGTCATCATGGTGTGGCCCACCATTTTCACAGATTGGAAATTATACAAAGGCAACACATTGCGGCCAAAAAATGGCACGCGCCGTATGTGATCAATTCTCATTTGATTGTATCCCCAACTATTTGACGCAGGGAGGACGTGGTAGGTCGATCACCGTCTCCCTAACCGATAGTTTCTCGAATTCACGAGAAGAAAGATAAAAAAAAGGAAATAAATTCCGAATAATTGATTTATTGATAATTGAATGAATAAAAACGAAATTACAATGCATATAAATAGGAAACTAAACCCTAGGTAAAGTATCAGAATCCAACTCCAACTTAAACTCCTAGAAAACGCAACTTACTATAAATAGTAAGCTTACTATTTATAGAAGTCGTTCAATCCTACTAGAACTCTTGGTTTTCGGCCAAAAATAGAAAGTTTTCAAACGGCCTCAACCACGTTGTTCTACTAAATATTCTAAGCCCTTTTCATGTTGGGCACTAACTCTAAAACCCTACAGATGCAAAATTATGATCGAATTAAAACTTACTATAAATAGTAAAACTGAAAATAAACTAGCCTAATGACCGTCGATACGGTCGATTCTCGCGATTCCGGCTTGGGCAACCCGGCGTAGCGGGGTTGGTTGGCTAAAGTAGCTCGAGCTACCCCAAATTGATATATTATACGTCCCGTAACTCATTCCGGATTGTGAGATATGACCGATTTACGGTCCTGATGGTCCGGATCACTTTCAACCCCGACCGGTCTTCTTTTGCTCCATCTGGGCCATGAAATAGTCAGCGACCCGTTCTACATCACTATTTCATCTATGTAACATTACAAATACATGATTCGAAATATAGCAGATTCAAGAAAATGAATTGAAAGGAGAATGTATGCTAGCACGGCTCATTTTTTTCACCATGTCGTCAGCCCACCATTTTCACCGATTGGAAATTATACAACTGCGACACGTTGCGGTAAAAAAATAACATGTGCAGTATGTCATCAATTCTCATTTTATTGTATCCACCAACTATTTCATCTTTGTAACATTACTGACAAGCGGTTCCAAATAT
Organism: Liriodendron chinense; assembly: GCA_003013855.2. Classification (NCBI taxonomy): domain Eukaryota; kingdom Viridiplantae; phylum Streptophyta; class Magnoliopsida; order Magnoliales; family Magnoliaceae; genus Liriodendron; species Liriodendron chinense. The sequence goes on from ML058572.1 coordinate 456,986, forward strand.
TGCAGATTCAACAAAATGAATTGAAAGGAGGATGTATGCTAGCATGGCCATTTCTTTCACCATGTGGTCATCATGGAGCGGCCCACCATTGTCACAGATGAGATATTCTATGCAGACAACAAATTGGCAGCTAATTCACTTTGGTATACATTATCAAGACGCGATTGGGAAGATAGGCAGGCTCTAGAAAATGAATTGAAAAAAATAAAAACAAAAACAACCAAAATGGAGAAAAAGGAAAAGGGGGCATTACATCGCTGGGCATTGAAGAACATGAGCGCCTTGTGGAGGGCAAGGGTGTAATTATCGGGGGCGGGATGCGGGCGGTGGTGGCGGGGCACGGTCTTGACGATGAGGGTGATGAGACCTGCCAGGAGGCCGGAAACGACGAGGGCACCGACGGTCCAGATGAAGATCTTGCGGCTGACGATGATGCAGCCGAGATCGACGTACTTCTTCTTCTTCTTCTTCTGATCGGCGGGGCCCAGCAGCCAGCTCTGCTGTGTCTCGTCCAGCTGCCGGGACAGGGCCCCCCTGTCCAGGTCTTGGAGGTTCCTGCTCCGTTCATCGTCCGTCGCTGAATCCGCCGCGTTGATCTCCAGCGGCCCACCCCACGGATCTCGTCCGTACATACTCATCTCGAATCCACAGAGAAAACAGAGAATTTCGGGCTCAGATCAGCTGAAAATGCTGCTTCTGCTTCTGAAATCTCTCTCTCTCTCGACTCGATCCTGAATGCTAGAATCTCTCTTCTCTCGAAAATGCTGCTTATGAAATCTCTCTCTCTCTCTTTCACAGCTTCAGATGAGCAGAGAATGTGGAAGGAAGGAAAGCATCTCTCACTTTTTGTTTTGGCAGAACTTCCGTACTCTAGGAGAATATGGGACCGTCGAATGAAGCAGATCAACGGTCTGAAATCCAGAAGCCAATGCCTTTTCATAAGAAGTTAAAAATTGTTTGACAATTGTGAATTCTGGATGATGATCTATCGACAGAGGGTCCCAAGTTTTTCTTTTGTATGACTAGAATTTTACACATGTTTTCTAGTGGTGGTGCAAGCGTATCAACTGTCATACTCTTCCAGAGTATCAATTAGTTCACTCCTGCTTTCAGCTCGTTTTGCCCATACCGAGACTTAGAATTTTAGCATGTATCGACTCATTTGGGCCCATATCATGAGATAATCTTATGATCCGAACCGTCCATATTCCGGATAATGAATATTAGTATCAAATTTTAAGAAATAATCCTGAATAATGATTATAACTCTAATTATAAAAATATAGAACGTTGAAAAAGGAACATTAAACGACTCATAATTTATTGTAAAAATTGAAGAATATAGATCGTATTTAATAATTAATTATTTTTAAATGGAAATGGTCCGTTCCAATCACTGGATCATCTCTCCATGTGGGCCACATAGGGCGATAAATATTGGTGATCATCAGCCGCGACGTACAAATACCTAACACGTTTTCTGAGGCCTGAGGACATCTAGTCGCAGACAGTGACCAGATAGAGGACTGCTGCTTACCATGATCTCTCACTTTTTTATCTTTTTATTCTTACCCCTCTTCTCCTTTATATTTACATATTTGCCATGATCGAGACAGTTACGATTGCCAGAGATATTCACGCGGTCAAGGGTATTCTGTGGAAGAAAAGGCGCAACGTTCTTCTTCTCTCTCTCAGAGAGAGAGAGAGAGAGCAACGTTCAAAAGCTTAATTTTATAAGATGTAGATTATGTAGTGAGGAGCTCCCCGCTCTACTATAGTGTTGTGTCGATTCTACGTGGGTCCCATAGTGATGTATTTGTATCATCCATTCCGTCCATCCGTGTTTTCATATTTTTATATGGGATGATACCAAGATTTAATCATATTAAAATCTCAAATAGATCACACCATAGAAACATTGGAGATAGGAACGTTAACCGTTGAAACCTTCCAAGGGCTACATTGATGTTTATTTGTCATCCAACCTGTTCATAAGGTCAAAAGGACATGGATTAAGGTACAAAACAAATATCAGCCTGATCCAAAACTTCTGTGGACGGCAAGAAGTTTTCAACGGTAGTAATTTAGTTCTCACTGTTTTCTCTGGTGTTGTCCACTTGAGCTTTGGATACACTTCAATTTTTTTATTAATGCCATAAAATGATCTGAAAACACGGATGGACGGAGTGGATGAAATAAATATATCACTGTGGGCCCCACAGAGAATCCACACCTCGCTATAGAGTGGTGAGCTCCTCACTACACAATCTCTGGTTTGTGTCGACGGTACGTGCATTATCAATTCTTACAAGTAAGCTCATAATTCAGTAATCTAGACCGTTGATCTCAGAAACCGAATATCTATGAGACAATACAACCATTCATATTTTTCATTTTCTGTTTGGTATGGACTGTTTATTTCACATCTTAACCGCCCATTTCTAGTCACAAATTGAAATCCTAAGATTAATCTATTGAGCGTATTCTAGGGTCAAGATCGATCCTCGGTGGGGCGTACTGGGCCAGCTGTCTTGATTGCGAAATCGTGGCCATAGATGGCAAGCTTGAAAACTCGCGTGTACTGTTCATCTACTCCAGACGCGTATTGTATTATTCATCATTAATATATTAGTGGAATATTCGTGCAGTCAATCGCACTTATGATATCAGAAAACCAAGTTCACTCGAGCGATAGAAGTTTTTTCACGCGCTCTATTCACACGTGGAAATTTGGTATACTTGTGAGAGATCAGATCCGATGGTTTAGAAAATGTCAATGCAGAGATTGTTTAAATGATTTTTCATCAGGTGTACCATTAAAATAAATGTGAATATTCAGTCCAACTCCTTTAACCATTCATTACTCTTAAAACGTATTTGGTTTATTTGATTACCTAAATAGCCTCTTTCTTTTACTTAAGTATCTAAATAATGAGGATCGTCTGATGATCGGCTAAGATGTATCTCACGTGGGGCCTGATTTCACGTGTGAGGCGACATCCGTAATAAATTGCACTCGTACTTAAACAAGGACAATTACAAGAGTAATTGCTTGCTTGAGATTAAGCGTATTCTTCGCATCACAACTACTAAATTAGAAACTTTTAAAAAGATCTGGACCGTTTAAGATGGGTTACTCAGTTTAAAAATTCTATAAATATTAGATTGGTCCAGTTATTGGATGATTAAAATTGAAATTCAAATATGGGCTTTCTAAGTGTCCATCTATCCACATGAACTTGTGACCGGATCTGTGGGGAAGAAAATCCTCAGTATTTAACTAGAGAATGTGATGACCCACTTGATGAATGGATCGTATCTTACGGAAGATTTCCAAGTTAGCATGTATAAACATGAAGAAAGCCATCAATCTCACGCGAAAGCTCGCAAGCAATGGATGGATTTAGTGCGCATCGTGTAACACTCTCCCGTGAGGGAGCGGATTGCCTGGGCACAGAGATATCTCTGTGCTCGGAGCTGTGTAGAGCCCAAAGAGATGTCCGTGACAAATCTACTCCGTCCATCTGTTTTTAAAGACCAAAATAGTAAAGGATTCTAAAAATCAGATCAATCCAATACTCATGTGGGCTATACCACACGAAACAATTGAGATTGAACTTTTGGCGGTTACATAAGTTTTATATCTAGATGATATTTGTTCATACAGTTTATGTGAGTGGTAATAATTCTATTAACGGTTTGGATGGCATATAAACATCATGGTCAGCTCCAGGCAGATTTCAACGTAGATGTTTCTGTTCTCACTGTTTGTTGGTGTGGCCCACCTAAGTTTTCGATCTTCATGATTTTTATAATAACGTCCTGTTGTGATCTTTGAAAACATATGGATGGAGTGGATTTGTCGATCTACGTGGATCCCATACAACCCTGGGCATAGAGATATCTCCGCGTGTGCCTGGGTCACAGGCAATCCGCTCTCCTCCCGTGACTCCTCAGAGCGCAGCTTGGATTAGACGCCAGAAACAGCGACAGGAGCGGATTAGGTGAGACCCCGGATCCCCTGAGGTGAAATCGGATTGTCCGCACGCTCTTATCGTGCGGAGTAAATTGTGTTGGGCCCACCTAGAATGTATGTGCTATATCTATTCCGTCCATATGTTTTTCCATCTCATTTTAGGGTTGAGTCCAAAATTTAAGCATATCCAAATCTCAAGTGGACCATGCCACAGGAAACCGTGGGAATAATGATTTCCACCGTTGAAACCTTCCCAGGCCCCACAGTGATGTTTATTTGTCATCCAACCTGTTCATAAGATCACATGGATATGAATGAAGGGTAAACACAATTATCAGCTTGATCCAAAACTTCTGTGTCCCCCGAGAATTTTTCAATGGTAGACATTCAGTTCACACTTTTTCTGTGGTGTGGTCCACTTTAGATTTTTATATGCTTCATTTTTTGGCACCATACATAAAATTATCTGTTAAGATGGATGGACGGAGTGGATAAAATAAGTAAATCGTGGTGGGCCCCACGGAGTTTAGTCTGCACGCTTAGCGTGCGGAGTTACTACGCAATCCGCTTCCCACCGAGGTGGGTGTGACTCTTGACTATGGAGCTCACAGTGATGTATGTGCCTTAAATCCACACCATCAACCATTTTGAAAGTTCATTTTAGGCATGATTCCACAATCGAAGCTGACTCAATTCTTAATTGGACCGCACCACCGAAAAAAATCCCTGATTGAACTCCACCATTAGAAACTTCATGATTCCAACGGAATGCTTATTTCCCATCCAACCTGTTGATAAAGTCACAAACACCTAAATTAAGAGACCACACAAATATCACCTTTATCCAATGTTTTTTTTAGCTTGGAAGAAGCTTTTAATGGCCAATCATCACCTCTGTACGAAGGCTCATTGGGGATTTGGAAGTGCTTCATACTTTGGTTCATGCCTAAAAATTAGAGCTGTATATGAAGTGAGCTAGCTGGAAAAGCTCACTTGGCTCAAAATCTGGCTCATTATATTTTTAAGTTAAAAATAGGGCTGGTCATGAGCCGAGTCAGCTCGAGAAACTCGATCGACTCGACTCGAAAAAACTCGACTCGACTCGCCTCGATTCAGTAGAACAAGTCAAGCCAAGCTTCATTTAGGAGCTCGAGTCAGAAATCAAGCCAAGTTTGACCACTGGGTCACTCGACTCGACTCGACTCAAAACTCAGCTCGATTCAAGCTCGACTCGGCTCGACCTCGACTCGACTCGTTTCATATAGATATTTAAAAAAAAAAAAAAAAAAAAACCCTAATTTTCTTATTTCTTGTTTCTCTCTCCCCCCCTCCCCCACACACACATTGGGGTCCAAGCTTAGGACATATAAAACCCTTACACGTTGGGGGTTACTTAATCCTATTATTTTGTTTGGGTAAGAACATTCCTTGTTAAGCAAGTACAAAACATGGCGAGCACACAGTGGTTGTGTGTTTTACATGCTGCACAAAATAGGTGCGACGGTGAGATCACACACCATACACATCTACAAAACAGGGGCTATGGTAAGACCAAACACCATATGTAGCTATTGATTGCAATTTTACAAGGGAGGTGGTGCATCTGATCCATGAATCAGCTGGGCTTCATCATGAAGATGGTCCACACAATAATCAGGGCAGTCCATTCATGTGGTGAGCTATGCATGTTCTGTGTTAATCAATGGTTCAGAAAATGTTACTAGTGGTCTGCATTCAATGTGTGTGTGGCTTGGCCAAAGAAAAAATTGATCAGAGCTAGGCCATTTAATATTATTCTCCCCTAATATATGTGTGGCTTCTTGAACTTAATGTTGTTGACTTTTAATTATATTTTGTAGTAAAAAATATAATAAATTGAATTGGGAGCAAGCTTGACTCGACTCGAGGTAAGCTCGCCTCGACTCGATCCGCTAGCTCGACTCGAGCTCGCCTCGAAAGTTTTAGTAAACAAGGCAAGCTCCAATGGTAAGCTCGAGGGTGAGATCGAGCTCGAGCTCGAACTCGAGGAGAGCACAGAGGAGTCAAGCCAAGCTTGGCCCACCTCGACTCGACTCAGCTCGATGTACAGCCCTAGTTAAAAATTATATATATATATATATATATATATATATATATATATATATATATATATATATATATATATATATATAACTTAAGCACCCGCTTGCCCTAATCGTAATACTTTTCTTCCGCCCACTCACCTATCCACTCTTAAAAATCTAAAAAACAAAACCCTCTCTCATTCGGCGGAATTAACCTCGCCCGGCGGCCTCGGCCTTACCAGTGGCAGCGACCCCGTCCGGCCGTCTGCATCACCTCCTCCCTCTTTGGCTCTCCCTCATCTCTGTGGCTTTGCCCAACGCCCGACTCATTTCATCTCTCTTCAGCTAAGTAACTAAGCTATTCTTTCTCTCTCTCTCTCTCTCTCGTCGCCCTGCCAGCTAATGCCCGACTTAGCTCGAAATTAGGCTCGTAAGCTTGAAGCTCAGACACGCTCGAATTCGGCTCGAAAGCTCGTCCAAACCAAGCTAAGCCCACCACTTGGGCTCTAGGACCAAGCTGAGCCAAGCTCAAGCCCAGGTCACCTGTTGACCAAACCAAGCCAAATTGGGCAAAGCCCATTCGGCTCGGCTCATTATAGCTCTACTTAAAATGAACTTTTAATATGGATGGATGGCGTGGATGTAGTCACATACATCACAATGGACCCCCCAATTAGGGGTCCTACTCACCTTGGGGTATTAGCGAATTTGCTCCCAACAGGGACGTGGGTGGGACCCTGACCATAGGGTCCCACCTTGAGGTATAGATAAAAACTTTAGGTGGACCACATCATAGGAAATAGTGGTAATGACCATTGAAAACTTTTTTTTTTATGAGCTACAAAAGTTCTCGGTCAAGCTGATTTTTTTTTTTCCCTTTCATCTAAATGTATATGACCTAGTCGATAGGTTGGATGTTCAGTCAACATAGCGGTGGACGCTGGGAAGCTTTAAATGGTGGGAGTACAATGACCATTGTTTCTTATGGTGTGGTCCACCTGAATTTTTATCTGACTCGTTTTTGAGAACATTGCCTAAAATAATATGAAAAAACGGATGGACGGAATGGATATATAATTAATATATATATAGGTGATCCCTACATTCAGTGTCTCACCGTCACCCGAGTTGCGCTCGACTCCTACTTGCGAGTGAATGAGCACCTCTTTCTCGGGAATTTATCGTGGTATTTTCAAATTTTGAGGTTTTTCTCATGATATTATTAGCAAAATATCGATGAAAGTAAAATTATAAAAAGTTATTTTTCGAAAATTTTAAATATCTATTTATATAAACAATTTCTAAGCGTTACAATTTCTCGGGTTAATATCGCGATAAAAATCGATATATTAAAACCTTTCGAGATTTTGATTGCGATATTTGTAACACTAGGCATGACTAGCACGAAATGAAGACATATGATACTCGGGCTGCTGATGTAGTTTAATACGCACACGTGGCTTATATTAACTCCATTTAAACCGACTAAGCTTTGTAGCCTACTATCTCTAACGCACAGCCCCAAATTAAGATTGGCTGAACAACCCTAGCCTCTGATCTCGTGGACATGTTTTGGTTAAGATATAACCCTTGGATATTTTTCATTTAACCGTCCAATAAACATCTCACCAGTCAGAGATATTTAGATAATCAAATAAGCTTATGTTTTCATAATACATTTAAACTGTCGACCATAAATTGGACAGTTTAATTTAACTTACTAATATGCTAAGTACGCAATTATAAGTAATTCTTAGTGCCTGCGTATCGCCCATCACACTCCGCCAGAGTATCAGTTGATTTTCTTGTTTGAGATAACGTGGCAAGATACGGACCGCACATGGCCACGGTGGTCGTGGCATATTCAATCCCGTAAACGTTCAGACAGTGGGGACCACTGCGGTTTGGACGTAATCTAAACGAAATATTCATCAGATGATCATAACCGTCCCTTTTGGTGGCCACAGCTACATGTTGAGTCAGACCGTTGGTTGTCCATTGTTTCCGATGGTATGGCCCATCTGATCATGAGAAAGGTGGGCCCCATCGGAGATCGGATGAATCAATTCATTTAGGTGGGCATGCCAGTAAATTAAGTGAACCATCAGCAGATTGTTGGCTTGGAAGGTGCAGCTCGTCTGATGTGTGGACCGTCCTAATTTTCGGCCTAGTAGATCTTTATGATGTAGCCCACTCTTTCTACGGCTTGGATTTTCTAACAGTAACACGTTGGTAGGAAAGGAAGCATGTTATGTGAAAGTTCAAACGGAACATTGCATGTGATCATTGTCGAAGATGGGCAAACAGAACATTGCATGTGAACATGGTCGAAGATGGATAATGATTATCCATCCAGTGGGTCATACAGTGGATAGCTGGGTTGCATGGACGGTCTGGATTCATCTTCCCTGGATCAAATGAACAATAGGAGGTGGGGTCCATGGGAGGTCTGATCCTTCATCTGGAACATTAATTATAATCGGGTTTTAGCTCATGACGAGTGGGCCCCACGTAACGATCTCTCACATGCTGCCCTGGATGGACCATGCCCAAAGTTCCTAGCCACCCATTTTTGGGCCTTCACTTCCACGAGCCATTTTAGCATTGTACACATACTAATTGTGGGTCCCAATGAAGATGGAACATAGCAAAGTTCACGTTCTCAGATGACCGTGACCTTGGATTATTGGCCATCTGCTTACTGAGTTCAAAGATTTAGTTTTTTTTTTTTTTTTTTTTTTTTTTTTTTTTTTTTTTCGTCTCAACCGAGCATTTGATTTGTAAGTTACTTTGGATAAAGCTCCATATGCTACGAAGAGCTTATCTTGGTTTATACTTATTTAAGTACTAAGTATGTTTGATAATGAACATACTTATTAATCAAAAAGTAGAAAAGCATGTTTGGTTTGTAACATCATAAGAAATTATACCTCAAATCCATTAGGTCACCCTCACATCCACCGTATATCATGTAGTGCCAACCTTTGATGTGGACCATTCATTGTATTGGCCCTACCTTTGATGTGGGCCGTCCATCATATGGAGGTCACCTTGGATGTAGGTCATTCATCATTATAGCCTAACCTTTAATATGCACCATTCATTATGTTTGATGTTAATCATCCATCAAGTGGGGCCCACTATTTATGTTATTGTCCATCATGTGGGGCCCACCTTCAATATCCACCGCCCATCACGTGGAGCCCCTTTGATATAACCGTCCATCATATGGGCCTCACCTTTGATATGGATCATCCATCATGGAGGGCCCGCCTTGGATATGGGCCACTTATCATTAGGGCCAACTTTTAATGTGGATTGTCCATCGCATGGGCCCACCTTGACCTGGACCGTCCATCACATACGGCCCACCATTATTAATTGCCCATTATGTGGAGCTCACCTTTGATGTGGACTATCCATCGTGTGGGCCCCACCTTCATTGTGGATTGCCGATAATGCAGAGCTCGTCTTGGATGTGGGTCATTTATCATTAGGGAATGACCTTTGATGTGGGTTGTCCATCATGTAGGGCCAACTCAATATGGGCCATCCATTATGTGGGGCCCAACTTCAATGTCCACCGCCCATCATGTGGAGCCCACATTTGATGTAGACCATGCATCATGCAGGCCCCACTTTGAAATGGGACATCTATCATTTCCCTATTATGGGCCGAACTTAGATGTGGACAATCCATATGTGGGCCCACATTAATATGGAGTCATCTATCATGTGGGGCCCACCTTTTCATGTGGACCCTCCACCAAGTGGAGTCTCCTTTGACATTGACCATGTGAGAGAAGTGAGAGAAGAAAGTTAGAGAAATGTAGAAAAGCCATAAGTTAAAAAGCTGAAATAAATTACTTAGAACAAGCGGCTTTTGGCACACCAAGTTACTTTTACACATATAGTAAAAAGAGTAATTTAATTATTTAATATAAGTTAAAAAGTAACTTGGTTGTATCCAAACAGCCCTAAATGTCCTCCAATGGCACGATTAAGACTAATAGGCCCGTGTGAATTATGGGTCATGACCCATCTGAAGTGGGCCCTACGATATGGATTGTTTAGAGGTGCATGCGGGCCACGTGTACATTGGTTGCGTGCATGCATACGAATGTTCACACTCCGACCAACTATCGATTTTTAAATATCTGATTAGTGGCCCACCTTGTGTATGGATTGGATATTCTATACATATGACATGTTGGCAAGAAAAAAAAAAAAAAAAAGATGTATCAGATACAGCTGCTCTGCCTTTGTTTGATAATGACACTCCTAAATATTTCAATGCCCAGATATGAAAAACGAAGTGTATGCAAAAATCCATGCAATTTCTAGTGGATGCATGCAAGTCAATCGCAGTGGGTTCATAAAATATTAGCCATTGTGTGATTGTGGAGGGATATTGATAAGCTGTTGATGGACTCTTGTCGTTGTTTGGTCGTTGTCAACAGAATTTTATATTTCTTTGTTGGGCTCATTTGTGGTGGCGTGGGTTGGTATTTTGAGCAAATCAATATTATATGTGATATCCAATTTTGGACCCTTTTGCTCTCTTTAGTAGATATTTCTTAGGTAAGGAATTTTATATGTTAAAAGGATATGGGACACATTTTAATTAAAGTTGTGGTATTTTTGGAATTGAAAAATATAGCTGGCATGTGAGGTTAGTTTTATCTGCAAGAAATCAGATTGCGTATTTAATTGGTGGAGAGCGGATTAGGTGAGACCCCGGCCTCACCCAAGCGGTGCGGCCCTTACCGTGGGGTTACAGTGGGGCCCATGTCGATGCATGTATTATGTATCCACGCCATCCATCCATTTTTAAAGAAATTTTTAGGACATTATCCCAAAAATGAAGTAGATCCAATTATCAGGTGGACCATACCATAAGAAACAATGGTGATTGACCATCCTACCATTAAAAACTTCTTATGGAGCACCTTAATGTTTCCATAGTGTTTATTTACCATCTAATCCATTAATAAGGGCACATAATCATGGATAAAGCGAAAAAATAAATATCAGCTCAATCCAAAACTTTCGTGTCCCATTAAGGGTCAATCACCACTTTTTCTGAAGGTATGGTCCACCTGATAATTGGATCTGGTTCATTTTTGTTATAGTGCCCTAAAATGGTTTGTGAAAATGTATGGACGGCGTGGATACATAATACATACATCAAGGTGGGCCTCACGGAAACCCCACGGTAAGGGCTGCACCGTCTTAGGTGAGGCAATCCACTCTCGACTTGGTGTGCTTTTATCATACTAAGTAAACACTATTGGGCTAACAGTGAGGGGGAGCCAATTAGCTGTTACCTTGTAACTGCTTAGTGGGTGTTACCCTATCCGTGTGGGGCCTACCTTGATGTATTTTTTGTATATCCACACCGTTCTCCTATTTTCCCATCTCATTTTAAGATGGGATCCCAAACCTTAAGAATATCCAAATTTCAGGTGGACCATAGCCACTAGAAAAATTGATGAATGACCATTAATAACATTTTGTGGGCCAAAAAAGTTTGGATCAATCTAATCTCTGTATTTTACTTTAATCCTGATCTTCTTGACAATGCCAAAAGATTGGATTTCAAATAAACATTAATAAAATGGTCCACCTAAGATTTGGACCAACATAAGTTTTGCTACCCCATCCTAACATGGTCTGTAGAAATGGATGGATGGTATAGATATACAGAAAATCTTCAATGTGGGCCTCACGGTAGGGGTAACACCCACAAAGCTGTTACATAACACCTAATTTGCATCCCACTGTGAGTGTATGTGGTTTATCTATGTTGAGCCCAAAATTGAAGCACATCCAAACCGTTGGAAACAATGGAAATAATGATTTCCACCGTTGGAACTTTCCTAGGGCTCACAGTGATGTTTATTTGTCATCCAACCTATTCATAAAATCACACAAATATGGATGAAGGGAAAACATCAGCTTGATCTAAAACTTTTGTGGCCCTTAAGAATTTTTCTACCATAGATTTTCAATTCACACATATACAACCAATTTTTCAACCTTAAGAATTTTTTTAATGGTGTGGTTCACTATGTTCTGGGTATGCTTTATTTTTGAGCTCAAGCCCTAAAATTTTCTAGTAAAATGGATGGACGGAGTGGATAAAATGGAATTGGATTGTGTGGTGTACTCCACACAACTGCCTACGTCGCATGCGCAGACGACGTCATCAGTCCTCTAACCCCAGAAGGTATGAGTGATCAAGGGATACACCATTTCTCACCATTAACGGCTGAGTAGTCCTCGGCTGTAAGTCGCAAGAGCGGGAAAGAGAGAAAAAAGATTTTTTTGTTCTTTCCCTTCTACCTGCACTAACCTTAGTGGCAAGCTCTCATTCTTGACCTCTTAGCTACTTTTAGTCTTTCTCGTCGGCCGTCATCATCGTTTCTTCCCCTCTCTTTTCTTAAGGAACGGGGTCCCTTTCTCCCTTCCCTTGTTTTTCCCCTGTTTAATTACTCTAATTTTTATTTTATTTTTTTGTTATTTATAGTCAGGCCCTTGTGGGGATTGGATCCGATATTTGTGATTAGGTGATAAGTTTGGTCTATATCACATTTCACTGCCAGAAAAATTAACTAGCGAATATCGATATCAACGTATTTTGACAAGTTTGTAGTTATTTTTTTCTACATTTTCTCTAGCTTTTGATTTCATTATCCACAAACAAGTTTTTTTTAAGTTTCTTTGACTTTCTTTTATATAATATAATTCATCATAAAAAAAAATAAGGTTTCCAATTTTATGATGCTGGCAATTTTTTCAATTTTTGAAAAAATTAATCTCTACAAAATGTTGTTGTCGCTAAATCATTTAATGAGAATGCTTTAAAGAATTAAAGAAAATATGAAAAAATAAATGACAATCTTCTCAACCAAGATTTTTTTTTTTTTCCTTAGTAAAATTGGGTACCCTAATCTGAATTGTTTATATTTCAACCGATTAATGTAACTTAAGCCACACGTCTCGATTGGTAATAAATACTCTTTTAATCATATATTATGCCTCTGTTATCTTTTTCATTTCTAATTGATGCTCTGCAGACACCTAATCAATTTTGTTTTATCTATATCCTCACCTCAATAACAATTAAATAATAGCAAATTGTGAAATCAATGTTGCATTTTTCCTATATTACAATAAAACAAGCATTAGTTTTCATTGGAGTCAATTTGTTGAAATTAATCGTGTCAAATCAATGATATTCGTAACCAATTTGTTAAAATTAACTATGTCAAATCAATAATATTCATAATACCTTCACCCATTGAGATCATTTTTCTCAATGCTCCAAAAAATTCAATTACAACACTAAATGATTGTAAATGAGTAACATGTGGTTACATCACTGACATTTGACTACAATGATGATTTTGCTACATTTCGTCTCGCTTATAAATTAGTGGAAAAGTGGAAGTTTTATAACGTGAAAATATAATGATTACACTTTATTTTAGGGCTTGTTGATACGTGGGATTAAATGGTATGGAATTGCATTAGATGAAATTAACACCATTATTGCACAATGATTGCATGTTTGGAAATACCATGGTATTTTGATTGTCCAATCCGACTTTTGGGATCAAATTCTTCCTCTAATAAAAACATGACGTTAAGTGAAACCTACATTTGGTGGACCATAAAATTATCATCAATGGACTAGATTTTGCAATCGATGTCAACCACCTGTATGCATATGCAATTTGAATGTCATGTGTAAAGGGCATATATGGATAGACAGTGTAGATAAAACACATGCATCAATGTGGCCCATAGATGTAGTGGATTTCGAAATCAATTAGAAATCTCATAGTATCTACTATTGAGATTACATAATATGACACATGGATTAATTCAATCTTTCCTATCATTTCTAAACAGCGGATAGAATTTGTATGAGACCAAATGTAATTCTATCCCACCTAATTCTGCGTTCTAAACATGCCCTTACCTACTTCTTCTACAAGTATATTTGACCCTTGATTTAAGGGCCATAATTCCTCTTTAAATAAACACTTGAAAATAATAATAATAACTCATTTACCTTGTATTTCAAAAGAAATTGAAACATGAAACATGCCCTCACAGATGGAGACATTGGATGCTTATTATTCGTGAGCAATATCTGTTAAAATAGGATTATTGGATAGTTATTGTTTTTAACCACCCAATAAAAGTCAATTAATCCAGTAGTTAGAGAATAAAAATGTGTTACTTTTGCTTCGCAATATATCTAACTAGGATAAAAAAAAATTAGACGAATTAATTTTAATTGCTTAACTCTATCTCCCTGACTCTCTTTATCTTCTTTTCTTTAAGTGTATCTTTTAATGAATATTTTTGATGTAAAAATCATCTATTTTTTGTGGAGTTATATGCATTATCAATAGTTTTTACTATTAAATAAGCCAAATAATGATGTAGATTCCTTCTTTTTAGTCTATCTACTCATTTAAAAGTTTATGTAGAATAAATTATACAATCCAATTTCTATAACAAACTTGTGCGACCTTTATTAAAAAAGATTTATAAGCACAATTCGTTATAGTTCTTAGATTTAAAAAAATATTTTATGTGGATTCTTAAATTGTCTGATTTGTAGGCAGTTCAGTATTATATCATGTACTTAGGATGTTTTCTATACGATTAGATGCAGTTTAAGATTCGATGCATTAATCCTCATATTCTCTAAATACATGATTTTCTATTGATTGATTAATTGCCTTCTAATACTCATTTATTTTACAAGTCAATAAGTGAAATTGATGTTAATGATAACTCAGGAATTTTGAAAAAATCTCCTTGATGTTTTCTGTATTTTATTAGACCCAAATGTGAAATATATATAGAGATTTACAGCTTAGAGAATCGTCTATAAAAGGAAAGAATAAAGAAAAAAATAAGAAAATAAATATAAGAAAAGAAAATAAAATCAAATATACAGATATATATGGAAACATGACATGGCTATCATCCACCCTCAAACTGATTCGGGTCATTAACAAGCAACAGTTTGTAAACTGAAAAAGGAATGATGGGCAAAAGAGAGTGATTATGTAAAAATATGGACAATCTGATTTGAAGACGTGATATGAGGGAGAGAAATAAGGTCAGATTGATACTTCTCGCGAATGAAGTGATGGTCAACTGCAATGTACTTTGTCTTCTCATGAAAGATAGGATTGAAGGCAATCTGAACTGCACTGATGTTGTTAACATGAAGTGAAGTATGAGACTGTAGATGAATGCCTAGATCGGAGAGAAGTCCATGGAACCACACGATCTCACTACATGCAGCAGACATAGCCCGATATTCTGCCTTAGTGCAATACTTCGAAACGGTAGTTTATTTCTTACACTTCCAAGAAATGAGAAAGGTGCTAAGAAACATGCAATAGCTAGTAGTAGACCGTCGAGTGAGAGCACGACCTACCCAGTCAGTATGAATTCAGGTTCAGAACATGTTCTCCACACATTACAATAGCAAGTAAAACACCACCTCCAAAATAGTAATGATGGATCCCACCTTAAAACAGTGAGCCCAACAACAAAACAAGGTCCAGATATATCAACGACCGTGAAAAGAAGATGGACGGCCAGACACCTAATGCTCACGAGAACCACGAAACACCACCTTCAGGGTGTGATGTTCACGACATAAGATCGCCGGAATGAAAGAATACTGGCACTGTAGATGAGGATGTTGCAAGGTTTGCTGATAAGATTGAGGGCTATCAATTTGACGAGGATGGACCGGATTCGGGATGCTACACGATTGGGAATGAATTCCTAAGTAAATGAGATCGAATAAAGTGATTGTATTGTTGAAGATGAAGACAGATTTATGGTCTCACCAGATTTGAGAAGGAGATAATTAGTAAGAAGTCGAACTGATCAAAAGCTCTAGATTAGAGTCTCTGAAACCATAATAACTCAGGAATTTTGGAGAAATCTCCTTCAGGTTTTCTATATTTTACTAGACCTAAATGAGGAATATATATAAGAGATTTACAACCTAGAGAATCGTCTATACAAGGGAAAGAATAAAAAGAAAATAAAAAAATAAATACAAGATATACAAGACAATAAGATAAAATCAAATATACAAATATATATAGGAAACATGACATGACTATTAGTTAACACCTTCGAGAGTCTACTATTTTCTCAGTCATATTAAAAATTATATTTGGATAAAAAAATAAATGATCAAGGAGCAAGCCAATAATTATTAGAAAGTTTAACATTTTCTTAATCATGTCAAATATTATATTTGAATACTAAAATAAATTATCAATGAGTAAGTAAATAATAATTATCGGAGAGTTTACCATTTTCTCAACCGTGTCAAAAACTATATTTGGATACTGAAATAGATGATCAAGAAGTAAGCTAACAATTATTGGATAGTTATAATTTTCTTAACCGTATCAAAGATTATATTTTTTAATACTTAAATAGATAATCAAGGAGCAAGCTCACAATCATTGGAGAGTTTATCATTTACTCAATCATATCCAATATTAGATTTTGATATTGAAATAGACAACCAAGGGACAAGACAAGATTTAAAAATAAATACAGATGATAATTTAGATAAGTGCCAAAGTAAGAATGAAATTTATCTCTAACGAGAGTGTATGTGAGTTTTACAATAGGTAAGTTAAGATATAATGTTCAGTGGTCGAAAGGAATGAATAAATAAATATGATGATGGTAAAATCATACTAACTAGAATATTTTATTGTTCTAAATAAGGTTGTAAAAGTAATAGGAAAAAAAATGATCAGCCAAAGTTTATTTGACCAATTACAAGAAATAATATCTAGTAAGCATGAAGATTAGATTCTAGAAAAATGAAAAATATAGTGAAACTAAGTTTGTAACAAAGCATAACCATGAGGTTATTACACCAATGAATGTGCATATATTAAGGTTAAATAGAGGCATAACTGATGTTCAAAAAGCTGCAGTGTAAATAACGGAAGCTTCAGGAATAAGCCTAAAAGAAGCTGTAGAATTATTAAGTAGACAATCTAGAAATCTAAAAAAATTGAGTTTCACACGCATTGATTATAAAAATTACTTACAAAAGAGATAATGCAAGAGAAATAAATTGATGCAGGAGAAGTTCTTGAATACTTTCAGAAAATATAAGTATAGAATTAATCTTTTTTCTATGCAATACAGCTTGATGAAGAAAATCAAATGAAAATATATTTAAGGCAAATGTAAAGTTAATAATAGACTATAGTATGTTTAGAGACGTCATTTCCTTTAATACCATATACAAAATAAATAGTTATGAATGGTCATTTGCCTCATTTAGTGTGTAAATTATCATAAGTAAACTATAACATTTGGCGCAACGTTGCTATATAATGAAAGATTAAATCTTTCAAATGGTTATTTCAAACATTTTTAAGCGCAATATTTAAGAAACAACCAATGACAATCTTAACAGATCAAGGCGCTGCAATGGCCAATACAATGACTTTAATGATGTTCGGAAAATATCATCATTTATGTATTTGGCATATCTACCAAAATGCTGCAAAATACTTTGGTAATGTATTTAAATGTTTAAAAAGTTTTAATTATAATCTTAATAGGTGTGTATATAGTTGTAAAAATGAGAAAGAGTTTACAAATATATGAAATAACATACACGAGAAGTATGGTTTAACTGAAAATAAGTGGCTAAAGAATCTATTTAAGGAAAGAGAAAATGGGTATTGATTTATGAAAGAAATGCATTCCGCACAGACATAGTGAGCATGCAACAAAGTGAGAGTATGAATCATATATTGAAAACATATCTAAAGTCTAAATACAATTTGTTGCATTTCTTTCATCATTACAACAAATTACTGGTTGGTCTACAATATAAGGAGAGCCAAGCTAACTTCCAAATGAGGCATAGTACCTCTATAATATTTTTTAATGTGAAGATGTTACAGGAAGTAATAAAAGTACAGATTTCAGAAGTGTTTGTATCATTTCAAGAAGAATATAAGAAATTTATTAGTCATTCAACTTATAAATGTAGTGAGTTTCATATGATTACTGAGTATTGTATTATCTATAATGACAAAGTTGAATAATGTACTGTTAAATTCAATGCATTAGACAGTCCTGTGAGTTGTAGCTATAAGAAATTTAAATTTATAATGATCTTATGTAATCATGCATTGAAAGTTTTGAATTATTATAACATAAAAGTGCTCGATTTTCGTTTATATCCTAAAAAGATAGTAAAGATATACAAATATAGGTTTTTAGTAAAGATCGGACTGCATCATCAATGTAAGGTAAGCACAATATTGATTCAAGTAAACGTTACAAATATTTGTATAAAAAGCTTCATAAATTTACGACAATTGTTGGGCAACATGAAGACCTCTTCAAATTTGTTTATAAATATGTGAATAAGTTTCATGATGAACTAATAGAACATAAGAAATGGTTAAATGAACTACCACAGAAGTTGTATCATGTTGTTAATGAAAATGTAGATACTGAATATTTAATTCTTGGACTAATTAAAAGTGTAGATGTTGAACATTTATGCTCTGAGCCAATTGAAATTGTTCATACTAACGATGCATGTGATGAGCAAGCTGAAAGTGTACATAAACAAAGTGCACACCCAGAGTCGAATGAATAACAAGTTATTATTGTTAAAACTTAATGTTCACAAACTATAACTAAGATTAAAGTAAAATATAGCGTTGGGGGCAGCCGTCATTCTTATATAAATCCTCTAGATAAAGTAAGGAAATAACATATTCTAAATGGAATCTGTTCACTCTCAGAAAAATAAAGAGAGATAGAAAATGACCTAAGACCGAATAACATACATCTTGCTTCATTTCAATATTCACATCATTCATGTACATTACCTTCATTTAGTCATTTCAATCAAGTATCAGTAAGGTTTTATTTACTAATATTTGTTATGTTATATGTTCATAGGGTTACAATTCCTAATTTATTTTTTCTTCATTAAGGTTTACATGTTATTATGGTAAGTCTTTTAGGATTATTAAGTGGATCCCCATTTAGAGCATGATTAGCCTATTGTGATGGGCTATACTCCTAAACCTAATAGATTAATAACTACACCCTTAGCTCAATATAGATACGAGTACCTAATGCTAGCAAGTTTGAACAAAACGTTTTCAACATTGGAACTTAAGTAGAATAAGTTTAAAGATTGTACTTTGATAATTGTAGATGTAATGTTCATATAACTTGTCTACGTTGAAGTTTTTCTTATTGTGTTTTTTGTTTATTACAATCCGATAGTTACCAAACCAAGTCATTTTGTGATATTCACTCTTAGTCCTAGTGGGTTAGCAACTGCAGTTTTAGCTCATTGTGTATATGTAATACCTAATGCTAGCATGTTTGAATAAAGCATCTTTAACATTGAAACTCAAGTAGATGTGAGATTTAATTTTGTATATTGGTAATAGTAATTCTAATATTCATACAGCTTATGCTCATTGAAGTTTTGATTATTATATTTTTTGTTTACTAGAATTTAATTATTGTCAACCGAGTCATTTCGAGATATCCACTCCTTGTCCTAATGAGTTAACAAATGCGCAATTCGCCCAATGTTGGTATGAAGTACCTAACGCTAGCATCTTTGATTAAAACATGTCCAACATCAGAATTCAGGTCATAGTGAGATTTATTTTTGTACATTAGTAATAGTATATGTAATATTTATATGCCTTAAGCTCATTAAAGTTTTTTTATTGTGTTTTTTCTCTCTAGTAGAATTCGATCATTGCCAGACCAAGTCATCTTGGGATATCCACTCTTAGTCCTAGAGGATTAATGAGTGGCCTTTTTGTTACATGTGGCTATCAAGCATTAACTTTGTAATATCTGTGATTTTTTATGATGTATTATTTAATTTAAAAATTTGGATTAGAATTTATAAAGTTAAAATAATAATAATTTAATGTGTGTAAGTTGATAACATGTTTGATGTACGTTTCTCATGGAATAATTGGGTAGAAAAGTGGAATTATAAACCATATTCCATGTACATAAACTTTAGTAATTCATTTTAAATTATTTATATTATCTGTGGAATTGATCTGAGCCATAGATTGATAGATTAAATCATGTAGAATCCAATAATATAGTCTGATCTACCCAGATCCGATTATAGATCTTTCTATCGTGGCCATTTATCCTCGTTTTAATCACCATGGCCCATTAAGCTTATCAAACCGAGTTTGGTTCCGTTGGAATTATAGAGTATCCTTAGAAGAACCTCTATGACCGTTGAAATTGTCATCGGACTTCGATCAAGCCATTAAAACTTGTCCTAGCACGAAACCAGTGGTGAAAGTGAACCCCCGTGATTTATTTCAATTGGTGTGTCAGTTAGCTGTGGGATTTTCTTCACACCTTTGTTATAGCATTTTAGCCGTCCATGTGAAATTTCATCATTGGATGATCTTCCGCGACCGTTTAATCGAAGAACTACTGCGTAGGGCCATGTGGACTACCAATCAAGGTGAAATCACTCATGGGCGACCTTTTTCATATACTTAGGTGACCTATTGGATTAGATTCCCTCATAAGGTCCTAGATATGTCCATGTAGATCGAGAAGTACAGAAGTCACATTCGTTGCGATGTGCCAATTCAAAATCTAAATTTTAGGATATGGTTATGGAGTTTGGTACAGAGATTTCTATCTTCGTCGTGAACCGTCCATCTTTATGTATAGACGTCGGTGTGTGTCTAGATTTTGGGTAATTTAGGTTTTCTAAGATGGCCCACGTTCCCATGTTTTCAGAGTCTTGAACCGAGGTGTGTTCACCGTCCATCACAATTTTTATCAATTACTCTTAAATCAGTAAGAGATTCATCGACCCAACGGTCCATTATTCAATCTATGGACATTCTAACCAATGGTACGGACCACTCCGCACAACACTCAACGGTCATGATTTAATCTCACCTCAAAGTGGTCAAGCTTATCCTTAGAAACTAACCACCTTAAGTTATGGTGTTTACCACCATTTAAATCATCATTTGTGTCTTTATTAGATCGTGGCTGTGGACACTACCAAATTCTCTCAAATTCATACCACTTTGTCAGCTTTTCGAGGCCAATGTCATAATGGTCACAGATTTGTGAAAGGTGGGCCCGATTTTAAGATGTTACACATCTATTCTAGAGCGTTCATTTAGGCTAACTCTTACATAGATCATATTGTGTCCATCCATCGACCCTTTGACGTGAGAGTTTACCCACGACTTGTTGTGTTAATCCTCTATATGATGGACGTCTTAGATCCAAGAAGGGATCACTAGGTGGACCATTAAAATATTACTTCTATTTTCACCACAAATATTTATGTTATAAGCTAATGTACTTTATTTAAACTCTCGTAAGAGAGTCCTATTCTACTACTTTTACAATTACGACCGAATCGTAGCCATCCCATCACCATTCATCATCAATAGTTTCAAATCCCTACCATCCATTATCACCATCCATTATCACCATCCATCATCATCATCATCATATGACCGTTGATTGGAAGGAAGGAGGTAGTATTTTGTAGTGGGCCAAAGATTGATTTTCTTTGTTATTTTCATTTTCAAAATCTCGGATCGGATTGACAATTGGTGAGTTTACGGAAATACTCACTCCACATTATAGTTTGAATTTGCGCATTTGTGTTTTGTTTAGTAGATCAATTATGTTACTTTAATTAAATCTATGCCATTCATTATGTATTATAGTTTACGTTTGCTTGTGGGCCCAGATTTAAAAGGAATCTGATATTTAAGTGGGCCAGGGTGGGAGAAATAGACCCAACCCTTAAAAAGGGAATAAAACCACTATCTTTGTTTTCTAATTTTCGATCTATGCAAAAATCAAATTTATTGGGTGGACTAAAGGCCCGAATAATTCAATGGATGGGTTGGATACATATAAAAAAAATATATAAATAAATAAAACAATGGGCTACTGGACCAGTCAGTACCCCAAGGACGCTGCCAGTCCAGCAGCGTCATGGCTGCTGATGCAAGGGACGGACTGGCAGCAGTTGGGGGTCCACACGTAGACCCCACCCTGATGTACTTTTCTATATCTACTCCGACCATAGTTTACTTCATCATGTGTTTTGATAGCACACAAAATCTTAGCTTAATCCGAGACCCGAGCGGACCACACCAACGCCTACAAATTGGACTATCTTGCTGAATTTTCTGCAATTGTGCAGAAAATTTCGAATTTATCTCTCATGGACAGCGGGTAATCCGTGGGCCCCACTTTAAGCTTTCTATCAAATCTATACCACTCACTTGTTACATTATTATGTTAGAAGCCTGAAAATTAAATTTCAGAGGGTTTCGATAACTGAGTGGGCCACACTGTCTCAAATAGTGGACAATGTAATACAATGTAAATCTGAAGGTGAGCAGATTTTAAAGTGGGGACAAAAGGCATTTGTGGGCCCCACATGTGAACTTTTGGATAAATTCACCTCGTCCACACTGGTTGTTGGGTTGTGTGGGATTTACCATAAAAATATGGGCCAGAACGGGGTTCCAGGTGGCCCACACCACTTAAAATAATGGGACTAATATCCTGAAAAATAACAGAATCTGATTGGACTCCAACTTTTGGGTCCCATTGGGGAATATTTTGCCCAATCTAAACCATCCAATGCTTAGACCAGCAAGTCTTAAAACTGTAAAATAAATTTGGTACAATCAGACCTCCTAAACAGTCAAATTAAGCGAAATTGTGGGGACAACACTTATCCATTCTCTTTGAATGTATGGTTATAGTTTAGTTTAAAGTTCTTAAACCCCTCAAAATGCTGTGTTTCATAATGTGGATGCATTCTTGCCATCTTGATATATATGCACTTGATTTGTTTCTTAAATAGTTATGTTGTATGATTCATTAAATTGTGTTAACATGCAGTAAATTCTCATTATCACATGTTTATCTTTATATGATCACATATGATGGACCCATGCATAGAGCGGTTTATGGTGAGGTTAAGTCCACGAAATTAAATCAGAGTAGGGGTATGTAAATGGTTCTTAACCATGACTATCCAAGTACGGTTAAGCATGGTCGGTGTATATGGGTGTGGTTAAGTGTGGTTAAGTTTGTGTGGGATGGATATGGGTGTGGTTATGGGACACCTATATATGGATACATCATTGGATGAACTGGAATATGGGAAACCATCAAGTGTGGTATGTTTTCCCGTCGAGAATGCGTCCCGTGTTGGGATCGGATCATACCCGTGTCAGGATCGGGGCAATTGTTTTCTCATTGAGAATGCGACCCGTGTCAGGATCGGGCGTACCGTGTCAGGATCGGAGCAATTGCGTCTCGTCAAGAATGCGACCCGTGTCAGGATCGGGCGTACCGTGTCAGGATCGGAATGTACCTCACCTGTCTGGTTGTGATTGATTGTGATACTATTTTTCAGGCGTAACCTCGTATGGCTGATTTACTTGTGTGAAACCTGACTAAAGACCTTTTATTAAAGGCCACGTATATGGTTAATTTATGCGTGCTGTATGGAAATTCATTATGGGATGTGTGTTTAATGTTAATGAATGTGTCATTGTGGGGTGGAAAAATGTGAGCATGGCATTGTACAATTTACAAACTGAATAGTTATGTTTTGATTCTTTTTATCTGTTTACTTGGATGCGTGATTCATATTATGGAGTGGAGTAAGTACTCCTACTCGCTGGGCATTGTTTTGCTCACCCTTCTTAGGGAACTGTAGGTTCAAGAGGTGACATGAAATCTTTCGAGGACAAGGCACAAGTTGAGGACATAGTGAAAATTCAGGAGGAGGAGAACGCCAATTCTAATGAAGACGTTTTTATTTATTTTTAGATATTTTATTTAGTTTTAAGTTAATAGAATCGTAGATGAGTATATCAGTATCATGTTTGTGAATTATGAACATTTATAATTTATTTTATGATGTAAGTTGGAATAAGAGTATGGATATGGTTTAGTAGAAAAATACTAAGAAAAAAAAAATACTTTAAAAAAAATTGCTACTATTATTTGTATTCCTGTAATTATTACCTTAGTAGCGCTCGAAAATTTGTGCTCGGGCGGTATATTCGGGCGTTGAATTTTGGGGCGTTACAAACTTGTACCGATAAATTCATTATGACAACCCACAATTATCGTATTTACATCAACAATCATTTATAGAAAATTTTGTATTTTCTTAGGTAAATTTAATAGTCAGTGTAAATGCATTACAACATATTTTAAATTATTTTAATTTTAATATTGTGAGACACCTTATTCATTAATGTATCCAATATCAATTAATCATTAGGGTGTGAAGACCACAACGTATAACAAAAGAAATTAGATCTTTTGTTAAAGGTAAGCGTATTTTTTAATTTTATGAAAAAATCTTAAATGATTATTTTTTGTTAATTTTTTTATTTTTATGGTAGGATTTGTATTGGGTATTTTATTTTCTATATTTACGGATTTGATATGATTATTAAATTATGATATTATGATTTTTTGAATTGTTTATGGATGTTTTTTTGCTTCTTTTTTTTTTTTTTTCCTTTTATCAATATTTATTTTTATTTTAAGCATTATTCAAAACCTCAACTAAGGTGTGATGCGAGTACAAGAAGTAAATCCAACAAACTTGAAAATCCTTCCCATTAATGGTAATGCTTAATTCCTCAATTGTCATGAATAGAAGATAATAGATCATGTTTCAAATTTTTCATATTTTTAAGCCTAAAGTCCTCTAAATTGTTGTTAACAATTATATACCTCTTTATGGTCATTTTTATGTTTTAAAATATCATTAAGATTTTTAGACATTTTTTATTATACTTTCTTTTCTAATATTTTAGCTACACATTACTCATGTATTTGCAGATATTCAATTGGACCATAAGTTTACAAGATTGATGAAGCAATGTTATTGCATTCACGTCTGCTGAATCTAAAGTTTTGCATCTATCAAGAGTAAAAAATGCCTATGGAATCCTTAAATTTAATAGTGTATTTGATAAATGAAGGATGTGAACGTTTAATTATTTGGCTACTGTTATTTTTTAGGTGGCTTTAGGGGGTGATTGAGGGAATTTTTTCCTTCAGGATGGTGAGTGTAGCATGTGGCCATTGTTTAGCCGTTGTTTTAATCACACAAGTGGATCTGGTTGATGATCTCTTTGTTTCGAGACTGGATGACGGCTTTGTTTCATGAAGCTCATGTTTCAAGGTGCGTCCTGGATTATGGCTCTCTCCTTTTTGGTGGGCTATGTGTTAGGTGTGGATTGAGTGGAAGTCATGCTTTCTATGGACCCTCGCCGTTTCCGCGCTCCCACACGACGTTCTCGTCCCTTCCCTTTCGGGAAAAGAAGGAGAGGATGCGTGAGTGCGAATCGCCGTTTGTGCCACTGGCTTGCCTCGTTCCCGAGGGCTTTGTTTGGTTGTCTTGTTAAGCTGGATGTATTTAAATGAGTTTATATAAGACCAGAGTCGCCACTAGCTAGTTACTTCGAATCTACAGTCGGCTAGACCCCGTAGAAACGTTAGAGAAGGGGATCCGAAGATTCCTTCCTCTAAAATGACTCCTTTTAATCTGTGGCCAGAGATTCGAGGTAAGGGATCACGGTTAGGGCTGAAAGTTGGGCGGGTTCAATCCGACCGACCCGTGACCGACCCGACATTGGGTTGGGCTTGGGCAAGAAGTATCGAACCCGATCTCGAGCTTGGGCTATGAAAACATCAACCCGATGAAGTTTGGGTCAGGCTCGGGTTGAGGTCTCGGGTTGCCCGACCCAACCCGAACCCGATCTATATGCAAGTTACTTATACTTTTATTATACTTTAGTGAAGTAAACTTATAATGTTTACTTGTATTTTAACTTATTTGTTTAGGAAAAGTGAAGTTCTTTACATAACTAAGTACATATATAATTAATAAAGCCATAGGTACCAAAAATAAGGCATGTATTGAAACATAATAAACTAATGTAATAACGAAAATATTAGCATGTATCAACCCGACCAACCCGATCAACCCGACCGAGCTCGCTTGGGTTGGGCTTGGGTTGAGAATTCCCAACCCGAGGTTGGGTTGGGTTGGGTTAGGGTTGAGGTATAGGGACCTTGGGTTGGGTTAGGGTTTAGCACCAACCCGACCCAACCCGCCTGACTTTCAGCCCTAATCACGATTACAGGGTGGGAAGAGGTTAAGCACCCCACACACTGCCCGTACCGAAGTATGGTTTCTACTTCACAGAATCGAACTAATACTTGAAAGTCTGTTTCAATCCTCGTACATTCTCATAGATGACATGATGCATGAATGCAGGTCTGAACAGTAAGAGTTTTTGATGGGCAGGTTCCAACAACGGGCAAGCCCAGAGCATACGCTCGAACTGACAGGTGCTTAATATAAGACGTATGCAGTGTGTTTGAATAATCAAGTCGCTTTATAGTGAAGCATGAATGCAGGTCTGAACAGTAAGAGTTTCTGATGGGCAGGTTCCAACAACGGGCAAGCCTAGAGCATATGCTCGAACTGACAGGTGCTTAATATAAGACGTATGCAGTGTGCTTGAATAATCAAGGTGCTTGCAGTGAAGCAAGGGGATTGGAAGAAAAGTAAATGTTGCACTTATGCTAGATGCAAATGAGATGATGCTGGAAAAAGAGTAGCTGGATGGACGGAGGTGTCGCAAGGGTTGTCTTCGAGTGGCTGGATCAAGACTTGTATGGCTTGGGAGGCTTGGACCAGTGGTCAGGCTGGGCTAGACCAAGGCTAGGATCTCCTCACTCGGGCTATCCTTGGTGGAGGAATGGGCTAAGGGGTAGATGAGAACTCAGACGGATGGGTCGCTGGACTGGGCGGATTGCTATGTTGAAATGAGAAGGGGAGGGGGGTATTTATAGCAGCGGGCAGTGGCAGAGCCCGTAATTATTTTTGGGCGGCCCGCTGTGGGCCGCCCGTAGGGTCACTCCTCGATTTTCAGCAAGGTACGGTCGTTCCCTCAGGGCTGCTGTTTGGCTCGGTGGGTTGACTCAGTGAGTTGACTAGCGGGTCGACTCGGTGATTTGACTCAGCGGGTTGTCTCGATGGGTTGACTCGGTATTTTGACTCGACGAGTTGACTCAGCGGGTTGCCTCAGTGGGTTAACTCAGTGGGTTGACTCAGTGGGTTAACTTAGTGAGTTTGACTTTTTTTAGGATTTTTTTGACTGGCTTTTCTTATGGGTGGTTTTTCAGGCTGATGTTTAGGACTGGGTTGACTGGGTTCAGGCTTGAATTGGGCTATGGATTGGGGCTTACAAGGGTGAGTTTGGCTGAGTTTGGACTTGGGGTTTGGGGGTATGGTCCTCCATTCATCTAGCTATCTCTACCAACAGTGTAGCCGAAGGCGGAGTGTCTACAGATGCCCCTCTTTGGCAGAGGTTGCGTGCAACCGAATGCCAAAGCGAGTGGACACCCCACTTCTGACCCGGTCATTCATAGATCATGGTCTGAAATCTTTGCTTGCCTTTGCATCTGTGCCAGTTGATCGTTTGGAAACCGATCACTCGCACATACCGTGGGAGTTTGGAGAAAACATTGCGATTGTCCCTGCATGGGCTGCAACCTGGGTACCCAATCGCAACCCTTCCATTCCTGATCGGTACTAACATCGGAAAGGTACAGCAGAGCCTCTGTGTCGCTAGTCTTACGAGGTTACTGACCCTATGATTGATTGTATGTTCAATGTTTTCCCGGATAACTCCAGGAGTACTTGTTTCGCTTGACTGTCAAAGTGGTTAGACGCCCTGCGTTAGATAGTCTTACGGGATTCTACTACTCCGACTTAGACTCAGTCAAGGTACTTCAGGCATCCACGCCTAGGTATGTGCGGGTGGACTCTTTCCAACCGACCTGCTGGTTTCGATGCTTGGTTTACAATTCATTCTTTCCTCGATTGTGGTCTGAAATCTTTGTTGTCCTTTGTATCTGAGTCAGTTGATTGTCTGAAAATTGATAACTCGCACATACCGCGGGAGTTTGGAGAAAACGTTGCGATTGTCCCTGCATGCGCTGCAACCTGGGTACTCAATCGCAACCCTTCCATTCCCGATCGGTACTAACATCGGAAAGGTACAGCAGAGCCTCTGCGTCGCTAGTCTTACGAGGATACTAACCCTGAGACTGATTGTGTAATGTTTGATGTTTTCCCAGATCACTTCAGGAGTACTTGTTTCGCTTGACTATCAACGTGGTTAGACGCCCTGCGTCAGATAGTCTTACGGGATTTTACTATGCCGACTTAGACTCAGTCAAGGTACTTCAGGCATCCACGCCTAGGTATGTGCGAGTGAACTCTTTCCACCCAATCTGCTTATTTTAATACTTGGGTTACAATTCATCGTTTCCACCTGTTCAAATGGTTTCTTTGACCGAGCCTTTTGGCTTTCATCTTTTCGTATCTTGGCATGTAGTACGACCGCACTGACACTGGAGTTCAGTTCAACCGTACTTTAAGTGCATTGGATCCGATGGTCTCCGGGGAAACCGCGAGACATTGGATCTTATTTGATTTTTGCGTCTGCTCCTACCCAGAGATATGGAAGATCTCCTGGTGTGTTGGAGGCAGAACGCTTTACTGGAAAAATATTTTTTTGGATTTTTGAAAAGATACCCAATCTGGGGAGTGATACTCTGTGCGGTTTTTATTTGCAAATAGGAATATTTTTTATCTTTTTGGAATGGAAATCTGGTCTGCACGTGCCTCCACTAGGGATGCCTGTGGGGTCTTTGGCTAACCGACTTTATTTTGAAAGCAGGTAAACATGATGATTGATGCGATGGATGCTGATGCATGGAGATGCATGATGAATGCATGGCTTTGGCTAATTCTCTTTCATTTTGATGATTTTGCTTTTGCTGGTGATGCAAAGAATTTTGAGCTTATTGCTTGCAGGGTTGTGCTTCCCTGGGGATTTTCTTTTTTATACGGGCGTTTGGTCAGCGGGTTGGTTAAGATTCCCACTCGTGGTCGATCAGGTCCATCATCCCAAGATGCTGTTTCTTTGCTAATGAGAATGTACGATGATTAAATCAGACCTCGAAATGTTCTTCTGGGCATAAATGCGATTGAGACGGTGCTTGGTCGCCAGTTTTGGTCAAGATTCCAATTTGCGAGCGATCGGATCTGTCATCCCAAATTGTGAAGTGAGCGGAGTTCAAGACTCCTGAAGTGTAGTGCTGGGGGTTAGTGACAATTTTTGTGATTTTTGCAAGTATTTGGTTTGAACCTTTACCTGAGTGGTCAGGATAGAGATCGGTTTATTGAAAACAAAGGAGATATTTTTTGTGATTTTTGGAAATATTTGATTTGAAAGCAAAGGAAATATATATTTTTTTATGATTTTGGCAAATATTTGATTTGAAAGCAAGGGAAATATATTTTTGTGATTTTTGCAAATATTTGTTTTGAAAGCAAGGGACATTTTTTTTGTGATTTTTGCAAATATTTGATTTGAAGCAAGAGAAATATTTTTTTGTGATTTTTTAAAAGGTGATTTTGCAATGTTTTAGTATTTTGTGATTTTTCTGAAACGCAAGGAAAGATGTGGAATTTTCATCCACTTCCAGCTTCTACTGCTGGTAAGGCACCCGATCCATTTTACGTCAGCGAGCAAGACGAGTGTCACACAGTTAAGTGCCGTAGTTTTACATCTTCGGATGAGGAGATTGTTGAGGGTTTTCAGTCAACACACCCACAAAGTTACCTGTTCCTCATGTGCAATGCACATCGACCACGTATCGTCCGACGGACTCCTTCGGCCATAAAATGAGCCACATCCTCACATTTCCCTTAGTCACTCCAGTTTGGGGCCTTACGTTGCTCACAATTCCTTGAAGGTGCGCTCCACCTCCCAACAACCTTAATCCCCTTCATGAGTTTTAGGAACAGGGAACATCCGTCAGATTCAACAGCGACTTCCAAATCAAGGTTGTCTATCACGGTGCGTTCAACACGAACAGGATTGCGGGGCTCTACCCGCCTCAGCCTTTACCTGTTTAAAAGATTCCAGACACCCATACGATCAAGTGTCAGCCATGTCTGGAACAGGATGGGGAAAGAAAGGCCCCGAGAAGTTAATCCCAGTGTAGTTTTAGGTCTTCGGACCGCTAGAGATAAATTCGTGCAGTTGAAATTGATGGTGAAATTTTTATTTTTTTGAAAAGGTTCCAGAGTCCAACTCAAGTGGTTGAGATTGATACTAATTTTTATGGAAAACTCAAAAATCTTTTTGGTATTTTGGAAATGATCCAGGTCATCAGATCCTGGCTTGAACGGTTGGGATCGATGCTGGTTTTATTAAAAATCTCTCGAGATGTTGATCCCGACGTAGTTTAAGTTCTTCGGACCAAGTTGATGGGGTTGGGCATACTTACCTTGCTTCGTTTGGCTTTTGACGGGGCTGATTGTGATTTGAGTGGTCCGGATTGCTTGAATTGGCCTTGTTGTCCCTTTCCAGACTTCAGCTTTACTTTGGAGTACATATCCTTGATGTTTTGTGAGGCTAAGAAGGCTTTCCATGGTGCAGATGATGACTTGGACGGTTCAGATTGCTCTTTTAGCCATGTGAGCCCACTTGACGATCAGATCTTGGACTCTGGTCTTCTTTCTTGACAATCGAACCCTTGATGTTGTTATTCGATGGCCCATGTGAACTCTTCCATAGTTTATATCATGATGATCTAGTCTTTGAATGGCTCAGATTGCTTGTGGGTCCCTCTTGATCAGTTTTTTTTCTCTTTGACTCGATCAGGCCCATGTTGGCTGTAATACTTCGTGATTGGACAGGTGGGGTACCTTCCAGATGATTCTGATCATCCTCAAACGAAATCTAGAGCTGATTGGAGCTTTGGGCGGCCCTCAAGATGCCATCTGCTGACGTGGACTGTCAGCCTCACCTACCAACAACTGTGGAGCCAATCCCACGGAGAGAGAGGGAGTGCGTCCGTACGGGTGGCCCACAGCGAGCCGCCCAAGACTCATCTCTTATGCGGCCTGGGCTGGCTCGTGCTCGGACATTACCCTCTGTTCACTGCTCTTATCCCCACATTCTCTGTACTAGAGAATTCGATTTAGCCATGAATCTCCTTTTCTCTGTCTTTTCTCCTCATCTTGTCCTCTTCTTGCTTTGTCCTTTCTTGGGCAGCCATTGATGATGGCTTGGGGGCCATTGTGGGAGATGTTGGTGGGTCCCACACTTCAACAATTGGTGAAGACCTTAACGATGGGGGGATGCTTTGGATTGATGGTAGAGATGGAGCTTTAAATGAGGGCATTGATGGGGGTTTAAGGATGGTGGTTAATGGAGCTTTTAATGGCTCTATTAATGGTGAGATGGCTGGAATTTCATATTTGAATGGGGTATTGATTCTGGGAGAAATGGATGGTATGGATGAGATGGGGAGATGGGACATAGGTGAGGCTATGCATCCCTTGAGTGTGGGCCACATGGATGATGTGATTGATGGTGGTGATGGGGCTATGATGGACATAGATGGGCTGATCTCATGTTGCCTTGTAGTACCTGTGAGGAGAGAAAACACTTTAGCAAAAAGGATTGAAGCATTAAAGCAGGAAGAGAGATACTTACCTTCTGGGAGGAATGATCGGGAGAAATGCACTCACGGAAGGTACCCCATTAGTTGACTGGAGGACGTTTATTTTGAAAGCCCTGTAAGATTTTTTTTTTTTTTTTTGCATATATATGAATAAGGAAAAATGATTTTGTTTTTTAAAATATATGTATGCAAATCATGCATGAAATGGAAATTTGTGCCAAGTGCTTGTCTGTCTATGCGTGATTCGGATTTGTGCTTTTAGATGTAGGAATCAGAATATTGAACTCAGCCTGATGTCATACTCAATTTTCTTGATTATTCACCAAGGGTCCTGGTCCCTTTAAGATAGTGTGCAATGGTATCCTGCCCCTAGAATTTGGGCAGATCTTAAAAGAATTCTCGACTCATAACTGCCATCCTTACTTCCGTTGAATCTTCATGTCGCTTGGATCTCTCATGTACCTGCTTTTTTTCTTTTCTTAGCCATTATTATCCGCAACACCCTTTCGATAATAATTCAATTAAGTTGTTCAAATTGTGTATGCGTGTTTAGAAGTATTTATATATCTAACCCAAAACCTATGCTTATTTAATTATATGACTGTAAGATTGGTGGTCATTTATTGGACGGTTAATAATTTATATTCAATTTTAACCACTCATTTATAGTTGTCAATCAAATGATTAGGATTTATTGATCGTTGTGATTTTTAAAAAGCACCTAGTCCATTATAATCGTTGAATTGATGGTGAATTTCACTCTGAGCATGTGACAGAAACCACAAACAATAATTAATAAACTGTTAAAAGTCGCTTGCTTCATCGTTCGGCCTAACAAGTTGTTGCAATGAATGTAATTTTATAAGACATGGATACCAAGCAAGGGCAAGTGTTTTATATGGTGGTATATTTGTTACAGAGGAAAGGACCCTGCCCTATCAAAAGAATATTGTAAAGGCTGATTTCAACATGAATGGAGTAGGGCTATTGTAAGATCATTAAAACCTCATCCCTACCAGTCATCATGATGTGCTTAAACGTTATACATAATATCAATTTAAATTGTTATAAAATTGATACATAAATTTATATTTCATACATTATTCGGCTGAGCGCCATAAAATATACAGGCCTTGCCTATCTTATAACAGAATTATACAGCATAAAACAAAACCATTTTAAATGTAGGAAAGCCTATACTTGTACAAGTAAAAAGCATAGACAACCAACATAGCCACCCAATTGGCACCCACTCTTCAAACAGAAGATGACACAGCAAAAAAAGAAAAAAGAAAAAGACTTCCCAGCAGCCACTCATGCTAAGAACCATAGTAAGCAAATCAGCACCAAAATCCTCCATGGAGAGTTGCCCCATCCACAACAGAACTATAACCTCAGATAGACTTCACATCAAACAATTCAGCAGATACATAGGAAACAAATTTGTTGATAAACCAGCTCAATCTAGAAAATTTTGATACAGAGAGCCTATGATAACTCTCTCTTTTAACGTTTATATATCAATACTTAGCAATATTAGAATATTTAAAGTATTTAGCAGCGCCACTTCTCTCAACCTTGCTTAACTGGGGACATTCCATCTAATTAGTAGGATCTACACAAACAAATAGCAGGAAGCAATGCAATAATACAATTGTTGGCATAGACATGGTTGAGACAAATGACCTAGCAATTGACACATGCTTAAATATTTCCATTTTCCTCATTGCATACTAAAAGAAGATCTCAACAAAAAATCTATAAAAGTAGATAGATGTATGAACTTTAAAGCAACATCTTTGGTGTTGGTCAAAGTTCATCCTTAGTCAAACACTCAAGCTGATCTCTTCTATTGTTGTTGATTTTTTAAGAATCAGTTGTCTCCTCCAAAGTGGAAGGCATCAATTAGCTACAAGATTCTTTTCTGAATACTCTTTTTTTTGTTCCATTAGTTTCTAAAGTTTGAATATTTAACAAATTCATGAATTTTAGTTTCTACATATGATGATCCAAGCACTTAACAACAAGCCTCAAAGGCTTCCATGCATCACCAGAGTAGCATTTTTACTAGTGCCACATTACTGACATCTGCATATATCATATATAAATTACAAAACATAAATGCAACAAAAAAAGTGAACATAAATAGCTAAACACAATTTCATAAATGCAAATTCATTGAAGTTATTCTTGTCAACAGAAGCTAAGAATACTAGCACGGGATCTGAGCTTATGTATTTTCTTGTCGATTACTATTGTTTGTATTATATTTTTTACATCGGGTTGGCAATGGAGGTTCATGAACTAAGCCTATTCTACTAACCTAAATGGTTTGGCCTACTAGTTGACCCATGGAGCTTAATAAAGGTTCTCATGTCGAAGAATTTGAGACTACTTCCTCAGGATTTTCCTTACAGCAAACAACCTTTATGAATCTGCATATTCAAGATAACCCACTTGCACCTTCCATTACCAATAAATTGGCTTCCAAACTTCTTTCTATAAACATGGGTAAATATATGCATAGATAGCCATATGCACTGACATGAAGCCTCATTACCGAAAAAACACACAGTAAAATGATAACCTAAGTTAATTCTAATATGCTGTCAAGGTCCAACATGCTCAAACATATTCGGATAAGACCACACTAAACACAGGAAAGATGTTAAATACTTTTTAGTATTGGATGCCATTTTAATTAACTTACATTATTGTTGGTCAGTGGATGCAATATACTACTCAACTTCATTCACATGAAAAAGTTCTCAATTTCTGTAGATGTTTATAAATTAATGAAACGATATCCTTAATTAAAATAAAATAAAGCAATGCATCAAAATAAAGCAAATAAATTTTCAAGCCATTAATGGATGCACACTCAAGCCAAAATTAATATAACCTAAAAGATAGCAATTTTTATATGAAATTCCATACAGAAAACTAACATAAACATAAAAGTTAAAAACCATATAAAAAATAACTGCGATACAACAACAAAACCCTCCACTTGAAATTATTACCCTAGAATTGTCATTTTCATCAGAACTATATAACAACAATAATAATATTCATCTTTTTGACATCTTTATTTAAAAACTCTATAAAAAATCATTCAGCAAAAATGTAGCTACCCAAGAAAAAATTGAAATTACACTCCAACCAAATAACCATTTCATCTGAAGATTAAAAAATTTCACATTTCTTCATTCAAATGTCTAATACGCGATCTAACTATAAAGAGCATTTATACACTCTATCAAGATCATTATGATCGTGAAAATATCTATTATGACAATTAAGGACAAACAAGTTTTAAAGGCCAAAGCTCTTTCAGATCATATAAGAGTATAAAGGTACGTGAAACTTATCTTTCTTTTACTATAAAAACTTATGATTGTGATGTAATGAGCTATCAATAGCTCGTGCTTTAAAGTAGTTTCTCGAACCAAAGTTCGTATGATGATTGGTTCATTGCTTGGCGATTGACCGTCTCTCTCACCTTAAGTCAGGTATAATCATCTCTCTATTTTGACTCATTATTAATGGAATTATAATTTATTCATATGATTACAATATTTGTTATATATGCCTTTTCTTACGATAATGGGGGTAGAATTATTAGAAATCAAGTAATTAGATCACCCCAATTGTATTCATGGGCTTGAATTGTGGTTAGGCGCCTTATTTCATTTTTTTTTTATCGTAGCTATGTGCATGATTCCTTCATCACTCTTCATCGTGGTTATATGCTCGATTTTGTTATTTTCTTAGATCGTGGCTAAGCGCTTAATTCCATTGTCTTCTCAAACAGTGGCTAGATGCTCAATTTTATTATTTTATTAGAACGTGGCTAGGCGCTCGATTTCATTTTCTGTCTTGGGTCATGGTAAAAAAATTTGACACCACTATCTTCCAAACATCTTAGTCTAGTCCACAATATCCTATTTCTAGAATTAAATGTCATTGCCTGCACTGAGCCAAAAGGTGCACATTGCCATACCATGAACATGACTTGTACACAACTTATCTCAATAAAGAGCGATGATTCATACCACTTTTTGCTATAACTGATAATTCTTTAAAAGCACTACTATTTCAATCATTTTATCTCCACGCTTATATTTGTTTATAATAAAAATTTTACACTTACTTTTATAGCCTTGTGGCACATAACCTATTTACCAATGAATTAACATTATCATAAAGACACATGATCATAATCTTATAGTGCACATTTATACCTCTCATGAACTAATCCCATCTTTATGATAGCAAAGTCCTTCTAAGCCAAAAATGTCATAACATTATCCATCACTCTATCTATGTTGAGCTCATAATTATGCATATTCTAACCCCAATGAATCACTCATTATGCACGATATATACGTTTAAAGAACTAACTTAATGCATGATGTGTGATTGTAGGGACAAGATGGAGAGCTCACCATTTGAAGGCTAAGTGGAGTTTCTTACAAGTGTTAAAGACCATTAGATGAAGCATGAAGAAGAATCAAAGAAAGACAAGCAAGGAGAGAAGAGAAAAGAAGAAAGAAAGAAAGAAAGAATGAAGAAAAATAAGCCAGACCGGTCGGATGACCGGTCGGCCAAGACAGCCAGACCGGTCATGACCGGTCGGCTACTGCTGCTGGACTAAAGGGTTCATAGGCTACTGGGTTGATGGCCACGGTTGCTGAAACATTGTTGAAGACCTCCGACCGGTCATGACCGGTCGGACAACGTTGCTGGAGTGACCTTACATTGAGGCCGACCGGTCACGACCGGTCGGCCAGCGTAAACTGCCTCTTTCTATTATGGGAACTCCGAAAATTCCTGCGCAAGTGCGTAGTATTACGCAAATTCTGGATCTTTCTTGCGTAAAGGACTCCTCCAAACTATAAATAGACACCTAGGGATTGTTCCTAGGGTATCCTGGAAGGGTTCAAGCGAGGTTGGAGGCTGTGGAAGTGAAGATTGGAGTTTCACAACTCCTTTTGGTTTGCTTTGCTGTTTTCATACTTTTTGTAGTTGTTTCATGTTTCCTTGGATCATGAGCAGCTAAACCTCTTAGCTAGGGCTAAGAGGTGAAGCTTGTAGTGTATCCAAGATGTTTTAATTCGTAGTTAAGTGGTTTTCAGTTTGGAATTCATGATTATGAACTAAGGTTTGAAGTTTATACAAGTTTTTAAGTAATTTCTCTTAGTCTTGTGATGACTCATGGATGTTTGGATGAATTACTTATCTTCTTAATTTGTTTGCAACGGTCTAGACCTGTATGATCTGAGGAATTGGAGTGCGCTCTAGTACCAAGCTCTTCATAAAGGGGCTTCATGCCAAAGTTCTAGTTTTGGTTAATTATCTGGAATATGTATGGACTGTGCATATAATTTGAATCCAGTTCAAATCATGATCTAGCCTTGTCTTGTGAGAAGACTTGAGGATGGTTATGATTGGGAATTGGACCTATAGAAAAGGTGAATGACCTATGCAATGAGCATGCTCAGATCAGCCTAGAGTTGAGTGAACTTTATGCACAGAACTTACATATTACAGACTTCTGGTTTAACAGTTCTATCATCCGACTAGATAGACCTGACTGGTGATTCTAGTTGAGAGAATGGGAAACCACAGCGGATTGAACATCGAGGATTGCTACAAGTGGATCCTCGAACCCCTAGTGCCTTCTTATAATTGTTTACATTCAATTTAGCTTAAACTGTTAATCACACACATTCTATTCAAACTTTGACTGTTAGCTTCAATAGAAACTTGTGGATGAGTTTGTGACATCCTACATAAGTCCCTGTGGATCGACCTCGGTATTACCGAGTTTATTACTACATCGCAACCCTACACTTGGGGAAGCGAACAAGTTTTTGGCACCGCTGCTGGGGACTTTGACGGTTTTCACAAATTTCTGAAATTAGTATCTATTTAGGACTCTTTTAGATTTTTTAAGAACTAACTTAGTTTATTTATTTGATTTTTTTTTTTCAGGGATTTCTAGGAAGCTGAAGAAGAATTTCAAGTGCGAATCGGGTTTTATCTTTCTAAACCTTACTCTTCTCCTTCTCCTATTCATTCCTATTCATCTCTTGTAGAGTGGGTGGAGATTCCTTTTGGATCTCTAAAAGGTCGTTCTTTTTGCCACCTGGATTCCTATTGGTCGGCTCAGCCGCCTTGGTTCACCTTGTGCTCAGAGATTTCTTTTCTCATCTCTACTCCTCTTTTTCCTTTTTTTTGCACTTTTTCTCAAAAGATTCAAAGAGTGGGTGGGGAGTTTTCTGAACCCCTATTGACCAGGAGAAATCGGTCTTTATCCTTGCTTCTGGCCTAGCCATTGCAAGACACCTTGTGCTTCGATCTTAGAGAAGAGTAAAGAAATGGGAGGAAGAATTCTCCTTTCTTTTTGTTTCTTATTTTTGGTTTTGCATGCCACATTGGACTCGGGATTCCAATAACCGACTCATAAGTGAAGGGGGGATAGTAGAAGGCTTTGATAGAGAGCCACGTGTTAGGAGACATCTAGATTCTCCAATTTTATCTGAAAGTATGGCTGCAAATCAACCTAACCCGGTTCAAAATCAAACTTAAACAAGGGAGAATGTGGTTGAGAATGTTCCCCGACCTAGGACTTTACGTGATTTCTTGCAACTTGCAAGAACGAGCACTCCCTCATGCATAGTATTTCCACCAAATGCAGGGAATGTGGATTTGAAACCGGGAGTGATCAATCTTCTCCCTAAATTCCATGGTTTAGACAGTGAAAGTGCCTATCAACACCTTAGGGAGTTTGATGAGGTAATCACCACCATGCACTTTGCAAATGTGACTGAAGATGTAGTAAGACTTAAATTCTTCCCTTTCACTCTTAAGGATAAAGCCAAGGGTTGGCTTTATGCATTGAGGCCAAGATCAATTGGGTCATGGAATGATATGCACAGAGAATTTATAAAAAAATTCTTCCCTACTCACAAAACGAACATGCTTAAGCGCCTTATCATGAACTTTGCCCAAAAGGAGGATGAAACCTTTTCCCAATGTTGGGAGAGATTCAAAGACCTATTAAACGCATGCCCACATCATGGCTATGAAAATTGACGGATTATAAGTTTTTTCTATGAAGGACTGATTCCATCCATGCGCCAATTTATAGAGATGATGTGTAATGGGGAGTTCATGAATAAGGAAGCTGATGAAGCATGGGATTATCTGGAAGAATTGGCTGAAAGTGCACAATCTTGGGACACACCTAAACCAACAAATTCCAAGATTGGCCAACAAAAGGAAAAGGGAGGAATGTATGTCTTATCAGAAGAAGATAGCATAAGTGCACGGTTGGCTAGCCTTACAAGAAAGGTCGAAGCCATGGAATTAAGGAAAGGAGAAACAATCAACTCCACTGAGGTTGAAACTGTTTGTGGAATTTGTGCTGGAAATCAACATGCTACACCAGATTGTCCCACAATTTCAGCAGTCCAAGGCATCCTACAAGAACAAACAAATGCCATAAACAGTTATCAGCAGCAATATGGTGCTCCAAACTCAAACACGTATAATCCTAATTGGAAAAACCATCCCAACTTCAGTTGGAAGAATGGGCCCAATGCTAATGCAAACAACACTCCAAAAGTATCACTAGAAGAGATGTTGGGTGCATTCGTAACGGTCCAGAATGAGTATAACAAAACAAATTCTCTAAAAATAGATGGGTTCATGCAAGAGCAATTGAAATTCAATCAAAACTCAAACCAAGCCATCAATGAATTGAAAACATCTTTGGCTAGAGTTGAAGCTCACCTTAGTGTTAGAGAGAAGGGCACACTCCCTGCCCAACCTCTTCCTAACCCAAGGACCCAATATGAGATACAAGATGCAAGCTCATCCTCCCACCATACGGAACATGTCCAAGCTATCACCACTTTGAGAAGTGGGAAAGAAATTGATAAATCTAATCCGGTGAAGGCCCCCAAGCCTAAGGATCCGAAAATTCCCAAAGAGGATGATCGCCCAAACAATATTCCACAAGAGAAAGAACCGGAAAGACAATACAAGCCGGTTGCCCCATTTCCACAAAGGTTGATTTCACCTAAACCTTTAGATAAAAATCTGGAGATTCTGGAAGTTTTCAAGCAGGTGAAGATCAACATT
The DNA here is from genome assembly GCA_003013855.2 of Liriodendron chinense. NCBI lineage: Eukaryota > Viridiplantae > Streptophyta > Magnoliopsida > Magnoliales > Magnoliaceae > Liriodendron > Liriodendron chinense. The sequence continues at coordinate 496,874 of ML058572.1, forward strand.
CCGCTGTTGGATGCAATAAAACAAATACCATCTTATGCCAAATTTTTAAAGGAATTGTGTACAATCAAAAGGAAACATAACGTTCATAACAAAGTGCTTTTGGCTGAGAATTTGAGTGCCATCATCAAACAAGAGGTGCCCCAAAAATACAAAGATCCGGGTAGTCCAACCATATCATGCATCATAGGAGACTACCAGATTAAACAAGCCCTACTCGACTTGGGGGCAAGTGTGAATCTCATTCCATACTCGGTCTATGAACAACTTGGGTTAGGTGAATTGAAACCCACCAAAACCACACTCCAACTTGCTGATAGATCCATCCGGATACCGAGAGGAATGGTAGAGGATGTTCTAGTCCAAGTTGATAAATTCTACTATCCAGTAGATTTTATCGTCTTGGACACACATCCCGTGATAGGCACCGGTACTCAAATTCCCGTCATACTTGGACGACCGTTTCTAGCTACCTCAAACGCCATTATCAATTGTAGAAACGGACTTGTACAAATGTCCTTTGGAAATATGACCCTTGAGCTTAACATATTTGAGTTATGCAAACAACCGCGGGAAGTTGATGATGATATCCACGAATTAAACATGATCGAATCATTCGTGGAAGATACAATCCCCTTGTCACTATTTTCCGACCCTTTGGAGGCATGTGTGGCCCATCTCCATGATATGAATGATGATACAACACAAGAGATGGATGCCATTTTAGATGTGATGCTGGTGCGTGAAAATAAAAGATGGAGGGCCCCAATTGAACCTTTGCCTATAAATGAGAACAAGGCCCTCCCATCCAACATTAAGGCACCAAAACTCGACCTAAAACCATTGCCAAGTGAGCTAAAATATGTTTATTTAGGTCGAGATGAAACATATCCGGTGGTGATTTCTTCCCACTTGGATGGGGAACAAGAGAGTAGGCTAATAGCCACTCTATTAGAGCACAAGAGTGCCATCGGATGGACAATTGCGGATCTCAAAGGCATAGACCCACTGATTTGCACTCACCGCATACACCTTGAGGAAAATGCAAAGACATCCCGGCAACCACAAAGACGACTAAATCCAAATATAAAGGATGTGGCTAACGCCGAAGTGGTGAAACTATTGGATGTAGGTATCATTTACCCAATATCTGATAGCCAATGGGTGAGCCCAACTCAAGTGGTGCCTAAGAAATCCGGAATAACCATCGTAGCCAATGCCAATAACGAACTCGTGCCAACTAGAGTCACTACCGGTTGGAGAATATGCATTGACTACAGGAAGCTAAACACTGTCACGAGGAAAGACCACTTTCCCCTACCGTTTGTTGATCAGATTTTAGAACGGTTGGCGGGCCATTCCCACTTTTGCTTCCTTGATGGCTATTCAGGGTACAACCAAATAGAAATTGCCCGTGAAGATCAAGAAAAGACTACGTTCACATGTCCATTCGGTACTTTCGCCTATCGACGAATGCCGTTTGGACTATGTAATGCCCCTGCCACCTTTCAAAGTTGTATGATGAGCATCTTTTCTGACATGGTGGGGACCATTCTCGAAGTCTTCATGGATGATTTTTCTGTATTTGGTTGTAACTTTGATGAGTGCCTCAAGCACTTGAAATCTGTGCTAAAAAGATGTGAAGAGAAGAACCTTGTGCTCAATTGGGAAAAGTGTCACTTCATGGTTCAAAAGGGAATTGTACTTGGTCACATCGTTTCACAAAATGGAATTGAGGTGGACAAGGCGAAAATTGATCTTATCTCTAACCTACCACCACCCAAAAGCATACGAGATATACGGTCCTTTTTAGGACACGCAGGATTTTACAGAAGGTTTATAAAGGATTTCAGTTCACTCTCTCGCCCTTTATGTAACCTACTTCAAAAGGAAAATTCATTCGAGTGGAATGAAGAATGTCAACAGGCATTTACCACCCTTAAAGGTATGTTGACATGCGCCCCAATAATGCAACCACCTGATTGGAGCCTTCCTTTTGAAATTATGTGCGATGCTAGCGACTATGCTATTGGGGCTGTGTTAGGCCAAAGAAAAGATAAAAAGCCGTGTGTCATCTACTATGCAAGTAGAACCCTAAACTCAGCCCAGGCAAACTACGCCACTACTGAAAAGGAACTTTTAGCAGTAGTTTTTGCCTTGGAGAAGTTTAGATCCTACTTGATTGGATCCAAGATCATCGTATTCACCGACCATGCCGCGCTTAAGTATCTTCTCTCTAAGAAGGATGCTAAACCACGGTTATTAAGATGGATCCTCCTACTCCAAGAATTCGACTTAGAAATACGTGATAAGAAAGGAGTAGAGAATGTAGTAGCTGACCACCCCTCTCGACTTGTCCTCACTGATTCCCCTGAAACGACTGCAATCAATGACATGTTCCCTGATGAACAACTTTTTGCTATTTCCCAATTACCATGGTATGCGGACATTGCTAATTATCTTGCTACAGGTACAATTCCTACATATTGGAAAAAGCAAGATAAGGATAGATTCTTCTCAGAGGTACGGAAATTTCTATGGGACGACCCATACTTGTTCAAGTATTGTCTCAATCAAATCATAAGGAGATGTGTCCCAGATGATGAGCAACAAAGTATCATCTCCTTCTGTCATTCTCAAGCATGTGGTGGCCATTTTTCGGCTAAAAAGACCACAGCGAAAATTCTGCAATGTGGGTTTTATTGGCCCACCATGTTCAAAGACACACATGAGTTTTGCAAAGCTTGCGAACCCTGTCAGAAATTAGGAGGAATCTCCCGTAGAAATATGATGCCACTCAATCCCATCTTAATTATCGAAATTTTTGATTGTTGGGGCATCAATTTCATGGGCCCATTCCCATCTTCTTTTGGAAACTTATACATCTTGCTTGCCGTTGATTATGTTTCCAAATGGGTCGAGGCCATCCCTTGCCGGAATAATGACCATAAAACGGTCATTCGATTCTTAAAAGAAAACATTCTTTCCCAGTTTGGAACGCCTCGAGTCATCATAAGTGATGGAGGGTCTCACTTTTGCAATCGCCCTTTTGAAGCATTAATGAAGAAATATGGCGTAACGCACAAAGTGAGCACTCCCTATCACCCACAAACTAGTGGACAAGCTGAGATATCCAATAGGGAGATTAAACACATTTTAGAAAAAACGGTGAATCCCGATCGCAAGGATTGGTCACTTCGACTTACCGATGCGCTTTGGGCTTACCGTACTGCCTTTAAAACTCCTATTGGAATGTCTCCCTATAGACTTGTCTATGGGAAGGCTTGTCACTTGCCTGTGGAGTTGGAACATAAGGCGTATTGGGCTATTAAGAAGATGAATTTCAATCCTGACAAGGCAAGCTCATTACACAAACTACAATTGAATGAACTTGCAGAAATCCGGAATGAAGCTTATGAGAATGCAAGAATTTACAAGGACAAGACGAAGATATTCCATGATAAGAATATTCTTCGCAAGACATTCACGATAAATAAAAAAGTCCTCATGTATAATTCTCGCTTACATCTATTTCCGGGAAAATTGAGATCTCGGTGGACCGGTCCCTACCTTGTGCAAACTGTCTATCCATATGGGACTGTCGAGCTGTTAAATCCAAGGAACGGCAACCTTTTTAAAGCAAATGGGCAGCGATTAAAGCCGTTCTTTGAGAACTTCCCTTCAGAAGGTATGTCCATACCTCTGAATGATCCTGTGTATCAGGATGATTGATCTCCTAGTCTGATGGAGGTATAGAGTAGTTAGGATTAGGATTTTGCTGCTTTTGTTTTCGTTTTCATAGGTTTGTTAGAAGGAGGAAGATCTCCACTTTTCACTCTCTCAGGTACTATCATTCCTCACTCCCTTTTATTTTCAAATTGCTCTCATGTTTTGCTCATTGTACATCTTTTACATTGAGGACAATGCAAGATTTGGTTGGGGGGTGTAGGATCACTTGGATTAATCCAGCGATTTGCAACATTTCAAGCAATCATATGAAAATTTTTTCGATTTTTCAAAAATTCGAAACTCTTTTGGAAAACACCGGTTTTATGCATTCAAGTTGATATGAGCATAAGAAGAGGAGATATGAAGTGTATGGGGCTGGATGTCTGCAATCTCTCATAGCATAATGGTTTTATATGTGAAGTCTCCTATTTTTGTGATTGATAGAAAATCTGAACACTTTTACACCTAGTTCACATTACACGATTTTCATAAGTTGAAGGAATTATGTGACTTATGGATTAGCTAGACTTTAAATTAAGGTATTAAGAAATCAGGCCGGGGTACTTTGTCCATCCTTGTCCATGGGAAAATAATGAAAGATATGGATTTTTAAAAATCCTATCTAATTTAAAAGAAAAAGGAAAAGGAAGGATGAAATTGGGAATGTGAAAAATGGTGGAAATTCCGATTAGGGCTACCTACTACCAACCGGGGGATGGTCTACCCGTAACCAAAGCTGGAAATGGGACGTAGTGTGAAAGTCGTCGGATGGACGGTAAGGCAAATTCCTGTCATGGACCTGATGTGGCTCTACGTACCTTGAGTTCTATGGTCTACCTGATCTATGAAGAAGATAATCCTAGAAACTCGTGAGATGAATTTTCACTACCCACACTAGGTTGAATTTGTTCAGGTCCTTCTATTTATCAAACAATCAGCGGGAATCTCATATGAATGCCTATTATGTCTTGAGGATTTACGGTTCCAACCTTTGACGCCTAATCTTTCTGAATCTTACACTTATGAACCTTAGAATGAATAGAAGGATGGTTTCTGAAAGAGAGTTGAGTTTTGAAGAATGGGATTAGCTTCACGCATGTTTTGCTCGGGACTAGCAAAATGCTGGTTGGGGGGTGTGTTGAGCTCATAATTATGCATATTCTAACCCCAATGAATCACTCATTATGCACGATATATACGTTTAAAGAACTAACTTAATGCATGATGTGTGATTGTAGGGACAAGATGGAGAGCTCACCATTTGAAGGCTAAGTGGAGTTTCTTACAAGTGTTAAAGACCATTAGATGAAGCATGAAGAAGAATCAAAGAAAGACAAGCAAGGAGAGAAGAGAAAAGAAGAAAGAAAGAAAGAAAGAATGAAGAAAAATAAGCCAGACCGGTCGGATGACCGGTCGGCCAAGACAGCCAGACCGGTCATGACCGGTCGGCTACTGCTGCTGGACTAACGGGTTCATAGGCCCGACCAGTCATGACCGGTCGGGCATAGCTACTGGGTTGATGGCCACGGTTGCTGAAACATTGTTGAAGACCTCCGACCGGTCATGACCGGTCGGACAACGTTGCTGGAGTGACCTTACATTGAGGCCGACCGGTCACGACCGGTCGGCCAGCGTAAACTGCCTCTTTCTATTATGGGAACTCCGAAAATTCCTGCGCAAGTGCGTAGTATTACGCAAATTCTGGATCTTTCTTGCGTAAAGGACTCCTCCAAACTATAAATAGACACCTAGGGATTGTTCCTAGGGTATCCTGGAAGGGTTCAAGCGAGGTTGGAGGCTGTGGAAGTGAAGATTGGAGTTTCACAACTCCTTTTGGTTTGCTTTGCTGTTTTCATGCTTTTTGTAGTTGTTTCATGTTTCCTTGGATCATGAGCAGCTAAACCTCTTAGCTAGGGCTAAGAGGTGAAGCTTGTAGTGTATCCAAGATGTTTTAATTCGTAGTTAAGTGGTTTTCAGTTTGGAATTCATGATTATGAACTAAGGTTTGAAGTTTATACAAGTTTTTAAGTAATTTCTCTTAGTCTTGTGATGACTCATGGATGTTTGGATGAATTACTTATCTTCTTAATTTGTTTGCAACGGTCTAGACCTGTATGATCTGAGGAATTGGAGTGCGCTCTAGTACCAAGCTCTTCATAAAGGGGCTTCATGCCAAAGTTCTAGTTTTGGTTAATTATCTGGAATATGTATGGACTGTGCATATAATTTGAATCCAGTTCAAATCATGATCTAGCCTTGTCTTGTGAGAAGACTTGAGGATGGTTATGATTGGGAATTGGACCTATAGAAAAGGTGAATGACCTATGCAATGAGCATGCTCAGATCAGCCTAGAGTTGAGTGAACTTTATGCACAGAACTTACATATTACAGACTTCTGGTTTAACAGTTCTATCATCCGACTAGATAGACCTGACTGGTGATTCTAGTTGAGAGAATGGGAAACCACAGCGGATTGAACATCGAGGATTGCTACAAGTGGATCCTCGAACCCCTAGTGCCTTCTTATAATTGTTTACATTCAATTTAGCTTAAACTGTTAATCACACACATTCTATTCAAACTTTGACTGTTAGCTTCAATAGAAACTTGTGGATGAGTTTGTGACATCCTACATAAGTCCCTGTGGATCGACCTCGGTATTACCGAGTTTATTACTACATCGCAACCCTACACTTGGGGAAGCGAACAATCTAGCAATGCCAATTTTCACTAATAAAGGGGCAACAGAAAAAATATGATGGATTCATAAATGATTTATAAAATTGTGTGCATATTAAATTTTTTTTATACATGTAGACTTAATTTTCTCATTATATAAGCTCACAGCATCAACGTAATGATTATCTAAAACCGCATACTAATTCACTCTAATTTACTTCACTTAGAAATCACTTTGAGTTACTTATGTTAGTGTACTTTTTTGTGGCATATTAGTGCACCTTATTTGTCAATCAAATGTGTTTATATGTTGAAATGTCGGTTGAGCCTTTGCAAGCTGAAGACCGAAGATTCAAGTGGATAAGAAGCATCAAAGAAAAAGAATAGGTAAAAGAGATGCCTTGGTGACACTAGCCCCAAGAACCAAAACAACCAAAACCTTTAGATGACTTGGACCAATAGGAAAACCCTTACTCATCATCATTAGCCTTATATCATATAGAGAAACATGATAAGTTAGGCTAATTAAAGAGGCGCAAGTTGGTGTAAACAAACTAGCCCAGCCAACAGTTTTCGATTGCACTTCGATGCCATCGAAGACCAGATCGATTCCATCGAACATATGTCCAACAACAATACGAACTCTCTGAATAGTTCTTTGAGGCCATCGAACAAGCTTTCCATTGAAGAGTGTTCGATGCTATCGAACTGAATATCCAGCAAACTGAAGAAACTCTCGAGACAGTTGTTGACCCCATTGAAGATTCTTCGATGCCATCGAAGCTAAGTTTGATGTCATCGAAGATTCACGAATCTACCCATTTTTTATCGTTGGAGATTTATATATAAAAGTGGAGGAGTTCGTTTTTGGGTAAAAGAGAAAATTTAGTGATTTAGAAGCCACCATTGTTAGAGATCATTAGAAGCTCTAATCTTAACCCATCCAAGCCATTCTCCTTGTGATTCATCACAAGCATTGAGTATTTAAAGCTTAAATAAAAATGAATTTGATCTCTCTTAATTTCTAGGAGTTTAGACACTTTGATTATAGGTAGAAATCTTGTCTAAACACTTTTCAGGAACTCAATTAGGTGTATTCATCTAGGCAACCTATTTTCTACTAGTTGTAGATGATTCACCACCTCCTAACACGTTGGGCATCTCCATCAAGGCATCTCATGCAAGGTAGCTGATCTTAAAGCTGGAGCATTGGCGACACACTGGCATCAATGATAAGGGGAGTAAAGGGGAGCTGATTGAAGCATGGGAGAGCGGAGATAAAAAAAACTAGAGGCGGTGCATCAACGGGGCTCAAAGCCAACAAGTAAGATTATCATTTGTAAGAGTTCACATGCTATTTCCTCGTAGATGATTGAGTATGAGAGTTTGAATTGCCAAAGTCAATAGGTTCGATTTTAGGACCTAAGCCCGTGTGAGAGAGCTGAACTAAGTCTTCGTATAGAGCCTCTGGCGGGAGTATACGTATGTTGTAAAGGTTGGGAGGAACCTTATTAAACTCTTTGGTTGGTTGGAACCATTAAACACCTCTAGGTTGGGAGGAACCTTGTCAAATTCCTTGGTTGGGTGAAACCATTAAACACCTTAGTAGGGTGGAATTGGCTTAAAACACCTAAGTTGAGAGGAACTTATTTAAACTCGCTTAGTGAAATTCGATGTGCTCAAGGGTTGAGTACGATAATCGGGAGTAGAGTGGAGTAGATACGTAGTCGAACCACTATACATGCTTCTGTTTGTGATGTATTTGAGTACATTGTTATCTTAGCATTGTATATTTAATTGCTTAATTATGAATGCTTGATGGGAATGTATACTAGGCACTAGATAGGCACATTCACACACAAGATTGATCTTCACTAATTGTGTAGACTTTAGATCATATGGATGCATTTCTTATAGTCTGCATTAGGTGCATAGATTAGGTGCTCGATTAGTTAAATCATTAGATAATCTATACATTCAGACTAGGCTTGCACACGGGTCGAGTTAGGGTCTGGTTGGGCCCAACCCTGAACCGAACCTAAATATATTTAAAGGTCCGGGTTTCGGTCCGGGTCATGACTGGGTTGGGCTAACCCAACCCTAACCCTACCCCACTTGTAAAAGGGTCAACCCTAACCCTACCCTACCCTATATGCTAAATCGGGTCGGGTCGGGTCGGGTTGGGTTAGGACTATGTTTCTATGGTGTGGTCCACCTAAGATTTGAGTCAGCTTCATTTTTGGTATCATATCCTAAAATGATCTTTCAAATAGTTGGACGGTGTGGATTTAAGACACATAGTCAGGGGCCACTTACCTTGGTGGATCCCGGATGTCACCTAATCTGCTCCCTGTGAGTGTGAGATGAGCATAGCTTGGGTGAGAGTCGGTGAGACTTGGAACCAGCCATGTGGGTGAGACCCTAACCATGCGGCTCACCTCGATGTATATATTGTAAATCCATGCCGTCCATCTATGTTTCCACATTCTTATAGGACATAGTCCAAAAAAGGAAGCAGATAAAAGCTTTATGTAGACCACACCACAAAAATCAGTGGTCATTGAACTCCCACCATTAAAAGATTCTAGAGTCCACCCTAATATTTATTGACCATTCAACATATTGACAATGCTATATAGATATTTCTAAAAGCAATAAACTAGTATAAACGGGGCGGTTCGGGTCGGGTATACATGGGTTGGGGTACGGGTCGAGTCGGGCGGGTTTGGCATGTACCTTAAAATGTACCTAAATTAAAAACAGTCCAGCCGCATCTACTCAGCACCGGACCGTTTTCTCAGCCGGGTCGGGACGGATCGGGTTTCTACCGGGTCGAGTCTGGCGGGTTGGGCGGGTTAACTGGGCAGATGTGCAGCCCTAATTCAGACTAAGTTGCATAATTGCTTAATTATATGCTAGTCTATGTGATTGGACTAGGCTTGGAAGCTGAAGTGTTCTTGCTTACTTAGCTTTAATTGTAAAATAATTTCAGTAGGCGAAAAGAATTTCAAAAAGGTCTTAATCAACCCCTTTAAGACTTAACCATAATTTTAATAACTTTGCTCTAAGCTTCTGCACGCATAGCGTCTCAAGTGTGAGTCATAGGCGCAATTTCAACTTAAACAACTCTCGTCTCTTTATGGCTATCCCAAGCCAAATCCATGCATCATCATGCATTTATATTATACACTCTTGCTCAAGTGCATCTCATTCCATTCATCACTTATAGCTTAGAACTAGGTAGAAACAAGACCTCTTGGTCTAGTCTTCGAGATATCGTGGTTTTCTTTTTTTAAAGGCAATAGCCAACTATCTTATGCCCATTACTTAGCAGATAGTACATGAATTTTTCAAAGTCTGTAATCACTTAATACTCATATTAATCATATCATATTTTTCATTTATATATCTACCTGTATGACATACAGAGAAAAGTTAAACTATCGATAGAGTTATAAATTAAGGCTCCAACCCTAGTTCCCTTATCTATTACATTGATATAAATCATCACATGTAATCTCATAATAAACCCTTGAGGCCAATGTCATACTAACTAAACTCAAGAGCAATTTAGATCTAATGAGTTATAATAAGAGAGGCTTCATAAATAACGAATCTATCTCTCTAAGTAATCGCCAATTTTCCATGCCTCGCCCGATATCGTTTGTCTAAGCAGCAAACTTATTATAGCCTTGTGGACACTCACCTCTCCGCGCTCCCGAACGTTCTCCCTTCCTTTCGGAAAAAGAGGGGTACGTGCGCGCGAATCGCCGTTTGTGCCACTGGCTTGTCTCGTTCTCGAGGGCTTTTTATCTGTTGTCGTGTTAAGCTGGATATGTTGGGATGAGTTTGTGTAAGACCAGAGTCGTCACTAGACAGTTACTTTGAATCTAGAGTCGGCTAGACCCCGCAGAAATGTTAGAGAAGGGGATCCAAAGATTCCTTCCTCTAAAATGACTCCTTTTGTTCTACGGCCAGAGATTCGAGATAAGGGATCACGGTTACAGGGTGGGAAGAGGTTAAGCACCCCACACTGCCCGTACCGAAGTACGGTCTCTACTTCACAGAATCGAACTAATACTTAAAAGTCTGATTTAATCCTCGTACGTTCTCATGAATGATATGATGCATGAATGCAGGTCTGAACAGTAAGAGTTTATGATGGGCAGGTTTCCATTAACAGGCAAGCCCAGAGCATACGCTCGAATTGATAGGTGCTTTATGCGGGATGCATGCTGTGTGTTTGAATAATCAAAGTGCTTGTAGTGACATGATAAGCAGGGGGTTGGAAGGAAAGTAAATATTGCACTTATGCTAGATGCGAATGAGATGATGCTGGTAAAAGAGTAGCTAGATGGACGGAAGTGTCGCAAGGATTTGCTTCTAGTGGCTCGATCAAGACTTGGGTGGCTTGGGAGGCTTAGACCAGGGTCAAGCTGGGTTGGACCAGGGCTAGACTCTTCTCACTCAGGCTCTCCTTGGTGGAGGAATGGGCTAAAGGGATAGAGATGGACTCGACACTAATGGAATTTTTCTAGGAGTTGAGGGATGCTGAAACAGGAGAGGGGGTGGGGTATTTATAGTATCAGGCAGTGGTAGCTACCGTAAATAATTTTAGGCGGCTTGGCAGTGGCAACTACCGTAAATAATTTTGGGCGGCCCTCAGGGGCTGCCCGTACAGCCGCTCCGCTTCGGCTTCGGAGCGTATGGCCTCCGAACCTGAAGCAAAAAATCCCGAGGTTCGGATTTTGGACCTGCTCCGAAGCTGTGGTTCGGAACTAGGTGAGTTGAGTAGGTTTGAGAGATGGGTTGACACGGTGAGTTGACTCGGTGATTTGACTCAGCGGGTTGACTCACCAATTTTGACTTTTTTAGGATTTTTTGACTGGTTTTTCTTATGGGGGGTTTTTTGGGCTGATGTTTAGGGGTGAGTTGACTGGGTTCAGGCTTGAGCTGGGCTGTGGATTAGGGCTTACAAGGGTGAGTTTGGCTAGGTTTGGACATGGGAGTTGGGGGTATGGTCCTCCATTCATTCAGCTATCTCTACCAACATTGTAGCCGAAGGTGGGGTGTCTACAGATGCCCCTCTTTGGTAGAGGTTGCATGCAACCGAATGTCAAAGCCAATGGACACCCCACTTCTGACCTGGTTATTCATAGATCGTGGTCTGAATCTTTGCTTGCCTTTGCATCTGCGTCAGTTGATCGTTTGAAAATTGATAACTCGCACATACCGCGGGAGTTTAGAGAAAACGTTGCGATCGTCCCTGCATGCGTTACAACCTGGGTACCCAATCGCAACCCTTCCATTCCCGATCGGTATTAACATCGAAAAGGTACAGTAGAGCCTCTGCGTCCGTCATAGTCTTACGAGGTTACTGACCCTGTGATTGATTGTTCGATGCTTTCTCGGATCACTCCAGGAGTACTTGTTTCGCTTGAATGTCAAAGTGGTTAGCTACCCTACGTCCATGTAGTCTTACGGGAGATTACTACGCTGACTTGGACTTAGTCAAGGTACTTTCGGCATCCACGCCTAGGTATGTGTGTTCGCTTCCCCAAGTGTAGGGTTGCGATGTAGTAATAATCTCGGTAAGACCGAGGTTGATCCACAGGGACTTATGTAGTGTTGGGGTCCAAAATAGTGGACACTCTTAAAATAAGCCAAATAACCATACACTCCTGAAGGGATCGCGCAAAGAATGCCTCCTGGTGCACGCAAGACGAAGGAATACGTGACTTCCCTGGACTTAGCCAAATTCACTAGTGGACCCCGCTGATGTCCGTAATCAAAACTGTTCTAAATCAGACCCATGACTCCTATATGATTTGTGATGAACACTACAAGTGGTTGCGCAAAGAAACGGGCCCCACAAACCCTCCAAAAATCAAAACCCAATCGATGGAGCCCACATTTACGTGTCCAACGCACCCTAAAAACCGGCACTCACTTACAGATGCGTGGAGCCCAACGCACCTGTAAGTTATATCCTACGCACCTTTAAAAAACAGTACGCTGGCCCACCATTTCGTGAAGGACCACGCATCCAACGCACCTTGAAAGATGGTCAACGCACCCCACAATCAACGGACAGATTATGAGATAGTTTCCAGATGCGTGCCACCTCACGCACCCGACAAGTAAACCCCACGAACCCGTATGATCATCGGACCTGCGATGAAGTAAACAGGTGCGTGGAGAGCATTTCATGGATGCGTGACACGTGGCGCCCTGCTATTGGTTGACTTCACCTATAAATACCCCTCCGATGCTTCATTTGAGAGAGAGAGAGAGACCGAGAGAGAGAGAGAGAGAGAGAGAGAGAGAGAGAGAGCTCCGCCCGCCGGAAACCCAAAAAAGGCTTACCGGAACCCTCGCTTGAGCTCCCACTCCTTCCACCAGAACTCCATTTTGGGTGCGGACACGTCTAAGGTCTGGACTTCATACATTTAAAACGCACCTGTAAAAGAACTTCACGCATCCAGAAAAGGGGACCATGCATCCGTCAATTCAGCACCCACGCGTCTGTAAATCCAGCAAGTCCGAATTGGTGAAGTGCATCAACGCACCCCGAACATGCACCAACGCACCCTCAAAATCGTCTGAAAATCTTTGACGAATTGACAGGTGCGTGGAGCCCCCATGCACCCGTAAATCAAGGCTCACGCACCCAGAAATCAGCCAATTTACAGATCATGTTAGCAGGCGCACCGGGCTCAATTTTGAGTATTTTAAAGACTACTGGGACCAGTCTCGGGTATTTTGAGCATTCCGGACGCAATGGAACGGCCAAGCAAACGTTTCGAGAACTCTAAATGAGCAGAATCGAGCATCTTCAAGACTAAACCCTATTCGACGCGATGAACGGGGTAACTTCCCGGAAAGGAGTCGCCAACATCTGGGGCTACGCAGATATGCTAATATTTACGTTCACTACAAAAGGCATGATCCAATTTGTGCTAAAAGCTAGCTCAACCGGGCCTTGATTACCACAATAAACCGTGCTGAAGAGTTTCAATCCCTTACAAACCAACTACTCAACTGCCACAATGCAGCAGTCGATGCCCTACCCATCTAAACGGTACCCGCCGGTTAGACTGCGCAGGTACACATAGCTGTAGAACGGACTTCCCGAGGTCACCTGTCCCTACATTGACAGGCGCGGGCCCAGAGTCGTCCCTCTCAGTAATAAACCCTGACAGTCCTAACCCGGATCTCCGGCCAAAATATGGGACATAGACATCTGACTAACGCAAAGTGGTTTAGTACAGTAAAACAAATATAGGCCCCATGGTCATAAACTCTAAAAACCTAGTCCCGGCTGACTAGTCTTTTGCCTTCTAATCAAGGGTCATCGATCATTCGATGTAATTAAGGGCTCGTGCTAGACCACGGCCTGGAATGTACAAGATCTCAGAATCTCTGGAATAAAATTCGCCTTGCGATATCTCTTCTCTTGCGTATTTTTGTAAATGTTTGTGATTGTCTATGAATGTTTCCCTTACTCAGAACCCCCAGAGCAACAAAACACAACATCCCAGAGAATGTTCATTTCTCTAGTTCTAACATGTAGGAATTCACAAAACACTTCCAATAGTTTCTACTAAGAAGCTAACAACCAGATTTGAGATGATTGATGTAAATAGTAACTTTGAACTAAACTGAAGTAATCAATTAATAAAAAGGCACTAGGGGTTCAAGGATTCACTTGTAGCAATCCTTAATGCTCAATTCGCTGTGGTTTCTCACTTTCTCAACTAGAATCAAAATTAAGATCTATCTAGCCGGATGATAGAGCAGTTAAACCAACAATATGTCCTATGTATGAACAATGCATATGATTCACTCAATGCAAACTAAGATGAGCATGCTCAATTGCATAGGTCATCCCAACTCCAATAGATTAAGTCCACAATTATAACCATCATTAAGTCCTGTCGCAAGACAAAGCTAGATTATGATTTGAACTTGATTCAAATCACATACATATTCCCATACATACTACAGAAATCCAGAAAAGTAGAACTTTGGTAGGAAGTTCCCACATGAAGATCATAATACTAGAGCGTACTCCAATTCCTCGGATCATACAGGTCTAGACTAATACAAAACAATTAAGAACTCAAGTACTTCTTCCAAACATCCATGAGTCATCATAAGACTGAGAAAAACTACTTAGAACTTGAATTAAACTTCAAACCATTGTTCTTAAACATGAAATCCAACTTAAAACCAACTTAAACGAACTGAAACAACTTAGATTCACTACAAGCTTCACCTCTTAGCCCTAGCTAAGAGGTTTAGCCGTTCATGATCCAAGGAAACATGAAACAACTAAGAAAAACACAAAAACGAGAAATCAAACTAGAAGGAGTTGTGGAACTCCAAAATCCACTTCCGTCGCCTCCCACCTTGCTCAAACCCTTTTAAGATACCCTAAGAACGATCCCTAGGTGTCCTTTTATAGTGGGGAGGCTCCGCAGCATCAGAATCTTCCAGGAATTGCGTAAGCTTAAGCAGTGCGCAGAGAAATCCGGAGCCCAAAACAGAAATTTTCTGTTTGAATGCATGGCCGACCGGTCATGACCGGTCGGACCTCTCTAGTTGACAGTCCAGAGTGCACAGGGCCTGTTGGCCGACCGGTCACGACCGGTTGGACCATCTTCAGTAACAGTCCAGCGAGCTCAGCAGGGTCACCGACCCGTTGGCCGACCGGTCTTGACCGGTCGGACCAACTGGTCCTTGTCCAGCAGTGTTCTGAGGGTAGCCGGCAGGTCATCCGACCGGTCTGGAGCGATCGGCCCTTGAACAATTTCTTCTTTTTCTTCTTTTCTTTCTTTTCTTTTCTCCCTCTTTCTTCTTTGGTCTTTCGTCCACCTTGGGCCTTCATTCAAAGGGTCCTAAGTAGATCCTTCTAGTCTCCTATTGGGTGAAGTCCACTCTCATTCCTGTAATCACAAAACATGCATTTGGTTAGTCTTTAAATCATAAAAACCTTGCATAATGAGTGATGAATTGGGGTTAGAATATGCACAATTAAGGGCTCAATAATGTGCGGGTGAACTCTTTTCACCCGATCTGCTGGTTTTGATGCTTGGTTTGCAATTCCTTCTTTCCTAGATTGTGGTTTGGAATCTTTGACTTCCTTTGTATCTGAGTCAATTGATTGTTTGGAGATTGATAACTTGCACATACCGCGGGAGTTTGGAAAAAACATTGCGATTATCCCTGCATGCGCTGCAACCTGGGTACCCAATTGCAACCCTTCCATTCCTGATTGGTACTAACATCGGAAAGGTACAGTAGAGCCTCTGCGTCCGTCATAGTCTTATGAGGTTACCGACCCTGAGATTGATTGTTTGATGCTTTCCCGGATCACTCCAGGAGTACTTGTTTCTCTTGACTGTCAAAGTGGTTAGCTACCCTGCGTCCATGTAGTCTTATGGGATATCACTACGCCGACTTGGACTCAGTCAAGGTACTTCAGGCATCCACGCCTAGGTATGTGCGGGTGAACTCTTTCTACCTAATCTGTTGATTTTGATACTTGGGTTACAATTCATCGTTTCCACCGTTCAGATGGTTTCTTTGACCGAGCCTTTTGGCTTTCATCTTTTCGTATCTTGGCATTTGGTACGACCGCACTGACACTGGAGTTCAGTTAGGCCGTACTTTGAGTGCATTGGATCCGCTGGTCTCCGGGGAAACCGCGAGACATCGGATCTTATTTGATTTTTGCGTCGGCTCCTACCTAGAGATATGGAAGATCTCTCGGTGTTTTGGATGCCGAACGCTCTACTGGGAAAATGTTTTTGGATTTTGAAAAGATACCCACTTTGAGGAGTGATACTCCGTGGGGTTTTTATTTGCAAATAGAAATATATATATATATATATATATATATATATATATATATATATATATATATATATATATATATATATATATATATATATATATATATATATATATATAGTCTTTTTCAAAAGGAAATCTGGCTTGCACGCGCCTCCACTAAGGGTGCCTGTGGGGTCTTTGACTAACCGACTTTTATTTTGAAAACAGGTAAACTGATGATTGATGCGATGGATGCTGATGCATGGGGATGCATATTTGATGATGGATCCATAGTTTGGCTCATTCTCTTTCTGTTCGATGATTTTGCTTTACTGGGGATGCAGAGAACTTTGAGCTTATTGCTTGCAGGGTTATACTCCTCTGGGGATTTTTTTCGATGTGGATGTTTGGTCAGCAGGTTGGTCAAGATCCTGACTCGTGGTCGATTAGGTCCATCATCCCAAGATGCTGTTTCTTTGCTAATGGGGATGGATGAAGGATGTCGTCAGACCTCAAGATGTTCTTTTGGGAATGGATGTGATTGGGACGGTGCTTGGTCACCAGTATTAGTCAAGATTCCAATTTGCGGGCGATCGAATCCGTCATCCCAAACTGTGAAGTGAGTGAGCGGAGTTCGAGACTCCTGAAGTGCAGTGCTGGGGATATTGACAATTTTTGTGATTTTTTGCAAATATTTGGTCCGAATCTTTACCTGAGTAGTCAGGATGGTGATCGGTTATTGAAAACCAAGGAAATATTTTTGTGATTTTGTAAATATTTGGTCCGAGTGAAGATCGATGTTATTGAAAGCAAGGGAAATATTTTGTGATTTTTGAAAGGTGATTTTGCAATGTTTTGGTATTTTCTAATTTTTCTGAAATATAGGGAAAGGTATGGAATTTTCATCCATTTTCAGCTTTTACTGCTGGTAAGGCACCCGATCTATTTTATGTCAGCGAGCAAGACAGATCTCACACAGTTAAGTGTCGTAGTTTTACATCTTCGGATGAGGGGATTTTGAGGGTTTTCAGTCAACACACCCACAAAGTTGCCTGTTCCTCATGTGTAATGCACATAGACCACGTATCGTCCGACGGACTCCTTTGGCCACAAAATGAGCCACATCCTCACTTTTCCCTTTGTCAATCTAGTTTGGAGCCTTACACTGCTCATAATTTCGTGAGGGTGCGCTTCACCTCCCAACTGCCGTAATCCCTTTCATGAGTTTTAGGAACAGGGAACATCCGTCAGATGTTGAACCTCCAATTTATACATTGCATTGCCTGCTACATCACATTATATGCATGGTTTTCTTGTTTAAAAGGCCCATCTAACGTGTGTTTTGTGATTGTATGGATGAGAGCGGACTTCATCCAATTAGAGCTTAAAAAGGGTTATTCGAAGACATTGGAGGAAGGTCTAAGATGGATCAAAGAAAGAAGAAGAAAGAGGGAGAAAAGAGAATGAAGAAAAGAAGAAAAAGTCAAAGGAAAACAAGCCCGACCGGTCGCTCGACCGGCCGGCCACATTTCTGGAACAAAAGGAATCAGGACCGACCGGTCTTGACCGGTCGGCCACGCATGCTGATCAAGTTGAAGAGCAGACCGACCGGTCTTGACCGGTCGGCCATGTACACTGGCCATAGTGAAGAGAGTCCGACCGGTCTTGACCGGTCGGCTATGCTCACTGGATTGCTGGGCAGGACAGTCCGACCGGTCTTGACCGGTCGGCTGTACTCCCTGGACTGTTTAAAAGACCAGTCCGACCAGTCTAGACCGGTCGGCTCTGCGTAAACAGAATCCTTTCTAAATTGGGACTCCGAAATCTGCTGCGCATTGCGTAACCTTTCGCAGATTCTGGATGTTTCCGACGCAAGGGAGCTTTCTTACTATAAAAGGACACCTAGGGGCTCTTCCTAGGTCATCAGAGAAGCTAAAGGACGTGGTTCTAAGGAGGGGAAGCTGTCGTGGAGCGTCTGCAACTCTCCTATTTTCGGTTTTTCTAGTTTTATGATTTTATTAAGAGTTTTTGGTTGTAGCATGAATATGCTCGGCTAGAACCTCTCAGCTAAGGCTGAGAGGTGAAGCTTGTAGCTAATTCGATGTTGGATTCAGTTTAATTCAAGTACTTTTTAATTCAAGTTTGAATTTTTCTCATGTTCTAGTTTCCAAAAGTGATAGTTTGAGATGTTTTATGAGAGTTCATGTGCTCCAGACATGAATTCCTTGCAATTCTCTGAGATTATCATATAATGCTTGTTTAGATTCGAATTATAGTAACCCTTGAGCAGGCCATAGTCCATAGGCATGGCTGTTACTCCGCAGGCTATGGTTTTGAATTCCACATTGATTGAATGGACTAAGAACTTGGAAGTTCAACTTGATTTGGATTGAATGTGTGTGAATGCTTTATTTTCCAACTAGATGAGAGATAGGACTTCAAATCTAGTTGTGTTCGATACTTGGATTGATTGAATTGACATGGGATTGCTACAAGTGGATCCTTGAATGCCTTAGTACTTTATATCACCGATTTTCTATTAAGTTACTGTTTTAGTTAAATACTCAATTGAATCTGATTTTCTTCTAAAAACTGAGTTGCTGGAGTGGTTTGGAAGTTGTTTCTATTTCCCTGTGGATCGACCTCGGTCTTACTGAGATTTATTACTACATCGCAGCCTTACACTTGAGGCGAGCGAACAAGTTTTTGGCGCCATTGCCGGGGAGATTAGATAACAGTTTTCAAATAGTTCAGTGGCTGTAGAAGTAGAAGTAGATAGGTTTTCTGATTTTCTTAGAAGTAACTAATTTTTTTCTGTTTTATAGGAATTCTTCTCTAGTTCAAGCGCATCAGGTGATACCTTTCTAACTTAGCTTTTTCAGAATTTTTTTTTAGATTAATTTCAGATTTCAGTTTTCTAAGATTTAGGATTAGTTTTGATTTTTGGTTGTATGTCCCGTTGGGAACGTAACCATTCGAATCGTCTCCAGTTTGAAGGTGGTTTAGTTGGACCATTGTCAGTCCATAGACGAGTCCGAAATTACCAAGAGCATTGTGAAAGTTTGGGGAGTATGGAACAAACACCTTTAAGGAATCCTCCCCCCCTACTCCAACTACAAACACAAATCAAGAAGGAGTAGGAGAGAATGAGGTACATAATGTTCCTCCAATGAGATCACTACGGGACTACCTACAACCTGCCCGAACAATTACACCCTCTTGCGTGGTTCTACCAGCAAACGGTGGAAACTTTGACATAAAACTGGGTGTAATTCAACTCTTACCAAAGTTCCATGGGCTAGACTCTGACCGCCCATATTTACACTTGAAAGAATTCGAAGAAGTGTTGGCCACCTTGCATTACATCAATGTTTCCGAGGATACTATCAGACTTAAACTTTTTCCTTTCACTTTGAAAGAAAGAGCCAAAGATTGGCTTCACTCTCTCAGACCACATTCAATTGGGTCATGGGTTGGGATGAACCGAGAATTCTTGAAAAAGTTCTTCCCGGCTCATAAAACGAAAACCCTTCGAAGGGCCATAATGAATTTCTCGGCTAAAGAAGGTGAATCCTTCTTTCAATGTTGGGAAAGATTTAAAGATCTCCTGCTTGCTTGCCCACATCATGGCTATGAGAGTTGGCGAATTATAAATTTTTTCAATGATGGATTAAGTTCCAATATGCGCCAATTTGTGGAGATGATGTGCAATGGCGAGTTTATGAGTAAAAATCCAGATGAGGCTTGGAGTTACTTGGACATGTTGGCTGAAAATGCCCAATCTTGGGATACATCGGATAAACCTAATAACTCCAAACCCACTCAATAGCAAGAAGGGATCTGTGTCCTTAAGGAGGAAGACGATGTGAATGCAAGGATAGCCAACCTCACAAGGAAGGTTAAGGCCATGAAACTTAGTAAAAGTGGAGTTCCCAAGTCCAATGAAGCTGTTGAAACCATATGTGGGATTTGCCTCACCGATTTACACGTTACGCAAGATTGTCCCACAATTCCTGCATTTCAAGAGGTATTACATGAACACACCAATGCCACATATGGTTATCAACGGCCTTTCAATGGACCGGTAGGTAATACGTATAATGAGAGTTGGAAGAACCACCCAAATTTTAGTTGGAAGAATGCTCCTACGGGCAATCCTACCAATTCTCAAAGAGGGCCACCCATGCAAAATATGGCCCCACCTCAATTCTCAATGGAGGATACCTTGAAGGCATTTATACAAGGGCAAACGCAAATCAATCAATCGAATTAGCAAATGTTCCAAGAGCTTAAAGCCTCGGTTGGTGAGATTAAGGGACGCTTGAATGCTAGGGAAGGGACCATTCCGGCCCAACCTCAGCCTAATTCAAAGCAAGTACATGAAGTGAGCATCCCTAATCCTTCCAACCAAAACATGGAGCAAGCCAAATCCATCACCATCCTTAGAAGTGGTAAACAAATTGACAAAACTATTCCGGTGAAGGACGATGAGCCTAATGATCCGGTAAATTCTGAGGATGAAGATGGATCTAACTTAGCACCACAACAACCGAAACGCATTTACAAGCCCGTAGCACCATTCCCTTCAAGATTGGTTGCCCCAAAATCTCTCCCAAATTCTCATGATATTCTAGAGATTTTCAGACAAGTCAAGATTAATATCCCTTTGCTTAATGCCATCAAACAAATCCCCTCTTATGCCAAGTTTCTAAAAGACCTATGCACAACAAAACGCAAATATAATGTGCAGCAAAAGGCCTTCTTAACTGAGCAAGTGAGTACCATCCTCACTCAAAGAGACCCCCCCCCCCCCCCCCCCCCAAAAAAAAAAAAATTCAAAGATCCCGGTAGTCCCACCGTCTCATGTATCATTGGAGACTACCGGATTGAACGTAGCTTGTTAGATTTGAGGGCAAGTGTGAACTTGATCCCATACTCGGTATATGAGCAATTGGGTTTTGGTGAATTAAAACCCACCAAAACCACGTTGCAACTCGCTGATAGATCTATCCGTGTACCGAGGGGGATAGTTGAGGATGTTCTAGTTGAAGTTGACAAATTCTACTACCCGGTAGATTTTATCGTCTTGGACACACAACCGGTTTTGAATGCTAGCACCCAAATACCGGTAATATTAGGCCGCCCATTCCTTGCCACATCAAACGCAATCATCAATTGCCGGAATGGGGTGATGCAACTATCTTTTGGAAACATGACACTAGAGGTGAATGTGTTTCACTTGGGCAAAAGACATAGGGATGTGATGATGATGAGTTCTTCGAGGTAAACATGCTTGAAACTTTTGAAGAAGAAGAACTCCTCCAACTTGAACCACCAGAAAGCTTGGAGACATGCTTAGCACATTTCATGGATTCTAAAGACCCCATCATTAGTGAAATTGTGCAAGCATTAAATATAGAGAGACCAGTAGTTGGTACTAGCCGGTGGAGGCCCCATTTTGAAAAATTGCCACCAACCACATCAAGGCCTCTACCGTCTAACATCAAACCACCGAAGCTTGACCTCCCATCCGAGCTTAAATACGTATATTTGGGTCAAGAGGAAACATTCCCAGTTGTCATTGCCTCCCACCTTGAGAAAGACCAAGAGCTCAAGTTGATTGAGTTACTCAAAGAACATAGGGAAGCCATAGGTTGGACAATAGCGGATCTCAAAGGGATAGATCCTTCGGTTTGCACTCACCGGATACACCTTGAAGAAAATGCAAAAATGACTAGACAACCTCAAAGACGGCTAAATCCAAACATGATGGAAGTTGTCAAAGCCGAGGTGTTAAAGCTATTGGATATGGGAATTATCTACCCCATCTCAGATAACCAATGGGTGAGTCCTACCCAAGTTGTCCCCAAGAAATCCGGTATTACCATCATTGAAAACGCCAACAACGAGCTTATACCAACTAGGGTGACCACCGGTTGGCGTATGTACATTGATTATAGGAAGCTCAACACGGTTACTAGGAAAGACCACTTCCCTGTCCCGTTTATGGATCAAATTTTGGAGAGGTTGGCAGGCCATTCCTATTATTGCTTCCTAGATGGTTATTCTGGATACAACCAAATTGAGATAGCTCCGGAAGACCAAGAGAAAACCACATTTACATGCCCGTTTGGCACCTTCGCTTACCGAAGGATGCCATTCGGGTTATGTAATGCACTCACCACATTCCAACGATGCATGTTGAGTATTTTCTCGGACATGGTGGGTGAGTTTCTTGAGGTATTCATAGATGACTTTCTGTTTTTGGGTGTACATTTGATGAGTGTCTCAACCACTTGAAGTTGGTCTTGATGAGGTGTGAGGAGAAGCAACTTGTATTAAACTGGAAAAAGCGCCATTTCATGGTACAAAGAGGAATAGTCCTTGGACATATCATCTCGTCCAATGGAATAGAAGTAGACTGGGCAAAAATTGACATAATTTTCAATCTACCACCATCCAAAAGCATACGCGATGTGCGGTCCTTCCTTCGACACGCCGGTTTCTATAGAAGGTTTATAAAGGATTTTATTCATATCTCAAGGCCTTTATGCAACCTTCTACAAAAGGAGAACCAATTTGAGTGGAGTGCCGAATGTCAATTAGCTTTTTCAAAGCTAAAGGACATGTTGACAACCGCTCCTATCATGCAACCACCAGATTCGTCCATTCCTTTTGAGTTGATGTGCGATGCAAGCGATTTTGCTATTGGGGCGGTGTTAGGCCAAAAGAAGGATAAAAAGGCCCCATGTTATCTACTACTGCAAGTAGGACCTTGAATCCCGCCCAAGTTAATTATTCGACTACGGAGAAAGAGCACCTAGCTGTTATTTTGCCTTGGACAAATTCAGGCCATACTTAATAGGATCCAAAGTTATTGTTTACACGGATCATGCAGCGCTGAAACACCTTCTTTCTAAGAAGGATGCTAAGCCCCGTTTGCTTAGATGGATCCTGCTCCTTCAAGAATTTGACTTGGAAATCAAAGACAAGAAGGGGGTAGAAAATGTGGTGGCGGATCATCTATCCCGCCTAGTCCTACCAAATTCCATTGACAAGTCACCTATTGAGGACTCATTCCCTGATGAGCAACTCTTTGTTGCTATGCATCCACCATGGTACGCTGATATAGCCAATTATCTTTCCACAGGTGCGATGCCGATTCATTGGACTGCGCAGGACAAACGTAAATTTCTAAGGGAAGTGCGCAGATTTTTCTGGGATGAACCTCTATTGTTTAAATATTGCCCAGATCAAATTATAAGGAGATGTGTCCCTGATGATGAACACAATTCTGTCATCTCCTTTTGTCATGATCAAGCATGTGGGGGTCATTTTTCAGCCAAGAAAACAACTGCAAAAATTATGCAGTGTGGTTTTTATTGGCCCACGCTATTTAAAGACACCCACGAGTTTTGCAAAGCATGCGAGCGCTGTCAGAAGTTAGGAGGATTATCCCGTCGAAATATGATGCCTCTCACCCCAATTCAACATCTTGAAGTCTTTGACTGTTGGGGCATTGATTTCATAGGACCATTCCCCTCTTCTTTTGGACATGTCTATATTTTGCTTGCCGTAGACTATGTGTCTAAATGGATAGAGGCTATCCCATGTAGAACCAACGATCATCGTACAGTTATCAAGTTCATCAAAGAAAACATACTTTCTAGATTTGGGACGCCTTGGGCCATCATTAGTGATGGTGGTTCTCACTTTTGCAATAGACCTTTCGAAACTTTAATGAAGAAATATGGTATTAGGCACAAAGTGAGTACCCCATACCACCCACAAACAAGTGGGCAAGCTGAAATCTCCAATAGGGAAATCAAGCAGATTTTGGAAAAGACGGTGAGACCGGATCGCAAGGATTGGTCCCTAAGATTAGATGATGCACTTTGGGCTCACCGTACCGCCTACAAGACTCCCATTGGAATGTCCCCTTATAGACTTGTCTATGGGAAAGCTTGCCACTTGCCTGTGGAGATAGAACACAAAGCCTATTGGGCAATTCGGGCTTTAAATTTTGACATGGACAAGGCTAGCTCGCTTTGCAAACTTCAATTAAATGAGCTTGATCAGATCCAAAATGATGCGTATGAGAATTCAAAAATTTACAAGAGTAAGATGAAGGCCTTCCACGACAAGCACATCTTCAGGAAATCTTTCCATGAAGGACAGAAAGTACTCTTATATAATTCCCGACTTCATCTTTTTCCGGAAAAATTACGATCTCGATGGACCGGCCCATATATTATCAAAGCAATTTTTCCTCATGGGGCTGTTGAAATTGAAAATGCAGCAAATGGTAATTGTTTTAAAGTTAATGGACAACGCCTTAAACCATTTGTTGAGAAATTTGATTCAGAGGACATGTCCATCACTCTGAACGATCCTGTCTATCAGGATGATTGATCTCCTAGTCTGATGGAGGTATAGCATAGGTAGGTTTTCTTTCGTTTTACTGTTTTAGTAGGTTTTAGTTGTTGGGTTGGAGACTTCCACGATCGCTCTCTCAGGTACTATTGATTCTCACTCTCTCATTGTTTACCATTGCTCTCATGTCCATACTAATTGCATATCTTTTACATTGAGGACAATGCAAGATTTGGTTGGGGGTGAGATGAGATTCCTCATCTAGCATGTTGCAACATTTCGAGCTTCATATGTGCAAATTTTTTTTTTTTTCGAATTTTCTAAAATTTCAAAACTCTTTTAGAAAACCGTATTTCCATGCATTCGAGGTGATATGAGTATAAGAAGAGGAGATACGAAGTGTGTGATGTTGTAGGTCTTGAATTTCTCCCAGCATAATGGTTTTATATGTTGGTTCCCCTATTGTTGTGATTGATAGAAAATTTGAACACCTTTACACCAAGTTCACATTACACGATTTTCATGAGTTGACAAGTTTATGTGATTTGTGGATTAGCTAGACTTTGATTAAAGGTGTTGAGCAGCAAAGCCGGGGTATTTTGTCCATCCTTGTCCATGGGAAAATAACAGAAGATATAGATTTCTAAAAATCCTATCTAATTTAAAAGAAAAAGGAAAGAAAGGATGAAATCGGGAAGGAAAGAAAAATGGTGGAAAATTCCGAAAAGGGCTACCTATTACCAACCGGGGGATGGTCGAACCGTAACCAAAGCCGGAAATGGGACGTAGTGTGAAAGCCATCGGAAGGACGGTAAGGTAAATTCCTGTCATAGGCTTGGTGTTGCTCTGTGCACCTTAAAATCCTTGATTTACTTAATCTATGAAGAAGATGATCCCAGAAACTCATGAGATGAACTTGCACTATGCACACTAGGTTGAATTTGTTCGAGTTCTTCTATTTATCAATCAATCAGCGGGAACTTCATGTAGACATGTATTATGTTTTGAGAGTCCAAGGTTTCAGCTTCTATCACCAAATTTTTCCAAATTTTAGACTTGTACATCTTGGAATGGATAGAAACATGGTTTCTGGAAGAGAGTTGGGTTTGGAGGTTTGAACTTATTCACGCATGTTTTGCTTGGGACTAACAAAAAGCTGGTTGGGGGGTGTGTTGAACCTCCAATTTATACATTGCATTGCCTGCTACATCACATTATATGCATGGTTTTCTTGTTTAAAAGGCCCATCTAACGTGTGTTTTGTGATTGTAGGGATGAGAGCGGACTTCATCCAATTAGAGCTTAAAAAGGGTTATTCGAAGACATTGGAGGAAGGTCTAAGATGGATCAAAGAAAGAAGAAGAAAGAGGGAGAAAAGAGAATGAAGAAAAGAAGAAAAATTCAAAGGAAAACAAGCCCGACCGGTCGCCCGACCGGCCGGCCACATTTCTGGAACAAAAGGAATCAGGACCGACCGGTCTTGACCGGTCGGCCATGCATGCTGATCAAGTTGAAGACCAGACCGACCGGTCTTGACCAGTCGGCCATGTACACTGGCCATAGTGAAGAGAGTCCGACCGGTCTTGACCGGTCGGCTCTGCTCACTGGACTGCTGGGCAGGACAGTCCGACCGGTCTTGACCGGTCGGCTGTACTCCCTGGACTGTTTAAAAGACCAGTCCGACCGGTCGGCTCTGCGTAAACAGAATCCTTTCTAAATTGGGACTCCGAAATCTGCTGCGCATTGCGTAACCTTTCGCAGATTCTGAATGTTTCCGACGCAAGGGAGCTTTCTTACTATAAAAGGACACCTAGGGGCTCTTCCTAGGTCATCAGAGAAGCTAAAGGACGTGGTTCTAAGGAGGGGAAGCTGTCGTGGAGTGTCTGCAACTCTCCTATTTTCAATTTTTCTAGTTTTATGATTTTATTAAGAGTTTTTGGTTGTAGCATGAATATGCTCAGCTAGAACCTCTCAGCTAAGGCTGAGAGGTGAAGCTTGTAGCTAATTCGATGTTGGATTCAGTTTAATTCAAGTACTTTTTAATTCAAGTTTGGATTTTTCTCATGTTCTAGTTTCCAAAAGTGATAGTTTGAGATGTTTTATGAGAGTTCATGTGCTCCGGACATGAATTCCTTGCAATTCTCTGAGATTATCATATAATGCTTGTTTAGATTCGAATTATAGTAACCCTTGAGCAGGCCATAGTCCATAGGCATGGCTGTTACTCCGCAGGCTATGGTTTTGAATTCCACATTGATTGAATGGACCAAGAACTTGGAAGTTCAACTTGATTTGGATTGAATGTGTGTGAATGCTTTATTTTCCAACTAGATGAGAGATAGGACCTCAAATCTAGTTGTGTTCGATACTTGGATCGATTGAATTGACATGGGATTTCTACAAGTGGATCCTTGAATGCCTTAGTACTTTATATCACCGATTTTCTATTAAGTTACTGTTTTAGTTAAATACTCAATTGAATCTGATTTTCTTCCAAAAACTGAGTTACTGAAGTGGTTTGGAAGTTGTTTCTATTTTCCTGTGGATCGACCTCGGTCTTACTGAGATTTATTACTACATCGCAGCCTTACACTTGAGGCGAGCGAACATCAGATTCAACAGCGACTTCCAAATCAAGGTTTAATATCACGGTGCGTTCAACACGAACAGAGTTGCGGGGTTCTGCCCGCCTCAAGCCTTTACCTATTTAGAAGATATCGAACACCCGTACGATCAAGTGTCAACCATGTCCGGGACAGGTTGGGAAAGAAAGCCCCCGAGAAGTTAATCCCAGTGTAGTTTTAGGTATTTGGACCCCTAGGGATAGATTTGCGCAGTTAAAAATTGATGGTGAATTATTTTTTTTTAAAGTTCTAGACTTCAACTCGAGTAATCGATGTTGATACTGGTTTTTTATGGAAAGGTTAAAATCTTTTTGGTATTTTTTTGAAATGATCCGGGTTATTGAACCTTGATCCGAGCGGTCGAGGCCGATGCCGGTTTTTATTAAAAATCCCTTGGGATCTTGATCCCGACGTAGTTTAAGGTCTTCGGATCAAAACTTTATACAAGCTGAAAATACATTCTTTTTGTGATTTTTTCGAAATGTTCCAGGCTGTTAAATCCCAATTTGAGCGATTAAGATTAATATTAGCTTCTATTGGAAATCTCTCGGGATTTTGGTCCCGACGCAGTTTAAGGTCTTCGGACCCAAAACTTTGTACAGGTGATGCTGAAAATACACATTTTTTTAAATGATCCAGGTCATCAGATCTTGGCGCGAGCTGTTGGGATCGATGCCATTTTTTATTGAAATCGCTCGGGATCTTGATCCCGATGTAGTTTAAGGTCTTCAGACCCAAAACTTTGTACAGATGATTGTGAGAAATATTTTTGATGATTTTTTTGAAATAATCTGGATGATGAATCCTAATTTGAGCGATTGGGATTAACCCCAATTTTTATTGAAAATCTCTCAGGATTTTGATCCCGACGTAGTTTAAGGTCTTCGGACCAAAACTTTGGAAGTGGGCAGCGATCAAGGTTTGGAGATTCTGGGTGTTTTTCTGAAAATGAATTAGATTGTCAGGCCATGACTTGGACGGTTGAGATCACTGTTTGACTAATTCAATTCTCTTTCTTTTTCTTAAAAATCTTATGGAGCTTTTTCCACATTATTAAGCTAATTTCTCCCCAATATCTTACCAAATAAAACTTTGGTGAGATTCCTTTCTCTTTCTCATCCTTCTCTTCCATCACTTCAATCTTATATGGAAGTACAAGATTCACTTACAACAACTCTTCCCAAGGGGGAGTTCTTCCCAAGGAGAGGGGGTGAGAAGTCATTTCAACCAAGTGGGAGGACGGACGGCCCCCTGGGTGCCGCACAAACCTCTTCTGCCCACTGATTTTTCCAGTGGTTGGATAATGGGGTGCCTTCTCCTTTTCTATATAACATGAGGCACCGTTGGCCCCTCCAACGTGCAATTTCTCTCCCTTCTCTCTCACTCTCTCTCTTTCTTCAAGTTTTTCTCTTTCTTTTGGTGGCCCTTTTGCTCTTTCCAAGTGGTAAGGCTTTAGTGGAGCTTTAAGACAGCAAGGTGGTCCCCCTTTAGGTGAGTGGTGAAGGTATGGACCACTTCCTCTTCTTTCATTTCATTGTTTTCTTTTCATTGTCTCTTCTCATGCTCTCTTTCTTTTCTCCATGTAGGTATTTCAAGGGAGTCAAGGTGGGCCCAAGTCTTTTGGCTTTTTTCTACATCTCCAATCTCTTCTCAAGGTGGTGCATGGAGGGGAACATTGCAAGCTTTCATTTCACTTTTCTTTTCCTCTTTCACACTCCCCTCATGTGTATGTAAAGGGTAATTTTGCCATGTCCATCAAGTGTGCATGGTAAAATATCCTATCTTTCCTCATGGGAGTTGGGCCCCTTTTTATGTGTATCAAATGGGCTCAAAGTGAAGTCATGGCCCTTGGTGTATTTGATGGGCCCAATACTTCATTTTGGGCTCCCTCATGCTCTCTTTTTCTTGCCATACTTTCCTTGGGCCTTTCTTTTCTTTTCCATCTTCTTTTCAAGGTTTGGGCCCATGAGATTGGTAGGGCCCACCTCAAGTTTTGGGCTCATAATGCTCACTTTGGATGGCCCCATCTTTCTTTGCATGTAAATGGACAAAAGTGGCTAGCCCATTCTTCACTTGAATCTCAAGTGGGCTAGATTTCTTAGTTGGGCCTTTATGGACAAGTGGCCTAAATTTCTTACCATCTCTTGATTATGATGTACATCCTTATGCACAAAGTGTGGTGGGCTCTTTGGAATTTTTCCATATAGATGGGCCTCCTTGAAGCTTGTGCATTTCTTTTAGTCATGTGTGCACCACTACACTTTGTGTATGTAGGATTCTTTCCCTTCATGCCTTTTCTTTGGATGGATGAAGGATTTGGGTTACTTGAGCATTCACAAGTCCCATGAATGAGTTGTTTCAACAATCTCACTAAGTTCAAATGGTTTTCTCATGTTGTAGGAAAGTGGTTCTCAAGAGCTTTCTTTAATGTTACCAACCTCAATTGGATGACTCTTCTTCAAGTGAGCTATCCATGCAATCATAGTTCCTTGAACTTCTCTTGAGGTGCTTGGTGGGTCATCCACCGTCATTCTCAAAGATGAGTGATTTTTCTTTCAATTTGTGGGAAAGAATGATATCCATAAGTTGCCCAATTTTGTCCCTTGCTTTGGGACCTTTTGGATTTTGATCTTTAAGTGGGCTATGTATACCATTCTTAGCCATTTTCATGATGGTTGGGTGACTCATCAAGCCATACCCTCTTGTGCTCAAATGGTCCCCTTTTTGGTAAAGAAATTGGTGCACATAGGTTGCCCAAACTTGTCCTTGCATGGACATTTCCAACTTTGATTCTTCATGTGGGCTATGCGCATCAATTTTTTACTATTGGCTTCTTTGACTCATATGTTTGTGGGGCCATCATATTGTACTCTCATTTATCAAGATGATACACATAGGGTGCCCATGGTACCCATGAATGGGTTCTCATGTTTCTTCAAGTGGGCTATGTGCTCCTTTCAACCCATTGAGGTGAGGCACTTGAGTTGCTCTTGGGGACCCATTTCCTTTCTATTTCCCATTTGTCCATGTACATGTGTAAAACGATGGGAACATCTTAAATGAGGATCATGGCCTTGGTATGGAAAGTGAACCAAGCCTTGGTCACACATGGACTTTGAAGAGGGATTTCTCATGTGAAGTTGGATTTTTATACCTTTTGATCTCATAACACTTGAGTGCATTTGTTGTCCAAAATGTGTCCTTGGATGGTGGATTTTCTTACCTAAGGCATGGCATACAACCCTCTTCAAGGTGGGCCTTGCTTCCTTCCATGGGCCCAACACATATCCTAGGCGACACATGGATTTAGACATTGGATTTTTGCATTTGAATGTAAGTCCGAACCCATGGGTTTCCTGGATAATGACTTGATTTGGATCTTAACCGGTAAAGAATGGGGACTTACCTGGCCAAACTTGTAGGGTTTGATGGCGGATGGTACGAGGGGGCGAAGGGCGGTCGATGAGGATGACCTGGCCTTCATTGTTCGTTGAGGGACCCATATGTGTTCTTTAGCTAAAGAGCACCAACCCCTTCCCTCCATAAAGGGCCAAGGTACTCGAGATCTCTGGGATGATTGGGTGAAACAACCACAGCCTTTGCTTGAACTGTTCTGGACGATACCCCTTTTGCAGGCCTTCTCTCATTACGCTTTCACAATAATAACGCCAACCGCATGCTACTTGCGGCTCTCTGTGAGAGGTGGAGGGATGAGACCCACACCTTTCAACTTCCTTGTGGGGAGTGGGGAATAACTCCCCTATATATATATATATATGCAGATTGGCTTTCCATTCCATGGGGCCGTTGTTCCCCACGCAGGCTCTCTTGCTCCCATTACTTCCACTGATTGGATACGACTTGTGGGAGCCATCCCACCTGAGAATGAATTCCAGAGCCACCAAGTGAAACTGCGATGGTTTTACAACACCTTCACTGTTATCATCCCTACTACCGAGCTGGAGGCCCTTCACAAAGCACGAGCTATGATTACTTATGCCTTTGGGTCGTTCCTTTTCTACCATGCGAACGAGAGGGTCGATCCTAGATTTTTGCACTTGGTTGAGGATCTTCATCATTCGTATAATTGGAACGGGGCTATCTTGACTCGCATCTATCAAGGTTTAGATAAGACCTCTCGGAGTAGCCGGTCATACACAAGTTTCTGGCCCATCGTGGAGGTATTCTTTTTAACCTTCCCTGGAGACATTTTTCTTCTTTCTCCATCTGATCATTATGTCTGCCCTTGCCCAGACCTGCTTTTATGATCATTTTGCTCATCTCTCGCCGAGGATACGAGATGGTGTTGAGCCATCCTTATACCGCTTCATGCACTGGCATCAATAAAATCGTCAGCGGAGTTCTCGAGTGTCTAGGGGACAATTGGCGTGCCGATATAGACGGATTGACCGTCGAGGACGTAAGTATCTTGCTTTCCTTATCCGTCGTACTATTCTGGGATGACTGTGATGAACTTCTTTGTTGTAGTTTGCTCGGATGTCGTACGCCAACTTTCCACTTTACTACACCCCTCAATGTGTGGAAGCATATGATTCTTCATGTTTTCGGATCATGCTTTCTGACACCGAATCATTTCAGTGGTACCTAGGCGAGAGGCTGCTCCGACAGATCACTGGTGTGGCCCGGGTTCCTTGTTCCGCACCTCCTCCAGCTGCTCAAATCCCGGCTGATGCTTTAGCCGATGCCCTCGTGGGCCAGCCTAGGCTTTGTTTCACGATCCCGGATTGTAACTACGACTAGTGGTACTTGTTGTACGGACAGGGGCCTCTTCTTTCGTCGCTCTACGTTCCAGGGGGTCGTCGCAAATATGCTGGCGGATCCGTGACAGCTCCTCTGATGGACCTTCATCGTCGGGAGCGAGATGAGAGGAGGGATGATGACGATTATGTTGGTGATCTATAGCCTGCTTTTGTGAGGATGTATTCAGCTTACTTGATGTATGATCTTCTTCCTTTTTGCTTTTACTTTCTTCTGTATCAAAATCTTCTGAATGAATATACAACCCCTTATTCGCCTCAAAACCTCTTAAGGATGCTTGGATGTTTTGACTCTCGACTCATTCTTTGATTTCTCAAATGTATGGATGATGACTTGAACGGCTCAGATCACTTGATTTGGCCCTGTGGGCCCTTTCCAGGCTTTAGCTTTGCTTTGGAGCACTTGTCTATGATGTTTTGTGAGGTTAAGAAGGCTTTTCATGGTGCAGATGATGATTTGAACAGCTCAGATTGCTCTTTTCAGCCATGTGGGCCCACTTGATGATCAGATCCTGGACTTTGACCTTCATTTTTTGGCGATCAGACCCTTGATGTTACTATTTCATGACTCATGTGAGCTCTTCCATGGTTTAGATCATGATGATCTAGTCTTTGAGTGGCTCATATTGCTTGTGGACCACTCTTGGCCAATTTTCCTTCTCTTTGACTTGATCAGACCCATGTTGGCCGCAGTACTTCATGATTAGATAGGTGGGGTACCTTCCAGATGATTCAGATCAGCCTCGAACGAAATCTGAAGTTGATTGGAGCCTTGGGCGGCCCTCAGGGTACCATTTGCTGACGTGGACTGTCAGTCTCACCTACCAGCGATTGTGAAGCCAATCCCGCGGAGAGAGAGGAAGAGCGTCCATACAAGCGGCCCACAGCAGGCCGCCCAAACTTCGCCTCTTGTGCAGCCTGGGCTGTCTCGTGTTCGGACATTCTTAGCAATCCACTTTCCTTGTCCCATATTCTCTGTACACCCAGGTTTGATTCCAGCCATGAATCTTCTCCTTATCTCATCTTTCCTTCTCCTTTTGTCTTCTTCTTGGTTTGTCCTTTCTCATGCAGCCCTTGATGATGATTTGGGGGCCATTGTGGGAGAGGTTGGTGGGTCCCATGTTTTAGAAAGTGAGGGGAGCTTTAATGATGGTGAGATGCTTTTGATTGATGTTGTGGATGAAGCCTTAAATGGGGGCATTGATGGGGGTTTAAGGATGGTGGTTGGTGGAGCTTTGAATGGCCCCATTAATGGCAGCCATGCTAAAAATTCAGGTTCGAGTGGGGCATTGATTATGGGAGAAATGGATGGTATGGATGGGATGGGGAGATGGGACATAGGTGAGGCTATGCATCCTTTGAGTGTGGGCCACATGGATGATGTGATCGATGGTGATGATGGGGTCACGATGGACATAGATGGGCTGATCTCATGTTTGGATGGTATGGATGGTTTAGATGATACCTTTGATGGATTGGATGCTCTTGATGATGGCCAAGATGTGCGGTATACTTGCTTTGGTGGACTTGATGTGATCATTGATGATGTCACCCTGATGATGGACGGTGTAGATGTCCCGATGATCCCTTTGATTGGACAGGATGATGGTTGGATTCATGACTTCATGTTGGAGAGGACTGCAGGTCCAGATCTAACCGTTAATTCTTCGATCGGGGTTGCCGGGGCCTTTCTTGACGATTCAGATGCATTTTTCAGCGGTCAGATTGGTCAGGAAGCCACGATGTGTGGCTTGATCTTTGCTGATAGCCCTTTTGATGGAGGGTACCGTCCTTCTCCCGATCGCCGACCTTTTGTTCATTCGGTCCATGAGGTGGGCGAGTCTTCTCGTGCTGCTGAGGCTGTGACTGTTTCAGACAGCGATGCGACTATATCAGACATAGCCACTACTGGGGATAGGTCAGGGGCTGTTGAGTCTGCAGAGGTTCCAGCTTTTTCTTCTCCTTCGCCCGTTGATCTTTCGATCCTTGATGAGCTATCATCGATTCCTGGGCCTTTTGTTCTTGAGGGGATTCCTATGAGGACTTGTCAGTTGCTTCCTCATCCTTCTTGCTCGCCACGACTGCTTGCTTGGCTTGACAATTTGTCGGCTTATGAGGTTTGAGATTTGGAGTCCTATGGCTTCGGCGGTCTGATCCATATGGCTAGAGTTGACATTGATTGGAGGATGCTCGGGGCTGCACTGATTGACTGGGTCCCCTCGTTGAACTTGTTCGTATTCAATGACATGGAGATGGGACCTTCTTTGGAGGAGCTTGCGCGTTTGACTGGTCTTCCTTTGGATTGAGCTCAGTATTTCTCGCCGAAGACTGCCACTCCGCAGAACTGGTTCGGGATCCGTACCTTATTCAGCCTGCGGCTGCCGGCCAGGATGCTGTGGTGTTCTCCTTGGACTTGCTGTATGATCTTTTCTCGAGTCTTCAGAGTGTGTCAGGGTCCTTACTTTCTCGGAGTGCACTGATGTTCTGTTTGATAGCTGAGGTGCTATTCTCGGGATGGCGCAGATCTCAGACTCCTTTGCTCTTTGAGGTGATGAGCCGAGTTGTTCATCATCAGGGGATCATTTCTCTTGTCTTGACTGAGCTATTTAATGGGCTGACTGACTATGCCCTGGGCCGCACTCGTGTCCTTCGCGGCTGCTGTGCATTTCTCCAGGTATCTTTTCTGCACTTTTCTTTTCTTTTCTTTTCTTGTCTTTTGGGAGTTGCTTTGCTTTAGCTGAACCTCTTTACTTTCTTACAATCAGATCTGGTTATGGGAGCGTCTTTTGCTAACCGTTCCTGTATCATTTCCTAGCACTCGTCACCCAGACCTTATGCAACACATCATGGAGTTTCTTCCTCATACAGCTAGGATGAGTGAGCCCTTGTATCGCCGAATGTTTGTTGAGCTTCGTGACTGGAATGTTCGTTGGGAGTCATCTTGGCTTTCACTTCCTCCAGTACTTTGTGATGCGCACCGCCTTCCTCTAATGCTGGTAGGCTTTCGGTCTTACTTTTCTTATCACCCTATCCGGTTCCTGCGGCAGTTCGGGTATGAGCAGGATGTTCCTCTTTCTGCTTTTTCAGGTATCGGACATCGAGCACTTCTAGCCAGATCATCTGACTTTAAGACTCGGATTGATGGGTCCTGGGGGAGTCACCTGACTGCTGATTTGCTTAGATTTGAGCTGCGGACTTTTCCGATGGCGACTGCCCCATACCAGCACTAGGTTGATGAGCAGTCTCTGTATCGGCGCATTTCTTGCTAGCACCAGACCGCCGATGAGGATGAGCAGGATATTCTTGGGGACACTGGTTCTTCATCTGGTTCATATGAGCCCTTTGAGGAGCGCCCATTTATCGATCCCGGCTTCCTCTTGGCCACTTGCTGTCTGAGATCTCTGCACTTCGGTATCATTGTGAGATGATGTCGAGGAGATTAGCCACTGATCAGATATTGTCTGATGAGGAGGCAGCGATCCGTGGCCTTGAGCGAGATGAGGTGCATTACCTGCATTAGAGGTGAGCAGGTTGAGAGCGCGGCTATTTCATTATGAGTCTCTGAGTTGGAGGACTTACCTGACGTGGCCGAGGAGGGCAAAGATTGATTGTGTTGACTGTCTGTACGTCCCTTTTTGCATATTACACGACCAATGATGATGCATTTTTTGTATTTTTTTGAAAAAGATGATATGATATATGTAAAAGAAATACAATGCATTTAATGAAAAGAGAAAACTTTTTTGAAAACTTATTTGTGCCATGAGTTGTCTTGTGAGTGTGTGTCTGGATTTTGTGTTAGGACGTAGGAATCAGAACTGTGGCTCCGGACAATGCTTTGACTGATGTCTTGAGATTGACTTGTGTGAGATCCCTTTGGTTCCCTAGAAGTGTAGGTAATGGAAACTATTGCTTCCTGAGATTGTCAGAGTTTGTAAAGTTCTTTGTTCCCGACTGTATTTCTTCTTGCTCTTGAACTGCAACTGCTTGAACTGATCTGGACCGTCTGATGTCTAGGTACCTGCACTTTTCTATTTTTCTCCTTTTTTATTCGAGCCATTTTTGCCTGTAGTGCTCTTTCGAGTTTTCACCACAACCGGCCTATTCCCGTCATTTTTGCCCGTGGTGCCCTCCCAGGTTTTCACCACGTCCCGAGTATTTAATCTTGGATGCCCCTTGGCAGCAATGCTGTTTTTACCCTCGGCGCCCTTTCGGGTTTTCACCAAGTTCGTTGTATGCCCACTGTTTTTACTCGGAGCGCCCTTTCGAGTTTTCGCTCTGCCCTTTTTGTTTAGGCACACATTTTCTTTTTTTCTTTTTTTTCTCTTTTTTTTTCGATAACTGCAGCGGCTAGAGGTCGGGAATCCGTCGTTGCCGGCTGATGGCAGTCTTTCAGCCCTTATCCTAAGTTATGATGATAGAGTTGTCGGTCTTAGCCATAGACCTTTCTGAGGTGGATGGATGGGTGATTGTGTTTCTTCTCGGGTTGATTTTTCTCAACTGCCTTGCTTTTTGCTTCCCATTTTCTTTTCTCTTCTCTTTTTTTTCTTTTCTTTGTATTCTTCTTTTTTTTCTCTTTTTTCTTTTGAATCCCCTTATTTGAAACACTTATTGGTGGACTAAAAATGATTTCTCAGAGGTTTTAGCTCCGACATCTTGACTTCAGCTCTATTAATGTAACTTTTGATAAAGTCAAAATGACTTACCCGTGAAAGATCTTCACTTTGTCAGCGTTGATTGGCTCAGGAAGATCCACCCCTCTCATGCTGGTGAGTCTGAGGGCGCCTCCAGGAAGTACTTCTCTGATGATCAGCGGTCCGTCCCATGAAGGCTTGAACTTTCCCCTGGGATCCGGAAGGTGCGACGGCAGAATCTTCTTCATGACCATGTCGCCCACCTTGAAACTTCTTTTTCGGACTCTCTTGTTGTAAGCTCGAGCAATCCTTTTCTGATAGCACTGAGAATGACTTAGCGCACGCATACGCTTCTCATCTGCTAGCTGTAACTGATCGAATCTGGCCCATTGCCATTCTCCTTCTTCGATTCCGCTTTCTAGTAATACCCGTGGTGACGGTATTTCCACCTCGACCGGTAGAACCGCTTCCATTCCATAAGTAAGCTCGAAAGGAGTAACGCCTGTAGCAGACCGTACAGACGTTCGATAGGCGCAAAGTGCATATGGGAGCATGTCTGACCAATCTCAATAAGTCACGACCATCTTCTCGAGTATCCTGACGATTGTCTTGTTTGCGGCTTCTACCCCACCATTCATCTGGGGGCGGTAAGGGCTCAACCGATGACGTTGAATTTTGAATTGCTAAGGAAGTCATCCATCTTCTTGTTGACGAACAGGGGTCCCATTATCTGTGATGATAGCATTTGGGATTCCATACCAGCATATGATGTTGTTCTTCATGAATTTGATCACCTGGGATGCTGCAATCGTGGTGTAGGAGGTTGCTTTTACCCATTTGGTGAAGTAGTCGACTGCCACAAGTATATACTCATGACCGTTTGATGCTTTGGGACTAACCTTCCCAATGATGTCGAGTCCCCACATAGAGAAGGGCCACGGAGTTGTCAGGTTGTATAGCTCTGATGAAGGGGCATGAATTTGATTTGCATGCTCCTGACACTTGAAGCATTTTCTGATGTGCTGGCAGCAGTCTGTCTCCATGGTGAGCCAATAGTAGCCGAGTCGTAGAATCTTCTTTGCCATCATGTGCCCGTTCACGTGTGGGCCACAGATTCCTTCATGTATTTCTTTCATGATCTTTGCAGCTTCTGTTTCATCGACGCATCGAAGGAGGACGTGATTATAGGATCAATTGTAAAGAACTTCGCCACTGATGGTAAACTGGCAGGCCAAACGCTGGATGGTTCGGCGATCTATTGCTGTTGCTGACTCCGGATACTCCTGGGTTTCGAGATATTGCTTAATGTTAGCATACCAGGGTTTGTCAGGAACAGGTTCGGCTTCTTCTATTTGCAGGCAAAAAGCAGGTTCATCTTGAGTTTTGACTTTGAGCTCCCATTCTGAAGCTCCTCTCGGGATCTCGATCATTGATGCAAGTGTAGCGAGAGCATCTGCAAACTGATTCTTGGCCCTAGGCATGTAAGAGAAGGTGATTTCTTTGAATTCTTTGATCAGATTTTTAAGGTACACGTGATATGGTATCAACTTCTCGTCCTTGGCTTTCCATTCGCCATTGGTCTGATTGATGATAAGCTGTGAGTCTCCAAATACTCGTAGCTTCTTGCGCCCAAGATTATGGCTTCCCTTAGACCAGCAATGCATGCTTCATATTCTGCCATGTGGTTGGTGCACTTGAATGCTATACACCTTGAGATAGGAATAGGGACATCATCTGGTGAGCGAGGAGGAGAATAGGGAATGCAATCATGTATTGACGGAGTCGCTGAGTTGCCCAGACTAGGGTGAGGCAAATCTTCTCGATCGGGGAATACCTGGTCTCGTAGCCGGTGAACTTTCGGCTCAAATAGTATATTACTTGTTCCTTCTTCCCAGGTCTCGTCATGCTGGCTGAGAACACATCCAATGGCTTCTGCAGCTACCGAAATGTATAACAATAATGGTCGTCTAGGAGTGGGCGGCACTAGGACTGGAGGATTCATGAGATACTTCTTGATGCGGTTAAAGGCAACTTGGAAATCGTCATTCCATTCTTTTGGAACATTGTTTCGAAGGAGCTTGAATATGGGTTCGCAGATAGGCGTGAGCTATGCGATGAAGCGACTGATGTATTGAATTCTGCCGAGGAAGCCACGGATTTCTTTCTCTGTTCTAGGAGGGGGCATCTCGATGATTTCTCTGGTTTTAGTTTCGTCGACCCTGATGCCATCCTCGCTCACCATAAAGCCGAGGAGTTTGCCTCCCATTGCACCGAAAACACATTTCTGAGAGTTAAGGCGGAGATTGTATTTTTCTAATCTGTTGAATAACTTCTTCAAATCTTCAAAGTTTCCTTCAATTGTGCGAGATTTGACGATCATATCGTCCACATATACTTCAAGCTCTTTGTTCATCACATCGTGGAATAATGCTGTCATTGCTCGCTGATATGTTGCTCC
This sequence comes from Liriodendron chinense, assembly GCA_003013855.2. NCBI lineage: Eukaryota > Viridiplantae > Streptophyta > Magnoliopsida > Magnoliales > Magnoliaceae > Liriodendron > Liriodendron chinense. The sequence continues at coordinate 535,984 of ML058572.1, forward strand.
TGCGTTCTTCAGACCGAACGGCATTACCCTATAACAGAAGGTTCCCTAGGGAGTGATAAACGATATCTTCTCGTGATCTTCGATGGCCATCTTGATCTGATTGTAACCTGAGAACCCATCCATGAATGAGAAGATCTTGTACCCGACAGTGTTGTCGACCAGAGTGTCGATATGCGGCAAAGGGAAGTCATCTTTAGGACTGGCTTTGTTAAGATCTCGAAAGTCAATGCACATTCGAACCTTGTCATCCTTCTTTGGTACTGGTACAATGTTGGCGAGCCATTCAGGGTAGTTGGAGACTACCAAGAATCCCACATTGTATTACTTAATGACTTCATCTCGAACTTTCAGGGCCCATTCTAGCTTCATTCTTTGAAGTTTCTGCTTCATTGGCTTCATATCCGGCTTGGTTGGAAAGTAGGTGTACAACGAGCTCTTCATCGAGCCTCGGCATGTGTTCGCTTCCCCAAGTGTAGGGTTGTGATGTAGTAATAATCTCGGTAAGACCGAGGTCGATCCACAGGGACTTATGTAGGAATTCACAAATACTTCCAATAGTTTCTATTAAAAAGCTAACAACCAGATTTTGAGAAGATTGATGTAAATAGCAATTTTGAACTAAACTGAAGTAATCAATTAATAAAAAGGCACTAGGGGTTCAAGGATCCACTTGTAGCAATCCTTGATGCTCAATTCGTTGTGGTCTCACACTTTCTCAACCAGAATCGAAATTAAGATCTATCTAGTCAGATGATAGATCAGTTAAACCAACAATCTGCCATATGTAAACAAACTAGGAGGAGTTGTGGAACTCCAAAATCCACTTCCGCCGTCTCCCATCGTGCTTAATCCGTTCTTAGATGCCCTAGGAAGAGCCCCTAGGTGTCCTTTATAGTGGGGAAGCTTTGCAGCGTCGGAATCTTTCAGATTTTGCGTAAGGTTACGCGGTGCGCAGAGAAATCCGGAACATAATAGGAAAGTTTTATGTTTTATGCATGGCCGACCGGTCTGGACCGGTCGGACTGGCTTATCAACATGTCAGAGTGCACAAGGCCTGTTAGCCAACCGGTCAAAACCGGTCGGACCACAGACCGGTCGGACTGGCTTATCAACATGTCAGAGTGCACAAGGCCTGTTAGCCAACCGGTCAAAACCGGTCGGACCACATTGTTTGTGTGTCCAGAGAGTTCAGCAGGGTCACCAACCCGTTGGCTGACCGGTCGTGGCCCTTCTTGTTGACCGGTCACGACCGGTCTTGGCCCTGTTCTTCATCCTTTCCTTCTTCTTTTCTTCTCTCCCTGCTTCCTTCTTTCTTCGGCCCACCTTGGGTCTTCATCCAAGGCTCTTAAAGAGGTCATTTTAGTCTTCAATTGGGCGGAGTCCCTCTCATTCCTACAATCATGAAATCATACATTAGATTAGTCTTTAAATTATGAAAACCGTGCATTATGAGTGATGAATTGGGGTTAGAATATGCACAATTAAGAGCTCAACACACCCCCTAACCAGCATTTTGCTAGTCTCGAGCAAAACATGTGTGAAATCAATTCCATTCTCCAAAACCCAACTCTCCTGTTAAAACCATTCTTCTATACATCCCAAGATACACAAGTGTAAGAGTCAGAAAAATTAGGTGATAGAAGTTGAAACCGCAAACTCTCAAAGCATAATAAGTATCCATATGAAATTCCCACTTATTGGTTGATAAATAGAAGAACTTGAACAATTTCAACCTAGTGTGCATAGTGAAAATTCATCTCATAAAGTTTCAGGATTATCTTCTTCATAGATTAACTAGACTACAGATCTTAAGGTATATAGAGCAACAACAAGCCAATGTCAGGAATTTGCCTTACTGTCTTTCCGACAGCTTTCACACTACGTCCCATTTTCGGCTTTAGTTACGGGTAGACCATCCCTCGGTTGGTAATAGGTAGCCCTAATCGGAATTTTCCACCATTTTTCCATCATTCCCAATTTCATGCTTCCTTTTCCTTTTTCTTTTAAAGTAGATAGGATTTTTAGAAATCCATATCTTTCGTTATTTTCCCATGGACAAGGATGGACAAAGTACCCCGGCTTGGTTTCTCAACACCTTAAATCAAAGTCTAGCTAATCCACAAATCACATAATCCTTTCAACTCATGAAAATTGTGTAATGTGAACTAGGTTTAAGAGTGTTTAAATTTTCTATCAATCACATAACTAGGGGAATTCACATATAAAATATTATGTTAAGAGAAGTTCAAGACTTACAACATCATACACTTCATATCTCCTCCTCTTATGCTCATATCATCTTGAATGCATAGAAACAAAGTTTTCCAAAAGAGTTTTGAATTTTAGAAAAATCGAAAAAATTTCTACATAATTGCTCGAAATGTTACAAACCACTGGATTCATCCAATTGATCCTACACCCCCAACCAAATCTTACATTGTCCTCAATGTAAAAGATGTGCAATGAACAAAACATGAAAGCAATTTGAAAATAAAAGGAGTGAGGAATGATAATACCTGAGAGAGTGAAAAGTGGAATTCATCCTCCTTCTAACAAACTTATGAAAAAAAAAGATAAACAAAAGCAACCAAATCCTAATCCTAACTACTCTATACCTCTATCAGACTAGGAGATCAATCATCCTGATATACAGGATCAGTCAGAGGTATGGACATACCTTCTGAAGGAAACTTCTCAAAGAACGACTTTAATTGCTGACTATTCGCCTTAAATATGTTGGCGTTTCTTAGATTTAATAACTCAACGGTCCCATATGGGTAGACAGTTTGCACAATGTAGGGACCGGTCCATCGAGATCTCAATTTCCCCGGAAATAAATGTAGGCGAGAATTATACAGAAGGACTTTTTATTAATCGTGAATGTCTTACGAAGAATGTTTTTATCATGGAACACCTTCGTCTTGTCCTTGTAAATTCTCGCATTCTCATATGCTTCCTTCCGAATTTCCGCAAGTTCATTTAGTTGAAATTTGCGCAACGAGCTCACCTTGTCAGAATCAAAATTCATCTTCTTTATTGCCCAATACGCCCTATGTTCCAACTCCACAGGCAAGTGACAAGCCTTCTCATAGACAAGTCTATAGGGAGACATTCCAATAGGGGTCTTAAAAGCAATACGGTAAGCCCAAAGCACATCGGTGAGTCGAAGCGACCAATCCTTGCAATCAGGGTTCACCATTTTCTCCAAAATGTGTTTAATCTCCCTATTAGATATCTCAGCTTGTCCACTAGTTTTTGGGTGATAGGGGGTGTTCACTTTGTGTGTTACGCCATATTTTTTCACTAAGGTTTCAAATGGGGCGATTATAAAAGTGAGACCCTCCATCACTTATGATGACTCGAGGTGTTCCAAACCTGGAAAAAATATTCTCTTTTAAGAAACGAATCACTGTTTTATGGTCATTATTCCGGCATGGAATCGCCTCGACCCATTTGGACACATAATCAACGGCAAGCAAGATATATACGTTTCCAAAAGAAGATGGGAATTGACCTATGAAATTGATGCCCTAACAATAAAAAATTTCAATTATTAAGATGGGATTGAGTGGCATCATATTTCTACGGGAGATTCCTCCCAATTTCTAACAAGGCTCACATGCTTTGCAAAACTCATGTGTGTCTTTGAACATAGTGGGCCAATAAAACCCACATTGCAGAATTTAGCTGTGGTCTTCTTAGCCGAAAAGTGGCCACCACATGCCTGTGAATGACAAAAGGAGATGATGCTTTGTTGTTCATCATCTGACACACATCTCCTTATGATTTGATCGGGACAATACTTGAATAAGTATGGATCGTCCCATAGAAATTTTCGCACCTCAGTGAAGAACTTATCCTTATCTTGCTTTTTCCAGTGTGTAGGGATTGTACATGTAGCAAGATAATTAGCAATGTCCACATACCATGGAAATTGGGAGACTGTTAAAAAGTTGTTCATCGGGGAACATGTCATTGATCAAGGTCGTTTCAGGGGAATCGGTGAGAACAAGTCGAGAGAGATGGTCAGCCACTACATTTTCTACTCCTTTCTTATCACGTATCTCTATGTCAAATTCCTGGAGTAAAAGGATCCATCTTAACAACCGCGGTTTAGCATCCTTCTTAGAGAGAAGGTACTTAAGCGCGGCATGGTCAGTGAATATGATGATCTTGGATCCAATCAAGTAGGACCTAAACTTGTCCAAGGCAAAAACTACGGCTAAAAGTTCTTTTTCTGTAGTAGTGTAGTTTGCTTGGGCTGAGTTTAAAGTTCTACTTGCATAGTAGATAACACATGGCTTCTTCTCTTTTCTTTGGCCTAGCACGGCCCCAATAGCATAGTTGCTTGCATCGCACATAATCTCAAAAGGAAGGCTCCAATCAGGTGGTTGCATTATGGGAGCACATGTCAACATACCTTTAAGTGTGGTAAAAGCATTTTGACAATCTTCATTCCACTCAAAAGAATTCTCCTTTTGAAGTAAGTTACATAAAGGACGAGAGAGTGAACTGAAGTCCTTTATGACCTTCTATAAAATCCCGCGTGTCCCAAAAAGGACCGCACATCTCGTATGCTCTTGGGTGGTGGAAGGTTAGAGATAAGATCGATTTTTGCTTTGTCCACCTCGATTCCATTTTGTGAAACGATGTGACCAAGTACAATTCCCTTTTGAACCATAAAGTGACACTTCTCTCAATTCAACACAAGGTTCTTCTCTTCACATCTTTTCAACACAGATTTCAAGTGCACAAGGCACTCATCAAAGCTACAACCAAATACTGAGATATCATCCATGAAGACTTCGAGAATTGTCCCCACCATATCAGAAAAGATACTCATCATACAACGCTGAAAGGTGGCAGGGGCATTGCATAGTCCAAACGACATCTGTCGATAGGCGAAATTGCCGAATGGACATGTGAATGTAGTCTTTTCTTGGTCTTCACTGGGCGATCTCTATTTGGTTGTACCCTAAATAGCCATCAAGGAAAAAAAATGGGAATGACCCGCCAACCTTTCTAGAATTTGATCAACAAACGGTAGGGGGAAGTGGTCTTTCCTCGTGACAGTGTTTAGCTTCCTGTAGTCAATGCACATTCTCCAACCGGGAGTGACTCTGGTTGGTACGAGTTCATTATTGGCATTGGCTATGATGGTGATTTCGAATTTCTTAGGCACCACTTGAGTTAGGCCCACCCATTGACTATCGGATATTGGGTAAATAATACCCACATCTAATAGTTTCACCACTTCGGCCTTAACCACATCCTTCATGTTTGGATTAAGTCATCTTTATGGTTGCCTAGATGTCTTCGCATTCTCCTCAAGGTGTATGCGATGAGTGCAAATCAGTGGGTCTATGCCTTTGAGATCCGTAATCGACCACCCAATGACACTCTTGTGATCTATTAGAGTGGCAATTAGCCTACTCTCTTGTTCTTCATCCAAGCGGGACGAAATCACCACCGGATATGTCTCATCTCGACCTAAATAAACATATTTCAGCTCACTTGGTAATGATTTTAGGTCGAGTGTTGGTGCCTTGATATTGGATGAGAGGGCTTTGTTCTCATTTACGGGTAAAGGCTTAAATAGGGCCCTCCATCTTTTGTTATCAAGTACCAGGCATCACATCTAACATGGCATCCATCTCTTGTATTGTGTCATCATTTATCTTATGAGAGTGGGCCACACATGCCTCCAAAGAGTCGGAATATAATGTTGAGGGAAATGTATCTTCCACGAATGATTCAATCATGTTTATCTCGTGGATCTCATCATCAACCTCCCGTGGTTGTTTACATAAATCAAATATATTCAGCTCAAGTGTCATATTTCCAAAGGACATTTGTACAAGCCCGTTTCTACAATTGATAATTGCATTGGAAGTAGTTAGAAAAGGGCGGCCAAGTATAACAGGAATTTGAGCACCGGTACCTATCACGGGATGTGTATCCAAGACAATAAAGTCTACTGGGCAGTAGAATTTATCAACTTGGACTAAAACATCCTCAATCACTCCTCTCAGTATACGGATGGATCTATCAGCAAGTTGGAGTGTGGTCTTGATGGATTTCAATTCACCTAACCCAAGTTGTTCGTAAACCGAGTATGGAATGAGGTTCACACTTGCCCCCAAATTAAGTAAGGCTTGTTTAATCCGGTAGTCTCCTATGATGCATGAGATGGTTGGACTACCTGGATTTTTGTATTTTTTGGGCACCTCTTGTTTGATAATAGCGCTCAAATTCTCAATCAAAAGTACTTTATTGTGAACATTGTGTTTCCTTTTAACTGTGCACAATTCCTTTAGAAATTTAGCATAGGATGGTATTTGCTTTATGGCATCCAACAACGGAATGTTGATCTTCACCTACTTGAAAACCTCTAAAATTTTCAGGTTTTTGTCTAAAGGTTTGGGTGAAATCAACCTTTGCGGAAACGAGGCAACCGGCTTGTATTGCCTTGCCGGTTCTTTCTCTTGTGGAGTGTTGTTTGAGCTATCATCCTCTTTGGAATTTTTCGGATCCTTAGGCTTTAGAGCCTTCACCGGATTAGATTTATCAACTATTTTCCCACTTCTCAAAGTGGTGATAGCTTGAACATGCTCCGTATGTTGGGAGGATGAGCTTGCGTCTTGTATCTCAAATTGAGTTCTTGGGTTAGGAAGAGGTTGGGCAAGAAGTGTGCCTTTCTCCCTAACATTAAGGTGAGATTCAACCTTAGCCATTGAGGTTTTCAATTCATTGATGGCTTGAGTTGAATTTTGATTGATTTCAATTGCTCTTGCATGAACCCATCTATTTTCAGAGAATTAGTCTTGTTATAGTCAGCTTGAACCGATACAAATGCACTCAACATCTCTTCTAGCGTAACTTTTGGTGTAATGACTAGAGATGGACCTAATATAGGTTGAGCTTGAGGGATATTATTTGCATTCGCAGTGGGTCCATTCCTCCAACTGAAGTTGGGATGGTTCTTCCAATTAAAATTAAACGTGTTTGAGTTTGGAGCACCAAATTGCCGTTGATAACTGTTTATGGCATTTGATTGTTCTTGTAAGATGTCTTGGACTACTTAAATTGTGGGACGATCTTGTGTTGCATGTTGATTTCCAGCACAAATTCCACATACAGTTTCAACGTCATTAGAGTTGATCGCCTCTCCTTTCTTTAATTCCATGGCCTCAACTTTTCTTGTGAGGCTAGCCACACGTGCACTTATGCTATCCTCTTCTGATAGAACATAAATTCCTCATTTTTTCCTTTGTTAGCTAGTCTTGGAATTTGTTGGTTTAGATGTATCCCAAGACTCTGCATTCTCAGCCAATTCCTCCAAATAGTCCCATGCTTCATCGGCTTCCTTATTCATGAACTCCCCATTACACATCATCTCTACGAATTGGCGCATGGGTGAAGTCAGTCCTTCATAGAAAAAGCTTATAACCCGCCAAATTTCATGGCCATGATGTGGGCATGCATTTAACAAGTCCTGGAACCTCTCCCAACATTGGAAGAAGGTGTCATCTTCCTTTTGGGCAAAGTTCATGATCAGGCGCCTCAACATGTTCGTTTTATTAGTAGGGAAGAATTTTTTTATGAACTCCCTATGCATATCACTCCATGCACCAATTGATCTTAGCCTTAATGTATGAAGACAACCTTTAGCTTTATCTTTAAGAGTAAAAGGAAATAATTATTAGTAATGAAGAATTTTTTTATGAACTCCCTATGCATATCACTCCATGCACCAATTGATCTTGGCCTTAATGTATGAAGACAACCTTTAGCTTTATCTTTAAGAGTAAAAGGAAATAATTTAAGCCTAACTACATCATTAGTTACATTTGCAAAGTGCATGGTGGTTATTACCTCATCAAATTCCTTAAGGTGTTGATAGGCACTTTCACTGCTTTAATCCATGAAATCTCGGGAGGAGTTGGATTACTCCCTGGTTTCAAATCAACATTCCCTGCATTTTGTGGAAAAACTATGCATGAGGGAGTGCTCGCTCTTGCTGGTTGCAAGTAATCACGTAATGTTCTTGGTCGGGGAACATTCTCAACCACATTCTCTCCCGTTTCGGTTTGGTTTTGGCCCAGATTTTGATTGGCCATCGGATTGGGTTGATTTACAGCCATACTTTCAGACAAAATTGGAGAATTTAGGTGTCTCTTAGCACATGGTTCTCTGTCAATTCCTTCTACTATTCCCCCTTTACTAATGAGTCGGTTATTGGAATCCCGAGCCCAATGTGGCATGCAAAAACCTAAAAGAATGAAACAAAAAAGAAAGAAGAATTCTTCCTTCCTTTCTTTACTCTTCTCTAAGACCAAAGCACAAGGTGTCTTGTAATGGCTAGGCCAGAAACAAGGATAAAGACCGATTTCTCCTGGTCAATAGGGGTTCAGAGAACTCCCCACCCACTCTTTAAATCTTTTGAGAAAAGTACAGAAAAAGAAGAAAGAGGGTAGAGGTGAGAAGAGAAATCTCTGAGCACAAGGTGATCCAAGACGGCAGAGCCGACCAATAGGAATCCAGGTGGCACAAGGCCTACCTATCAAAGATCCAAAAAGGAGTCTCCACCCACTCTACAAGAGATGAATATAATAGGAATGAATAGGAGAAGAAGAAGAGTAAGGTTGGAAAGATAGAACCTGATTTGGCACTTAAGATTCTTATGTCTTCTTCAACTTCCTAGAAATCCCTGTAAGAGAAAGAATCAAAATAAAACAAACTAAGTTAGTACTATAATCCTAAAAAATCCTAAATAGATACTATTTTCAGAAATTTTGTGAAAAACCGTTTAAGTCCCCGGCAACGGCGCCAAAAACTTGTTCGCTTCCCCAAGTGTAGGGTTGCGATGTAGTAATAATCTCAGTGAGACCGAGGTCGATCTACAGGGACTTATGTAGGAATTCACAAATACTTGCAATAGTTTCTATTAAAAAGCTAACAACCAGATTTTGAGAAGATTGATGTAAATAGCAATTTTGAACTAAACTGAAGTAATCAATTAATAAAAAGGCATTAGGGGTTCAAGGATCCACTTGTAGCAATCCTTGATGCTCAATTCGCTGTGGTCTCACACTTTCTCAACCAGAATCGAAATTAAGATCTATCTAGTCAGATGATAGATCAGTTAAACCAACAATCTGCCATATGTAAGATCCATGTATATGATTCACTCAAAGCAAGCTAGGACGAGCATACTTAATTGCATAGGTCAGTCTCAATTCCAATAGGCTAAGATCACAATCATAAACATCATTAAATCCTGTCACAAGACAAAACTAGATTATGATTTGAACTTGATTCAAATCACATACACAGTCTCATATAGTTCAGAAATCCAGAAAATAGAACTTTGGTAGGAAGTTACCACATGAAGATCATGAATCTAGAGCGTATTCCGATTCCTCAGATCATACAGGTCTAGATTAGTTCACAACAATTAAGAACTCAAGCACTTCTTCCAAACATCCATGAGTCATCATAAGACTAAGAAAAACTACTTAGAACTTGAATTAAACTTCAAACCATTGTTCTTAAAAATAAAATTCAACTTAAAACCAACTTAAACTGAATTAAAACATCTTAGATTCACTACAAGCTTCACCTCTTAGCCCTAGCTAAGAGGTTTAGCCGTTCATGATCCAAGGAAACATGAAACAAACTAAAGAAAAGATAAAAATAACAAACAAACTAGGAGGAGTTGTGGAACTGCGAAATCCACTTCCGTCGTCTCCCACCATGCTTAATCCGTTCTTAGATGCCCTAGGAAGAGCCCCTAGGTGTCCTTTTATAGTGGAGAAGCTTTGCAGCGTCGGAATCTTTCAGATTTTGCGTAAAGTTACGCAGTGCGCAGAGAAATCCAGAACAGAATAGGAAAGTTTTCTGTTTTACGCATGGCCGACCGGTCTGGACCGGTAGGACTGGGTTGGCCAACCGGTCACAACCGGTCGGACTGGCTTATCAACATGTCAGAGTGTACAGGGCCTGTTGGCCGACCGGTCAAGACTGGTCGGATCACGTGTTTGTGTGTCCAGAGAGTTCAGCAGGGTCACCGACCCGTTGGCCGACCGGTCGTGGCCCTCCTAGTCACGATCGATATTGGCCCTGTTCTTCATCCTTTCCTTCTTCTTTTCTTCTCTCTCTGCTTCCTTCTTTCTTCGGCCCACCTTGGGTCTTCATCCAAGGCTCTTAAAGAGGTCTTTTTAGTCTTCAATTGGGCGGAGTCCCTCTCATTCCTACAATCATGAAATCATGCATTAGATTAGTCTTTAAATCATGAAAACCGTGCATTATGAGTGATGAATTGGGGTTAGAATATGCACAATTAAGAGCTCAATAGCATGTCTTCATATGAGAACACGAAGTTAGACAATCTTGGAACTAGGAACTCTATCATTCTCTGCTTCATTCTGGTGGCAACGATTTTCAATGCGTACTTCCCTAGGGATCTCAGGTGTCCCCAAGTTTACTACCTTGAAATCATCGGCTACAACATTGGCTTTAGATTCGAGCTTTTTGAGGAGATCCTCTAGTTCGGGAGCCGGGTCATCATCTTCCTCATCCCGAGCTTCGTCCAGACCCATGAGTTCAAAGTTTAATTCGATGTTAAAATCATATGATTCGACTTCAAACTCATGCGACTCTTTAAACAAACTTGGCACATTATTAAATGCAGGAAAAAAAATGTTTTTTTATTTTTGAGAATTTTCTGGAATTGAAATTATAGATATTTTTGTCTTTTGAAAGTTTTTTATTTTTTTGAATTTTTAAAATTCACGGGAACTTGAACAAGCGGGCATTGCAGACCATGATTGATCCCAGCTTGTCCCAAAGTTCCGCTCGCTGCTTAAACCGGTGTTTTTTTTTAAAGCCAGAGCCCTCAGATGACTCTCTGGCTGATTCAGAAGTTAGGGGAACGGATGACCATTCAGGACCCCACACTCCTTCCCCTGGAGAGGTGGGGGTTGATGATGTGGACGAAAAATCACGGTCTGGCTCAATGACCATGATTTCTCGCTGGTTGGGTTCGTGATCTGAGTCATACTCAGTTCCTCCCAAATCACTTACCTTGCATTGTAGTTCATCTGGTTGCTCAGCGAGACACAAGTTCAGAATCTGGACATCGGACCAATCCAGGGCTGGCCATTTCCCCTTCTCGGTCCAATGGACAGGCTGCTTCTGCCCCTGACTGATGGTTGATGATGTTGGTTCTGCAGAGATGGGCGGGTCGTGCCCCTTGTTGATTGATGCTGAGATAGGCAAGTTGTGCCCCTGGTTGATTGGAATTGAAGTGGGCAGGTTGTGCCCCTGGTTGATTGGAATTGAAGTGGGTAGGTTGTGTCCTTAGTTGACTGGAATTAAAGTGGGCAGGTCATGAAATTGCATCGGGTGGTCTAACACAACACCCTATGCATACATGTGCGGAAGCTTAAAGAGCAACTAGAATTATGGTTAAACCTATAGGAGGGGGTGATTAGGACCTTTTTAAAACTTTTCGCCTACTTAAGAAATTTAGCAAATTAAACTACGTAAGCAGTTAACACTTCGGCTTCCAAGCCTAAGTGGGTCCAATCAAAAGACTAGTAAATGATATATGCAATAACAACCTAGTTTATTCAACACCTGTAAACTATTAGAGGATGGATCAACAAAAGCTCAAGTCTACATGAGGAGTGAAAGTACATCATGTGTGTGTATGTGCCTATCAAGTGCCTGGCATACATTCCTATCAAGCATTCATAATTAAACAATTAAACTTACAATGCTAATAAGAAATGTGCTCAAATACAATCACAAACACAAGCATGTATAGTGGTTCGACTACTTGTCTACTCCACTCCCGGTTCAAGTACTCAACCCCGTTTAGCACACCGGCATTCACTGGGGAGTTTAAATCTGGTTCCTCCCAACCAAGGTGTTTTAACTCAGATCCACCCAGCCGGGGAGTTTATAAGTTCCTCCCAACCTACACGTTTGCACCCGTGTTGGTGGCTCCTCCTTGGAGACTTTGTTTAGGCCCGACAAACGTGTCAAGGAACGGCTAACGTCCTTGAATTTAGGCTGACTAACAGGCTAAGGATTGGCTAACGACCCTAGTTCGAGTTTGTCAAACAAACTCTACACTCAACTCCCACAGGGAATTGAGTGGATGGACTCCTAACAAGACAACCTTACTTGTCAGATTGAGCCCCTTTGTAGCGCCGCTTTGGGTTGCTTCTTCTCGCTCTCCCGTGCTTGAATCAGCTCCCCTTGTGCTCCCCCGATCTCTAACGCCGCTGCTTTGCCAAGGCTTCAGCTCCAAGATCAGCTACCCTGCATGTGATGCTCCATTGAAGATGCCCAAGGTGCTAGGGAATGGTGAATCCTCTACAAATGGTGGGAAATAGGTTTCCTAGAGGAATACACCAATTTGAACTCCTAGGTAGTGTTTAGACAAAGGATTTAACTATCATCAAGGTGTCTAAACCCTAAGAATCAAAGGGAACAAGTCCATTCTCAAGATGTCATTGAATAGCCCAAGCTAGTAATGAAAACACAAGGAGAATGACTTGCTATGGGTTTGGGATAGAGCTTCTGATGGTCTCTAGCAATGGTGGCTTCTATCTCCTCAAAATCCCCTCTCTCAAGCTTAAAAATGAATCCCCATCTTTAAATAGATTTTCTTCCAACGGTCAAAAAACGGGCAGATTCTTGTATCTCCGATTGATCGAAGACCTGTCCGATTGATCAGAGACATGTCTGATTAATCAAAAATCAGTCCAGTGAATTCTCTGAAAGATATTCTGATTAATCGAAAACATGGTCCGATTGATCGGACTGACCCCTTCCGATGGATCGAAAGACTGTCCGATTGATTAGAAATATGTCCAGTGGATTTTCAAGTTTGCTGGGATAATTTTCGATTGATCAGAACTTCGATCCAATTGATCGGAGTCCTATCGGAGCCAATGTCCGATTGATCGGAGATCAATCGAAAACTGCTGTTTGAGCTGTTTTGATTACAGCAGCTTCCACCTCTTTAATTAGTCTAACTTATCATGTTTTTCATAGAATTCTAAGACTAATGATGATGACTAAGGGTATACGTAGTTGGTGCAAGTCATCTAAGAGGTAAAGGGTTAGGTTTTGGTCAAGGTTAAGGCACACCAAGGCATCACTTTTACCTGTTTCTTCTTCCTTGATGCAGCAAGGCCACTTGAGTCTTTGGTGTTCGTCTTCATTAAGCTCAACCGACACTAGACCCACTGACCTAAGTGATTGACAAACAAGGTGCACTAACAGGTCATGCCCCTGGTTGACTGCAAGTATCAGAGTACCTTAGTCCTGAAACTATTGTATTTGACTTTCTTCTTCGTCTTCATCATTTCCTTCTTCTTCTGGAGGCTTAAGATGGTTCGAGGATCCAGTCCCATCGAATGGGGGGCCACATGGCCCAAGCTAAGCTCATCGGGAGGCCTTTGTGTAGTGCAGTCAGTTGATTTCCTCTCGGATCTCTGCAAGGCTCCCCTGGCCTAATGAATTGAATGGGTGAACACCGAAATTTCTTTTTTCTTTTGTCCATGAAGATTGCCCTGTACTTGAGTCCCCATTTGCGTTGATTATATACCAGCGGTATCTTTCTGGACTTGAAATGATACTTGAGACTAAGACGTTCTGCTGGTGAAAAGGCACGATCCACACTTATCGGTTCCGAATTGGCGATAGCGTTCACAGTATCGAATTCAAAACTATGAAATGGGACGTCTTCTTCAGAATGTTGGATGTCGATGATAGGGATATCTGGTTCAATGGCAACAACATTGGAAAGAATGATGAGCTCCTTCTCTGCATGGATAGAGATCACTTGATTTCCATAGATGTACTTCACCCGTTGATGCAAAGTTGATGGCACAGCTCCGACCTTGTACAGCCAAGGTCTTCTGAGCAACATGTTGAAAGAGGTTGATATATCCAGGATTTGAAATGTGATGGTGGAGATTTCTGGACCTATCTGTACCTCTATGTCGACCTCCCCTTCCACCGATCGGCGGGCGTTGTCGAATGCTCTGACGTACATGGTGCTGGGCCGAAATGAGGAGGGATTGATTCCCAGGCGTTTCGGAGTCTTGAGCGGGCAGGCATTTAAGCTTGAGTCGTTATCGATAAGGACCAGCGGGATGCACAGTTCTTTATATTGTAAGGCTATGTTGAGGGATCGCCCATGGTCGCGCCCTTCTGGTGGCAACTCATCGGTGAAGGTGATGGCACGCGGAGCCTAGGAGCTGTCCGATCATCAATGCTATCATTTAGGTGTTGTATCGAGGAGACGTGAGCATTGCTCAAGGTTTTGGCAAACATTTCTCTGTGTATGTGTGATGTGCAGATTAGGTCCCATACCAAGATTTGAGCAGGGATTGACTTGAGCTGAGTTGCCACATCATATGCAACTTCATTTTTGTTGCCAAGGCCTGAGAGAGCACCCTTGGGATCTCCTCTATTTTGATTATCTCTTCGGATGCAACGCCCATTGGGATTCATGTTTCTCACCTCTGCACATTCCGGATAGTGCCACGGGACTTCTTTAGAGTTTTCCTCTCCTTTGCTTTCCAAGACCACTGGTTCTTACAACAGTGCTGGTGTGGGTACCAGATCTTCCTCAAATTAAGCTTTTGCCTTGAGGACTACATTGTTGCCTGTGCTAAAGAGATAATATCGAGGCTTGTCTTCATAGATAACATAAGGTCGTGGTCTTGTCTTGACTGCTCCTGGAGCAGGAGGTTCCCATGGAATGAATGATGGTCCTCTTGATATGAGGAGGGGTAGGGCTGTAAATGGTCGGGTTCGGGGCGGGTTTAGCCAAAACCAGACCCGCCCATTTACTAAACGGGTCTGGGTCCAAATTTTAGACCCAGACCCTTTTACTAAATGGGCGGGTCCGGGTCGGGTCCGAGTCAACCCATCAGACCCATTTATAAATGGGTCCGGGTCTGGTAGAGGGAGATCCACCCAGACCCATTTATAAATGGGTCGGGTCCAATGGGTCCGGGTCTGGATCAAGTATGCAAGCATTTTACAAGGCTTAAAACCGGGTCTGGACTGGGTCTAGGCTAGACGGGTCCTTTGAGACATAGACCAAACCCGCCCACTTTCTAAATGGGTTCGGGTCGGGTCGGGTCTAATATAAAGGAAACCAGACCCAGACCCGTTTATTAACTGGGTCTGTTCTTGGACCCAGACCCGTACCATTTAACAAACGGGTCGGGTCTGGGTCGGGTCTAAATGGGTTGGGTCCGGGTACCCCATTGGGTCGACTGACCCATTTACAGCCCTAGGGAGGGGTTCCTCTGTTTGTCCCAGCTGTCGTAGTGTAATTGATACGCCTTCGGGACTTGCCCCTTGCAATATGACTGGCTTGATTAGAGGAGCCCCTTCCAAGACAATGGGTTCTTGCTGCTGATAAGTATAAACCCTCCCTTGTGGATCAGATTGTTCTTGAGCTGAAATTGCCCCTTACAGAACGACAGGTTCATATACGGGCTCGATGCATGACTGTACTCCCTCCAGGATGATCCGGCTCCCAACATGAATGGCTGCAAGGTGCCCCTTGCAAGGGGACGGGCCCTTGAACAACTGGTGCATCATATGAAAATGCTCCTTCAAGTACTAACGGCTCAGAGACTGAAGGAGGAGAGGAGTTTGCCCCTTGCTTAATTATGAATGCTTGATAGGAATGTATGCTAGGCACTAGATAGGCACATTCACACACAAGATGTATCTTCACTAATTATGTAGACTTCAGCTCATATGGATGCATTTCTTATAGTCAGCATTAGGTGCATAGATTAGGTGCTCGATTAGTTAAATCATTAGATAATCTATGCATTCAGACTAGGTTGCATAATTGCTTAATTATATGCTAGTCTATGTGATTGGACTAGTCTTGGAAGCTGAAGTGTTCTTGCTTACTTAGCTTTAATTGTAAAATATTTCAGTAGGCGAAAAGAATTTCAAAAAGGTCTTAATCAGCCCCTTTAAGACTTAACCATAATTTTAATAGCTTTGCTCTAAGCTTCCGCACGCATAGCGTCTCAAGTGTGAGTCATAGGCGCAATTTCAACTTAAACAACTTTCGCCACTTTATGGCTACCCCAAGCCAAATCCATGCATCATCATGCATTTATATTATATACTCTTGCTCAAGTGCATCTCATTCCATTCATCACTTATAGCTTAGAACTAGGTAGAAACAAGACCTCTTGGTCTAGTCTTCGAGATATCGTGGTTTTCTTTTTTTAAAGGCAATAGCCAACTATCTTATGCCTATTACTTAGCAGATAGTACATGAATTTTTCAAAGTCTGTAATCACTTAACACTCATATTAATCATATCATATTTTTCATTTATATATCTACTTGTATAACATACAGAGAAAAGTTAAACTATCGATAGAATTATAAATTAAGGCTCCAACCCTAGTTCCCTTATCTATTACATTGATATAAATCATCACATGTAATCTCATAATAAACCCTTGAGGCCAATGTCATACTAACTAAACTCAAGAGCAATTTAGATCTAATGAGTTATAATAAGAGAGGCTTCATAAATAACGAATCTATCTCTCTAAGTAATCGCCAATTTTCAATGCCTCGCCCGATATCGTTTGTCTAAGCGGCAAACTTATTATAGCCTTGTGGACGCTCGCCTCTCCGCGCTCCCGAACGTTCTCCCTTCCTTTCGGAAAAAGAGGGGTACGTGCGCGCGAATCGCCGTTTGTGCCACTGGCTTGTCTCGTTCTCGAGTGCTTTTTATCTGTTGTCGTGTTAAGCTGGATATGTTAGGATGAGTTTGTGTAAGACCAGAGTCGTCACTAGCCAGTTACTTTGAATCTAGAGTCGGCTAGACCCCGCAGAAACGTTAGAGAAGGGGATCCGAAGATTCCTTCCTCTAAAATGACTCCTTTTGTTCTGTGGTCAGAGATTCGAGATAAGGGATCACAGTTACAGGGTGGGAAGAGATTAAGCACCCTACAATGCTCGTACCGAAGTACGGTCTCTACTTCACAGAATCGAATTAATACTTAAAAGTCTGATTTAATCCTCGTACATTCTCATGAATGATATGATGCATGAATGCAGGTCTGAACAGTAAGAGTTTATGATGGGCAGGTTTCCATCAACAGGCAAGCCCAGAGCATACGCTCGAATTGACAGGTGCTTTATGCGAAATGCATGCTGTGTGTTTGAATAATCAAAGTACTTATAGTGACATGATAAGCAGGGGGGTTGGAAGGAAAGTAAATATTGCACTTATACTAGATGCGAATGAGATGATGCTGGTAAAAGAGTAGCTAGATGGACGGAAGTGTCGCAAGGATTTGCTTCGAGTGGCTAGATCAAGACTTGGGTGGCTTGGGAGGCTTAGACCAGGGTCAAGCTGGGTTGGACCAGGGCTAAACTCTTCTCACTCGGGCTCTCCTTGGTGGAGGAATGGGCTAAAGGGATAAAGATGGACTCGACACTAATGAAATTTTTCTGGGAGTTGAGGGATACTGAAATAGGAGAGGGGGTGGGGTATTTATAGTATCGGGCAGTAGCAGCTACCGTAAATAATTTTGGGCGGCTTGGCAGTGGCAGCTGCCATAAATAATTTTGGGTGGCCCTCAGGGGGCCGCCCGTACGGCTGCTCTGCTTCAGCTTCGGAGCGTACGGCCTCCGAACTTAAAGCAGAAAATCCCGAGGTTCGGAGTCTGGACCTGCTCTGAAGCTGTGGTTCGGAACTAGGTGAGTTGACTGGGTTTGAGAGATGGGTTGACACGGTGAGTTGACTCGGTGATTTGACTCCGCGGGTTGACTCGGTGATTTGACTCAGCGGGTTGACTCACCAATTTTGACTTTTTTAGGATTTTTTTTACTGGTTTTTCTTATGGAGGGTTTTTTGAGCTGATGTGTAGGGGTGAGTTGACTGGGTTCAGGCTTGAGCTGGGCTATGGATTGGGGCTTACAAGGGTGAGTTTGGCTGGGTTTGGACATGGGATTTGGGGGTGATTTGGGGGTATGGTCCTCCATTCATTCAGCTATCTCTACTAACATTATAGCCGAAGTTGGGGTGTCTACAAGCCTCTGTTGTGGAAAAATGCCCCTAAGAGGTTAAATGATCCCTTTTAGTAGCTAAGACTCATTTACATAGCATGCATCATATCATATCCTATATTGCAGCTCAGTGACTTCCATCTCATTATTTCTTTGGCCCACATTTTAACCTTAAGACTATTGTCATAATGAAGATACTTAATTTGTCAAAACTAAGTTGCCTATGATTTACAAGGCTACTTCAGCTATTTTTCATGCACAATGTACTAAGTAGTCAATGCTACTTTTATCTATCTCTTGTGATTAAGGTTACGTTTACCATAACACAACATTAGAAAGCCTTCTCGATAATGCATTATATCGTCCTAATCCTGAGTGGTAAGTCCTTATATTTATAAGCAATTATAAAGTAGGTTAGTTGATACATTTTGCTTACGTATATAGCATATGACGGATTAATTTCATCTTACCTTTTATTAAATATTATATTCACACTCTTAATCATTTTAGCATTAAGTGTTATATATACTTTCTTAATATTTTTATATTAAATGTTATGTCTACTTTTTCAATTAAGACATAATAGATATTCAATGCCTCCAAATTAATTACTTTACCAAGGGACGAGATACCTTATTAAGCTTATTAAAAACTACTAAACTGTTTGACATCCCTGTGCCAAATCTCTTGCGTGAGAGTAGGTTATATGTTATACACCAGAAGCGATGCATGATTCTACTTTTCTTAGGAAAAACTAACAAGCAACACTTAATTCGGCTCACAATAATAGAATAAAGGGTATTTTATCGATCACACTCTTGGGCACGCCTGAATTACTCAGATATCCTTTTCACCCACAATGGTTACTTGATCAATAACTCCTGACAGAAAGATAAACTATCACGAGCTCTTCTTTATAAAATGGTGAATAAATCTTTACGTCTCTGAAATGCTTGAGCTCTTCTTTACAAAATGATGAATAAATATTCCTATTTTTTAAATACATTCATAAAAATATGTTAAATTTCTGTAATGTATTTCTAAAAATAAATATACCTTTAAAAATATGTCGAGTTTTTGCATTTTTAATAAGTAAAAAGTCTATAATTATCAAGACTAAAAATTGACATTCATAGATTGAGGTTAAAAATCCAATACCTTCAACGTAATGACAAAACATTATATACATTTTATGTAATAGCAATGAAGATGATATATTAGACATTTGATATGTTAACATGCCTGTGAGCACATTACTTTATCACTTTTGATGTAATACTTAAAAATGTCATTTGTCAGTAGCCACTGAGCACAAGTATGAGCATCTCTCCTATTATTTTATGATCCTTGAGTACACCTTATACTTTCTTACTTAAGGTTGAAATTGTTTTTCCTCATAAAGCATAACATTTCACATAAAGGCCGTGACATGTAAACTATTTATGGGAGATTGTAATGTAAAGCTCTAAACCAATAAAGTTAATGTTCTTAGCAAAAAAAGAAAGAGTAATAATAATAATAATAATAATAATAATAATAATTAATATATATATATATATATATATATATATATATATATATATATATATATATATATATATATATATATATGGAAATGGTATGGTCGAGCGTATTATAGCCTAGCGTAAGGTCGAGACGTGTTTCCTCTTTATATGTTGGATGCTTATGAGAAAAAAAATTGCAGTACAGATTTTGTAACGGAAATAAAGAAGGAAACCGGCTAAACCGGCTGTGCCATGTTGAAATCTAGGAGAGATATTCGGTCAGGATGCGGATGGGCTACTAACAGGCCGAGTAGCGAATCTCGCTACTGAAGTGACGTGAATATGTTATGTGGGCCCAGCATGATGTATGTGTTGTATCCACACCGTTTATCCATTTGGAGAGACCATTTTAGGGCATGACTCAAAAAATGTGGTAGATACAAAGCTCAAGTGGACTCCACCACAGAAAACACTGGGGACAGTAACATCCACCGTTGAAAACTTCCTACACCCACCATGATGTTTATTTGAGATCCAACCTGTTCATAAATTCACACAGGCATGGAGGATGGGAAAACACAAATATCATCTTGACCGAAAACTTTCGTGGCTCCTAAGAAGTTTTCAACGGTGGATGAAACTATCCCCACTGTCTTCTGTGGTGGTCCACTCGAGCTTTGGATCTGCCTCATTCTTTGAGTCATGCCTTAAAATTATCTCTTCAAATGAATGGACGGTTTGGATACAATACATACATCATGCCAAGGCCCACATACCATAATGATGTTACTTCGGTGGCGAGATTCGCTGATCAACTTGTCAGTAGCTAATCCGCGTCCGACGAATTGCAACCAGCTCCCTCCGGTCTCCACTTGCAAACGGGCAAGGGCTCCGACCGGCCACCCTGATGTGTTGGTTTTATTCATACCGTCCATCCATTTTGCATTATCATTATAGGATACAAACCCAAAAATGAGGTAGATTTAAGACACAAGTGAACCACACAACAGGAAATGACGGTGATTTCTCACTATGAGCCCCACGAATTTTTTAACTGTGGACATTCAATTCTCACATTTTCGGCCCACTTGAGTCTTGGATCAAGTTCCTTTCTCGTATAATGTTCTAAAATGATCTCACAAAGCAGATGAACGCGGGGGGGGGGGTGGGGAATTTCTCAAAAACATCAAGGTGGGCCCTATTTAAGTTCCCAGCACAAGGCTTTCATGGGGAATCTGCCTCCTACCCAATCCTCGAGGAATCCGCCTCCTACCCAATCATCAGGGAATCTGCCTCTTACCCAATCTCCAAATGGATAAAGGATAAACAGTGTAGATACAACACATACACCCCATGGAACATGGTGACATTACTTAGTAGCGAGATTCTCGCTACTCAACCTGTTAGTGGCTAATCCGCGTCCCATGCGTCCATAGGAGTTGGGAGCGGATTAGGTGAGACCCCAAATCCACCAAGGTGTGTGGGACCCATGACTGGGGCCACTTTGATATATGTGACTACATCTAAGTCGTCCATCTGTATTGAAAGCTTCTTTTAGGGTATGATCCAAAAAAAGTAATAGTTCCAAATCTCAGATGGACCTTGGTACAGTAAACGGTGATGATTGACTATTAAAAACTTCTTGCGGCCAGAAAAGCTTTGGCCCAAGATGATATTTGTGTGGTCTCTTCATCCAGGTCTTTGTGACCTTATTAACAGGTTGGAAGACAAATAAATGGTTCGGTGGAATCTATGAAGTTTTTAATGGTGGGGTTTCAATCATGACTGTTTCTTGTGGTGTGGTCCACCTAAGATTTCATCCACCGTTCATTTTTTGCATAAAGTGCTAAAATGAGCTTTCAAAATGGTTGGACAGTGTGGATTTAAGGCACATACATCACTGTGAGTCTCACAGTCAAAGTCATACCCACCTCGAAGGAGTTTAGCAAGAAATCTGGGTGCCGAATATCTCTCCTGGATATCAAGTGGGGAGAGCCGGTTTAGTCGATTTCCTTCTTTGTTTCCGTTACAAAATCTGCACCGCAATTTTTTCTCATAAGCATCTAACGTATGAGGAGGAAACATGTCTCGACCTTACGCTAGGCTACAATACGCTCAACCGTATAGTACCACTTCCCATATATATATTATATATATGTGTGTGTGTGTGTGTGTGTGTGTGAGAGAGAGAGAGAGAGAGAGAACAATTGATCAGCTTAACGACCTACTAAAGCAAAGGCCCTTGGGCAATACTCCCATCTCATTTATTTTCATCATTACATAACAGGTTAGTGTCCAACAACCCTTTTGATCTTTGAAACCTTCAAGCAAATTGTCTTATTAGGGGGTAAAAGGTGCACCTCATCGCACCATCAACACAACTCGCAGACAACTCATCTTAGTGGAGAGCAATGACTTGCATCTCATCGCACCACTTTTTTGCTTATATTAGCAACTTTATACTTATCTTAGAAAATTGTGGTGCATAGCCTTACCTGCCAACGGATGAACCTACTAAAAATGCGTATAATTATAATTTTATGGTAAACAATCCTATCTTTCATGGGTAAATCTATCTTTGACTTTAAGGCCCTGACAAGCCTAAAACACCATAAAGAGTAATGATTAAAAGAAGACTTGATTCATAAGTGATTTATTATATAGACTACATGGGTACATTCCGCCCTGCTACAGGTCGTAACTCTATGGTTAGTGAGTTCAAAGAATGATGTTATCTAACAAGAAAATAAATCAAGTACTAGTTGCAAGCCCAAGCTATGACAAACTCTTGTCCAAGAATAACTACAAGTCAAGTACACATCGAGATGACGCACTTAATGACTAAGGTTCTGCAGTGCATAACTTTCCATAAGTAATCCCCATATCCATGACAAGTACTTGGCACATGTCATTACCTAACCAAGCGTAAGCTCTATTCTTTGCGATGAAGGTTGCATCCTACGATTGAAATTCAAACAATCAAGTAATATTTATTAAGCTCTTGCTTGCGATATTTATTGAGGTTTTACTCATCGAGATCTTGATGTAGAGCAGGCCATTGAGGCATTTATGATGAAGATGGACCAAATAAAGCCTGATTCGGACCATCAAAACCTTAAATTGGTTGTATCTCGCAAGCCAAGATGAGCTTTTCAACATAAAATATATAATTTTGGAGTAGGAAAACCTACTTAAGCCAACCAACCTCGCTAGGCTGGGTTGCCTATCCTGGATTAGTGAGATTACATCAGATTGACAGTCAAAAGTACCGTTTATTTTCATTTTTACTATAAAAAGTAAGTTTTATTTCATGTATAACTTTTAATCCTTTGAGTTATAGAAGTTGTACCCAACATGAAAATGGCTTAAAAAACTTGGGAGAATAATGTGATCGGGCCATATTGGACACTTGCTATTTTGGGCAAAAAACAATGAAGTTTATTAGGAATAAAGGTCGTTTATAAATAGTGAGTTCACTATTTATAGTAAGTCACGCTTTTTTGGGTGTTTGAATTGGAGTATAATTATAAAACTCAGTTCTATGTTTGAGTTCCTTATTTAAAAAGTTATAATTTCAATTTTTATGATCAATCAATTTATTTCGAATTTCTTAAGAATTATTTTTCTTTTTTCATTTTCCTCATGGAATTGAGAAAGTCCAATTGAGGAGTCTCAGAAGCTTTATGGATTCAAGGTAATTATTCCTTGAGGAAGACAGTAATCGAGCTCATCATGTCCCTCCCTGTGTCAGATCTTACTCATGATATTTACTGAGCTCTAACTCGTTGAGCCCTTGCTCATGATATTCATTAAGCTTTAGCTCGCCAAGCTCTTACTCATGATATTCATTGAGTTCTTGCTTGCCAAGCCCTTGACCATGATATTTATTGAGTTATAGCCCGTTGAGCCCTTATGATATTTATTTAGGCTCTAGTTCACCAAGCCCTTGCTCGTGATATTTATTGAGCTAGGTCATCGGGCCCTTGCTCGTGATATTTATTGAGCTCTAGTTCACTTTGCTTGTGATATTCATCGAGCTCTAGCTTGTCGAGCCCATGCTCGTGATATTCCTTGAGCTCTATCTTGTCAACCCCTTGCTCGTGATATTCATTGAGCTCTAACTCGTCGACCCGTTGTCGATCTACTCGCAATTTACGAGATCTGTCTCTAGCTAATCATAGCCATCAAAATGTTAAATAACAATCATTCAAGGATCCAGTTGTCGACATCCACACTCACAAAATCTTATTCTCAGCCACCTTCGTAACTTGTCCTATCGATTCTTTTTGAAATTGTAAAAAGTATGCATTGTAGTTTTCTAATCCAGGCCGTTCACTAATCTCAATACACCCATCGAGTGGTGCTTAAAATTCCAGCAAGAACACGCTATCAATCTAGCAGAACAATGTATCCTCACTCCATGTTTCTCGCAGAGGAAGCCTGCTACGGTCGTGAGTCTCGATTGCAGAATCAATCATCTAAGATCATCCAAACCATTCATCCATCATCTAAGATCATCCAAACCGTTCATCCATTAACAATATCCTCCCCTGACACAAAAAACTGATTAAAAAAAATTCAATTCTAGCATCTAGGTCCTGTTTTCGACGAAATTTTCCCGATAGTAAATTGGTGTCTAGTGGAAGTTTCAACTTGCAAACCCACTAAGAAAAATGATCTAGAACTTTAATTTCTTAGTTCCCCAAGCTATCAGGCATCAATCAGGATCATCCACAATGATCAGAATGAAAGAAAATCCATCACATGTTAATCTGTCATTAACGGCCTCAATCATTCTCCTTGTTAAAGAATGCACCATCAATCCTAGAATAACATCATTTTGATATCTAAACAGGTCATTGAATGGCCCATCTGATGCACATTGGATCACAAGAATCTTTTCAAGATCAAACCCATATAATAAACATATAAGTTCGATGTCTAGATATGGAAACTCGTCACAAGAACTCATTAGAAAGCGTAAGGGCCCGTTTGGTTGGCAGCTCGAAACCCGTTTCCAGCCAAAAATCCAGATTCTAGCATAATCCTATTTTAAATGGTGTTTTTTGTGGCAAGTTCCAGTCAAATAAGATTCTGTCTAGAAACCTAAATGGACTAGAACTATTAGAGGAAACGGTGTGTGTCTACGAAGGGAAAAAGAGGCGGAAGTGAGCGTCACCACCTCTATATATGCGTTGTACACCTATAATGTATGCGTTTTATATCCACACGGTCCATCAGTTTTGAGAGCTCGATTAAGGGCATTGGACAAAAAATGAGGTAGATCTAAATCACAAGTAGGCCACACCACAGGAAAACAATGTTGATTGAACGTGCACCATTAAAAACTTTCTAGGTCCCACTATAATGTTTATTTGCCATCCAACCTAGCCATCTGTCTTGCGGGACTACAATAGGACAAGGTTAAGGTTCTCAGGTGGATCTAAAGCCCAAGTGGGCCATGCCACAAGCAACGGTTGGAAATTGCGCTGTTTTCAACCAAACAGCAAGTTCCGGATGAAACCTCCGTTACATTCTAGTTTCTCCAATTTTGGATTCCAACAGTGAAATCTAAATTTTCGATAGAATTTGGATTCTGCAACCAAACATGCCCTAAACATTCCACAACACTCATTGTGCAGCGTATAACTTTCGAATTTAGAAAGCTTACATAAGCTACTTGATCGAACAGTAAGAAATATCAAAATTAGAAGAAAAAAATGCATAGTGGATGGTGGGCATTCGGAAGTAAGATCACACTATTATAATGGAACTTGTATTAAATTTATGAAAATTAATTTATTATAGTACGATTTTTTATTATAGTTATGTATGCTTAAAAATTAAAATCATGACTTGAAATTTGAAATTAGGCTTGGCCAACTTGGCTAGCAAATTTTAGAGCATGACAAATGGTCAGCATCCATTATATAGGTCACACCATCAATGCATGTTGTCCATCATGTGGAGTGTACCTTTAGTGTCTATTATCCATCATCTTAGGCACACCATTGATATACATCCTCCACCATTCGGGGCCCACCCTAATGTTGATTGTCCATCATATAATGCCCACTTTTGATGTGGGTTGTCCATCATGCAAGATCCACCTTTAACGTTAATTTTCCATTATGTGGGGGCACACCATCAATGTGTTGTCCATCATTAGTGGCCCACCTTAATATGGACTATCCATCATATGGGGCACACCCTGATGTTGACCGTCCATCATGTGGGCCCACTTTCGATGTCGTTCGTCCCTTATGTGAGGCCCACCTTATATGTTCATGGGACCCACCTTTGAAGGAGGCCATCGATCTTGTGAGGCCCACCATTAATTTATGTTGTCCACTGTGTTGGGTCGACCTTTGATGTGGACGATGTTCAGCCAACCTTGATGTGGATTGTCCATCATGTGGGGCGTACCTTGGATGTAGATTGTCCATCATGCGTAGTCCATCTTGATATTGACCATCCATCATGTAACATCCACCTTTGATTTGTTTGGCTTGTCCATCATGCAGGCTGACCTATGATTCATTCGAGACCTGCATGTGATCACCTTGATATTAATCGTCCATCATCCGATGCCCACCTTTTTATTTGGCTTGTCTATAATGCAGGGGCGGCCTAAACTGTCCATTGTCCATCATGAGAGACCGACCTTGATGTTGATTGTCCATCACATGGTGCCCACCTTTGGAATGGTTGTCCATCATGGAGCATCCACCGTGCATCATGCGGTTCCCCCTTTGATGTGGGCAGCCCATCATGTGATTCCCTCCCTTGATTTGGGTCGTCCATCACCCAATGCTCCCCTTAATGTGGGACATCCATCATACGATGCCCACCTTTAACGTCTAGGATTCATTGCTATGACATGTGCATGCTGCAAAACTAGCATAAGAGCCAAGCCGCCGGTGCTTATTTCCATGTGACATGTATGAGGTCTGAGCCATTCATTGAGTTAGCTATCCTATTTACTTCTGACATAAAATCTAGACTATTTCGCACCTCATGTTGGCCATAACTGAAAACTGCAACTATTCGTGACCATCGATTGGCATTCAAAACTTGAAGAGAGATGTGGTGAGATAGGGAATTGCTTTTGTATGTGCTCTTCAAGAATATAGTATTCATAATCCTCTTTAATAGACTCCAATCCATCATCAAGGAGAAACACCCCTTTATGCTTTGTAAACACTAATTCACTTTAACTCTTAATTTGAACGGTTGAAATGAATTTTACAAAATAATTAGTATTTGTACTATTAATATTATTAAAAAAAGTTCGAATATCTTGATTAGCAAACCATTAGGAGGATTACCAGGGTCTCCACCATCAGGATCAAGAGGACCTAATGTCCATTGATCCAATAACAATGTATCAAAACCAATTGATGGCTCAAAAATATTTCAAACCGTTAATCTACTTCGTACAATGTGGCCCATTTGATGAGTGAAATTGTATGTTCTTTTAGGAAAATTTTAAGTATTATTTTCAACTTTATAAAAAGCTAAGATCTCACACACACATTTTATATTGTACATTTGCCCGCATGTACATGTGTACGGCTCTACAAGCCTCAGGAATTAATAAAAGCCCAATCTTGTACTGTTATTACTCCCAAGTGGACCCACCGGTGAAGTGGACTTGCCCTGTCTCGAGTGGACCCTCCGGTTTGGCAAACTATGGACACAACCATTAGATCTTCACCACTCATATGGGCAACAATATGCAATATTAAATTGATGGTTAAAGCTTCTGTTTCTTTTGTAAAGAAGATTTAATGGTTGAAATTGCTTGATTTAGGTTAGAAGATCTACTTGATTTATTAGTCAAGCTTGGATGAGATAGACCTTGGCCCAGCCCTTGGAAGCCCTTCGGGGTTTCAATGGCGCAAGTTGGCCCACCCATCAATCCGTCTATTCTGAGGCAGGTTTGGACCCATGCTAAACAACCATCTGCTCAGAGTAGGGTTGAACCCTACCTTACCCAATCTGCCCACGTGCCCACTTATGTTTTTTTGGGGGATTTTTACCCCAAAATTCCTCGCAACTGTTAATTTTATCAAAAGATTTCTTTGGTTTCGTAAACCTTGTAATGAGAATAAAATGATCAAATTGCCCTTCTTCTCATAATGGTGTGGGAAATCAAAACACCTATTACTTGAAAAGTTAAAAGAGTTTTGCTAAGCTGCGTGTGCAATGAAGCTCATGTACACAACACATATATGCTGGATCTAATCGATCAATCTAGTTAGTACCACCTTGTACATATTTTCTAGAAGAAAAAAGTCTAATTCAATGCTAACATGTGGGCCCTAATATTGGATGAAAGGAAAACACAAATATTAGCTTGATCCAAAGCTTTTGTGTGCCCAAGAAGTTTTTAATGGCGGGCATTCAATCCTCTTTGTGGGGTAAACTTGAGCCTTAGATCTACCTAATTTTTTGGATCATCCTCTAAAATTATTGATAAAGTAGATGGACAGTATGGATGAAACATATACATCAAGATGGGCCCAATAGAGCCCCTGGACCGAGCGTTGCCATTCAGGGCCAACTTCGGTGGATACCCAGATCGCCCTAGGTGGGTGGATCCCTATGGGCCCATCTTGATGTATGTGTCTTAAATCCACACCATCCATTTATTTTTCCATATCATTTTAGTCTAAGGGCCTATTTGTCAACACTCATTTTACTCTAAGGGCCTATTTGTAAACACTGGAAAAAAACATATCCTTCTTATCAAAAGAATTTTTTGCTTCCAAATTTGCCTCTCGGTGATAGATTTTCTCTCTTCAAAATAGATGTCGCGTTAATACACAACTAACTTTTAACTTGTAGAACTTCTCTGACCCACCATAATTTATGTGTTAGATCCACACTGAACCACGAACTTTTTCAGATCATTCTAGCGCATAAGCGCAAAAATTGAGGCACATCCAAAGGTCAAGTGGACCACACCACAAAAAGTGGCATGAATTAAATGACTACTATTGAGACTTTCCTGAGGTTCACTGTGAGGTTTATTTGCCATCTAACCTCTTCAAGGTTACACAGACCTAGATGGATGAAGGGAAAACACAAACATCAGCTATATCAAAGCCTTCTATGGCCTTAAGAAGTTTTATACCGTAGGCACCCAATTACCACTGCTTCTGTAGTGTGGCCCACTCGAGCATCAGAATGAACGGTGTGGCTAAAACATATACTTCACGGTAGGCCCCTACGGAGATCTTGACAAGACCGTGCCAGGTCTTGGTGGGATAACGTGCCCATAGAGCCACTGACAGGACCGGCCGTCTCTAGCCAAGTCCCTGGTGGGGTAGTACCCAATCCCAAATTTGGAAAACATTGTGGGGGTGATGCACGCCACCTATTGACGTCACCAAGTTCTTTGGGCCCCACCATTATGTATGTGTTATATCCACACTGCGACATCAGTTTAGTCATGAGCCTGAAGCATATTCAAAGCTCAAGTGGATGAACAGAAAGCAGAGAAGACAATAATTTGTACCATCAAAACCTTCCTAGGCCCACCATGAAGCTTATTTGTCAGCCAACTTATTCATGAGGTCATAGTCATACAGGCCTGGTTGAAGGGAAAAAAAACAAATATAAGAATATTTGTTCTAATGGATGACAAATAAACATCGTGGTGGCCCGAGGAAGGTTTTAATGGTATGAATCATTGTCCTCATTGCTTTCTGTTTTGTCATCCACTTGAGCTTCGTATTTGCTTCATTTTTGGCTTGTGACCTAAAGTGAAGTCGCCAAATGGATGTACGGTGTGGATATAACACATACATCATAGTGGGCCCACAGAACTTGGTAACGTTAACACACCACTGTTCACGATTCCGGTTCAGGGGATCCCGGATACAGACGCAAGCTGATTAGCAGTTATCTGTTAGTAGGTGTTACCCTAACTGTGTAGGGACCACCTTGATGTATTTTTTGTATATCCACAGCATCCATTTATTTTTCCATCTCATTTTAAGATGCAATTTCAGGCCTTAAGAAGATCCAAATCTCAAGTGGACCATACCACTAGAAACAGCGATGAATGACCATTAAAATCTTTTTATGGGCCACAAAAGCTTTTGAGCAAGCTGATCTTTGTATTTTTCCCTTCATCCAGATCTTCTTGACATTATCAATAAGTTGAATTGAAATAAAAATTAGGAAAACCTTATGATGGGCCCTTTGGAATTTTTAATGGTGGGCACGCAATCACCATTGTTTTCTAGGGTGTGATCCACCTGAGCTTTGCATCTACGTAATTTTTGGAACCCCTTACTAAAATGGTCCGGAGAAACAGAAGGATGGCATGGATATATAACAAATTATCAATGTGGGCCCCACACTAAGTGTAACACGCACTAATCTGATAATATGGACCCCACAGTAAGTGTAACACCCACTAAGCTGATGCTGGGTAACACCTAATCGGCTCCCAGATTTTTTTTATTTATTATTATTTGGTCAGTACACCCACCCCCATTATTAGTCACACTTAGAGTTGGACACAAACTGGGCCACTTCGGAAGTTTAGCTCGGCCCGTATCGAAAAAGCCTGATTTGGCCTGATTTAAAGTGGAGTTTGCGCCAGCGATGAGCTGTCCTAACGCAGCCTGTTTAATAAACGGGCTAAACCCAATCTCTTGCAGAGCCGGCCTAAAGCTCAATTTGGCCTGGTTTGGCCTAGCCTGGCCCTAAGATACTTTGTATATAAAAAAAATAAAAACTAAATTGAGTTATTCATTGCACTTGTAAAGTTATGCATGTGTACTTTTGTTTGGAAAAGGCTCTTACATGTTTATTTTGAAGTTGCACTCCTTTAAAGGATGTTAAATATCATGTAGTAAGACACCTTTGTATTTTTTTTTTTGTTATTTCTATTTTTTTAATTCTTTTCTATTTAAACAAACAACAAAACAAGAGTTGCCCCTTGTTCGAACTCAGCCCGGCTCGATTTGAAATTTTCTACCAAACCGATCCCATCCCGAACCAAATTTTTCTAGAGCAAACCAAACTCGAGTTGCTTGGGTCAGTCCGAAACCAAAATCGGGCCAATCCATAAACTGGGGTGGCACAAAAACGAGTCGACCCAAACTAGGGCTAACTCGGCCCGACCTGGATCGTTGCCCACCTCTAGTCACACTGCAATATTAGCCACCCCCAATTGGGAATCCATACATAATCTGCTTGAGATTGCCTACTAACACTGTAGTAGCTGTGTGGTGGTTACTCGACAGTACTCTATGGGCCCCACCACAATGTATGTGTTTTATCCATGCTGCCCATCTATTTTTCTAGATCATTTTATCGCATGAGCCTAAAAATGAAACACGCAAATCTCAAGTGGACCACACCACAAGAAAACACTGGTGATTGAATGCCCACCATTAAAAACTTAGGGCCCATTATAATGTTTATTTACCATCCAACTTACATGGATGAAGGGAAAACACAAATATAAGCATCATCCAAAACTTTTGAGGTCCCCAGGAAGCTTTTAATGGTGGGCAGTCGATCACCACAGTTTCCTATTGTGTGGTCCACATGAGATTTGGATATTCCGCTTTTTTTTTTATCATTTCTTAAAATGATTAGGAAAAATGGTTGGATGACGTGGATAAAACACATGCATCATGGTGAGGGCTACACAGCACCGTCTAATAGCTACAGGCTACTAACATGGTCAATGGGCTATCCATGTCCCACCAATCCACGAGATGGGTGAAATCCCTAACTATGGGCCCATTATGATGTATGTGACAGCATCCACGCAGCCCATCCATATTGAAAACTCATTTTAGGACATGATTGAAAAAAATGAAGTAGATCCAAATTTCAGATGGACCATAGTCCAGGAAACCATGATAATTGACCACTGGATGGCAAATAATTAAACATTTCGGTGGAATGTTTGAAGTTTTTACTGATAGTGATTCAATCATCACTTTTCCTGTGGAGGCGGCTTCAGATTAACATACAGGCGGCTTCAGATTCCATACTTAATTTGTACTTTTTCCGTGCAGTTGCCAAATAGGTTTTCCACTTCAGATTCAGACTTCAAATGAATTTTACATACAAGCTTCAGACTGAATGTTTATTTACCATCCAACCTATTAAGAAGGTCACAGAGAACTGAACTAGGTGATAACACAAATATCAATTTGATCCAATACTTTTTGTCACTCGTAAGTTTTTAGTAACAATTACCACTATTTTCTGTGGTATAGTCCACCGTAGATTTGGATGATATAGAGAAATGGATGAACGGTATGGATTTAACACAATTACATCAAGATGGCCCCATAATCAGAAATCCAACCACCTAGTTGGATATAGGGATCCACTAAATCTGTGCCTCACATTCAGTTAGGTGTAGCGGACGCAGTCTTTTGCCAACTCAGGACAGGATGGGGCTTTGAGGGACCACCATGATGTATATCATTTATCCACACCATCCATCCATTTTGCCATATTATTGTCTTCTTTTTTTTCTACACACGCACTCACACCCACACGTAGGTACTCAAACCCATATCATTTTATGCTATGAGCTATAAAAAATAGGCAGATCTAAGTCTCAAGTGGGCCGCACAGTGGGGATTAAATTCCTACATTTGAAAGCTTATTGGGGCACAGAAGTTTTGGATCAAGATGGTATTTGTGTTTTCCGGTCATTGAGGTCTATATGACCTTATAAACTGATTGGATGGCGAATTAACATTAGGGTGGACCCTGGAAAAGGCCTCAATGGTGGGCGTTAGTGGCACCACTGCTTCCCTTGGTGTGGTCCATTTGAGCCTTGGATCTACTTCATTTTTTGGGCTCATAGCATAAAAAGTTATGAAAAAATGGATGAACGGTGTAGATAAAAGCCATACATCATGATGGCCCCTCGCCTTAGCCTGTTCTGAGCTTAGAGTAGCCGGGGGCAGCATGCAATCTGGGTCGCGTGTAGTTTGTGTTAGCTTTCCTTCTAATTTGAGAAAATCTTTGATATTTTAAAAGAGTGGGACGGATGACACATAGGCACTTAGAAATTGCGTACGTGGCATACATGTAGTCAAGCTAAACCATCCACATTATGGGACCCAGTGTAGATGTATCATGAATCTAAAATTAAGATTATTCTATTATCAGATTGAGGGCCATTTATTGGACGGTTAAAAATGAAAAATATCCAATTATCTTATTTTCAACTCATCGACGTGCTTCCAATATTGTGGCAAGGATTTTCTTTATGGGGAAAATATGTAGGAGATAGGACTAATATGATGGATGGATCAGATCCCATGCCGCCACATGTGTAGGGTGTACAGAACTTTATTGCACACGCTTGTGCACTGAGAGTAGATACGCCGGATCTCTCTCTCCCAAATAGATTCCCTGCTACAAAACAACAAGACTTTAATGTGTAGAACTTTTATAGCCCCACAATGATTTCTTCTTTAGATCCACACCGGCAATCAATTTTTACAAATTATTCTAGAGTATGAGACAAAAAATGAGGCACATCCAAAGTTAAAGCAGACCACACCATAGAAATTTGTGAGGATTGAATGACTACCGTTGAAACTTTCCTAGGGTCCACTGTAAGTTTTATTTTCTATCTAACATCTTCATATGGGCTTGATCATAGCCTTATATGGCCCTAAGAATTGTAGGCATTCAACTCCCACTGTTTTTGTAGTGTCGCCAACTTGAGCATTGGATGTGTTTGGTCTCATGTCTGGTCGCCTAAAATGGTATGAAAAAATGGATGGACGGACCCTGTTAGTAGAGCTGGGCACAAACCAAGCCAGCTCAAAAGCTCAGCTCGAATTGGTTTGAAAAAGCTCCACTTAGATTGGCTCAAATGGAAGTTCAAACCAAGCCATGCCTCAAGCTCGATCGAAAAAACAAACCAAGCCAAGCCTCAAGCTCGATCGAAAAAACAAACCAAGTTCAAACTGGGGCAATACTAGCTCAGCTCGGCTCGAAGTTAAATTTGATTAAGCTCAGTTTGATTCGGCTTGATTCACCTAATGGATTATAAGCACACAGTTTCCTGTGGTGTGATCCACTTGAGCTTTGTATATGATTCCATTTTAGGATAATGTCCTAAAATAATATATAAAACAAATGGTCAGCGTGGATAATACATATACATGATGACATAGATAATGCATATTACATGCGCACTGTTTCCTTGCACTTGCAAAATTATGCTCTATTTTGAAGATGCATTCATTTGGAGGATGTTAAATATTAAATAGTAAGATATAAACCTTTAAGAAAGAAAGAGCCACCACCTGTTTGAATTCGGACTGACCTGATTCAAAATTTTCGGCAAAATCAATCTTGGCTTAAACCAGATTTTTCTGGATCAAACCAAACTCAGGCCACTTGGGTTAGCCCGAAACCCAAACCAAGTCGATCCACAAACTAAGGTGGCACAAAATCAAGCCGAAATTAGAGCTAACTCAGCTCAACCCGGATAGTTGCCCACCTCTACCTGTTAGTCACATCACAATGTCAGCCACCTCACTAAGGGATCTGTTAGTCACATCACAATGTTAGCCACCTCACTATGGGAATCGGTACCTAGACCGCATTGTTGAAACAACGCTATCTTGACTCGGTCTGCCACCTGAGCTATGGACCTTAGGGTTTCTCTTCTCACGACCTGGCACTAGAGCCGATTAGGTAGACTCAGCCTCACCCAGGATGATACGGCCCTTACCATGGTGCCTATCTTGATGTGTTTGTCCGTGTCATTTTAGGGCATTATCATAAAAATGAAGCATATCCAACTATCAGGTTACCGTAGGAAACAGTGGTGATTGACCGTTGATGGGTTAAAAAAAAATTTGGATCAATCTCATATTTGTTTTTTCCCTTCATCTATAATTATGTGAAATTATCAACAGATTGGATGGCATATACAAACTAAGGAAATATTAAGGTGCACCCTAAGAAGTTTTTAACCGAGGGTTGTTCAATCACCACTGTTTCCTGGATTTCGGTCAGAATACACATATCACAGTGGGCCCCACTGCACCACATCGCAGCGGCAATGAAATTTCTTGAGGTTTGAAATTTATGTGGGTCTCATGATGATGTATTTCTTAGATCCATACCATCCATCCATTTTTTCAGATCATTATAAGATACCAGACAAAATCAATAAAGATCCAAAGCTAAAGTGGACTTCACTGAAAACGGTAAGAATAGTAGCATAAATGGCCCTAGGAAAGTTTTTAACGGTAGTTTATTCAGTCCCCACTGCTTCATGTGTGGTGTCATCCACTTAGGCTTTGGATGTACCTCAGTTTTGGGCTAATGCTCTAAAAATATCTTAAAAAAATGATAGACAGTGTAGATCAAACACAAAAATCTTAGTCGGACTAGAAAAATTCCTCAAGTTAAAAGTAGTATGGAATAGCTAGCAATCGGGAGAGAGAAATCCACCGTATCTTGTTACCGTGAGTCACCGGTAATTACGTGGGCAGCTGAGAAGGGGGCGCGGATTAGGTACTTCCCCCGTCCCGAGCTCGAGACAGGCTAGGGCTCTGAGGGCCACCCTGATGTATGAATTTTATCCACACCGTCTATTTAGTTTCCCATATCATTTTAGGACATAGTGCCAAAAATGAGGCAGATATAAGGTTTAAGTGGGCCACACCACAGTAACCAGCGGTGTTAATGATTTTAACCGTTGAAAAGTTCATAGGGCCCACTTTGATGTTTATTTTCCATCCAATCTGTTCATAAGATCATATAGACTTAGATGAAGGTAAAACAAAAATATCAGCTTGATCTAAAACTTCCTGTGGCACCCAAGAAATTTTCAACGGTCAGCCTTTAATCCTCATTTCAATGCTCTAATTGAGCTTGGATTTATCCCATTTCTGGGTTCATGACCTAAAATGACATGGAAAACAGAATGGACGGTGTGGATAAAATACATACATCAGGGTGGCCGTCAGAGCGCTAGCATGTCTCGAGCTCGGGACAGGCGGGGTACCTAATCCGCGCCCGCTGAGAAGCTACGTAGTGGGATTTCCGGGAGCGAATTAGGTGTTACCCCGGGAACAGCTTAGTGGGTGTTTCCCCTACCGTGTGTGTTACCCGTACTGTGTGGCCCACATGGATAGTATTTTATATATCCACGCCGTTTATCCGTTTCTCCAGCTCCTTTTAGGATGGTCTTCCAAAAATTAGGCAAATCAAATCTCAAGTGGACCATACCACTGAAAATAGTGTTGATTGAGTGCCACCCATCTTAAGGGTTTGTTAATGTTTATTTGCGATCCAACCTCTTCATAATGTCAATAAAGTGTGGATAAAGGAAAAATTTAAAGATCAACTTGATCTAAATCTTTTGTGGCCCGCAAAATATTTTTAATGATTATTCATCATTCTTTCTATTGGTATGATCCACCTTAGATTTGGATCTTCTTATAATTTCGGATCTCGGCCTAAAATTAGGTGTAACAACAGATGGACGGCATGGATATTCAAAAAATAAATCAAGGTAGGCCCCAAACAGTAGGGGATCGCCCACTAAAGTGTTATCAGGGTAACATCTAATTCGCTCCCGATTTCCGGAGCCTTCAACACAGACGATCCACATTCTACGTAAATATGAAAGCTGGAAGTATTTTTTCGGAAAATCAGCACGGATTTTCGGTAAAAATCTTCTTTTCTTTTTTCTCCAAAGCAGAGCTCCCTCCCTCCCTCTCTGTGATGGCAGGTTCTTTGGTTCATCTCAGTCGCACGCCAGATCATCCACCTTATGCAATGGTAAAATCTCTCTCTCACTCTCTCTCATCTTCTCCTTTCTCATCTTCTCCTTCTATATTTCAGATGATATCGGATGCAATCATATCCCTGGGGGAAGAATGCGGATCTAGCGAGTCGTCCATCTCAACATACATCAAATCGAACCACCAAGATCTTCCCATGGCCCACTCCAACCTCCTCTCCTACCATCTCTCCAAACTCATACGACTCGGTGAAATCACCCAGCCCACCCCCAATACCTACTCCATTCCTACCCAAACAAACCTCAAAAACCCTAACCCTAATCCTTCTCCCCCACCTCGCCGTTGTCGCCCTCCCAAGACGGATACGCTCAACAACGGAGGCAGCGAGTGCAAGAGAAGCAGGAAACCACCCAAGCAGAAGCCCGCCCGAGATAAGATGGTGGGTTTGTCGCCAGGCGCAGCTGTGATCGACGTTGGGGATGTGCCACTGCCACGGCGTCGTGGGCGGCCTCCGAAGCGTAAAGAGGCTTGCGTGGTGGTGGGCCCCGGTGGAGTGGGGTCGGAAGGGGAGGAGGGTTTGGGGTTGAAGACGAGCTCGACAATGGTTTAAATCTCCAGATGGGTCGTGAATTGACGAAATCGCCCCTCTAGTTGAACGGTTTTGGCTTGCGTTTGGGAGGGGTATTTTGGACACTTCGATCACTTTTTCTTTTTTATTTTTTATTGTTATTTTTAGTTAATGTATATAGGCTAAAACAGAACGAGTAATTTGAGTGGTTTTAGGCACTGCGTAGTGAGAATTGGATTCTAAAAATCGGCCCTGATTAATTGTAAGTGGAGTCTTCAAATTAATTAGACTACAAGAAACAAGAAATCACCTACAAAAATAGAAAAGAAAATAATAAAGGAGAATTACCTTGTTTCTTGTGCAGGAATTCTCCATTAAAAGTGTACTGATTATTATTAGTATTATTATTTTTTTGACGACAGGTGTCCCTAACAGACATGAGTTTCCTGTGAAAAGCTCTAGCAGAAAGTTCACATGTGACCAAAAAAGGAGGCAAATCCAAAACTCGAATGTGTCACGCATTCATGTAGCTACAAAGATTTCATATCAGGATTAAAAAATTTTGTGATTTCATTTCATCCTAATGAGATTAACCTTATAAACGGTTTAGATGACATATAAACAATAAGATGAGCCCTGAAAGATTTTAATGATAGGAAACTCCTTCCCTAGTTTTCCCTCTAAAGTTTTGGAACTATCTTGTATTTTTTTACCGCACATCTTAAAATGATCTTGCAAAATGGATAAATAGGGTGGATTTCTCATTAACAATACAGTGCCCCCAGCTAGTATCCCAAGGTAAGGAGCTTCTTGGCTTTGGTCCCTCTCAATCTCTCTCTCTCTCACACACCATTAAAGCAGTGAAATTCTTTCGTATTGGAACCACCTGTTTTGACTCTAGTCAATGGAATTTTTGGGTTTTAGGAACTTTGCTTGTGGCAGAGGTGGTTTGGTTAGTGACCGAACACCAGCCCAGCTAGCTGGTATCAAAGATTTGTGGGTCCCATGATGATGTATTTCTTAGATCCATATTACCCATCCATTTTTTCATATCATCATAACATGCCAGACAAAAAACAAAAAAGATCCAAAGCTAAAGTGGACTTCACTGAAAACGGTAGGAATTGATGCTACTCTTGAAAACTTCTTAGAGCATAGAAGGCTTATTTTCACATCATCCAGGTATTTGTGATCTTATGAACACGTCAGATAGAAAATGAGCCTCACAGATGGCCCTAGAAAAGTTTTAAGGGTCGTTTGTTCCATCCCCACTGCTTTCTGTGGTGTGATCCACTTAGGCTTCGGATGTATCTTAGAAGTGGTGTGATCCACTTAGGCTTCGGATGTATCTTAGATTTGGGCCCATGCTCTAAACTTATCTTCTAAAAATGATGGACAGGGTGGACCGAACACAAGAATCTTGGTGGGACTAGAAAAATCCCTCAGGCAATGGACCTCTTACTATAGGGTTAAGAGTGATGTATGCGTCTTAAATCCACAACGTCTAGCCATTTTGAAACCTCATTGACCCAAAATTTAGGTGGACCACACCATAGGAAACAGTCTTGATTGAATCCCCGCCATTAAAATTTTCATGGATTCCACCGGAATGTTTAGTTTCCATCCAACCTGTTGATAAGGTCACAAACACCTAGATGAAGGGACCACATAAACATCATCTTGATCCAAAGATTTTGTGGCCCACAAGAAGTTTTTAATGGTCAATCACCCATGTTTCTTGTAATGTGGCTCATCCGGGATTTGGTACTGCTTGATTTTTTGGATCATGCCCTAAAATGAGCTTTCGATACGGGGTCTCACCTAATCTGCTCCCGCCTTCAACACAGACGTAAATATGAAAGCTGAAAGTATTTTTTTAGAAAATCAGCACGAATTTTCGGTAAAAATCTTCTTTTCTTTTTTCTCCAAAGCAGAGCTCCCTCCCTCCCTCTCTGTGATGGCAGGTTCTTTGGTTCATCTCAGTCGCAAGCCAGATCATCCACCTTATGCAATGGTAAAATCTCTCTCTCTCTCTCTCTCTCTCTCTCTCTCTCTCTCTCATCTTCTCCTCCTATAATTTCAGATGATATCGGATGCAATCAGATCCTTGGGGGAAGAATTCGGATCTAGCGAGTCGTCCATCTCAACATACATCAAATCGAACCACCAAGATCTTCCCATGGCCCATTCCAACCTCCTCTCCTACCATCTCTCCAAACTCATCCGACTCGGTGAAATCACCCAGCCCACCTCCAATACCTACTCCATTCCAATCCAACCAAACCTCAAAAACCCTAACCCTAATCCTTCTCCCCCACCTCGCCGTTGTCGCCCTCCCAAGACGGATACGCTCAACAACGGAGGCAGCGAGTGCAAGAGAAGCAGGAAACCACCCAAGCAGAAGCCCGCCCGAGATAAGATGGTGGGTTTGTCGCCAGGCGCAACTGTGATCGACGTTGGGGATGTGCCACTGCCACGGCGTCGTGGGCGGCCTCCGAAGCGTAAAGAGGCTTGCGTGGTGGTGGGCCCCGGTGGAGTGGGGTCGGAAGGGGAGGAGGGTTTGGGGTTGAAGACGAGCTCGACAGTGGTTTAAATCTCCAGATGGGTCGTGAATTGACGAAATCACCCCTCTAGTTGAACGGTTTTGGCCTGCGTTTGGGAGGGTTATTTTGGACAATTCGATCATGTTTTTTTTATTATTATTGTTATTTTTAGTTAATGTATATGGGCTAAAACAGAATGAGGAATTTGAGTGGTTTTAAGGCACTGCCTAGTGAAAATTGGATTCTAAAAATGAGCCCTGATTACTCGTAAGTGGAGTCTTCAAATTAATTAGATTACAAGAAACAAGAAATCACCTTTAAAAATAGAAAAGAAAAATAATAAAGGAGAATTACCTTGTTTCTTGTACAGGAATTCTCCATTGAAAGTGTACTGATTATTTTTTTATTTTTTGTTTTTTTGTTTTTTTGACGACAGGTGTCCCTAACAGACATGAGTTTCCCGTGAAAAGCTCTAGCAGGAAGTTTGGATGCTACGTGGGGCTTACCGTGATGTTCCTGATAAATTCACCCATACATCTGAGAAATCCACCCGTACATGTGACAAAAAATGAGGAGGATCCAAAACTCCAGTGTGCCACACATTCATGTGGCCACAAAAATTCCATATCAGGATAATTTTCTTTTTGTGATTTCATTTCATCCTAATCAGAATGACCTTATAGACAGTTTGGATGGCATATAAATATCGAGGTGGAGCCCAGGAAGATTTTAATCATAGGAAACTCCTTCCCCAATTTTCCCTCTAGTATGGCCCGCTTGAGTTTTGGAACTGCCTTGTATTTTTTCATTGCACTTCCTACAATGATCTCGCAAAATGGTTGAACGGGATGGATTTTTTCACTAACAACACAGTGGGCCCCACCTAGTATCCCAAGGTAGGAACTTCTTGCAAAAGGCTTCGGTCCCTATCAATCTCTCTCTCTTACACCACTAAAGCAGTGAAATTCTTTCATATTGGAACCACCTGTTTTAACTTTAGTCAATGGAATTTTTGGATTTTAGGAACTTCGTTTGTGGCAGATGTGGTTTGATTAGCGACCCAACACCAACCAGGTAGCTGGTATCAAAGCTTTGTGGCCCCACCATGATGTATGTGTTTTATCCATGCCAAGCCATCCATTTTGCCATCTCATTTTAGGGAATAAGCCTAAATATGAGGTCGATGCAAATCTCATATGGGTCACAGCATGGGAAACAATGGGGACTGAGCGCTTATGGTAGCCACAGAAGTATATATTGGATCAAGCCGATATTAGTATGATATTACAAACCCAAAACCCAAAGGGTATTGACAAGGTTCCATGTCACTTATGGTTGATGTTTGGTAGCATTTCCATTTCATTTAAAAAATGATATACCCATCTGAGAGTTTCCATAGAAACAGAAGTTCATGGGGTTCGGGTCTTGCCTTGTTGGTAAACTGCAGAGTTTCAACAAGGAGTCCCAGTCCCGAAACCCATCAGTGGAAATTCCATGCTGATGACAGCACCAATGAATGCGTTGCATTGCATGACTGATGGGTAAGTGGATTGATTGGGTGGGTGTGTTGCATAACTAACCAAAAAAATAAAAAATAAAAAATAAAAAATAAGTTAATGGAAAATGTTTTAATTATGCTCCATTCTCGATGTGGAAGATGCAAATCTCCTCTTTCCACAAATGCATTTTACATACTCTTCGATCCATCCTAATGGGTATTTAGAAATCCACAAGGATTCCTATTGAAACGGCCCTTAATTCAAACACTAATGAATGAGAAATTGTCCTCATTCATGTTGAACGTGTGGACCAAAATTTTTTTTAAAAATTCCCTTTTTTCTTTTTGAAAATAAAGTAGAGATGGTACGAAGATTGTGAATACTAGTTAATTTCTTCCTATTATTTTGTTTTTCAGATTGTAGATAGATGGATAAGGCTAATGAAAGGTTTTTTATTTTTTGGTATTCGTAACTATTTTCAATTTATTGTTATAAATATTATAGATTTTTTGTTGTTAAGTAATAAATTTTTGTTTAGATGCTTTTAATATTCATTTTTCATTATGTTGTGCAACATTTTTTACGTTTCAATTATGTAAAAAAAAATTAAAAAAAGTTTCAATCTTATATGTAAAAATAACTAAATGGATTAAAAAAAACATTTATTTTTAACCGGCAACTACCAACCTTAATCGGTAATCAACATTTTGACCAGTAGTCGTTTGTAGGTTTTACTGGTGTATGCCACAGCATATATCAATGGTTGCATGCCTTTTTATTGGTGTTTGGCTTGGTCAATGGCCTTTTATCTCCAGTTTTATAAGTCTTTACCGGTGCTTTGTAGAGTTACCTGCAATTTTTTTTCCCCTCACCGGTGCTTTTCATTTTTCTTGTAGCCTGTTAATGAGGCCACAAAGGTTTTGTATCAAGCTGATATTTGTGTTTTCCCTTTATGAACCGGTTGGATGACAAATAACCATTACTATGGTCACTGAGAAGGTTTTGACGGTGGATGCCATTATCCTGACTGTTTCTTTCTTGTGGTGGGTTTAGTTGAGCTTTGGATATGCTTCAATTTGCGCTCAACCCTTAAAATGAGCTGAAAAAAAATGGATGGATGTTGTGGATAAGCCACATGGCCCAACAGAGTTTACTCAGCACGAAAATACGTATTGAGTACTCCGCGCACACAGTCCGCTTCTGGTTAATATGGCCTAGGGAGCAGGCCCACCTCATCCGTTTGGACATCTCATTTTAGGGCACAAGCCCAAAATTGAAGCACACCCAAATTTCTGGTGAACCACACACCTACGAAACAATGGTGACTGAACGCCCACCATTAAAAACTTTTTAGGGCCCCTTAATACCCCCTAATGTTTATTTCTATCCAACCTATTGATAAGGTTATACAGACCTGGATTAAGGGAAAGCAAATAAATATCAGCTTGATACAAAACTTTTATCACCCACAAGTTATTAATGGTCAATCACTACTGTTTCATGTGGTGCGGTCCACCTGAGATTTAGAACTGCTTCATTTTTTACCCATGCCCTAAAATTTTTTACCCATGCCCTAAAATGATCGGGCAAAATGGACGACCACATTAATATACAATACATTCATCGATGTGGGCACCATGATCAAGGCTGCGCACCATGTTGGGTGAGGCCTGGATGTACCCAACCATTTCCTATGAAATATTGCCATGTGGTTGTGTCAAAGGCTGAGTCGGATTCTGTAGTGCCCCTCTGTGCCACCACGTCAGTATAGGTTGGTGCTCCAAAAGCTGTGTACACCCATTTTTTCAGATTTTTTATGGCATGAGCCTAAAGATGAGGCAGATTCAAATCTCAAGCGGACCACACCACAGGAAGCAGTGGTGATTGAACGCCCACCATTAAATTAACTTTCTCATCCCGGCTGTAAGGTTTACTTGCCATCCAACCTGGTGATTAGGTCACACGAGCCTGCATGAAGGAAAACACAAATATTAGTAGGATCCAAAACTTTGTGACCCCACAAAGTTTTTGTGGTGGGCAATCAATCACCATTGCTTCCAATGGCTTGGTCCACTTGAGATATGAGTTTGCTTCATGTTTGGGCTCATGCCTAAAATGAGTTGGCGAAATGAATGGACCACATTGATAAAACACATACATCATGGTTGAGCTCATAGAGCTTTTCTAGAAGCTAGTTGCACAGAACCATGCATGTCTTTAGGAAAAATAAGGCAACGAAATGACACATAGTCGTAATTCATGTGGCGCGTGACCAAAAAAACGTACTCATCACGTTTATAAAAGACTCATTAAAGTAAATATCCTATCATGAATCCGGATATGCTTGATAAGGCCGTCTCTCATAATCCTTTCAAAATAAGAAATCTTTCCAGAAACGTTCTCAACTCTAGTTGTGATTACAAAGATCCCGAAGATCTAAAGATCGTACTAATATTAGACCAGATAGGAACCAATGGATCGGGACTTGATTTAGATCTGTTAGGACCGGTCCCACTAGTTCTATGAATATTCAAGGTCATGATAGGGGCCATATGAAGATGGCTCTGATTAAGCCACAATCATATGCAACAAGTCCTGAAAACAATTTCCAATCTACGGTGATTGTTATAGCCACGCTGGCAGGAAATCTGAAAACAATTCAGATTTATGGAAATCTCTTATGGGAAGACTATATAAAAATCTGTGGCTGCGAAGGATCTTAGGCCAATAAAGAAACCTAGTGAGGTTTTCATCACCTCCAGAAACTATAAAAGGAGAACGTGATGAAGAACTTGAGGCCCTACGCCAAACACGATCTATCTTATTTATCTTTACTTTTATCTTAGCATAACTTAGTTTAGCCTTATCTTAGATCACTACCGTCCAACGCTACCGCTACAGTACTGTAGGAATAGCATAAACATTCACATCCTTCTGTTGTTGGATCCCAATCAATCGAGCTCTTACTTGAACAATCAAACATTTTGGTCACATCTTGCTAACCATTCGCCTAGATCGTCTGTCCATACGGACAGTTCATGTATTTATCTCAATTATTTTTTTCTCTAGTTTATTTTGTTACCCTGTCAATTATAATGAGCTTCATCTATAAATCAATAAAAGATCGGAATTGTTTTTAGCATTTTTTTATTTTAGTTTATTCATCTTTGTTCCTTTGAGAAATATATTAA
The DNA here is from genome assembly GCA_003013855.2 of Liriodendron chinense. Classification (NCBI taxonomy): domain Eukaryota; kingdom Viridiplantae; phylum Streptophyta; class Magnoliopsida; order Magnoliales; family Magnoliaceae; genus Liriodendron; species Liriodendron chinense. The sequence continues at coordinate 580,152 of ML058572.1, forward strand.
CTGTAATTATTGGTGAAAGAACAAGTTATTAAGGCACTAGGCAAAAAGAATCCATTAGGAAGAACTAACCCCTACCCTTTTGCAAATCATTGATCGCTATGATAACCGGTGGTTGAGAGGACAGTTCGATCCTTAAATCTAGTCTTAAGCGCGGGGGCACTAGCATTCAATCAAACATTGAGTTGAGTATGACTTTAGGACGCCCGCAGTTCCTAATCACACACGTAAACCGAATACAAACCCTCACTAACATGTGTGGCCTCGTGTTTGATTGAATTGTGCAAACATATTTTTTTGGCATGCCCAATGGGACTTAATAAGCTACCTTTGTTATTTCTTAAAAAGATAAGATGCCTCCTAAATAAAAAGGCTAATCCATCGTTGACGCTGCAAAAGAGCAACATGACCTTGTAGACGCCCCACCCCAAGCCGATGAGCTGATTAAGATTGGACGATGAGGATGGATGGTGATCCACATCCAAACCCTTAACCCTAATCCAAACCATGGTTTGAAATTTAATCCAAACCTCAAACCTTAATCAAAGACCTAAAACTTAAATCTTAAATCCGAAAAGCCACCCTAGATAAAAACCAAGCAAAACTCCCAAATGGGTTAACTCGGTGAGCCAACTTGATGAGTCAAATCACTAAGTCAACTCACCGGGACAACCTAACGTATCAACCCAGCCAACCCACTTAGTTAAAACCCAAGATAAGACTAAACCCAGCCGAGGCTCACAGTCCAGACAGAGAGCAAACTGACCAGCAGCCGAAGAATCCCCGCATCTGTGGGAGATCCCCCACCAAAATAGGAGGAGAATCATGCATTGGGCGGTGGTCTGTCATTCGTCCTATTTTTATCAGCTGGCACCTTCCAATGACAGATGTCATTTTGCAAACTTTGGACATGTGGGGGTGTGAAAATACCTCTATGTCCTCCCTTGTGGCCCATATTTACTATTTTGTCCCCATAAGATAATGTCATGTGGCAATCTCAACACCTTCAAAGCCACTCTTATCCCTAAAGTTGCTAATAATTGCAGACAAACTCAAGCTTAGGGGCTATAAATAGCCCTCTCATTCTCTCATTTGATATCATTAAGGAAAATCCACTCCTCCCATCAACCCATAAGCCCCTCACCCCTTAGCCACCTTAGTCATTCCATCCCTCCACCAAGGAGAGTGAAAGTGAAGAAGAGGTATTGGCTTTAGTCCAGCCTTGGTCCTAGTCCCTTGAGCTAGCTAAGTTTAAATCCAAACTGATTGATCTAATCCTTGCAACAATCCCGTCCATCCAACGGTATGATTTCTAATCAGCATCATCCCATCTCAACATTAGCATTGTGCAACATCTACTCCGTTCTCAACCCCCTTGCTCATCTCATAGCATCCCATACATAGCACATTTTTTCACCTAGTCCACTTGAGTGTATGCTCTGAGGCTTGCCGAGTTTTTTGGATTCTGCCCATCAAAAACTCGAGCTGACTAGTTACTCCGCTCGACAAGTACATGAGTCATGGCAAGTTCGTCGGACTCGAGACACTTCTTGGCAGCGATTAGGGCTGTAAATGGTCGGGTTCGGGGCGGGTTTAGCCAAAACCAGACCCGCCCATTTACTAAATGGGTCTAGGTCCAAATTTTAGACCCACACCCTTTTACTAAATGGGCGGGTCCGGGTCGGGTCCGAGTCAACCCATCAGACCCATTTATAAATGGGCCCGGGTCTGGTAGAGGGAGATCCACCCAGACCCATTTATAAATGGGTCGGGTCTAATGGGTCCAAGTCTAGATCAAGTATGCAAGCATTTTTACAAGGCTTAAACCAGGTCTGGACGGGTCTGGGCTGGGCGGGTCCCTTGAAACATAGACCAAACCCGCCCACTTACTAAATGGGTTTAGGTCGGGTCGAATCGAGCCTAATATAAAGGAAACCAGACCCAGACCCGTTTAGCAACTGGGTCTGTTCTTGGACCCAGACCCATACCATTTAACAAATGGGTAGGGTCTAAATGGGTTGGGTCTGGGTACCCCATTGGGTCCGCTGACCCATTTACAGCCCTAGCAGCGATGATATTAAACACGGCGTTCTGCATACACACAACATTCATCAAAGCATAAGAACTAGAACTAATCCTCAAAAATTTCTTTAATCCTGTGAAGTATAGACCATATAGTTATACGGGCAGAGTGGGTTCCTAATACCTTCCCTCTCTGTAACCGTGGTCCTTACCTTGAGTTTTAGGAAGCTGATCAAGGAGTCATCTTAGGGCTAAGTATTTTCGAATTCTCGGTCTTAAGCATTTCTACAGGGTCTAGCTGACTATAGATTCGAAGTAACTAACTAGTGGTCACTCCAGTCTTATAAAACCCTCTCAAGTACCTAGCACAAAAGCCCTCGAATGAGGCAAACCCGTGGAAACCCCAAGAGCTAATTCTGCTATACAAATGGAATTTTCCTGCATCCACAGACCTAGGACAACAGTTCGAGCTCATCGTTAATGTTGATGTAGGATCATCTTCTTAGTTGTTCTTTAGTGACTTTGTTGCACATTTTCTCCAAATGAAAGAACATATGCAGTAAATCACCGGAGGAACAAGGGCATAATTAGAGACCTTCGAGAGATCGGTCGAGGGTTTCTTCTAAAGACTCTTGGTCAATAATATTACTCAGTCTGTACCCAATTAACTTATGAAGCGAGAAGCAAAATGGTCGGTCGAGCTCCCTACCAGAGCCATCTAGATCGAGCCCCAAGGCTGAGCTTCACCGCCACCAACAGCGGCAACAAGGAACGATCGAGATGGCTAGTCATATGACCAATCAGACTACTTGGACTGATAGAATTATTGTGCACCCGGGGCACAATACCCGACCAATGTGAATAACTGGGGGGAATCGCCTGCCCAACCGACACCATGATTCCACAGTAAAAAACTACGGGGGGCAACCTGCGGTCGATTCCAAATGGCCGATTATCAAGAGGAGGGGGGGGGCAACCTTCAGTCAGTCTAGCTGTCTTTCAAGGGTATCATAGTAGGGTTCTCAATGGGTCGGATCTGGAGCAGATCTAGCTGAATTCGAAAATCTATAACTCTACCGAATCCGGATCTAAATCCAACTAAGATCTGAAAGGTGAAATCTATATTCGTAACATTTATAAATAGCCAAATTCACATCCGACCCAAAAATCCACATAAACATCGGAATCAGGTCAGATCATGATCCAAATCCACCATAGACGGTTTAGATATAAAGAAGATGAAGAGGCAAACAAAAATAGACGGAATACATCTAAAGAAGATGAAGAAGCAAACAAAAATAAACAATCTAGATCTAAAGAAGGTGAAGAGTCATATAAGGGCCCGTTTGAAACGATGCTAGTGTTTTCACCATTTTTTAACATTAATTACTTACAACACAAATTTTCAAGAAATGAGGTGTTGTATGACGTGACATTAGCGACTTTTTAGGCACATAAAACGAGTTAAGAGTCTATGGGCCCCACTAAGATGCATGTATTTTATCCACGCCATCCATTCATTTGGTCAGATGATTCTAAGATAAGCCCCAGAAAATGAGGCAGATCTAAAGCTCAAATGGACCACACCAAAGATATAACATTTAAATGGTTACCATTATTTTCTAAAGTGTGGTCCATTTGAGCTTTAAATCTGTCTCGTTTTTATATTCATACCATAAAATGATGCATACTGATGAATGGACGGCATAGATATAACACATATATCATGGTGGGGCCCACGAAGTTTTGGCTTCCAATACCGATGTTGTTTTACCAAGAGGTAACTCCTTTGCACTTTCAAAAAGCTTTGGTAATTACACTACCCCACATTTATTGGTGATTTGAGATAAATTACATCTAAATGCATGTAATTACATTCAACGAAATTAGTCCTAATAGTAAGGATACCATCGGATCTTGGTGTCAAATCCGGATCCGATCCAAATATTATTTGGATTTTTCTTGGTGAACCCGAATCCAATCCATTTATTTTATCAAAAAAAAAAATTTAGGATCCAAATCCGCTATATACGGAGTTGGAGCGGATCGGATCTCGGATCTAACCCACTCCATTGAGAGCCTTATATCATAGGCATAGGCACTCTGGGGCAACCTCTAGTCAATCCCCCTATCCAGAATGGCCACTATAGGTCAGAGGCACCAGGGGCAACCCTTGAACGGTCTTGCCCCAGCGATCGTCAACCACGCGACACAAGGCCCATACCTTATGCAGCCACAACGACACCCCAACCAAGAGGAACTAGCAGGCTTGCAATAACCACTCAATAGGGATGATATCATAAGACTCATCCAGGAGTACGGGGTCCAACCAAATGGTTGGCAAATCGCTCGGCCGATTTATAAAAAACCTTACCCTGAGTAAGTCAACTGATATTACGAGTTTCCTAAAGGATTTAGGTTCCCTGAGTTCACCCTTTTTTTCCGAAGAAGGAAAAACCTCTATGATCGATCATATCGGTCATTTCACCATACAATATAGTGAAGCATCCCATAATAATTTTCTAAAACTTAGGTCGTTTAGAACTCCTTGAAAGAACAACTTTCACATGGTATATAAACCTTCCTGCTAACTCTGTCCAAACCTCAAAATGAGATGGAATGGAGGTTTCACATGTAGTTCTACCGAACTAAGCTTGATGTATCCATGGCCGACTTAGGTAGGCTGCGACAGCTGCCTGAGAAGACGGTCGAGCAGTTCATCGCCCGGTTCAACAATGCCAAAAATCATTGTCCAGTAATCCTTCCTGAGGTTGAGTTCACTAGGCACGCCCTAAAAGGCATAGGTTTCGAGCTTCGCAAGAAAATTGAAGGCATACACTTTGAAGATCTGTTCGAGTTGTCAACCAAAGCGACCCGGTACAAATGCATCCTCCACGAAGAGAAGTAGCAGATGCACTTGCATCCAAGGGCACATTTTATCATGACCCGAACTATGAGTTGGCCTTAGCAAAAATAGCTCCTGCACGGCCAAATGAAGACCACGATGCCTTCTACGAGTCGGTCGTGGCCTAAATAGTTAGCACATGGCCCTGTAAGTGCTCAGCCCTGAAAGGCAATATATATTTGAACACCGGACATCCTGCTCTAATACCATGTTACTGACTAGTTGCACTAAAAGCTCAAGCTGTTAGGGAACGATAGAACAATATATCAGGGGGTTTGCTGATGCCTCCAACAATCAGCACAATGACGGCCTTGGTAACTAAAGGGACTACAAACAAGAATCCGCCGTTAGCCGCGAAGGGGAGGCCTCTCGCGAAAGTGGTAACCTCCGACCTGTTGGGATTGGACGCCTCAAATATTCAAGCATGAAGACCACCGACCGGCCGGCCGGCCGGTCGGTCACGCTGGATCCCAGAAAAAGGCAGCAGGCTGCTGGACACTTTTGGCGACAGCCGGGCGCCCCACGGTGTTGGTGACCGAGCGCCCCATGACCCAGCCGGGCGCCCGACCATGTCTGTCCGGGCGCCCGAAATTCAGTTTTGCCAATAGTTTCTCGCTGGACTTTTTTTGGTTGGCCGGGCGCCAGATAGTCTGGTGACCGGGCGCCCGACCCTGCGCGAACTGCTTGTACGCAGTTTCCTAATCTGACTCTAATTGCTCCGTTTTTTGTACTTAAGCGCTCCAAAACGGGATTAGGGTATCCCATTGTGTTGCTAACACGTTCAAGGTGAGAGAAAGAGCTTGGAGAAGAGGGTTTCTTCTTGGGTAAGCTTGTGATTTCTCTTGTGGGCTTGGGTTTTGGGGTCTTGGGTTCCATCTCTTGTAACTTCTGAGTTTATAATGGATTTGTTGTCGCTTTGTGCCGTGGTTTTTTACCCGTGAGGGGTTTTTCCACGTAAAAATTCGATTGTCTATGTGTGGGTGATTGCATGCATTGTGTTTGCATTGTGTGGCTTGTTTGATTGAATTGTCTGCTTGTGTTCGGCTTTGCTTCCGCTGCGGGCCCTTTCTATCCCATCAACTGGTATCAAAGCGATCGTTGGGGTGGAGCAGAAATTCGAATCTGAGACAAGAGCATGGCATCAGGCATGAGGTTTGACATAGAGAAGTATTCGGGGAAAAATAATTTTAAGCTTTGGAAGGTAAAGATGAAAGGCCTTCTAGTTCAGCAAGGATTGCAAGTTGCGCTCCTTGGAGAGCGACCAGAAGCTATGAAAGAAGAAGAGTGGAAGAAGATCGATGAAAAGGCCAATGTCTCAATCCAGTTGTGCCTGGCAGATGAGGTCCTGTATAATGTCATGAAAGAGAAAACTGCGGCTAAAACATGGGCGAAGTTAGAGAATATCTATGCGAAGAAATCTCTTGAAAATCGCATATACTTGAAGCTTCAGTTGTACAATCTGAGGATGACGGAGGGGGCCGATGTCGAGAGCCACATCAGCAATTTCAATAGGCTTATTTGCAAGTTGATGGATGTAGATGAGCCGATAAAGGACGAGGATCAAGCGTTTATCCTGTTGAATTCTCTTCCAGAATCATATGAGTCACTCAAGGACTCTTTGTGCGCAGGTAGGGAGACTATTGGCGTAGAAACCGTTATCTCAGCCCTTCAGGCGAAGGCGATGAGAAGGAAAAGCGGCGGCGTGGGTCCCTCTACTGATGAGGCACTGGTTATGATGGGGAGGAATTCTGAGCGGGGTGGAGGATCTCCTTCATCGAAATCTAAATCAAAAGGCAAGTGGAAGCACAAGGTGAGATGTTGGAATTGTGGGGAAGAAGGACATGTGAAAAGGGATTGTTCGAATCCTGATAAAAGGCAAGAGAGATCTGGAGGTTCTTCTAGGGAAGGAACCAATACCATAGAGGACTGTGGTGATGGTTGTGATGTTTTGACTGTATCTGGCATAGAGCCTCTTGGTGGAGAGTGGCTCTTGGATTCAGGGGCATCATGTCATGTATGTCCTGACCGAAGCTCATTCATGTCATACAAGGAGCATGATGGTGGATCGGTGTTTGTGGGCGATGTCTACGCTCGCAATGTGGTAGGGATTGGTTCTGTGCGCATTAGGATGTTCGATGGAGTCGAACGGATCCTTGAAAGTGTGAAGCATGTCCCCGAGATGAAGAGGAACGTGATATCTCTTGGTGCACTCGAGGCGAAAGGGTGCAGGTTCATCGGCTGCGATCGATATTGTAAAGTGATGAAGGGAGCACGCGTGATGATCAAGGCACGAAGGTGCGATAATCTTTACAAGGTGATCGGAAGCACAATTCATGGTGGAGCTGTGGGATCGGCAGCGGGATCCACGGTTGTTCAAGTGTGGCAAGAGAAAAAGGGCCACATGGGAAGAGCAACAAGGCATGTAAAGATGCAAGGATAGAGTCGATGGGGCATGAGAAGCGACGGGACTGTAATGATGACGAAGTAGAGGTGGAGATGGTGCGTGGTGAGGTGTTGCATGAAGAATTGAGTCGTGGTGGAGTTTGTTGGGCTGAACGCCTCAACTCTTCATGCGTGAAGACCACCGACCGGCCGGCCGGCCGGTCGGTCACGCTGGATCCCAGAAAAAGGCAGCAGGCTGCTGGACACTTTTGGCGACAGCCGGGCGCCCCACGGTGTTGGTGACCGGGCGCCCGACCATGTCGGTCCGGGCGCCCGAAATTCAGTTTTGCCAATAGTTTCTCGCTGGACTATTTTTTGGTTGGCCGGGCGCCCGACCCTGCGCGAACTGCTTGTACGCAGTTTCCTAATCTGACTCTAATTGCTCCGTTTTTTGTACTTAAGCGCTCCAAAACGGGATTAGGATATCCTATTGTGTTGCTAACACGTTCAAGGTGAGAGAAAGAGCTTGGAGAAGAGGGTTTCTTCTTGGGTAAACTTGTGATTTCTCTTGTGGGCTTGGGTTTTGGGGTCTTGGGTTCCATCTCTTGTAACTTCTGAGTTTATAGTGGATTTGTTGTCGCTTTGTGCCGTGATTTTTTACCCGTGAGGGGTTTTTCCACGTAAAAATTCGATTGTCTATGTGTGGGTGATTGCATGCATTGTGTTTGCATTGTGTGGCTTGTTTGATTGAATTGTCTGCGATGTTCGGCTTTGCTTCCGCTGCGGGCCCTTTCTATCCCATCACGACCAACAACCAGTTAGAGTTAGATCTGAGAGTAAAGGAAAGGCGCCAATTGTCTATGACCTGAAAGCTCCCTCATATGCCAAGCATGTCACAAGAACACTCCGGCGAAACCAAAAGGATCAACAAATCAGGCGTTAAGGCCAAAACACCACCAGCACGAGGTCAGACTGTCACCCAAAAGCCGATCAATCGACAGTCAAAATGGCCCGGTATGAAGAAAGCAAGCCCCTATAAAGCAGACCGTTACGGAGAGGAGGGTCTGAGGGTCAACATCTGCTTGGTATCACTGAAAGCTTACACTAGAACCAATGCCGCCAGAGCACACCTCTTTCATTAAATGTGGACTATTTTTGTATTTCTCTTGTTAACTATCTGTAGCCCAAAATTGAAAGGTTGTGATCATCTTATTAAGGATATTTTTAAGGCATGGTAGGGACACAAGGTCCCCCATGGGCCCCACTTGTTAGAAATGTCATTCACCTCCATTTACTCCCAATTCCCCCATTTACCTCCATTTACTCCCATCCAATGCCCCCTAGAATTTAAAACAAGCACCTACAAAAATAAAGGCCACATATCCAATACAGAATTCCTCTTCATACCAAAAAACTGGTTGTAAGGTTTCTGTGGGGAAACTTGAAATTTCATTTCTTATAGAAAGAATAGTTGTACAAGACTGATACATTATTTGCAATGGTGCATTTCGTCTGCATTTCAGGATTGAATCTCTCTATACCGATGCCAAAGAATCACTTTACAGCTGAGATATCAATTTACATGTATTCAGGCTTTCACCATGCATTTGGGAAAAAAAAAAACTCAATGCTGAGGTTGCTTTCACACGCATAAATACATATATAGCTGGAGCTTCAAATTTTGGGCCGCTGTACAATGTCTCCACAAATGTTAGGATTCCCATCCATTTGTATCTTTGTGATGGACGGTTTAGATGTCGATCTCCTCTAATGCTAGCCAGACCAGGCGTAGGAATCCATCCATATCATGGAAGTGAAAATCAAGTGCTGTTTTCACAGCTGCGATACCTTGCAACCCATATTTCCACTGAGCAGCGTTCAATGCTGATAGAGATCTCTGAGTAGCGTCCATCACGAAACTCACATATTCAGCCTGTAAAAAAAAAAGAGCAAAGTTAACAAGTACACAGATAAATGAGAACAACTTTGATACTCTGTCATAGTGTGATAGGTGATATGCAGGCACTTAGAGATCGCTTAAAACTTGCACATGTGGCATACAAGTCAATTAAACAGTACAAATTATGTAATCCAGTGTAGATGTATCGCTAACCAAAATTTAATCTTATTTGATTAGCTGACTATCAGATTGATAGACATTTACGGATGGTTAGAAGTGAAAGATACCCAATGGTCCAATTTCCACAAAAAAGTTCCCACAAATCAGAGGTTGGGATTGTTTAACCAGTTTGATGTTGGGATTGTGACTTTGGGACAGTGGGCTGCACGGTGTACGATTTCTGAGTGCCTGTGTATCAAGCATCACAGGCAGCCTGAGTATCGTGGAACACCTCAAGATAAATCTTGCAAGATGAACAGGTTTAAGCACAATAGAATTATACTTGAGAAATGTTCCAGTGCTCTTATACCACCATCAGTTACAGTACACGTAGTTGTATTGTATTGGGACACTTGGTCCTGTTCAGTATGTCCAACTCATCTTTCATGAGCTACCATGAAAACATGAAACTGATCTCACAGATATTAACCATTTCAACAGTGGCCATAAACATGGACGATTGAAACCATTTACACAAAAAATAGGTCCCATCAACAATTTCATCCATCTATTTGCTAGGGGCCATCATGGATTCTAAAGAATCACTTTTGTTAGGCAATCATAACTATCCCATCAATGGATTCAAAAAAAGTATGGCTATAGAAAAGAAGGCCAAGTTAAGGATGGATTAGATCATCCAATCAGTGTGATTTTTGCATGGTAGCTTATAAATGTTTTGTTAACTTAATACCCAAATGGACTGTGCAAGTGAACTAATGCAACTAGGAACACTGTACCTTATAGTGCTCTCATGCTCTCATCGCACTAGAGCGGACCTCACTATACTTTTTATATACCTGCAGCCCATGGGTATGTATATTATTGATATGAGGATATCAATGGGGCACCCTTTAGAGTGTACCGGGGGAGGAGGCGTCGCCGATAGAGTACCGAAGCTGAGGAATTGATGTGGATGGATGTCGGGCCCATCGGACCCATTTTCTGACACACAAGTAGCAGAACCGCAGGAGCATCATGGCCACAAGACCATGGAGCGGATTTAGTTTTTAGGCGCTTTTATATTCTTTTTTCTTATTTTTAGGCATTTTAATGTCGTTATTTAGTTTTGGGCGTTTTTCTATTATTTTTCTTATTTTTAGGTACTTTAATGCACTTTAGTATTTTCGTGGCTTATATATACCTGTGAGAAACCTTAATTTTAATTATTATTAAATGAATAAAATTTCATATGTTTTCTTCCTCTTTTACCAAAGAGGTTAGGGTTTCAAGATTGGCCCTTGGGTGTTAAGAATTTCACCCCGATTTCATATTTTCCTTCTTTCTAGATCTTCAAGGTGCAGAAAAAGTAATGCGAACATCAATGGTGCACCCTTTAGAGTGTACCAGAGGAGGCGATGCCACAGATCGAGTGTTGAAGCAGACGAGCTGATGTGGATAGACGTCGGGCCCATTGGACCCATTTTCTGACGCGTTACGAGTATGCGAGCTGCAGGATTACGCATGAGCATCATGACCATTGAACCGTGGAGCGGATTTATTTTTAGGCGTTTTTCTGTTTATTTTCTTCTTTCTAAACATTTTAGTGTCGTTGTTTAGTTTAGGCGTTTTTATGTTATTTTGTTCTCAGACACTTTAGTGCACTTTTTTTTTTTTTTTTTTTTTGTAGCTCATATATACTTTGTGAAAAACCCTAATTCATTATTATTGAATGAATGAAAAACGAGTGATTCTTCCTCTTTCTTCTAAGAGACTAAGGTCTCTGGATTAGCCCTTGGGGTGTTGAGGATTCCACCTGGAGTTCTTGTTTTTTCTTCTTTTATTCTTCAAGATGCGTGAAAATGTAAGATTCTTTTTTATTCATAATCTGTACTTCATGTCAACCCATTGTTTTTCGACATCCCTCATCCTTTTCTGAATCCCCCTAGTACGATCGAAAAGAAGGAATACCTAAACATGAGAACCGGATCCAAACTTGATTGTGGACTGGTCTATGCTAGATCTAGGATATCCTCATATCCCTAGATCCTCCTTGTTTTATGGTTTTACATGATTTTTATGCTAAGGGGCATGATCCGGACAGACAGATCCCATCTCTGTGTTGAGATTTGTTAGTTTTTCCTAATTGAAAGTAGTTAGTTTCATAATTTTATTATTTGAATATCTTCCAACTGAATATACATGTAACTAAGGTTAAGTCATCGCATGCCCCTGCATAAAAAAGAGGGATAGCTAGCTATGAGAATTGGATTTAAACTTAACTGTGGACTGACTTATGCAAGATCTGAGATATCCTCATATCCCTAGGTTCTCTATTTTTTACGATTTTATGTGATTTTATGCGAAGTGACAGGATCAATTCATCTCTATATTGGAATTTGCTTAATTCCTGTGATTGAAAACAGTTAGTTGATTACTTTTATTATTTGAATCTCTTCAACTCGATTATACATACATCTAAGGTTAAGTCACCACATGTCCCTGCATAAATTATCCTTGGTTTTTTAATTTGTACAAATGGAGCCCATGATTCAGTGATCTAAACACCTTGATGTGGTGGAACCCGCCCCTGAAGGACAATTCCCTGGATATCTAGGAGAGGACCCCATTAAACTCATGCTTCCAACAACAAACCAGAGCGGCTTCCATTTACTCATTAATTTTAAAAGTGTTTGCTATTCTCAAAGCAAATCAGAAACAGAGAAGCCCAATTGACGATAAAGAAGGTTGTTCCATCAATGTAGACAACAGGGCAGATCCAATACATCTTTAAGATAAGCTTAATCTAAAAATTGACCTGTGCAGCCCACCACATGTATTAACGACATCCAATCCATCCATAGTGTGAGCCCCCCCTATCTCCTTGGATTCCAAAACTCAGTTTCATTGAAAACTCATTTGCACGTACAGCTTGTAAAATCATGGCTAAAACCTCTAAAAATCATCGACTGTGGCCCACTTCAGTTTTGGAATGGCCTGATGTTTTCCCGTTCATCCTAGTCGGATGCATCTTCTGGATGGATTAAAAGGACGGATGGATTCGATGTTATTAAAACATCGTGCTAGACCCCATGCCTTGATTTGTATGTAAAGCTAAGTGCTTTACGTAGAAACTTTTGTAGACATTTTTCAAAATCTGCTCATTCATTTTCCTCCCAAGCACCCCTCAATACCTCAATGCATGGATCACTGAGTCATTGACCCCATTAGTAAAAACCAAACTCTATGATTGTGCAAATTCCTCTAATTCTAAAACAAATACAAGAAATCCTATTATCAGCTTCTGATTTAGAAAGAAATAGCGGAAATCTTTGCATCCGTGCATTTCGAGCAGCCAGAAATTATCCAAGTTAATCTTTTCCACATTCCAGTAGTAGCTTGTTAGGATCTTACTCGGAAACATGGAAAGACAGTCATTTTAAGATTCAGCTTACATAATTTAGGAGGTGCACTACAGGTAGCTCTGCTGGCAGGCGGCTCTACTCCCTTTGCTCTGACGCAAAGGGTGTGCCATCCTCATGTACATTGGTTACATCAATGGCAAATGATGCTAATGATTCTTGCCCTGAAAAAAATAAAAGAAAACATGGAAGGTTTCTCAAAATAATTTCATTGAGTCTGGGTTGTATATTTCAGAAAGAAATTTCACTCTGGGTGAAACATATCTTTGGGAAGTAGGCCGACTCAGCCCAATCATCTCCTAACGAGTCAAAGCGGTGAGGCCCATTTCCCATTCACTTGACAGTGATGAGAATTTTTTTTTTTTCTTTTTTTCTTTTTTCTTTTGAAAGACAACAACTTTATTAAACAGCCCGCAAAAGCAGCAGGGAAAGAATACAAAACCCGGCTACAGGGGAAAGGAAGGCAAATCAGCAGCCACACCGGCTGTGGGAACAAAATGGGCCCAATCCTGGACTAGCCCCATCACCCTCTTGATTACCTCAAACACCCAACCTTTCCTATTTTGAAAACATAGAACTCCCACACACTTCGAGCGAATGTGCAGTGAATAAATAGATGGTTGATGGATTCCGCATCCTTCATGTACATAAGACATAAGTTAGGGAGAACCAGAGACCTTCTTTGAAGGTTATCAATGGTGAGGATCCTCATTCGACCAGCCAACCAAACAAAAGCCGTAGAGATAAGGGAAGAACGAATGTGTAGCCTGTGACGAGTTAGTGATCAAGCTATAAAGCAAAGCAACTAAGAACCTTCCCGTACACTGATCTTTCCAAGTCAAGGAATCCTCCATATCTTCATTAGGAACCATTCGCTGTACTCTGTCTATCATGACCATAAATTGTAACGTTTCATCATCAAAAAGGTTTCTCCTACAAGGGGGACACCATACAACAGATCCACCACAAATGGAGAAACATTGTGAAACCAGAATGTGACGATCTGCTGCGGAACTCATCTTGCATCGTCCAATCACCACACCACATATCTTCCCAGAAGTGGATCCTGTTTCCTTTGCCAAAAGAGATGGAAATCCCTTTTCTGAACAAGTGGTCCACCGAGGCAATAGATTTCCATATGCTAGATGCTTGATAGAGAGGAGTGTCTCACGAACCATCCCCCTTCTTGAATTCCGTACCTGGCAACAATGATCTCCCTCCAAATGCTTCCATTTTCCGTACCTAGTCTCCAAAGCCATTTTCGTAGGAGTGCAACATTCATCAAGCCCAAGTCCTTGATCCCCGCTCCTCCTTGATTAGTTTGCATACCTCCAACCATTTCATGATATGGAACTTCCTCCCATCATGAGCCTGCCCCTTTCCAAAGAACATATCTTCTCATCTTATGGAGTCTCTTTACTACCGACTGGGGACATTTGAACATTGACATGAAATAGATCGGCATGTTGGAGAAAGCCTATTTGAAGAGCAATATTCTCCCCCCTAAAGATAAATACCAACATTGCCAAGCGGCTTACTTTCTTTCAATTCTTTCTAACACTCTATCCCATAGATGCGTTGCCAGCTTTCCAATGCAGAGAGGAAGGCCCAGATAGGTAGAACGGAAAGAACCTCTCTTGCACCCGAAAATCATAGCATACCACTCTCCAAGTCTTCCTTGGCAACATGGATCCCCAACATTTCGCTTTTCGCCATATTATCTTAAGGCCAGAAACTGCTTCAAAACAAATGGTGATTTTGCGAAAATCATCCACAACTTTTTCATCTACATCGCAAAAGAAAATGGTGTCATCGGAGTATTGTAGGTGGCTGATCGTAGGGCCATTTCAAGAGACTTTGAAACCGTTGACAATCCCATTCTCCTCCCCCTTATATAGCATTTTGCTACGAGCTTCTCCAACCAGCACAAAAATATAAGGAGAGAGAGGATCCCCTTGGCGAAGACCACTTGAGGCTCGAAAAAAACCTTTAGGCGATCCATTGACGAGGACCAAACAGTGCGCCAATTGTAAGCAAGCCTTCATCCAGCTTGTCCATTTCTGGCCACAGCCCACCCGATGTAACAAGTAATCTAGGAATTCCCAATACACATGATCGTAGGCCTTTTCTAGGTTCAATTTGCAAACCAGCCCGCTTCTCTTTTCCCTGTGTCTTGAATCTATGCATTCATGGGCAATAAGGGTCGTATCTAGGATTTGCCTACCCAAGATGAAGGCCCCTTGATTGACCACAATGATACTGGAAAGTATGTTTCTCAATCGAGTAGCTAAGATTTTGGTGAGTATCTTATAGGGACCACCTATCAGGCTTATAGGATGAAAATCTGATATCTGCTCTGCACCTTCTAGCTTGGTATGAGAACGATGAAGGTTGCCCCCACGTCAGCATTCAGCCTGCTACGGTCGTGAAATTCAGCAACAAAGTCCATTATATCTTTGTGAATGATGTCCCAAAAAATCTGAAAAAAAAATGCAATTGGGATCTGTCGGGACCTGGAGCTTTATCCCCACATAGAGTATCAATAGCAGTCTTCACCTCTTCCATCAAGAACTAAGATTCAAGGGCATCAGCTTCAGCTGTAGAAATGCTTTGAAAATCAATGAAATCAAGCGGCGGCCTCTTCCAAGAGTAAGCTGATGGCAAGTTGTTGTAGTATTTGGTAATGGACTCGCAGATTTTGTCTTTGTCAGAAGTCCTTTACCTGTTGACGATGAGAGAAGATATGCGGTTGCACCTCGCCCATGCACTCGCTATGCTGTGGAAGAAACAAGTGTTTTTATCCCTCCCTTTGAGCCACACCGCTCTAAATCGCTGTCGCCATTTGATTTCCTCTTCTTTAGCTTTATATGCATAACTTTCTCGCTAAGTTTTTCTTTTCTCCCTTTTCTCATTCAAAATGGAACCAGATTCTTCTTTTAGGTCCAGCTCCTGAATTTCCTCTGCTATTTCATCGAAGTCTTGACTCTCAGGCAGCAAGGAACTCTTTTTTCCATGTTTTGTTCTTCTCTTTTAGCATCTTAGTTTTCTGCGTAGGCGATAACCAGCATATCCTTCCAGCTCAAAGGAATTCCACCATTCCGCCACAAGCTCCTTGAAAACTTGCACTTGCAACCAGGCCAACTCAAATCTAAAGGGTTTGGGACCCCAATTATCTTCTGGAACTTCCAAGACTATTGGTCGGTGGTCCGATATAGTTCTGGGCAGCCCCCTGTGAACAGCCAGCAGGGATTTTTCCAGCCATTTGGGAGACACAAGGAACCTGTCGAGCCTTGACATGATCGCATTTTCTTGCCGGTTGGTCCAAGTATACTTAGCACCTAACAATGGCAGATCCACCAGATCGTGTTTGGCGACCAGATCAGCAAATTTTCTCATGTTGCTATTAATTCTGCCTCCATTGGACTTCTCATGGGAGAACCGGATTACATTGAAATCCCCTCCTATGCACCATGGCTGATCCCACTTCTGTTTGATCAGATCCAACTCTTCCCAAAAATGGTCTCTTAATCTGCTGACGCAGGGGCCATACACAGACAGTGATGAGATTAACCCATAGGAAAGTTCAGTGGGTGTTTCAAAATGGTTCATCAAGCGTGTGACTCGTGGTGATTGAACAGCTCACTGGATAAAATCAGACAAGGTTCAAGCAGGTTCCACAACTTCCACCAACTTTCCATTGTTGGATGGTGGTGAGGTTTCCCATAACTAGGTTTCACCATTTGATCTTTCTCAATACAGAAAGAGCCCCACCAGAACTGGATCCTTCTGTGAGTAAGATTACAACCTAATCTAGAGAGGAACACATAAACATCACAATTCACACGCATGGGCAAACTGGGCCATCAATCAGGTGAATAATACGATGTGCCTTTGCCAAAATCAACTCCATCCTCTCATCAAATAAGCTAAATGTATACCAAAGAAATCAATGGTATAACACATCATCTAGTGGCCTGCATTCAGCATGCCAGTGTTGATCCTCTCAACAACATATTGATATGTTCCTTTGTCAGGGAACAAACATGGTGTGCCCACCTCACGAATGGGTTGGATATCTGGGATGTGGTCAAGAGATGGATCCTCCCAAAAGGGTAGAAAGGTTTGCAAATCAACAAGAACGACACAAAATGAATGCAAAATTTTCCAAATAGTAGAACAAGAGCTAGTTTGCTTATCGAATGGATGACCATAAAGAGATGCCTGTAATTCACGACTATCTCTACATATATGCAAGCTCATAGAGAATATTACTCCCATATACACTACTTCCACGCATTTGTATGCAGCAGCGGCAGCAGTAATCTCCCTATTAGTCTCAAATGAAATGGCGCATTGCCTGTGTATGGGACAGCAAACTGTAAGTATGAAATTCAATCACGTACATCCTTTTTTTCATACTCCATTCAGTGCACGACATAAATATCCAAAAACTCTAGATATGAGCACATTGGTAGTGGGCCTACAATATTCAAAATTTTGCATGGAAGGGAATGTTGCAGGACCAAGGCCCACAGTATGATCCACCATGTGCTGAATTTTTTTACCGTTGCAGTTGATTTTTGAGCTAAAATTCTAAAACTACTACTGCTATTTCTTTTTTTACTTTTTTTTTTGGGGGTGGGGGGAAAGATTATACTTGTCGATTTTATTGATTCTCTAATGATTTTGGGATTTTAAAAAGGGTGAGATTAGGGTGTGGAAGGCACTATAGTTTTCCGAGTTCTTGTTTAACTGTCCGTAGTGCAAAGATTTCAATTTTAGTAAGTTGTTTATCCCTCTATTCAAATATTCTTGTGTGGTGCATTTACTTATTTAATACAGCAATTTGGGCATCAAAATCCTCATTAGTCCAAACACCAGATCACATCAGGAACCTAGTTTATTGGATTTCAAATGCACGTGCAAATTACTAGATCATGATGCCCATTATAGAACTAATCCAAACTTCATTGACATCTCAAAATGGTAAAATCAGAGCATACATTAAAACATTATTGGAAATTGCAATTCATATTTCTGCATGATTTTGCAATTGCATAGAATACAAAAAAAGGCTGTGGATTTTCGGCATTCAGCCTTTCCACGACAAATGTGAAAGTGATTTTCTTTGGAAGGCAATGACTGCTATATGAATTTTCCTTCATTTCTTAAATGGTGATGACCCATCCCCCTTAAACTTCGCAGTTCACATCCATGCATGTCGGTCCAAACTATTCTAATTGTAGACTCCTGTGGGTGTACAATTATGTCATGTGTGGTAGATGAATCACCATTGTTTAGGAAGTGGCAGAGAGTAGGGCTGTCAATGGGCTGGTCAAGCAAAATCAAAATTTTCAATAGGGTCAACATTAGTGGAATATGCACATAGCAAAGCCTAGCTATCTTCACGAATGATGAATTGATCATACTTCTCAAAATGGCATAGAACACTTCAAGATCATTGGAGTGTTGATATAGATCTCTGTTGACTGAGTTTTTTCTCCTAGCATTGCACTTCCCATGTTGCCAACCTTGAACATTGATGCGGAAAGAAGAAATTTTAAGGTGTCAAATTTTAAGGTGTCACAAGATATATGCCACTAACTTTGATTTCCAATTCTCCATTCTGCACATTTATACAAAAAAGTAAGAAAGTTAAGAACTCTAGAAGGGTAAAACAACTTAAAATCTAAATTTAGTCAATTGGAATTTTATGATATTTGACACAAGGATAATTATCTTCAGTTTGTATAAGTGGGGCCCATGATTCAGTGATCCAAACTGTTGATCTGATGGGCCATACAGTGGATGGAGTCAACCAACCATGCTTCAAAATCTTTGGTCCCTTTTCAGCAGAATATGAACTACTATTGTGTTTCTTTTCTCAAGTCTATTTGCATGCTACCAACTAAAAGTAGGACTGTCATCAAGGAGATTATCTTAAGTTTGTCAGCTAAATGTTTCAAATCAATAACTTCTTTCAAGGTATTCTCAACAGGTGAATAGTCCTTTCCAAATGAACTATGAAGACCTTGGGCATTCATAACACTGTTTGAAGATGGAGGTCTCACTTTAACTGATTTCTTCAGGTTATCAGGCTAACTCAACTCCTTTTGCAATCCTATGATATCATCAGTTACCCCATCTGCCCATCCCACTTTCCGCCACCTGACTAGTAAGCTTCCATTTGTTGTATCAGTTGTCCCTGCATAACTCAAACTTTTATATTCAACGTTAAAATAAATCAAAAAATCACAAAAGAGTATGAAGAAACTGATTTTTCAATGGAACCTTTTGTTTCTTGCAAGCTGGTGACATTCAAAGTGGCAGTAGTAGCAGCAGTTGGTTTCAATGCAGCCCATTGCCGTTCCTAACTCAAAATAACCTCCTCATTAGAGATGCATTTGCTCTTTGATATCAGCAATATCATAGACGCCTTGCAAGTGTACAGAGTAGCAGTATCCCCGAATTGCTCAAGAAATTTACGGTAATTTTATTTTTGGAGATGAACTAATATGTTTTTATTGTAAATAGGATGACAACAAAATGTAAATCTTCAACGTAAAAAATTTCATTCTATTATTAATTGTATCTAATGCTTCCATGATTTTCAGAATATGGACTCGAGCACCACAAACAATACTCTCATTCCTGTACGAGCAAGTGTTCCAAAAGAGGTACCATGTAAAGGTTTCAAGCAAGATAGATTATTATCGCTTGCTCAGGTCTGTGAAGATAATACCCCCAAGCATAAGACTTTAGTGGAAAAATCAAGAATATGTGACAAAAAGATATTGAAAATTCGCCTTAAAGTTCGCATTGGGTGCTTTACCGACACCAACTTTAAGGCGAATTTCCAACATCTTTTTGTCACGTATTATTGATTTTCCACTATAGTTTCATGCTTAAGGGTAAAATCTTCACAGACCTGAGCAAGCGATAAGAATTTATCTTGCTTCAAACTTTTACACGCTACCTTATTTAAAATACTTGCACGTACAAGGAGGAGAGTATCGTTTGTGGAACTCTAGTGCATATTCTGAAAATCACAAAAACATTAAAAAAAATTCTACATTGACTATTCACATTTTGTTGTCATCCTATTTACAGTAAAGACATTAAGCCAATTTCTAAAAATAAAATTACCTCAAATTTCTCAAGCAATTTAAGGATATTGCGACTTTATACACTTGCATGACTCTTATGCTATGATTGCATAAGTGAATTCCTTTGAAGCATTGGTGAAAACAATCCATGTTGACCAAATTTTGCCCTGGTAATAAACAAGTAAATGAATCAACAACTGGATGCAAAATTACATATAGACAGTTAAAAAATATCAAGAAACCTAACCTAATGAAGGAGATCGAACATAGACTTTAAGCATTGTAATCATAAATGGGAGCAAGAGGTCATGACTCATGAGGGAAGTGCACATGAAAATCCAAAGGCAACCCCAATAAAAGATTCCAATATATTCTTATCTTAAACTTTTCTTTCTCCAAAACATAAATGCATGCACACGAAAATAATAACATACATGCATTATAAAAATTTTAAAAAAAATCCTAATCTGTTAATATGTATAATATTTCACAAGTAAATCTTGAGCTTTAATAACAAAAGAAATAAAAAGCTCAATATAACATAATATTACTTAGTATATATACCAAGATTTAAGAATCAAGACATTAAGGACATCAATAACAGCAACAAAAAATCTTGATAGTTTAATAATTCCTACTTATATAACTTGGATGAAAAACATAAACATATAAATTGTAATGGAACAAAAAGGCATAATAACAAGCTCTTATGGTCATATTGTAATAAGCGAAATTCTACAAACTTCAACTTGATATTTAATTCTATAACAATTAGTCATATAAATTAAAAAGCCATAATAAGCACACAGTTTGAAACAAAAACTCCAATAGCCATGGCAAGTTGTTACTGTCATTGTTTCAAATGAATGAGTTTCATGATTTCGAGAAACGCATTTCCTACATATTGCTAAAAGGATCTGTCAGAAAATGCATATGAAATGCAAAGCAGTATCCTGGTTTGTCCGGCCCCAACACCGACCGAACATACAACAGAGAAAAACCATGCATATCTATAAATTGAGGATTCGGCAATCATCTTTAATTGTGGGCCTATTTCTATAATAGTTTCATCAAGAAATACTATATCCGTAGTAGGCCCATTAGAACAACGGTTCCAATCAACATTCTATTGACTTAGTTCTCCATGACCACACAATGATTCCTCTTGAAATATTTCTACACTTTGGCCCTGGCAAGCTTGGGCTCAAGCCTACCATTTTAACATGGGCCATGCCTAGATCCATTGTTTTAATCAGATTCAGCCTCGGGCCAGGCTTGGACCTATGTTTCATTCCCAGGCTAGGGTTAGCCAAAGCTCGTCCTAGCCCGAGCCCGGCCTATTGACGGCTCAATACTAAAGGAGTTGCAAACCATGACCACTCCTTGAATAACCAATCTACTGTAAATCAAATAGAAAAAAGTGCTTTAAGGCATCTACGAAGGATCAAAGACAATAAAGAGAAATGCGTGTTTCGTTTCATCATCAGATCAAAATGCTTTAGTTTTTGTAAGCACTGAAATACGCTTCATTGAAAAGGGGTTTTCTTAAAACTTGTTTAACTACAGTTCCTTGAGTTACGATAAGTTCAAAGAAGTTTTAGCCCCAATCCCAAATTTCCATTGGAAACACCCTCCTAGTTAGGATTGATCATTAGTCTCCTAAGAGCCTTTGCTACCACAATGTACAAGAAAGATCACTAAGGCAAACCCCTCGAAACGCTGAGGGGAAAAAAAAAGCATTTTGAAGACCCATTTATGAGCATAGAGAAAAAGGTCAATCCTACAAACTTGCATTCACTTCCTCCACTTCACTCCAAAACCAAATCTCATTAACATGTACTTTAGTTATGCACCTATCCACATTAATCTCAAAGATATAACCCGTTGTTCTTTATTTATGGAATCGAAACATGCATGTGTAGTACGCACACCCAATCAGAATATGTATCTACCATGAACTTATGCTCCTTGAGATAGCAAGATAATAGCCCTAAAAATCGTTCTTATCCTTGTCGCATGAACCTTGTGATGTAGGACAAGAACCCCCTGATGAAGGGTGTGGATCAAGCACATTCCTATCGCATGTGGACCGGACAAAGATCAAGGAAAAGTTGACAAAATCGACAATTTTCACATGGATGAACCAAAAGAAGGTGGACCGTAAATCGGCCATAACTTTTGATCCAGGAGGAGTTACAGGACGTACAGCATATGGATTCCAACTGAAATTTCGTTTTGGGGTGAACTGACCCACTTTAGTGGGTTGTGTCCGTCCATTTCGCCAAAAAACGCGCAGTTACAACATAAAAATGGGATTTTAGAAAAAATTATTATTATTTTTAGTAATTTCGATTTTTAGTATGTTTCCTTTCTTTTTAGAGTTTTTGTTTATTTAGGAATTTATACTTTTTGTTAAGCAATGAGTTTTAGAAAGAGTTTTCTTAGTAGTAGTCTTTAATTAGGATTTTGCTATTTTTAGTAACTTTCTATTTCAAGAAACTTACTATTCTTAGTAAATACAAATTAGGGTTTGTTTAGGGATATATAAGATTGTTAAATTCGTTTTTAATGTAAACTTTCATATTATTATTCAATAAAATTCTGGTTTTTACCAATTTTCTCTCGTGGATTCAAGATTTCCCTCTTGGCTTCGAGGAAGTCCGGTTAAGGAGCCCCGGAAGCCTTGTGGATTCAAGGTAATTATCCCGTGAGGAAGACGGTGATCGACCTCACCACGTCCTCTTGCGTCACCTTAGCTGATAATTTATGAATTCCAATGAGATTAATGGGGAACCATTATCCTTAAGGTTAATGGGCTGAAAGAAGCCCAAAATCTTTAGGTAATTTTCTGCTCTTGTAAGATTCCAAAACAAAGCTCATAAAAAATCAAATTGCTATTGGAAGTTCTTGTCATTGTGCATATTATAATTCTATTGCCTAGTTAAGACTTGCTCCTTAATAGGCCATATTTCCAAGAGAATCCAATTTTTTATGCTATGATTTTTTTGAGTTATCAATTTAAGTTTTATAGCATTAGTTAGAGGTACATTACCATTATTCAAGAATTCAAAAACTAGACTCTGTCTAGCCAGGTCAAGTCAACTTGAAGACTTAACCGGGTCTTTAATTGACTCGACTAGGTATTTAATAATTAAATTAAATATATTTTTGGGCATAATAAGTAATTACATAGTTACTTAAGTTTTAAACGTATGAAAAATAGCTATGAGATCAAGGGCTTCATTGTTCTATGTTGCTTGGAGACAATGACTCTACTGGTAGAGGTTACAGGTTTGAAGCATCTTCTCTATCTTAAATTTTAACTTCTCAACAAGAAAGCCAACTTAACGATTCTAATTAAGTCAAGATCAAGCCACCTAGAACAGAGAGTTTCATTGTGACTCAGCTCGAAATCTTGAGTCAAGTTGACTCAGACAAGTTTTGAGCTAAGGTGCTGTTTGGTAAACTGAAAAATTAAGCTTGAAAATTAATTTAAGTACTGAAAACTTAAAGTGTTGAATTTAAGTACTTATAAGAACTGAAAAATCTGTTTGGTAATTTATCTGAAAACTATCATTGAAAACTTATCATGGTCACAAAAGTTTCGGATCAAGCTAATATTTGTGTTTTCCCTTAATCCAGGTCTTTGTGTTCTTATGAACAGGGTTGATGGTAAATAAACATCATGGTGGGCCTTAGTAAGGTTTCAATGGTGGGCATCATTGTCCCCATTGCTTTCAGTGGTGTGGTCCACCTGAGGTTTGGACCTGTCTCATTTTTGGGCTCATGCCTTAAAATCATCTCTCCAAATGAATAAACTATGTAGATATAATACATACATTATGTTGGGGCTCATAGAATTTGGTGACTTCAAGTACTTGCGTGGGATGGTTTCATGGATGGGAAAGTAAACAAAGAAGGGTAATCTTGTCATTTTTAAATGTTAATAGAGATACTTTTGTTAATTTTTATCTAAAAATTTAAAGAGAAACCACTTACCGCATTCAACTATAAGCTTTAAGTCAAGTTAGCATGACTTAAAATAATCCACTTAATTTAAGTGATTTTTCCAATTAAGCACTTAATTTTTTTTACTTACCAAACAGTCTGAATTACTAAAATCACTGAAAATATCACTTTTCAGTGATAAGTCGTGGAATTAAGTTTTACCAAACGCACCCTAAGTCACCGAATTTTAAAACTATCAACATAACAGTGTATGACACATTGTTTGATCTATTCCCAAGCTGTGTTTACATGATCAAATGGGAAAATTCTAAAATTTTAATATTCCATAGGTAATAATTTTACTTTTTTATTCTTTGATCATGTAAACAAGAAAAATTACATTCCTAATGTAGCATTTCAGTTATTTACAACAAATTAAACGGAAAATGAATGTTTTATTAGATGCATTCTATCGGTACCAGAATTATATGATATTTCTCATCAACATCAAATAAACTAAGGACCTAGAGAGACCAGAACCAGGCTACATTTGGATGCATAAGCAAAAACTTAATTGCACAAATCCACTTTAGTCAAAAAGGAAATGACAGAAGCAACAATGTTACCTAGCATTCAAAATAAGGAATTAGGCCACAAATTGCAGTCACGCCTCTTTCAAGAATGTAAATTTTTGTAACTTATCAAAACTCATGATAGTTAACATCTTGAAACCACAACCAAAGTTTATTATCCTTCTATTAGATTCTCTAAAAACAAAAGTACAACTTCAAAGTAGTGTAACCAAAATTTGGAGCCCAGATCCTTAATTTTAATGTTAAGGAAATTCAATTGTTAGACCATAGTAACAAATCTCTTTCTTTTGAGGTCTTTCTCAAGATAGTATTGTGAAAATCTCACAAAAAATAAAAATAAAAAATATTTATTATGAGTTAGTAAATAGTTTTAAATTTTAATATATAATGAACAGTTAAATTTACAAAATAATTTTCATTTTAATATCTGGTTAATTTTTGAAAATTTAACACTATTGATATTTGGAAAATCCCACGGCATCATTGCAATAATATCATTATAATTTTCACATGCGAAAATGCCACGGGATTTACAAAATCTCAACAACATTTTTCATGGGGTGCTAGATTAATAATTGCAATTCAATTCAATTGTATACAACCGCACCAGCTAGAGTTGGAAACAAACCAAGCTAGCTAGGTTAACTCGCTTAACTCGGCTCAACTCAAAAGCTAGGTTCAAGCTGAGCCAAGATGTTTTTTTTAGCTTGAAACAAATTTGAGCTGAGCTAGACTCAACTCGACATGAAGCTGGCCCGAGCTTGATTCGGTTCGGCTTGGCTATATATATATATATATATATATATATATATATATATATATATATATATATATATATATATATATATATATATATATGATTTAAAAAAAAACGCCCACTCATATAAAAAAAAACTCGAAATCGGCTCAAAAACTCGAGCTCGGCTCAAGTTGGCCCAAGCTACTGACCGAATTGAGCCGAGCTAGCTAGTACGGCTCAAGGACCAAGCCGAGCCAAACTCGAGCTGAGGTAAGTTGCTGGCCGAACCAAGCCGAACTCGAGCTGAGGTAAGCTGCTGGCCGAACCAAGCCGAGTTGTGCCAAGCTCGACTCGGTTCGGCTCAGTGTCCAGCTCTACCTATAGCAAATATAGTCATTGATACAATCTCAATTGTAGAATTCAAGTCTTTAGAGCTGCCAAAAGAAACCCGTCAAAATACACAGTTAAACTACTTATAACAAGTCATTAAAGAAAATCAAGAAATTTCAAGTGCCAACATAATGCACCTTTTGTTTCAAACATTTGGAAACACGATGTTTATAAAATTCAGCCAAAGAATAGAGAAAACACAACAATAAGACAAATGCACATGGAAATGGAATTTCCAAAAACAATAAAGAGCATGTGAGATTGTCCTGATGAGCTGGACTAGGTCAACTGCCACTCACAACTGCACAAATGGCTAGGGCTGTAAATGGGTCAGTGGACCCGATGGGGTACCCAGACCCAACCCATTTAGACCCGACCCAGACCCGACCCATTTGTTAAATGGTACGGGTCCGGGTCCAAGAATAGACCCATTTGTTAAACGGGTTTGGGTCTGGTTTCCTTTATACTAGGCCCGACCCGACCCGACCCAAACCCGTTTAGTAAGTGGGCGGGTTTGGTCTATGTTACAAGGGACCCGTCCAGCCCAGACCCGTCCAGACCCGGTTTTAAGCCTTGTAAAATGCTTGCATACTTGATCCAGACCCGGACCCATTAGACCCGGCCCATTTATAAATGGGTCTGGGTGGATCTCCCTCTACCAGACCCGGACCCATTTATAAATGGGTCTGATGGGCTGACTTGGACCCGACCCGGACCCGCCCATTTAGTAAAAGGGTCTGGGTCTAAAATTTGGACCCAGACCCGTTTAGTAAATGGGCGGGTCTGGTTTTGGCTAAACCCGCCCCGAACCCGACCATTTACAGCCCTACAAATGGTCGTACATTCAGTGAATTTGGACCATCTATTTGGTCGGTCCTACATTGGATGGTTGGCGATACAAAAACCACACTGATTTGAAAATCGCAACGTTCCACTCAATGAATATTTCCACTTGAATGTGGGTTGTCGATAGCTTTTTAGTTCACCATCAGTTTAAAGACTAGAAACAAGACATTTGAATTTCCTAATCAATGTTTTTTTCCCCAACTTTGGGCCAGGTCCCACCAGATGGATACGGCCATGAGTCGAGTGGTAAGTGGCAATTTACCGATCCTAGCATGACTTGGATTTACTATATATTCTGAGTTGAAGCTCTCATGCATACCCAGATTCTCTACAGAAATCTCTCTTGAAATCCTTATGGAAATGGCCCAAAACATCTAGAAGCCTTTGATCCAGTGAGAAAGAGAATTAAGGACCCAGGAATGCCACAAATGTTTCCAGATTAGAATGTGGGCCTTTGTTGTATCATCTTTCATTAACCGTCCATTTGCAGGGTGCCAATCAATGCCATAAGATTGTTCCATCAGGAATATATATATGGGGTTTGGACCATCCATGGTGGGGCCCATCAGATCAATGGTCCAGATCAACAAAACATCAGCCCCACTTGCACAGAAAGGATGGGAGATGCTATACATTCCCTTGGGCAGAGGATGATATAATTCTTCATTATTGCAATGTGATATATAGTAATTATATGATCATCAACCTGAGGATATGTATGGTAGCCTGGGTTCCTTGGTATGTACAGGTGGTCCACACGATTCAGTGATCTAACCTTTGATCTCAGAGGCCCTACTGTCGATGGACCATACCAAAAAAAAAACCCCAATGAGACAACTAATGAAAGAAATATCATCTAGCATCTAGCAAATTGATACATAATGAAAGAAATACAACAACCGTAAACATTCACCTTTAACAAAAATATGTGTGCGTGTGTGTGTGTGTGTGGTTAGCATCTTACAATCTGGAAAAATTGGAGAATTGACCATCACTGTGGGAACCATCAGATCAATGGCCCCACTTGTATGGACCATATCCCATGAATACCCTCCAAGGTTAGGTGAAGATATTTAAAACCAGGGAACACATCATGAGTCCATGACCATACAGTACAAGTCAAAAATCACAAAATGTCCATTTTTGGCAGGTGGGTATCCCAACACATTCACAACACCAGTCTTACCTTTTTGAGGATGGATAGTGCAATGCTCAATCTAGAATATCGACTAGTTGCAATTTGGACATGTGGGGCCATGGTTCAGCAATCCAAACCATTGACATGGCAGGCCCTGTAGGAGGTTCTCCATCATCACCAAAATCCATCCATATGGAAGTCCTAACCCTCCAATCGATGATTGACGACTAGATAGTTAATGGAGGAAATACAGCAACGATCCACAAGAGAAGGTAAAAAGAAAGCCCAAATTTTCAACATCCAGGATCTCACACCAAGGGAGATATCTGCTGCATGGCCCGCCGACATTAGGACCCATCAGGACGCAAAGAGTCCCCGTAACCCAAAGCTCTGCGGGCCCACTGACATCCACTCCATCCATCAGTTTCACCAGCTATTGTTATGATTTCAACACAAAAATGAGGGACATCCAAAACTCAAGTGGGCCAAAACATTGGGGATAGAAACATCCACCATTGAAACCTTTCTCAGGACCAATGACATCCAACCCCTTCACAATGTGACTCCCACCAGGATGACCGGAAAAAACAGATATCAGCCCAATCCAAAACTTCCATCAACCCCAATAAGATTCCAACGCCAGGCATTCAATCCCCGCCGCTTCTTTTGGTGCGGTCCACTTGGGTTTAGGATCAGCCTGGTTTTTGTGCTCACATCAGAACATGATCTGCCGCAACGGACGAAAAGAGTGGACATAAGACAGAAATCAGGGTGGGCCCCACTGATCTTTGCCTTACAGCAATTCCATGTAACCCCGTGTCCGGTCCCATCATAACCAACGGTTTCGATTGCCAAGCAGTGGCCCCACTTGTTTGCAAGCGTACTATCCACGTCCGTGTACTAACATTTATACCTCTAATAGGGAAAAAATCGCCAAAGAGAGAAACCCCCAAAAAAGAAAGAAGAAGAAGAAGAAGCTTACAACGCAGATCTTGTTTTCCATTCTACATCTGAATTCCCGTACGAAAGAATGCTCGAATTCCGAATGCTGGTTTGAGTTTTTGGGGATTGAAGAAGGCTTATAAAAGAAAAGGTGAAGGGTTTTTGGAAGGCTTTTGAGGGACGCGGATTGGGTGCTAACTCCGCCCGTCCCTTCCCAGGAACGGGCTCTGAGGGGGCACCGTCATTTATGGATTTTTGAAGGGCCTTATATAGGGGAAGCGGATTGCGTACTGAGTAACTCACTGAGTAGATTTCATCCATTCCGTTCATCCATTTTAACAGTGAATTTTATGTCTTGAGACAAAAAAAAAAAAAAAAAAAAAAAAAAAAAAAAATGGCGCATGTAAAAATCGAATCCATATCAGGAAGTTGCTGCGCTGGAACTAAGGTGGGCCCAAAGTGATGTTTTTTTTTTTGATAAATCCACCCCGTCCATCCGTTTTGGGAGCTCATTTTAGGACATTATCACAAAAATGAACCTGATCCAAGACTCAAATGGGCCGAAAACATGAGGATTGAACGTCCACAGTTGAAATATTTGTGGAGCCACAGGAGTTTCGAATCAGGATGATATTCTTGTTTCCGGTTCATCCTAGTAGTAGGAACGTTATGAACGGTACGGATGTCATATAAACATCACTGTGGATCCAGGGAGGTTTCAACGGTACTAATTTACCTACCCACCTTTTCCTTTAGTGAGGCCCACTTGAGTCTTGGATTCAGTTTTTTTTTGTTTTCATGTCCTAAAATGAGCTCCCAAAACGGATGAACAGAATAGATTTATATAAAAAAAAAAAAAATTACTGTAGGCCCCACCTTGGCCAGCACAGGTACTTCATGCACAAGGCTTTGGGAGGAATCACCTTATTAGATACGTCTGCAACCTTGTCACATCATGGAGTCTGAGGTGGACCAATGAAAGGCTTCAAGCACGGATTTTCTGCTTGGAAGCCAATAGAGGATCATATTCATAAAAATCTTAAGTTGGCCACACCTCAGGAAACAATGTAAATTGAACTTGCATCGTTGAAAAATTCTCGGGGCGTAGAAGCTTGGGATCAAGTTGATAAAAAAATTTTCCTTCATCACTGTCTGTGTGATCTTGTGAACAGGTTGGTTTCGACCCATTAAATTATCCGGGAAAGAGGATGGACAGGGCAGATAAACTACATACATTTCTTGTATAAGAGAAGGTGAGGACTTTTTGAAGTAGGCCCAACTGAGTTTTCAGGATGGAATCGGATTTCTTATATAAGAGAAGGCGAGGACTTTTTGAAGGTTTGTGGTGTATGTTCCCTGCTACCAATGATAGGGGCTCTGATGGGCCACTGCGATGTATGGATTTCATCCACATTGACCATCCGTTTCCCATATTATTGTAAGGATACTAGCCCAAAAGAATTATAAAGATCAGCTTGATCCAAAACTTTTTTAGCCCACAAAAAGTTTTTAACAGTCATTTGTCACTGTTTTCACTATTTTCAATGGGGTGGTCCACCTAAGATTTGGATCTGCTTAATTTTTTTACATCAAATGAGCTGGAAAAACAAATTAAAGGCATGGATATACAACACATTCATCAAAATAGAGTAACACCAAATACGATCCCCTTATTTCATGGATATACACAACTGTTTTCTTAGTGTAGCCCACCTTAGTTTTGAATCTTCCTTAATTTTAGAATCCTGTTCTATTTTGATCTTTAAAAATAGATAGACAGATTTTTGTCATTGGCATCTCTATGGATCACACAGAGAGCCAGGGGCATAGAGATATATCCATGCCCGAGATCACACAGAGCCACGGGCATAATTTTTGGAACCTTATCCTAAAATGGGCTTAGAAATGGATGGACAGAAAATATCACCCATGTGGGCCATAAGGTAGGGGTAACACCCACTAAGCTGTTCCCGGGTAACAGGGCCCGGATCAGCTAGTCCCACTGGGAGTAGCATAAGGGGTGGTTTCAAATCTCTGTGGGCCCCACCATGATGTATGTGTTTTATCCACGCCGTCCATCCATTTTTCGGTCGTACTTTAAGGCATTAACCCAAAAATGAGACAGATATAAATCTCAGGTGGACCACACCATAAGAAAACAGTGGGAATTGAACGTCCACCATTAAAATATTCCTAGGTCCCACTGTAATGTTTATTTGCCATCCAACCTCTTGATAAGGTCACATAAACCTAGATGAAGGGAAAAAACAAATATCAGCTTGAAACCAAACTTCTGTGGCCCCCAAAAAGGTTTCAACGGTGAACGTTCAATCCCCACTGTTTTCCTGTGGTGTGGTCCACCTGAGATTTGGATCTGTCTCATTTTTGGGCTCGTGCATTAAAATAAGACTGAAAAATGGATGGACGGCGTGGATAAAACACATACATCATGGTTGGGCTCACAAAGATTTAAAACCACCCTTATGCTGGTCCCAGTGGGACTAGCTGATCCGCGCCCGGGGTAACACCCAATTCTCGCCCCTCCGCTTATGAGGGACCGGGATAGTACCCAATCCACATCGTTTCTAAATATCTTACATGTTCACACGCGACTCACGTCCAAGTATGGAGAGGACCTGAGTAGTGTACAACTGTTCATGACATTATGGAGAGATCATATCTCACACATGTGTTACACCGGGTGCACATCTTTCACATGTTCGCTAAATTATCAAACCTCATTTTTAAAGTTCTGTTTTTGGGTAGCGGATTTCCTGCCGCCACGGGGATTACCACGTGAGACGACGTGGCACAAGCTCGTAGGACCCACCGTGATGCATGTGTTTTATCCAGGCCGTTCATCCGTTCTGCCATCTCATTTCAAGGCATGAACCGAAAAATGGTGCAAATCCAAGGTTCAAGTGTACCGTACTACAGAAAACAGGGGGATTGAACTTCCGTTGTTGAAAACTTGCTTGGTCCACTGTAATGTTTTATTTGTCATCCCAGCTGTTTATGACGTCATACAGACCAGGATAAAAGGGAAACACATATAAGCTCGATCCAAAATTTCTGTGGCCTAGGCATTCAATCCTCAATTCTTTTTGTGTGATCTACTTAAGCTTTGGATATACATATTTTTTTTGTTACTACCCTAAAATGGGTTAGAAAAATGGATGGGCGGTGGGAAAAATCATAGCACAAAATGATAAAAATCTCCCTTATAATTGAAACCTTTCAATTACACCACTCCCTTTCTCCGATTGCATAAGTAACTCGATCTCCCCTTACAATGCATACCCCCAAAAAAATTCATAGCCCTTTAAGAAAATCTCTTCCAGGACCCTTACAAGTGTAGAAAACCCTTCACCCTTACCCTATGAAAGAAAACACCTATCCTTATTAAGCCCTAATTGAATCGGGACTTAAATAGCCCGACTCACACAAACCCACGTAACTGAGTCAGCGTCCGTCAATAATAACTGTTAGTCGAACTGATAGTGATCGAAGTTATTGTCAATCGGATCGACAAAGTTATGCTATGCTCTAGGGCTCTCAATGGGTCGAATCTAGATCGGATCCAGTTGGATCCGGCTCCAAGTCCAAATATTTGTAGACGGATTCAAATCAGATTCAGATCCAAAAGGTGATATCCATATCTGATCCATTTGCAAATAGTTAGATCCATTTTCGATCCAAAATCCATATAATCATCAGATTCGGGTCGAATCTAGGTCTAAATCCACCCCATTACAAATCTAAAAAAATATATAATATAATATATTTAATTTAGTAGCAAAATGATGCAAATCCCACTATTTACTGTGATATGGTCTACCAGAGAGTGGTATGTCTCAATTTTGAGACATGGCCTAAAATAATATGGAAAACAGATGGCCAGCATGAATATAACAGATACAGTAAGGTGACAATGAGTCGGATCTAGATCAGATTTGAATCGAACTCGAATATGCTTCTGTGAATCCAAATCTGGTCCATTTAAGTAATCAGACCTATTTTAAGATCCAAATCCAGTCCATTTAAATAATCAGACCTATTTTAAGATCCAAATCTACATTATATGGATTCAGAGCGAATTGGATCTCGGATCTGACCCGCTTCATTGAGAGCCTTACAGTCTGCTCCTGACTTCTAACTAAGAAAACCTACACTTTATAGGTCCGACCAATAGACCCCTGCTTCATCTCCCAGACTTATCAGAATCCAAGGCATCCACACAACAATCTCCACCATGACTTATATTCTGTCAAGTCACCATAAAAATCTCCCATACTACCTCCACCTTGAACGTGGACCGCTCCCTACATACTCCACCTAGGATGCAGTTCCATCCGCACTCCTGTACAATGGTGCCTAATCTCACCAATAACTGGTGAGATTGATCAAGCCCAAGTAGTGCTTGAACTTTTCTGTGGTCATCGGCTTCATCAACATGTCTGTGGTATTCTCGTCCATATGAATCTTTAGAAACTGAATCTCTCATGAAGCAATGAGTTTTCGTATCTTGCGGAACATCACGTCGATGTGCTTGGTTCTCGCATGATACACTTGATTCAACGTTAGATGTCTAATGCTCTGATTATTGCAATGCAACTGAATCACCTCTTGGTTCAACCTAAGCTCTCTCATCAGACCCTTCAACCATAATGCCTCATTTGATGCCTCCATTGCAGTCATATATTCCACCTCAATTGTAGACAATGCTATTGTAGACTATATCGTATATCTCCAACATATCGATCTACCTACTAATGTAAAAACATATCCTGTGGTGGACCTCTCGTTGTCCAGATCTTTTGTATAATCTGCATCCATGTAGCCTTGTAGACACCCCCACCTTCATACAATGTTGGTAGAGATAGTTGGATGAATGGAGGTTCGTACCCCCAAACCTCATGTCCAAACCCAACCAAACTCACCCTTGTAAGCCCCAGTCTATAGCCCAGCTGAAGCCTGAACCCAGTCGACTCACCCCTAAACATCAGTCCAAAAAACCCAATAAGAAAAACCAATCCAAAAATCTCAAAAAAGTCAAACTTGTTGAGTCAACCCGCTGAGTCAAATCACTGATTCAGTTTAGCCCCTACACCCAGTCAACTCACATTGTCAGTCCATCTTTCAAACCCAATCAACTTACCTGGTTCCGAGCCACAGCTTCGAAGTAGCTCCAAACCTCGAACCTACAGCTTTTCTGCTTCAGGTTCGGGGCTCGTACACTCCGAAGCTAAAGCAGAGTGTCTGTACGAGCAGCCCCCAGATATATTTACGGGAACTGCCATCCTCCACAGCTTTAAATACCCCTGTTCCCTCTCATTCACATCATCCCCCAACATCGAAAAAAAATCCACTTCTCACCTTTCCAGCCCAAGAGCTCCGAGTCTATCTCCACCCCCCTTTAATCCATTCCTCCACCAAGGAGAGCCCGAGTGCGAAGAGTCTAACCCTGGTCCAGCCCAACCTGACCTTGTTCCAAGTCTCCCAAGCTACCTAAGTCCCAATCTTAGCCACTCAAAGCAAATCCTTGCAACACCTCCGTCCATCCAGTTACTCTCATATCAGCATCATCTCCTTCGCATCTGGCATAAGTGCAACATTTACTATTCTTCCAACCCCCTGTTTATCATTCCACCACAAGCACTTAATCGGATCTTAGAGTATGCTCTGAAGTTTTTCGGTCTATCCGGAATTCATTCATCAGAAACTTTGATCGATCAACCACACACCATGCATCTCGCATAAAGCACCTGTCAATTTGAGCGTATGCTTTGGGCTTGCCTATTAATGGAAACCTGCCCATCAGAAACTCTTACTGTTCAGATCTACATTCATGCATCACATCATTCATGAGAGTGTACGAGGATTAAATCAGACTTTCAAGTATTAGTTCGATTCTGTGAAGTAAAGACCGTACCTCGGTAAGGGTGGAGTGGGTGCCTAACACCTTCCTACCCTGTAACCGTGATCCCTTACCTCGAATCTCTGACCACAGATCAAAATGAGTTATTTTAGATGAAGAAATCTTCGGATTCCCTTCTCTAACGTTTCTACGGGGTCTAGCCAACTGTAGATTCAAAGTAACTGGCTAGTGGCGACTCTGGTCTTATACGAACACATCCAGTTTAACTCGACGTTAACACGACAAACAGATAAAGCCCTCGAGAAAGAGGCGAGCCAAGTGGCATAACGATGATTCACGCATACCCCCTTTTCAAAAGGGAGGGCCCGGGAGCGCGAAAAGGCGAGCGTCCACAAGCCTACAACTCTACTTGAAGCTCCTTATCCCCCGAACATGATCCTAATGTTGATTGTGCCCCTGAGATACTTGAGAATCCACTTAACTGCATTCAAATGTTCTTTTCCCAGATTCGCCATATATCTACTAACAACGTTAACTACTTGTGAGATATCTGGCCTGGTGCAAACCATCGCATACATGAGACTCCCCACTACACTCGCATACGTCCCCTATAACATTTTAAAATCTCCTCTTTTGTGCTTAGACATGACTTAGCTGACAACTTCAAGTGGCTTGCTAAAGGCGTGCTAACTTGCTTAGTACCTCCCACATAAAACCTCTTAAATACCTTCTCCACATATCCCTTCTAAGACAGCCACAGCTTCCTAGACTCTATGTCTCAGTAAATTTCCATACTTAGGATTTTCTTCACAGCACTCAAATCCTTCATATCAAACTCCTTACTTAATAGAGACTTAAGCAAGATTATATCCTACTTATCCTTCGTGACAATTAGCATGTCATCAACATATAAGATCGGTAAAACGTAGAACCCATCCTTAAGAACTATGTAATATATGCAGCAATCGTACTCACATCTAATTAGGCCTGGCATCGAGTCGTGTTGAACTATGTTTGTGTCGTGTCATTTCATGTCGTGTCAAAAATTTGCTCACCTAAACTCAGCCCGTTAACTAACGGGTCAAAATCTAGAAACCCAAACACATTCATTAATTTAACAGGTTACCCATTGAGGTTACCCATTGTTGGGCCCACAAATGTTCACAACATTAGAAACACACAAGATAACCCAAAAAGACATGAAATGAGTGGATCAAATCATGAAAAATAAGCCACAAAACAAAGAAAATTTATGTTTTAGGATGCTTGCGCATCCTCCTAGGCATGCGCAAGGATCCCAGGCATGCGTATGCACCTCCAAGGCATGCACACGCGTCCTTGAGGGAGGAACAATATGAATGATCACTCACCAGTCCACCTTTCTTATAAAAGACTCATTGCGCATACTCAAAACTGCTTGCGTATACCTGAGATTGCTTGCGCGTGCCTCGGAATCCCTTATGCATACCCTAAATCGAAGGCATGCGCATGACAATTGGAAGGATAATTTCTCATATAAATACCTCATTGCGTCCCTATGATGAGAGAGACGATTCTGACTCGAACTATGTGCCAGAATATTCAATGCATTCGCAAGCTCCCATCAAACCCCTTGCCAGAAATCTCGCTGGAACCTAAAACTCATCTCCAGATTCATCACCAGAGTTACGTCATTCCGACGTACTAGGTAAAGACCCTTGCGCATTTCAATTGGGTTGATTTCGTTATCTGGGTCAAAAAAAGTTCCTTACACATGCCTCAGATGGTCTTGCGCATACCTCAGATGACCTTGCGCATGCCTCAGATGCCTTTGTGCATATCTCGAAACTCTTAAGAAAGATGTTTTCTCAAAGGAGATTCTTTATGCATGCCTCGGATGCCTTCGTGCATATATCAGAACTCTCAAGAAAGATATTTTCTCAAAGAAAATTCCTTGCGCATGCCTTGGATGGCCTTGCGCATACCTCAGATGCCTTATGCATGCCTCGAATGTCCCTCACACATACCTCAAAATCCTCAAGATAGAGATTTTCTCAGAAAAAGACCCCCGTGCATGCCCGAGATGCTTGTGCATACCCAGGATACTTGCGCACACCTCCAAGACATGCGAAATGGAAGTTTTAGTCTTCAAATCATGATATCTTGACTATTTTATGATTAATGGGCATACTCCCTAATATTCGGACGTGCGCACACTCGCATGAGCAACGTCGGGTATCAGATTTCATCATCGGACATGTAATAAAGTACAGAATGTCCCCAAATAGGGCCGCCAGCACTTAGAATCATGACAATTATTTCATGTACCATCATAATATGACTTAATTAAGGTTGAAAACTAAACAAACGGGACTATGGTTACTACAATAATTCATATCAAAGAGTTCCAATTCTTTATAAAACAATTGCTATAAATTGCCACGATGCAACAGTCGATGTCCTACCCATCTAAACGGCATCCATTGGTTAGACTTCTCAGGTATATACAACTGTAGACCAGTCTTCCCGAGGTCGCCTGTCCAAACATCACAGTTGTGGGCCTAGAGTTGCACCTCAGTTAAAAACTCTGACAGTCTCAGCCCAAATTTCGGTCAAAACATGGGACATAAGCATCCGACTCATACAAAGATGGCTCAGTCCATAACAAAACATACAGGTCTTTACGACTACGAACTCAAAGACCATAGTTCTTGCTGACTTAGTCTTTTGCCTTCTAATCAAGGTTCATCGATCATTTGATGTAATTAAGGGCTCGTGCCAGACTACAACCTGGAATGTACAAGATCTCAGAATCTCTGAAATAAAATTCGCCTTGCGATATCTCTTCTCTTGTGTACTTTTGTAAATGCTTGTGATTGTCTATGAATGTTTACATTACTCAGAACCTCAGAGCAACAATACCCATAAAACTGTCTTGTAGCATTTTCTAGTTCTAACATATATCTTTTGGTTTGATCTAAGAGTGATGTTTTATGAATTGATATTGGTTTGATTTAAGTTTAATTCATGATTCTAAATCAAGTCTAGTAACAAGATTTGAGGAAGAACCATAAATATGATATCACTTGTTTTGTTGAAGGATGGGCCTGTGTGATTAAATATGCCCAATGCATTAGTTATTATGAGAAAATTATATCAATAGATAAATCATCCATATTAGATATGTTATGATGATTTAACTTCGGCAAGTTCATTCCTTTATACCCAAAAATTTTCAGCGTCCACATTAAACCCTCTAGTTGAGAATTCTCATCACTTGATTTCTTCCTCATTTCATTAGACATAGAAGCTACGGTAATTTCCTCCATATCCAGAGTACTCTTCCCATACAACAGAGTAGTAATGAGATGGTTGTATGATGTGGGAAGCAATGCTAGAAGTGGCAACACTTTTTATCTTCATCTTTGATCGTCTCTTTGAGAATTAACAACTCACTAAATTTCATCGTAAATGAGTTCATATGCTCTAAAAGATCAGATCATTCTTTCATCCATTGCCTATAAAGTTATTTTTTCACAAATAACTTGTTAGTGAGAGACTTTTTCATGTATACATCTTTTAGTTTCTTCTACATATCTAAGGCTGATTTCTCGTTCAGAAATTTGTACATGACTTCATCCGATTGCCTAAGAAGGATGGTGCTCATAGCCTTCCCCTCAAGTTCACTCCAGTCATCTTCCGACATTTTCTCTGGTTAATGAATTCTTATTTTATGGCAAATATCTATTTTTTCCAAATCTCTCTTCTAATTGCTTAATTAAGATGGATTCATACAAGTTGAGATAATTCAAGATAAATCCACTTCAAATTGACTTACAGGTGAGGTTTTCACCGTTCAAGCTTACTTCCTATTTTATTAGTATTTTGATTTGATTTAATGGTGCATCTTGAGTTATTTTTAATTAATCATATTGATTAGTCTCATATTCGATACCAATTATGTTAGTTATGGAGAGTTAAGCCTTCATGATACTATACATGTATGTTGAATTACATCAAAATTGTTAATGTTTGTTTGGATAACATCAACTGTGAAATTTTATAATTTATAAATGAAAAATTAATTAAAGATGAAGTTGAAGGTATAACTTGGTGATTGATTGTGAAATTGAAGGGTTGCATGCCTATGTGGTTGGATTGGAATGTAGTGGTACACATTGGATGATGATCTTAATTAGAGGCTTGATTGCCAATTGAAGTTGGATGTTGAATTGAATTGCTATTTTATTTTTGTTATATAACTATATGGTTGGTTGTGATTAGCGTGAATGATGAAATTTGTGTTTCCCTCACTAGTGGCCGCGTTCGGATAAATATATTGAATTGAATGTTAATTTAGACTTATCATCTTTGTAAATTGATCGTGCCTACATGGCCTTTGAAATTGATTCTTTTGTTTTTGTCCATGATTGGACTCTTAGCCAACGTGGTTTTTGGGAGAATTAATTATACTTTGCAATAGTAGTAAAGTCTTATTACTGAATCTTAATGGCCACTAGTGTTGTGGTTTTATGACTCCATTGTATCTCAGTCGTGTATCATTAGTAGGTTGTAGAATTATTGTTGTTGAAGGCTCATGATCCAAGGATGATGGTATGGATCACTATGCCCGAGCTGTCGGCCTATACTGGGTTGCGGCGGCTCCCATAGTGACTGTGAGTATTTTAATTTTCTGTTCTGTAAACCGAACTAATAAAAGGTTGGTTAATCATACATACATAACATTTGCAAATAATGTTGGTGACGAGCTACATTACTATCGGTTTTTTTATACATTACGAGTAGTATTGGTAACGAGCTACATTAATGTCGGTTTGTTGTGCGTTGTGGGTAACATTGGTGACAAGCCATGTTACTGTCAGTTCAATATTTGTCAGCTGGATGTGCATCCCCAGGTTGAAGAACATGTGCATGCATTCATGCATTAAAAAAATAATGATATATGAATGCTTTGTCTTATGATGTTTATTTATGGTTATCTACTTATAATTGTGTTGGATCTTCTATCTATTAAAATTGAGTAAAGCATTATATTTTATTGTGTTAAATATCATCTCTCCTAAAATTATATAACTTGTTTAATGTGTGATTTATTATCTTTAGTTGATCTCTACTTAACTGTTATCATGCCTGGTAATCTTAAAGGGTTTTACTTCACTATGATAGCATTTTGACATTGTCGAGCCATATCAGTTGTGTAGGTGACATTTGATGGAAGCCGGATGGACCGTGCCTCCTTGGAGTAGCTGTAGTTTCTTTTCTTTCGTATTTCCTTAGTTTGTATTATAAAGATGAGACATTTGGTTTATATAATCCCTATGGGCGTTACTTGTACAGTTGGAACTTACGATGGGCATTCTTTTTATTCACGTCTTGATTTGTTTCCGTTGCGATTTAAAAAAAATGTACAAATTTGGCTATCATTGAAGTTTAACTCTCGGGTTTTCTAAAAATGAGTTCTCAACTTTAATCTGGCTTTTGAATCACCTTAATCGGAGTTCTAACGAATGAGATATGAATTTTTTAAGTTACCTAAAAATGCAAGGCCAACAATGCGGAATTCGGTCGACTAGTTCTCGAAATCCAGTCGACCATTGCAACGGCCGGTCGACCAATTCTTGTTGTCCCTTTTTTTTTTCTTTCTTTGTTTTTGTCCAGCGATATCTGGTCGACCGGATCTCGCCTGTTTTCCACAATCCTTTATGTTTGGGGATTTTAAACTTCCAAACTTAAAAATTTTCTTTCTTCCTTGCTTCGGTCCACCCACCAAAGTTTTTATGAACTTGGTTACGTCGACCAAGGTGATCCTAAGACTCAAGTTTTTATGTTCAAGTTCTAGCAAACCCAGAAATTTAATCTCAAACGCGTGCAAATACATGCATAGACATGCACTCAAATCGTGAATTCAAAGGCAACGCCCAAGGACATCCAATTCCTAAGTTGTTGAAAATTTGGGACATTATATAGGTCGACTGATATTGTGAGTTTCCCAGAGGGTTTTGGTTCCCCGAGTTTTCCCTTTTATTCGAAGAAGGGAAAACCTCTACGATCGATCATATTGGCTGTTTCACCATGCAATGTAGTGAGGCATCTTATAATAATCTTCTGAAACTTAGATTATTCGGAAACTCATTGAAAGAACAACTTTCACATGATACATAAACCTTCTTATTAACTCGGTCCAAACCTCAAAATGAGATGGAAGAGAGGTTTCACATGAATTTCCACTGAATCAAGCATGATGTATCTATGGCTGACTTGTGTAGGCTGCGACAACTACCTGAGAAGACAACTAAGTAGTTCATCATCTGGTTAAAAGGTGCCAAAAATTGTTGTCCGATAATCCTTCCTGAGGTCAAGTTCGCTAGGCATAGGTTTCAAAGGCGATTACACAACCACAAGTGTGTAACATCAATCCAATATTTTGTCCGTTCTTCAAGTCCAGTATACGTTCACATCAAGTGATGGGAATAAAGTATTTAAAAATATTTAAATTATAAAATACATAGTCATATGGAAAGAAAACATCATTATATAACAATGCATGAAACAATATCCATCATCAAAGCATGTGATTATCACACTAAACTTAAAGTAATTCTCACCTACTTGGCGCGTTTGGAGGACGTAGGGATCGCTAAAAAGTCAGAAAATCCTGATGAATGCGGCTCCCTCTCTTCTCTCTTCCTTCTTCTTTTTCTTTTCTTTCATCTCCTTTCTTTCTTCTCTCTCTTGGCTGGGAGGAGATGGGCGAGATGGGCAGCAACAAGCCATCTCTCACATTTCTCTCTTATCTCTCTCTTTCCCTCAAATGTGGTTGGGGGTTTCTCTTTATAGAGAAGGGTTTTATAGAGGTGAGGAGAATGTCCTTAAGTGAGTGGGAAGCTTTCGCACAAGCGCATATGCGTACGGAGGCGCGGTGAAGGTGTTTCAAGCGAACTTTCAGGCCATATTTGGAAAGCACACACATGATGGATGGTTAAAGTGTTTTGGATGTTGGGTATAATAAGGATGGGCTACAAAATGGTTGTGATAGATCAAGGAATGGGGCCACGACTAAATGTACGATTGTGGTGTAAATCAGAGAAGAAAATAGTGCGAAATATGGTAAATTGTACATGGGGGGTTTATCTGATGATCGAATAACTTTGGATGGGTCTAAATGAATCCAAGGAAGCTTTTGGGGTCCATGAATCCAAGCTTTAAGGAGGTTTAACCAGCGGGTTACGCGATAGAAGGTTTTAAGTGTGGATTGTAAAAGAGATTGAAATCACAACTTACAAAGCAAAAGGACCCTTTAATTAGCTTTATGGGATCCGCTAGGGCTGTAACGCCCCAAAATTTTTAGAAATTAATTAGATTTTTCATAATTTTATTTTGATATTGTTTTAATTAAATATCGTGAATTTACTTTGGCTTGAGATTAACGGATCATTCGTGAGAGATATGATAGGTGAACCTTTACAAAAGAAACTTGCTTAGAATGATGCTATGAACGACATAGAATGGTTAGATTTCGCAAAACTCATCCTTTTTTATAATTACGATAATGCCCTCGAATCCCCTGATTCACAATTTCTGATCAATCAGATAGGTAGTTTTCGAAT
Organism: Liriodendron chinense; assembly: GCA_003013855.2. NCBI lineage: Eukaryota > Viridiplantae > Streptophyta > Magnoliopsida > Magnoliales > Magnoliaceae > Liriodendron > Liriodendron chinense. The sequence goes on from ML058572.1 coordinate 622,123, forward strand.
CTGTCTGAAAGATAAGCATAATTTTAGGTGTATAACAATGCCTTGTAAATAGATTTTTTGACATACCCTGCAATCATGGAGATCTTAACTTAGGAACATCTGTAGCCGTTGATTGAGGAATGTAGTCGGGAAAGTAACTATACCAAATTGATCATTTTGACGATAAATTCTTAACTTAGGATTTGAGTGATTGTCCGAGGTGTATAGATATAGAATATTGTGATCACATGCTTCCTATGATCCATTTGACTTTAAATTTTATCTCATGCTTATTCATCATAAATTAATCGTACAAGTCGAATTTCAGCTCTTAGATCATAGTAGAAGTGGCCTATTTGTCAAATTAGCCCATTAACTCTTGATTTTAGTATCCATCAAGTGAGGAAAGTGGATAGGTAGTTATAGTCAAATATTCTCTTTCATGTGAGTGACTTGGATTATCCTTATCATGGACTAATAATGTGATTTGAGTGCCTCACTTTAATAAGCATTTTTCTTACTCGCCAAGTTATCTCGTTTTAGAAAATAATAGAGTTATCAACTCTTCCCAAATATGGACATTTCAATTAACCCACTTCCCACCGTCAATCGCTTCTCAAAATTGGACCATCTATTGTCCTCATGTGACTATGAGTTTACTCCGAGAAAATTATGTATCCCAACTCTACTCATTTTGCCCAACATCGTGAACGGATTAGAGTTTGATAAAGATCACCCCACAACTTGCTTTTTGATGAATTCCAATGAGATTAGGAGGTGTGCGCGCCTGCCCACCTATATAGCAAAGTGTGCACATCCCCTCTACTGTTTCTCTTCATAGCTCACACATTTAATCCTTCTCCAATCCCCACGCCCTAGAGAAAGAGAGGAGAGAGAGAGAGAGAGAAGACGCCAAACTCCTTTCTTCTTTTCTTTTTTCCTCATCCACAAGCGTGAATCTCCACCATAACTCAAGTACGTCACCATGGGTCATATAGATGACGCTTCTACCTTATACTTCAACCTATAATCTCTATTAGACAAAGGTAAAGATTTCCATTCAAGCTAAATACAATAATAATATACTTCTTTAGGGTTTCCATGTGTTAATACTCATGTTTACAGTGTTGTTTGTGATTAACTTATGTTTATTGATTTGAATAGGATTTAATGTGATCTTTTATGTAAGTTTATTGTTGATTCCAATATAATGCATTTGTGATTCTTGTATGGATGTTGGCATAAGAGAATATGTGTAATATTGTGCTTATATGAGAACCATGTATAAATTACTTTGAAATTATGTTTTACATGTGTTAATGATGTATATGAGATCCATGTGATGTGTGTATAAGATTATGTATCTGGATGTTTTTTAATGCACACTCCTTAACCCCAGACTAATGTAACCATTTAATATAAAGAAATGGAGTCCGTACGGGCCTTGTTGTGTTGACATTACCATGTGGATATTATTCGATTAGTATGTCATATTGTGAAGTATTAAAATATTGGTATTACTATATGTATATTATTGGATGAATATGCCATATTATTAAGTTTGGCATTATCATGTATGCATTGTTGGAGAATATGTCACGTTGTTGAGTTTTGGCACTACCGTGTAGGCATTATTGGATAAGTGCCAAATGAATCCTCACATTGATACGTTACCTATGATGCATCCAGGGAAGGGTGGAATTGAATCATGGATTGAGGTAAGGAGTGAACATTACTCATAAACGTTGTCTCATGAGCCGGGGTTGGTGATATGGATACTAAGCCTGAGTTGTTGACCTATGTTTGGTTGCCCGCGACTCCCCATAATGACCAATGAGTATCTTTAATATGGCTGGATACGAAACTACTTAACTAAAGGCGAAACAAATTCATGCATTCACTAGGGCTCGACTTGGTGAGCCAGTCCCTTTATGTGTCACGGAGGAAATGTATTGGGGGTTTATCACTTCTTACTGTGCGCTATCTAGTAAAAGTGTATTGGGGGTTTTCCGCTTTCATTAGTTGGGTTATTTACTTATGGTGACTAGTGAATAGCGTGAAGTGTAACGGGGTGTCTCGCTTCATGTATTATGATTCTAACCAGGGTGTTCTACCTAGAGCACGCATATCATGCAATATATTAATAAGATTTTATCTTGTATGTTTTGGTTTATTATTATTATCATCATGCTTGTGCTGTCTCTGTTTGGTTATTATTATTGTATTTATCTTCGAGGGATATACCCCATAGGGCTCTCAATGGGTCGGATCTGAATCGGATCCAGTTGGATCCAGCTCCAAGTCCTTATATCTATAGACAAATTTGGATCCAACTCGGATCCAAAAAGGTGATATCCATATCTAATCCATTTATAAATTGTTAGATCCATTTCTGATCCAAAATCCATATAACCATCGGATTCGGGTTGGATCTAGGTCCGAATCCACCCATTACAAATCTAAAAAATTATATAATATAAAATATATATAATATAATATATTTAATTTAGTAGAAAAATGATGCAAATCCCACTATTTAATGTGGTATGGTCGATCTAAGAGTGGCATGTCTCAATTTTGGGACATAGCCTAAAATAATCTGAAAAACGGATGGCCAGCATGAATATAACATATATAATAAGGTGACAATGAGTTAGATCTTAATCGGATTGGGATCGAACTCGGATATGTTCCTATGAATCCAAATCTAGTCCATTTAAGTAATCGGACCTATTTTAAGATCCAAATTCGGTCCATTTAACTAATCAGACCTATTTTAAGATCCAAATCCACATTATATGGATTCGGAGAGAATCAGATCTCGGATCTGACCCGCGCCATTGAGAGCCCTAATACCCCACTATGATAGCGATTAACGTTATTCAACCACAACCCGGATGCTACAAGTGAAGATCCAGTAAGAGAATCGAAGTTCGTACGAAGATTCATGACAATAGATGGCGGATGACGAAGTCGAAACGGCTTAATGAAGACTTTACTTGTTTATGCATTCTCAGGATATTTTACTGTTTTTTTATGAAAACTGTAATAAGTCTTCCAAGTGAAGACAATGATTGAATATTTGATTTGGTATATTAAGGATACTTTGTTGGTAACTTAGTTTAGAAATTCATAAAATAAGATAAATTGTCTTCCATCGCTGTGCTTGAATGCCATAAAGTATTAAATGTATGAACGATTGATGGAATGTAGAGAATGTTGTCCTTGGCACATTCTCGTTAACACCTGGGAACCTGACTCTTCGTGTTATCTATGAGAGTTAAAATCCCGGGAGCGTTACAAGTGCATAGATATGGAATCTCAGCTTCTCATACAAAACGAAAAAGCCTTGATAAAACATCCAAGAAAGCTACAGTTCGATCGGGTCGATATATCGAGGCACGTGGTTAATGAATGGTAAAAAGGTTTCACAAATGGGGGTTTATGAGAGTTACAAGGAGAATGGACGGTTCATATCATGAAGACAGGGCCCACATAGGGTTCAGTGGTGAGGCGAGCGATCATGTGTATTAAAGAAAACAAAAATTTTCGTTTTGGAGTCGTGGGTACTTGATCAAACGAAACATACATGTAATGCACGGTGGGTCCCACAACGATGTTTGTGCGAAATCTAGCCCGTCCAGTAGGTGAGCGAGGTAGCTTTAGGGTACCCCTCTGAAAATGGGTTAGTTTCGAGTTCAAGTGGGCTGCCTACATCCTGATTTTTTATTAGGACACTTCCACAATGATTGAATAACTGAAATTCGACATGTATGGTTAAAATATGCCCGATAGATTATATTTAAAATTTTGTAATAAACTGATCGTGAAAAATTAGCATACTTAAAACATAGGTCTAACTTATGTTCAACTTAATGACATTTTTGTAATTATTGTAAAACATTAATTTTTATGAAATCTAAGTCGTCTATCTTACTTTAGGGATTATTTTATACCTCTTTATTAAAGAGGTCCATATGTGAAATCCACTCTAACCACTAGGGGCATTACCTTATGCTAGGATCAGGGTTCAACAATTAGCCCAATCCATGATTCAGGTGCACCACACATGATTAGAAAAATGTGCAGTGCAATCCTCACCCGCTAGATTGTTACCCTGGTTTGGCCCACCTGAATAACGTATGGGCCTGATGCTTGGGCCATAGTGGTAAATTTTGATATGTCATTTAATGGTTAGAGTGCATTTCATATAATCATCACCATGGGTGCCCTGTAAAAATCAAGAGTGGACTTCTCTCTCCAATTGTTTTCTTTGGTGTGGCCTACCTAAATCACAGGTTAACCTGATGTTTTTGCCCTGGCCTAACATGAAATTTCCCATCTGCTGGTTCGAATGGATTTCACATACACATCATTGCAATTACCATATGCTGGAGTGTTAAGTCCCTTGATATATATTGATACGCCATCCTCTAAGGTTTAGGGCTTTGAGATCAAGTGGCTATTTGACATAATGTCAGACCGGATGGTTGTGTATATATCATCCAACTCAGTCATTAAGTCTATGCCACCAGGATGAGGGGATAAATCAAAACTCAAGCCATTCTAATGTTTATCTAGGTCACGACAAGCTAATATATAGGTTTTAGGTGTGATTATGCATTGCTTCCTGTGATCTGTCTTAGCTGAGTTTTTTGACAAAGTAACAGTATTTTGTAAGACATTTTCTTAGTAAAATAACTAAGGACAAATGGTTTGCTTTTCCAGAGCTAATGTAAGTTTACCTTCCTCACACATTTTCTACTTTCCCTTGTATTCTCCTAATTTACTGTGAACCCATCTAACTTCAATTTCTCTGATAATCAAATGGCTGGGACCATCCCATTAAAGTTTGATTTGCACCATTTTACTAGAAGCGGATTGTGTCCTAACCCAGCTCGTCTCTTGCTGGGAATGGATAGATCTGTTTGGAGGGCACCGTGATGTATCTCATTATCCACATCGTCCATCCCTTTTCTAAGATCATTTTATGAAATGAGCCCAAAAATGAGGCAGATTCGATGCTCAAGTGGACCACACCACAAATTCACAACACAATGTAAAAATCACATAAATTCAACTTTTAATACAAAAACAATACTTAAAAATTTGGTGCATTACACCAACTAACTCACATTGTCAAATCAAGCCCAAAAATTACCCTAAACCAAGCCCATATAACTAAGCCCATTGGGAATCCAGAGCAAACAACAGCCTAGCATTCTTAAAAGCAGAACCAACACGTGTAGGAGAGCTCACCTGCCAAAGTAGGAGATCACGCGGAAGGTCTCATGTCTTGGCAGAAGCTCTATGCATGTGCCTTTTTTTTCTTTTCCAGCCTCTAAATGCATGACACCGTGAAAAGACTCCAATGTCAATTCCTAACACCCAAAATTATGGCCCATGCCATCTGATCCATCCATTAAGATCTTGTCATGTGTCAATCTCAAATATAAGCCATCCAAGCCGCTTTTAACCTTTAACTTGCTAAAAATTACCAGAAAATCTAGCTTAAGGGCCATAAATAGTTAGGGTATACTTCTGATTGTCACGAGATATGATGATTAGTGGATATACTATAGCAATAGAGGGATTGAATCATGAGTATATGCATGGATGAGACTGATTGACGGGCTTCTTTCACAATAGGTTACACCAAAGTCCATGGGTAGTGGAGCACCATACCGGGTGCATCCCTAAAACCCTTATCCTTTTTTATTTATATGAGCCTATCATAGAGGATATATAGAGCTAGTTGGACATCTCCACCCATGGAACGTGTAGGTGTGAGGAAAAAGAGAGAAAGTTTAAGAGAGAATGGTGATTAATTATATCCTCTTCAATTATCCTCACGTGTGATCCACTTGTGTGGATGGTATACGTCTTCCTCAACACCTACCAAATGATTAGACGTTGGGCTATCTTGATTCTTTGGTAATGGGATAGATCAAGGAGACTCATTGGTTTAAGAGATCAACATCTCCAGCTTTTACATATATTGTTATATTGTAGAAATTTGATATTATTACAAATGGAGATTCTTGATATGGATCCTATGATAAATTGCATTATACTATATTCCATTGCATTTGTATGCTAGGGACCCAACACTTTTCACATCACCCCACTATGGTAGTGGGCTTTAACCTAGCCTAACCCATGTAGCTAGGGCCCATGGTCCATTTCAACTATCTCCACTAACTCTCTCTCTTACTTCATCCTCTATTACACCCTCCACTCGTTCTCTTCTCCACCTCACCCACATGCACCATGCATGCTAGACTCCTCACTACTTACCTTACTCTCCACTAATGCATGTACTCTGCTACATCCCACTCCACTCACTTAACGTAATCTATGTAAGTTAACTCACACACCCAAACCTCTAGTTAGTTCTCTACACACCTATAATTGTAACTAAAGGAGAAGAAAGAAAAGAGAAGAAAAGAGAGAAGAAAAGATAGAAAGGAAGGAAGAAAGAGAGGAAAAGAGAAAGGAGGAAGAAAGAAAAAAGACAAAAGGGTGGATTATAACAAAATTACTTTGGTTAGAAATTTTCATGTCGTGATCATTAACTGGAAGCTCAGATAATATTAACCCTTGAAGAACCGAGACTATATGCTCATAAGCACACTCCAACCCTTTATATTGAATCTTATTATCACCCTCAGATTTTGTAGATTCCTCGGGTTCGTCAACTTTCATTGGATCTCCTCATCAATACACTCATTATATTTAAAGGTGATAGTAGATTCATCACGCTTAATGATTATGTCAGGGGAACTGAAATTGATCACCTCGAGTTGTTCCATTAGGTCAGACGGAGTTTGGACTAGAGAGGTCTATTCCTTCTCATCAATGAGGTGTGATTCTATTTGCTCAGCCAATGTGTCTATCTTATTAATGAGTAATCTCCATAAACATTTGCAATATATCCTCAAGAGTCTTTGTTGGTGAGGGCACATAGGTAGATGGCCCCTTGGGGATAGTTATTAACTTTCAATGTTGGTCCGTCTCTTCAACTGAAATTTTTATAGTTCTACCAATTAGGTTCGTTCATGTTGTATGATAGAGAACTGTATGGTTGGGGGTGAGTTGATAAGTGTAATCATACAAATAATCACACATTGTCCTAATTGGTGGAGCATCATATATCTTATTCTCATTCCGATAATCACGCGATATCTTAACCGGTGAAACATCATATATATTGTTTTTATTCCGATAATCACGCAGTATCTTACCCAATGAAATGTTACGTGTTTTGTTCTCATGCAAATAATCACGCATGGAGTGGTCCCTAACACAGTGATTTGATGACCCTTCATCCTTTAAAAGAAATTTAGAGTATTGTCATGTCCACTTGAGCATGAGCATGATGACGCTCTAACAATTAATCTGGACACAATCTAAAAAGTAAAAATAGAAAATTTAGAAAAAAATAATAAAAGATGGGAGAAGGAATGATGGTACTCGAGAATAACTAGGTTAGAAATTTCTATTAAACAGGATACGAACAATATTAGTAATTTGAAAATAAATCTCTAGCTTAGAAAACAGTGAAAATTGTAAACCTATTCTAACTACAAATCTTAATAACCTAAAAGTGTTCAAAATTGGCACCTCCCTGGCAACGATGCCAAAAACTTGTTCACAACCCCAAGCGCAAGGTCACGATGTAGTAATAACTTGATGAGACTGAGGTTAATCCACGTGAAAAATTATAAGTTCAAACACTCAAAGGTCACTAGATTCTAAAACTAAACTATGTGAACTAATTAAAACCGAATTAAAGATACATGGATCAATTGTAAAGGGTAAATTAATAAAAATAAATACTAGAATTTCCGAGGATCCACCTCTAGTTATCCACAACATCTCATTCACTAGATTTAATTAAATAACTCAATTAAAATCGAAGTCCTATCCTATCCAATTGAATGATAAAGCGTTTAAATCAGATTTCAATAAAGCAAAACAGATATGAACTTCAATTGATGCGATTCTTGAGATGGATCCTATGATACAAAAGAAGAGAGGAAAGAAAGGGAGAAGGAGAGAAAAGAATAAAATGAGAAAAAGAGATGAGCCAGACCCATCGTTGCACCCTATGATGCATCGTACCATATATGAAGTGGGTCATCTCTCACCCATTCTCCCTTTTTGTTCTCTTTGAGGTCTGACAAAGTAGTAGAACATTGCACTTGTATGGGCCACACCCACACTGCCCACCAAAGCACACTTTACACTCACATTGTTCACACATTAGACAATGGATCTTAATTGCCGTTTGCACCCTGCACGTGCACTATCCATTTGTGTGGACAACGGGCACATCCGCCGCATGCAAATGGCATGTGTTGCCCACTTTTTTTAAGCTTGTATTAAATCTGTTTGCAAAAATGGATGTGAATTATTGAAAATGGATACATTTGACACGAATCCATGCTATGTTTGTAGGTCACATGCGAATTGTTGGAACTGGATAGTTAGAAAAATCATCATCATCATAGCCTTATCCCAACTAACTAGGGCCGACTACATGAACAATGAATCCATGGTTAGAAAAGAAATCAGTAAGGGAGAGATTACTAGAAGCCCACACTCAACATATATTTGTGGCTCATTTGTGACCATAGTTGCATGATATTCAAGCCGCATAATGTAATGGTGGGGACCCACTTTTAAAGATAGCGGGTATTGCTTCAATATTTTAAAGATTAGTGGATCCACTTTTATGGGCAACTTAAGTTCAAAATTCTCTCTCTCTCTCTCTCTCTCTCTCTCTCTGCCAAAGTATATATTTCAATAGGCTTATTACAATTACTAAGTCAAAAGTCACATATGTACATGAATTTGAGGTATTAAGGTTGATTTACTCAATTAAATTCATGTTCTTGTGAATATACTAAAAAAATCCAATGCATTCCAATTAGAAGCTGCCAACCACAAATTTTGAATTCAATGGATTCCGATTATATTGGTTACTAAACAGATTGTAATTCACATTCTATAGTGTAGACATCCCATCCAAGATAGGGCAACCTATCCCATCTTTGATTAACACTAAGATCTCCGACAATCACATGACACTAAAAGGGACCCAAAATAGGAAAATAAAGATCGAATTTCTGCGACACAGCGTAATTAGAGGCTGCTACTTAGCTCCCTAGGTAGCAGAGTGATCAAAATGCACCAAGATTCAAATTGGGTCCACTGGTGAAAATCCAATTTCTACAAATCCATGCTAATCCCAAATACCGATGTTCCTAGCAAAGGGAGAGCCTTAGGGTTTGAATTGAACTGCCTAAGCATCTGGCATAAATTGGCACCTATATGTAAGTAACGTGTTCAAAGACAAATGAGAGAGATAAAGAATACAAGATAAGGAAAAGAAAAGGAGGAGAGAAGAGATGATGAGAAATGGAGTGAGAGAGAGAGGAGAATAGAAGGGCCACAATTTTTTTTTTTCTTTTTGAGAGATAAGAAATTTATTGCAAGGGTCACAATTTGACATATCATTAGTTCAGATTAGGCAAATTAAAGACAGGATAAGAGACATCCGACCATCTTTGATTCTCTGTCTTGAAGAGTGACGTATTTCTTGTTTCCCCACTCATATCTTCGCTAAGTACGCATTTTTTCTTTAATCCGTTACTATATACTCTCTCATATACTCATATGGTTTTTTTTTTCTTTTTCTTTTTTTAAATAAAAGTAATTCCCAAGCCAGGTCCATAGCCCAAGTGGTAGATTGAGTGAAGATAGCCTCGTTTCAACGCTCAGGTCATGGTATCGATTCGTATAGTGGGGGTGACTAACATTGTGATGTGACTAATAGGAGTGAGTGAGTGTACTAACAATGGGGGGTGTGTGAACTAACCTGAAAAAAAATAAAAAATAAAAATGCTCCCACCTCCTTGGTTATGGTCCTATTAAGTTGATCTTTATTTTTGTGTTTCTAAAACTGACAGAATGAAAATTCTAAATCTAAAATGTAAACAGTACTTTAGCATAAGAGGGAAGTGGGAAGCGGATTGCGTAAGTAACTCTAACTCTGCATGCTAAGCGTGAAGTGAAATGTATGGCGCCCACCGTGATTTAAATATTTTATCCACTCCGTACATCCATCTTAACAGATAATTTTAAGTATGGTTCAAAAAAATGAAGCATATCCAAATTTAAAGTGGACCACACTACAGGAAAAGTGTGAACTAAATGTCTACTGTTGAAAAATTCTCAAGGGACATAGAAGTTTTGGATCAAGCTGATATTTGTGTTTTCCCTTCATCCATGTCCATGTGATCTTATGAACAGGTTTAGATGACAAATAAACCTCACTGTGGGGCCTGGGAAAGTTTCAACAGTGGATCATTCCCACTGTTTCCTGTGGCATGTTCCACTTGAGATTTGGATATGCTTAAATTTTGGTCTCAACCCCTAGAATGGTATGGAAAAACATATGGACGGAATAAATAAAGCATATACATTCTAGGTGGGCCCAACAGAGTTTACTCCGCAAGATAAGAGCCCCACACGCAATCCGATTTCAGAAAAGTGTGCCTGTCTCGTTTCTTTTTCATCACCTAGGCTATTATCGGAATCTTCGGCCATAGGCCAACCACATGAATCATTAAAATCAGCAATTATAAACACTGATTTCCACAATCTGGTCCTTTTGAGTTTATGCATTCCACGGGACAATTTCTAAGTGCCCGTGTATCAAGAGTCAAAAGCAGCCGGAGTATAAAATCACTCCCCTTTAACTGTTTGATGCGCGTAACCCGTACGTACTTCCTGTACTCCATACCCTACCAAAAGAACTGCTCTAGCCCGAGCGTGCCTGTGACTAGAAGAGCACCTCGTGGGATCCACGCCGTCCATCATCAGGTGCACTACCTGTTATTTATTGAAAATAAAAAATCGGATCGGTCCATAACTCAGGTAGGCCACATCAAAAGGAAGTGTTGTGATGAGGTTCCCACCGTTAGTTTCTTATGGTTTATATATGAAATCCAATCCGTTCATACGCCTATTCTCACCAAGATTAAGGCATCTGAAACACCCTATTCTGAAACTCAGACAGACCACACCACATGAATTTAAAGATTTTAGTCGGATTTTACGCTGTTTCCTATGTGAGTCCCATATGAAACTTAGATCAGTGTGATATTCGGGATCAAGACCTAACATGGATTGCCACATCTGATGGACGGGGTGGATCTCATCGATATTAAGTCGACCATCCACGTCAGCGTATAGTCACGTCACTCGTGTGAGTACGCTTAGTCACGCCAGCGTTCTTTCGCTACCGAAATTCCCAATCCCAAACCCTAATCGCTCTCTCTCTCTCTCTCTCTCTCTCTAACCCTATTCTGAAGAAGAACCCAAGTAGAAGAGGAGGAGAAGAAGAAGAGGTTGGGCTTCTTTCCTTCTATTTATTTTTCCTTATCTTTTTTCCTCTTCTTCTTCTTTCTCAATCACTTTCACCCCCATTTTTTTTTCGATCAGCAATAAATCCCCACTGAAGCACAGCAGCTGTATGAAAAAAATGGGTTGCATGCTAAGTTTTTCTTACATCTGGATTTACATCCTTCTATTTTTCAATTTTATGCTGTTTCATTGCTGAAATTAGGACATTTTTCTATTAATGTGGTGGTGAATGTGTCTGAAATCATCTCTACTATGAATAGCGCGAGTAGGCATGGCTAGAATTTTTCATGCAATTGATTCTTGACGTGGCTAAAAGTTTGATTTATTCGAAGACATGGTAGTGTGTTAAGAGGGTATTTATGTAATTTGTAGTTGATTCCAGCCGTGTGCTTAACAACAGACGGTTGAGATTTGGTGTGCTTCCTAAAGAGACAAGAGGATGGTCTACTTCTTTTTCAGAATGAAAATGCTAGTTGTAACTCGCTTAGGTTTGGGGAGGGGGGAGGGTGATTTACACTAATGTGGAGGTAACGACTTTTTGTGCGAGAGATTTACCCTGTGTTTGGCCTTTGGTACCAAAATCACTCAAGTGGGCCACATCTCAGGGAACAATTGGAATGGGGATGCCCAACATTAAAAATCTTTCAAATTGCGTGTGGGTCCACCACGGTGTATATGCCATCCAATCCATTCATGCAATGCAACCAATCGTGATGAAGTCATTACTTAAAAAGCCAGCCATTCCAGAACTCACGTGGATGAAACCATGTGAATTTAGAGGTTTCACGCATGAGTTTTCATTGTTCCCTATGATTAGCCCAAATGACTTTTGAGTCGGCCTGAGTGTTGACATTTGCTGTGAGAGTGAGGCAACACACCTGATGAATGGGGTGATTATTCTACAAAATTTCCTTGACATGCCTGTTATAGAAAGAATGAAGAGGAAATTGTCTCCCAGGAAAGAAAGATTGCTCTTCTTGGGAGGGAGCATCACCCTTATAAAATCTGCCCCGTTGAATCTCCCCCATTTATTTCGTGTTTCTTATTCTGCTACCCAAAATCAGTCCTTCCGAGGATTGACAAGCTATTTCAGGACTTTATTTGGTGAGGGAGTTCTCAACAAAGAGAGTTTCATATTTTAAAGTGGGAGGAGGTTTGTAGGCCTCTTAACAAGGATGAGGCTCATATAAGAAATCTGGAGGAGGTTAACTCGGTGTTGCTGGGAAAATGGGTTTGGAGATTTGGGGTGGAGGAGGATAACTAGTGGAGGAAGATCATTACTGGCAAGTTTGGAGTTTCAAGCTCAGCCTGTTGGATCAAGGAATCCTCGATCTAGAGGGCATCTTATTGTTGGAAATCCATTGCTCGATTGGCAGGCAAAGTTTTCTCCGAGATTGGATTTTCAGTTGGTAGTGGTGAAAGGGTGAGATTCTGGGATGATCTTTGGTTAGGGAAGTCCACTATTAGGTCCAGCTACCCTCATATTGCCACCCAGGAAAATGCTGGAGTGTGGTTTCCTCCCTGTTGCTGCAATTTGTCTGATGTTGAGTTTTAGGAGTTTTCAAGGTTGCTCTCTCCTGAAAGCATTCGCCCCCGATCTGTTTGTTCTGGATGAATTGCTTTGGTTAAGAGATAGGTCGGGTGGCTTTAGGGTTCGCTCCTTTCTCGATGTTCTCTAGGGGCCTAGTCCTGAAGTTAGTTGTAGCCACACATGATAAGATTCATCTGGTGGTGCGGAGCCCCTTTGAAGGTGGCGGCGTTCACTTGGATAGTTGGACGGAACATGATATTGACTGTCAATAATCTCCGCAAGAGAATGTTGGTGTTGCCAAACATATGCCTTTAATGCATGAAGAATGAGGAATCAGTGGTGCATATCTTCATCCATTGTCATTTTGTTAAAGGTGTGTGGGATAGTATTCTATCAGCCTTCAACATGCCATGGGTGATGCCAAGCTTTATGGAGGAGCTTTTTATGTCATGGCATGTGGGGGGGCCCAGTTCCAAAGAAAGGCGGAATTGGCGTCTTGCTCTATTGGCTGCCTTGTCATGCATTTGGTTGGAAAGGAACGATAGATGCTTCGGGAATAGAAGTGAGCCCCTTGGATCCATTGTTAGAAAGGTGTTTTCGCTTCTTAGGGATTGGGGTTTCCTAGCCCTTTGGGGTTGGGTTGGTTGTATTTTTCGTTTTTTCTTTTTCTTTTCTTTGTTTGCTTCAAGCCTTTTGGCCCTCTCAATAAAATTCTCAATTCTAAAAAAAAAAAACCCAACATGCTCTCAGTTTGCTCAAGTCGCACCTTATATGCCTACCTATGGGAGTCACACTAGCGCGGTACTCTTTGCAACAACTTCTATTCACCATCCCATGTTTTGCAAACCACTTCTTCTCTCCACGTGCATTGCAGTGTTATGCCTGCTAGTATTACACCCCATATTTCTAAAACTTGCTGAGCCCACTTGAAACTCGACCGATTAACTTGACATGGTGGGATTTTAAGCGGAGTTGTTCGCAACTTTGTCCTTGTTATAGGCAAAATGGTGGAGATAAGATTTCACGTGGAAATGACCATTCGACTCTCGAGATCATCTGATCGAGAGTCGAATATTGGACAAGTGCAGGACGCCCATTCGACTCTCGAGATCATCTGATCAAGAGTCGAATATTGGACAAGTGCAGGACGCCCATTCGACTCTCGAGATCATCTGATCGAGAGTCGAATATTGGACAATTGCAGGACGCCCATTCGACTCTCGAGATCATCTGGTCGGGAGTCATGGATGGTCAAATACGGAAAACTAGATTTGCGAGCAGACCTTCTCGCAAGTCGTTGAAAGATATTACACCCAAAATATGTACTTGGACTCGTGACCACATTTTAATCTGCGAGCAGCTTTGCTACGGGCGTCTCCTTCCTTTTCGGAGGTCCTGACTCCCAGCTACGGGCGTCTCCTTCCTTTTCGGAGGTCCTGACTCCCAGCTACGGGCGTCTCCTTCCTTTTCGGAGGTCATGACTCCTAGCTACGGTTTCCGTCCGGATCCAGCCGGATTTCAAGGGATTGCCATCTAGGGGCGTGATTGTTGGAATAAATCATTGGGTTGGATCTGACTAAAAAGATAGGATCTTATCCCACGAAATCAGAGGATTCTCAGTATCGTACGCGACATCAACGGGATTTCAACATCTTACGTAACAGACTGGATTGTTTGTTATCTATATAAGGGGACGGCTCCATTGAAGAGAAGGTACGTACTCATCATTCAATCTTGGTCCCGTTTGGCTTGGCTTCTCTTCTGTGGCCTAACTTAAGCGTTGGAGGGCTAACGGCTGGTCCCCAGCCACCCTTTTTCGCTGTCTTGTTTCAGGTCTGGTGGTGAAAATCCCTCCTGGAGCGAAGGAGAAAAGCCGGAGGATCTCGTTACAAAAACTGACGTTAACAGTTTTGGCGCCGTCTGTGGGAAGCGATTTGATTATCAAAAACAATCGTGTTAACCACCAATCAAAATCCTTCGGTGATGCCTCCTAAAAAGACAGTTCATCCTTCAACTTCGAGGCAGGCACCACCTCCGCCCGGTGAGACGGAATCCGCACCTGCCCTCCCACCTGTTCCGACGGATATCCCTCCAGGAGCCCCAAATATGCCATCGACAAATCCATTATTGGAGGCCTCTGGAAATCAGGATGATGTCCTACGATTCCTCGGGAACACTCTCCTAACTTTAAACGCTGGAGTTCAGGCACTGTCAAATCGGCTTGATCAGCACTTCCCTGAACCGCAAAGACAACCCTCCGAAGGGTTACCACCGCCGCCCATACCAATTGCCTCCAGACATTCTGTGGATGAACCACAGGTCCCACCACTCGGCGGTCATCCCCCTGTGCCGTCTCCACATTCTATACATTCCAGTTCGTCTCGACAACCTCTACCGCAAGGCTCCACCGCCGAAACGTCTAGCTATACCTTGCCATGGGAAGGAGATCTCAAAAGAATTCAAGACCGTTTTGATATCATGGAGCAGAGATACCAGGCAAATCGGCCGTCTGCTGTCATGGCGGCAATACATCAATCTGAATCTCCCTTCACAAGCGAGGTCATGGAAGCCCCGTTGCCCAGAAAATATAGAACGCCTGTTATCGCTCCGTATACAGGCATTGGCGATCCTTTGGAACATCTGGAAACATATAGGTCCCTCATGGAGTTGGAGGGACATGGTTCAGAAATCATGTGTAGGGCTTTTCCCCTTACGTTGAAGGAAGCGGCTCGTACGTGGTTTCGGGGGTTAAAGCCTCTTTCCATCAGTTCCTTTTCCCAATTATCGGAGATATTCCTTTCTCAATTCATGGGAAGTATTCGCATTAAAAAGCCAGCCTCCCATCTGATGAATCTAAAACAGCAACATGGAGAGACAATAAAAGAGTTCACAGTACGGTTCACTGCCGAGGCCGTTCAAACTGAGGGTTACACTGAAGAAAAGGGTCTTACAGCCCTCATTGCTGGAATAACAAGTGAGAAGTTTAGGTTTGCCTTAGATAAGAGTCCGCCGAAAACTATGGCGGAATTCCAAGCCAAAGCTCAGAAATATATCAATGCAGAAGAAGTCGCATTGACACGCCATGGAGTACAAAGTAAGAAACGCAAGCCAGAAGGAACTTCTACAGATAAAAAATACCATCGCGATCAGCGCGATCGTTCTCCCAGGAAGCCTTACTCTGGTAAATATCATAATTACACTCCTCTTAATCGGTCTCCTGAAAAGGTTCTAATGGAGATAAAACACAAGCCATATGTGAAGTGGCCTGCAAAGATTAAATCCGATCCCGAGAAGAGAGATAAGAGTAAGTTCTGCTACTTCCACAAAGATCACGGGCATAGGACCCAGGACTGTATCTCTCTACGAGACCATATCGAGGCACTTATTCGAAAAGGCCATCTCCAGGATTATGTTGCTCGTAAAAATCGATCACCAGAAAGGGCAAAGACCTCATCTCGCCAAAAGGAACCGTCTCAAACCGACCAAGAAGATGCTGAGCCCACAGGAGAAATTCGCACTATCGTCGGGGGTCCAGCTTGCGGGGGTGATTCTCAAGCTTCAAGAAAGGCATACGCCCGGAAGGCGTCCAAAGAACCCCAGCAGATCTATTGGCTGGAACAAACTTCCAATTCTTCGAAAGCTAACCACCCCCCAATTTCTTTCACCCTCGAAGATGCAGCGGGAATTCATTTCCCTCATGAAGATTCCATCGTAGTCACACTGAAGGTATCAAATTATCTGACTCATCGAATTATGGTGGATACAGGTAGCTCGGCCGATATTCTGTATTTGGAGGCTTTCGACAAGATGGCACTAGCCAGAAACCTCCTCAAGCCAGTATCGACCCCTCTTGTCGGCTTTGGAGGAGAAGTGGTGACACCAGAAGGAAGCATCGATCTCCCAGTCACCTTTGGGGAGAATCCAGCGAAGACCACCGTCTTCGTAAACTTCCTCGTCGTGGATCGAAAATCAGCGTATAACGCCATCTTGGGGAGACCGTCACTAACTAAGGTTGGAGCGGCCTTGCACCCTTCATATTTATGCGTTAAATTTCCGACCCCAAATGGCATAGGGGTCGTGCGAGAAAGTCAGCAGGAGGCACGGTCCTGTTACCAGATAGCCCTCCAAGATCGAAAGAAAGCTCAAGCGACGCCTGTCATGGAAATAGTTCAAGGTTCATCCGACGTTCTCGCCTCCGCGTTGGATCCAAGGGAAAGTGCTCTGAAATCAGGAACTCCAGGAGAGGAAACAGTGGCGATCCGCTTGACTGAAGACGACCAGTCCAAGATCGTGTACATCGGTTCCTCATTAAATAGTATCCACCGCGAAAATTTGATTCGTTTCCTCACTGAATACCAGGACGTGTTTGCTTGGTCTCATAAAGATATGCCGGGCATCGATCCTAATGTCATCGTACATCGTCTCAACATTGATCCAAAGCACAAACCAGTACATCAGCGTCGACGCGCCTTCACTGCAGAAAGACAGATGGCGATCAAAACTGAAGTAGAGAAGCTGCTCGTGGCAAATTTCATAAAAGAAGTTGACTACCCACAGTGGGTCGCCAACGTAGTTCTCGTCCGGAAAGCTAATGGCAAATGGAGGATGTGCGTCGATTATTCAGACTTAAACAAAGCATGTCCCAAAGATAGCTTCCCGACACCACGAATCGACCAGTTGGTCGACTCGACAGCTGAACACGCCCTCCTCAGTTTTATGGATGCTTACTCTGGTTACAACCAGATTATGATGCATCCACCTGATGGCCAACACACTGCCTTCATCACAGATCGAGGGCTATATTGCTACCAGGTAATGCCATTTGGTCTCAAAAATGCAGGGGCCACTTATCAGCGCCTTGTCAACAAAATATTTGCTGCTCAAATCGGTAGGAATATGGAAGTATATGTCGACGATATGCTCGTGAAAAGCATCAATGAAGATGACCACATTCCAGATCTTCGAGAAGCCTTTGATCTGATGAGGAAGTATCAGATGAAATTAAATCCAGAAAAATGCGCGTTTGGAGTATGTGCAGGAAAATTTCTTGGGTTCATGGTTGGCCAACGTGGAATTGAAGCGAATCCCGAAAAGATTAAAGCGTTAATAGAGATGAAATCCCCAGTGACTCTGAAGGACGTTCAGCGTCTAGCTGGTCGCATCGCATCATTGAACAGGTTCATCTCGCGAGCATCTGACAAGTGCCTACCCTTCTTCAAACTCCTTCGTGCAACGGCCAAGTCTGATTGGAATTGGACACCTCAATGTGAAGAAGCTTTTCAACAACTGAAGCAATATATGAGCGCTCCCCCCATTTTATCCAAGCCTATGGCACATGAGCAACTCATTCTTTATTTATCTGTGTCTTCAACGGCCGTTAGTGCCGCTTTAATAAGAGAAGATTCCGGGGTGCAAAGGCCCGTTTATTATATCAGTCGAGCAATGGTTGATGCAGAAACTAGGTATTCTGACTTGGAGAAACTGGCCTTAGCCTTAATCACGGCAGCTCGAAAACTGCGACCATACTTTCAAGCCCATCCTATTTTAGTACCAACGAATCATCCACTACGTCAAGTCCTCCAAAAGCCTGAGGCTTCCGGACGCTTAACTAAATGGGCCGTCGAGATCAGCGAGCACGATATTTCATTCTGTCCTAGGACCGCAGTCAAGGGCCAGGCCGTGGCTGACTTCATCGCCGAATTTACATATTCTTCTGAAGATAGCGGTACGACCAGCGACCAGCCTTCTTGGTCGCTCTTTGTAGACGGGTCATCACGGGCCAGTGGCAGTGGAGCGGGCCTGATTTTAGTGGCTCCTGACGGGTCGCATTTTCAATACGCCCTGCGTTTTGAATCACGCATCTCCAATAATGAAGCAGAATATGAGGCCCTTATTGTCGGCCTCGAGCTAGCCGTCGTCCTCGCAGTCCAGAATTTGATAATTCATAGCGACTCCCAGCTCATTGTCAACCAAGTTCTTGGCGAATTCGAAACCAAAGAAGAAAGAATGGCCTTATACAAGTCTCGTGTCCTCATCCTGCTCGCCAAACTGAAGACTTACAAAATATTCCATATCCCTCGCGAGCAGAACCAACTGGCCGATTCCTTGGCAAAACTCGCTTCTGCACCAGAATCAGAACTATCACATTCGATCCCCATTGAGCACCGTCAACACTCGAATATCGACCAAGTGACTCCCGAGCAAGTTATATCGTTACAATCGTCTCCATGCTGGATGGATCCTATCATCCTTTATCTTAGAGATGGATACCTACCAGAAAACAAGAAAGCTGCAAGACAAATTCAGCTTCGAGCTGCCAGATACACCATACAAGATGGAATCTTGTTGCGAAAAAGCTTCTCCTTGCCTTATTTGAGGTGTCTTCATCCAGAAGAAGCACATCGTGTTCTAGATGAAGTACACCAGGGGGCATGTGGTAATCATCCCAGGGGGCGATCTCTAGCATATAAAGCAATGAGGCAAGGATATTATTGGCCTACTATGAAAGCAGATGCCATAGAATTTTCTAAAAAATGCGACAAGTGTCAACGATATCAACCTATACCTCGCGTACCGTCTGAGCGGATGACCCCAGTCGACAGCCCTTGGCCTTTTGCTCAGTGGGGGATCGATATCATCGGTCCTTTACCTATGGGAAAGGGACAAAATAGGTTCGCGATCGTGGCGGTTGATTATTTTACCAAATGGGCCGAGGCAGAACCATTAGCTAAAATTACTGAAAAACAAACTACTAAGTTTATGTGGAGAAATATTATATGTCGCTTCGGACTTCCTCATACCATAATTACCGATAATGGAACGCAGTTCGACAACGCAGCCTTTGATGAATTTTGCGACAAATGGAAAATACGTAATCTCCGCACTTCTCCATATCATCCACAGGCGAATGGGCAGGTCGAGGCAGTGAATAAAATTATAAAGCATCATTTAAAGACCAAGCTAAGTGAATGTAAAGGGGTGTGGCCAGAACTTCTGCCAGAAGTGCTATGGGCCTATAGAACCACAGCTTGTACATCGACAGGTGAAACTCCTTTCTCCTTATCATTTGGTGTTGACGCAGTGGTGCCAGTGGAAATCCAAGTGCCCTCATATCGGATCGAACAGTATGATCCCGCAAGCAATCAGGAAAATATCCAACTTCACCTCGATCTCTTGGAAGAGCGAAGAAATGCTTCCCAAGTACGAGTGGCAGCATATCAACAACGTATTGCTCGTTATTGGAATGCAAAGGTTCGACATAGATCCTTCCAGTTCGGAGATTTGGTTCTAAGGCGAAATTTGGGAGTTCCTGTTCGTTCGTTGGATCCGAATTGGGAAGGCCCATATCGGGTTATTAGGGTTGTGCGACCCGGTACTTATTATCTAGAAGACATGCAAGGGAAGCCTGTACGTCGCCCTTGGCACGTGGAGCATTTGCTACGATACTACCCTTAGATTCGATGTAGTTTATTATAGCATTTTATGAATAAAGTGAAAGATATCTTTTGGCCGCTACTCCATTTATATGGACCTGAATAGCCCTGAAGAGTGTTTACACATCTTGGCCAATTACCTACCTTTGGTAGGACTGAAATCATTACTGGTTGGTTGCTTTTCCATTTGCATGGACCTGAACAGCCTCGAAGAGAATGAATACCATCTCTTGACCAACCTTCTGCCCTTGGTAGAACTAAAATCTCAATCGATAGATCAGTCTATCTCAACGCGGACATGGTCGTACGACCCCCGGATTGAGTCTAATTCATTTTCATGAGTTAGTTGCTCACGACTGGTGCAAGGAAGGATCACACTCCGGAATGCGAGCACCGTAGCTCGAGCCCGAATTAGCCATACACCTTAAAATGCTAGCAGTGCAACTCGTGCTCGGACTAAGGGGTCGCATTAACTGATGACTCAATATGAAGCCAACTTGCCCCCAGATTGGGCACATTCTCGTTGCAACAAGGCATTCAGTACAAGGAAAAGAAAGTAAGCAAAAACGAGAAGGCATTCATTGCGTGAAAAGGAAAAGGCAACGAGGACGATACTTCCAAAAATATCTTTTCTTTCATTAATGATAAATGTTTACAATGTCCATTCACGAATACAAGAGAAGAAAACAAAGAAAATCAATCCCTTGGAGGAGCTGCGCTCTCGATTTCAGGGCCCATTTCTGGAGCTCCGTCAACCTGAGTGGCTTCAGTCACCTCGTTCTCAGCAGCAGCCTGCTCTTCGGCAGCAATGGTGGTCGCGACTCGACCGAACTCCCCCATATCAAAGGATGGGATCATTCGTTGCACTACTCTTAGTGCAAAGTCGCGACCAGCATCATACGACTCGTACCTTTCGTCGTCATATTGCTGCGAAGAACGGAACTCGGAAATTGCCCGAGGCCCTTCTTCCGAGAGCATTTTCGCAAGGGCGACTCTCTCCTCGTCCCAGTGGATCGAGTCGTCCTTAAGCTGCGCGAGAGCGTTGCGCTCCTTGGTTAGGTTGTCGTAGGCCTCCTTGAGCTGCGACCTAGCCTCCGCGAGTCGCTCCTCCAGGGAAATCTTGTCTTGGCGAAAGATCTCCTTCTCTCTCTCCGCCTTCTCCTTCAAGTCGGCGAGTTTCGCGAACTTATTATCTAGAGTTTGGTACCTTTCGGTCAACACCTGGACTTTCTCTATGAGGATTTTTATCTCCTCATCTTTCTTGGAAATCACAGCCTCACGGGATTTGAGGAGTTGATCTCGCCCCAGGACCGCCTTCTCCAAAGCAATCCTTTTTTCATCGGCCTCGTCTATTACGCGGCGAGCGGCGACGATGTCTCGCTTCGTCCGCAATATGAGGTCTAGTCCCTGCAAACAAGAAGATGGATGAGAAGAAATACTTAAAAACCCCAAAATAATAAAGTTTTTGGGTTAGGAGGTTCTACCTGAGCCATCCTCATCCCTGCCTCAAGGAAGAGGCTCTCGGGGCCTGGCTCGGGAAGAGAGCCGAAGGATTGAGGTGGGACATTCTCGAATAAAAATTTACAGATGGGGTGGAGATGGCGAGGAACGGAATACGTTCCACCACCGGAAGGTTGGGCGACGATCAGCCCAGACGACTCGCGAGGAGGAGCCGTCGCCTCGCGAGCAGGTCCCTGCTCGGTAGTAGGCACCAGCTCGCGGGCAGGAGCCATCTCTCGAGGCTCCATGCGCTCATGAGCCTCCTCAGCTGGGGGACAGCTGGACCCTACCCCATCTGGGGAGTTGTCAGCGATATTGATTACTGGCGGCCCGGGCACGACAGCCAGTGAAGGATTAGTGGGTCCAGCTGGAGCCTCCCCCACTCTGCTCGCGAGAGGAGCAGGCTGATCGCTACCCTTCTCGGTGGATGGGTGAGATGGACCAGCAGATGTCTTCTTCTGCCTCTTAGAGCTCGTGCCCTTCAGCCGGGGCAGCAAACCTCTTTTTTCTCCAACTTGCGTCATCTCGACTTCTCTTACAGGTATTAAGCCCGCTGCTGCAAGGCGAGATGGAGACAAGCAAGTCTCGACGTGCCTATCACCAATAGGCACCTTGTACACCTTTACGATTTTTTCGTTGATCCCCCCTTTCAAGCTCGGTTTTCTCGAGGCTGGGATACCTGCGAGCACAAACATGGGTCAGATGGAGAAAACCTAAAAACCTTTTGTTGGAGAAACGGATCACAATGCGGGACCGCCTACCTTCACAGAAAAAACGATTTACTCTTGGGCCCCTGGAAGAAGCAAATTCCCAATTTCCCGATGCGTAAAACCAACGCTTCCTCCAGCCGGGATAATTCGATGTGGGCTTCCCCAGCACAAAGTTATCCCGGTGCCAATAACATAGATAGTACCAGCCTTCGCTGGAGGGTGCCTTCTTCAAGCGGAACATGCGGAGGAACTCATCAGCTGTAAGCTCCCCGTTCCCGGCCTGAGCCCAAAGGACGAATGAGCTTAGGACCACCCTCCATCCATTCACAATAAGTTGCCCGGGGGCAATTTTATACCACCGAAGCACATCCCGGATGAAAGGATGGAGGGGAAGGCGAACCCCCAGAATGAGTTGATACTCATAGAAGGCCACACATCCTGGGGGAGGGGAGTTTGGCGTCTCTCCGTCTCTGGGTAACCGGAGATCGACTGAGTCAGGGATCGAAAATCTCTCCCGTAACTCCAGCAGCCGGTTCTCCGACAGAATGGAGGGATATCCGGCCGCTGTATACTGACCTGCCGGAACCCTTGCGCTGCTAGAAGCGGAGGATTCCGGGGTAGCATCTCCTAAAGGAACGGTACTCTCCTCAGAAGCCATGGGATATTCAAAAAAAAAAAGAGAGGGAAAGAAGAAATAGAATATTGGAAAAGGAAAGAAAGAGCACCAAAGGGAATCGAGGAAGACACCAAGGAGCTCCGGAGGAAGATGATGGGAAAAGTAAAAGAGGATTCTGAAATTTCTGTGAAAATCAGAAGATATGGTGGACTCCGTATATTTATAGGCAATCATTCCGCCGTATACGGTAGCACGTGGCGATCTTTCGTTCGGCACAGCACTCAAGCAGGCACGCCCATTAAATACTCGGACACGTGGCAAGCGCCTCTTCATTTCCTGACGGCGGAAAGGCTGGCGCTCATTAATTCCAGCCTAATCATGTACGGTGTCTCGGTGAAAGCAAGAGGCAGCTGCGCATGATAGCAAGTAAGTCCTTCCCTTAAGGATTCTTGGCAGCAAGGACTTCGGGGGCATCTGTTATAGGCAAAATGGTGGAGATAAGATTTCACGTGGAAATGACCATTCGACTCTCGAGATCATCTGATCGAGAGTCGAATATTGGACAAGTGCAGGACGCCCATTCGACTCTCGAGATCATCTGATCAAGAGTCGAATATTGGACAAGTGCAGGACGCCCATTCGACTCTCGAGATCATCTGATCGAGAGTCGAATATTGGACAATTGCAGGACGCCCATTCGACTCTCGAGATCATCTGGTCGGGAGTCATGGATGGTCAAATACGGAAAACTAGATTCGCGAGCAGACCTTCTCGCAAGTCGTTGAAAGATATTACACCCAAAATATGTACTTGGACTCGTGACCACATTTTAATCTGCGAGCAGCTTTGCTACGGGCGTCTCCTTCCTTTTCGGAGGTCCTGACTCCCAGCTACGGGCGTCTCCTTCCTTTTCGGAGGTCCTGACTCCCAGCTACGGGCGTCTCCTTCCTTTTCGGAGGTCATGACTCCTAGCTACGGCTTCCGTCCGGATCCAGCCGGATTTCAAGGGATTGCCATCTAGGGGCGTGATTGTTGGAATAAATCATTGGGTTGGATCTGACTAAAAAGATAGGATCTTATCCCACGAAATCAGAGGATTCTCAGTATCGTACGCGACATCAACGGGATTTCAACATCTTACGTAACAGACTGGATTGTTTGTTATCTATATAAGGGGACGGCTCCATTGAAGAGAAGGTACGTACTCATCATTCAATCTTGGTCCCGTTTGGCTTGGCTTCTCTTCTGTGGCCTAACTTAAGCGTCGGAGGGCTAACGGCTGGTCCCCAGCCACCCTTTTTCGCTGTCTTGTTTCAGGTCTGGTGGTGAAAATCCCTCCTGGAGCGAAGGAGAAAAGCCGGAGGATCTCGTTACAAAAACTGACGTTAACAGTCCTAATTGTGACTCGATCCCCACTCAGGAAGACTCATCGAGTTGACTTGACCATTTGGTCAACTCAACATGACTTGCAATGACTTGAACTAAGTTTCACTTCGTTAAGCATAGTTTATTATTAGTAAAGTGTAGGAGGGTTTAAGTCTAGACCTTTGCTACACTTTATAACAAACTTGAGCTGATGTAGGCTGCCCTAATTATGATGCATGTTCATGAACACAATTAATCCAGTGGAATAATAAAAGAATAATAATAAAAACTTCAGCATCTATCATCACAATCTAAGAAAATTAGAAGGATCACATGCAATAATGTGGGCCATCATCAGAACCACGAAGTATAGATTTCAAGTATTGCGTGGATTGGATCTGCGAGGGATAAAACCTCCCGATCTTGCATGGTTAAGATCCAAACGAGCAATGAGGATCACTAGTCCAGGGAATCGAATGATTTCTCGGATTAGATGATCAAAATTTGAGAATTAGGGTTTTGGAACCTAATTTCAGATTTAGGGTTGTAGAGAATGGAGAAAGTTAGGTTAAAAGGGAGAGGGAAGAAGAATAGTACGTTTGAAGAATGTTGGAGGGGAAAGAAGAAGAAAGAAGAAGAAGATTGGAAGAGAAAAGATGAAGTCCAGAGAGAGAGAGAGAGAGAGAGAGAGAGAGAGGAGGCAACCAAAGTTGTTATTTTCATTCAATAATCAAGCTAAATTCGTAATTAGGCTTAAACCCTCTTAAATAAACACTAAGAAAGAAGAAAATACTAAAATACCCCTAAACTTAAGTAAAAAATGAAAAAAAAAGTAATTGGCGCGGTGGTCGAGCGAGACTTCGGGCGCCCGAAGACGACGAAAAACGTCCAGCGACTAAAAATAGAAACGGACGACTTTCGAGCGCTCGGTCGGGCGCCCGAAGACAGTGAAAACTGTCCAGTCGGGTCTTCATCATCCTACACGTGTCTTCCCATTGCGAGGTCTTCTACGTGCCAAATCACATGCGTAGGGCCTTCAATGCTCCACATGTCGTTGCGAATGATCCAAGTCCTTCATAGGGCCAAAGAGATGCATGCATCGCTTGCCTCCTACGCTGATAAACCCTAAAGGGATTGATGTCCGCATCATGAGCATTACGCCATTGATTGGGTTGGTAGTAAATTCTCAATTTTATATGTCTTATACCATTTCAAGCTATTTTAATTTTTAAATGCCTACTCTTCATGGAATTTTAACTTACAATTGGCAAATATGTTTAGTAGAGTTGGGTTGAGTGACTTGACTCGGGTATTGAGTCGTGTTGATTTTTGGGTTTTTGAACCATGCTACATTAAAAGAGAGCAAATCCCCCCCCCCCCCCCCCCAGCACCAAATGTCAGCCCTTAGTAAAGGGAACAGTCACACCCCTCGTGTCAACATGATATGGTAATGAATTTTCAATGAAATCGGATGCTGATTTGTATCATGCTTCTGTGAATTGCCATCATTTGGATGCCTTTTTCCTTTGTTATAGTTAAGAATATTTGTTTTTGAATCATCATGATGATCGGATTTTTGGAGGGATTTGTTGGATATTCTCTCTAGTGACACAGGCAGGTGATTTTCTCATCTGTCCTAATTTTTCTCATTTATCTGCAACTTCTGTAAGATGCTTTTTCTTGCCATGATTTCAAACTGAGAGCATCAAATCTCAAGTTTTTTTCATTTTTTAAAATATATTTGAGTTGTCATGCTTCTTCTAGACTTTGTTTTTTTCATTTTTCATTTTTTGAAGAGATTCTGCTGATTCCTAAATATCGAGATGATCTAGGGTTAAGTTTGGGTGCTTCTATTTTCTTGAGCGGTCTTTTGTTGGATGTGTTTGGGTTGGTTTTTTTTTTTGTTTTTTTTTCCTTCTTTTCGATTCTATTCTAGAATTCTACTCAAACCAAGTAGAAGATGTGTGCTATTTGGTTTGGGATGGAAGGCAATCTGTCAACAGGAGGGTTTTTAATCATGATTTGGAAAAAAAAATGGTACTTTTGAATTTGTGTAATTTGTGAGAGAGTGATATTTTTTTCTTATACTTTTTTTTATATGTTAATTCATGATTCTTTTTGCAAGTGGATATCAATATTAAATGGTAATGGATTTTCAATGGGATCTAGTGCTCTGTCTTGTATATTGTGCTGCTGTTAATTGCTGTCATATTGATGGTTTTTGGATGTTTCTCATGTTTTTGTCTGCTGTGGAGCGACAACAGGGTCACCTTCGACTGCTCTCTATGTTTTCGTTTCTTTCATTTTAATGAACTTTTCATCTTCTCAAAAAATCATATGGATGTTTTTTAATCTCTTTTTTGTAGCTGAAGGTTTTTTTTATTTTATTTTTTATCAGCATGATGATGGATTTTTAGATGGGTTTGTTGGATCTGGAACAGAAATTCATGAATGTTTTCCTTGTTTGCTTTTCTATCCCTGTTTAATACTTTCTCCTATGAACTTCTACGGTTTCTTCCTTTGTTGGGTTTGTAATATTGATGTTATAAAACCAAAAATAACATGAATATTGATGTTATTGTTTTTATGGTAGTGATACCTTTTACGAAATAAGAGACATGAGTATTGGATATATTGCCCCTTTGGGATTAAACGTATTTTTATGTTACATTTTTATCTGCTTTATGTGACTATTATTTGTCGTCCATAGCTAATTATCTTCAAATTATACTTGTAGAGATGGTTGGCAGCAATTCGGTGCCGGTTTCCTCTGATCAGGACCCACAAGCCAACCCCGATGCAATTGTGAATTCAAATATTAATCCACCATCAGACAGTGATGGACCATCGATAGAAAACCTTGCACGAAGGGTGCAAGAGTCACTGTCTCTCGGAAAGAAACAACACAAGTTCTGGGAGACCCAACCTGTCGGGCAGTTCAAAGATCTTGGGGACACGAGCTTGCCTGAAGGCCCGATCGAATCGCCGACCCCCTTATCAGAAGTGAAACAGGAGCCATACAATCTCCCGAGCCCATATGAGTGGGTGACATGTGACATTGACTCAGAAGAGACCTGCACCGAGATCTACAATCTTCTTACCAATAACTATGTTGAGGACGATGAGAATATGTTCCGTTTCAATTATTCCAAGGAGTTTCTCCGGTGGGCTCTCCGTCCACCTGGCTACTTTAGAAGCTGGCACATCGGGGTTCGTGTCAAAGTCTCTAAAAAGCTGGTCGCGTTCATTACGGGCGTGCCTGCAAGGATCCGGGCCCATGATGACGTTGTGAAAATGGCAGAGATTAATTTCCTATGTGTTCACAAGAAGCTGCGGTCAAAAAGGCTTGCACCAGTTATGATTAAAGAGGTCACGAGGAGGGTGCATTTGGAGAATATGTGGCAGGCTGCGTACACAGCTGGGATTGTTCTCCCGACACCAATCACGACTTGCCAATACTGGCATCGGTCGCTGAACCCGAAGAAGCTTATTGATGTTGGGTTTTCTAGGCTTGGGGCGCGCATGACGATGAGCCGTACGATTAAGCTCTACAAGTTGCCAGAATCGACTGCTACTACTGGTTTTCGGAAGATGGAGCTACGGGACGTTCCGGCTGTGACGCGGCTGCTTAGGAACTACTTGAGACAGTTTGTTGTGGCTCCGGATTTTGATGAAGATGATGTGGAGCACTGGCTTCTGCCTACTGAGGATGTCGTGGATAGTTACTTGGTTGAGAGTCCTGAGACTCATGAGATCACTGACTTCTGCAGCTTCTATACCCTTCCATCAACTATTCTTGGGAATCAGAACTACTCAGTCTTGAAGGCGGCCTATTCATATTATAATGTGTCTACCCGGACGCCTTTGCTACAGCTAGTGAATGATATGCTTATTGTTGCGAAACAGAAGGACTACGATGTCTTCAATGCTCTGGACGTAATGCACAATGAGTCGGTTTTGAAGGAACTGAAATTTGGGCCTGGGGATGGGCAGCTTCATTATTATCTCTACAATTATCGGTTAAGACATCCCTTGAAACCATCAGAGCTTGGGCTTGTTCTTTTGTAGTTTCAATGCACACGAACTTGGGGATGGGTGTCGTAGAGGTGACATTTTTGTTAATGATATTGACCTGTTGTGGGTTGCAATCACTGCCTTATTTTGGGTAACACTGGAAGTTTGTTGTCCGTCATTAAGCAACTGATAGTTTATTATCTTTCTTGTATCCCAATGAGGCATTTTTCATTTATTGGATTTAGAACTTGCTTGTGTTTTGAGTTTCTGATTTGGGATGAGCCAGGGGTCCATCTAAATGCATTAATCTTCCCATCTCTTTCTGATGTTTGGTCTTTACATATGGTAGGGATTCATGAAGCTGATCTCATCAAAATCCAAAATTCTTTGGTAAATGTGCACATTTCATCTTTTTCATTTTTGCCATTTGGGTTTTTTGTATGAAGAGAGTTCAAGAAAAAACATATGGCAGGGATTCATGAAGCTTCTGATTTTGCTTTTTTGTATTGACTTTGATTGTGGAGATGATTGTTTAGTTTCATCATGGTTGACGTTCCTCTTACCTTTTATTTTGATTCATTTTCATGGATTCATGATGTTTAAACCGAGATATTCCATAACGGTAACGGTGGCTGTAACTGTCACCATCGTTACCTTTTACGATACGGGGTGTAACGGCCCTTGCGGTCTCTTCTTTTTCTATTTAAAAAACATTCAGAAAAAACCTGTATCGGTTTTGTAATGGACCGTTACGGCCTTTATGGGGGATGTAACTGGTTGTTACGGGGTTGTAACAGGCTTTACCGATCATTTTTTTCATAATGGCCTTTACGGCCATGTAATGTGTAGTGGTTGCCACTATTATCTTGTGTAGTGGTTGCCACTATTATCTCTATGCAACGGCCTTTACGACACACTATGGTCTGAACTTCTGTACCACAAATCAAATAGTTTCCGGTGCTGTATCATGGGTTAGTCTTTTTTAGGTTTTGGATCTCGATTGTTTTTTTGTCTTTCATCATATCCCCATGTTAGTTAATATCCAGGTTTTGGGTGCTAGTTTGGTTAGGTTTTACTATCGTCGGTCATTAATCATTTATGCCATCTCCAAATTTGGATTTCCCTTGAGCTCCTTAATTCAGAACTAGAGAAGAATAAAAGAAACCCGCCTGGGGTTGGGTTTGGGCGAATGGCTAGCGTCGTTGGTTTGCCTCCACAGACACAAACTTCATACATTAACATGTGTTGTGCATCGGCAGATCTCCTGGTTCCTGCTACGTTCACATCTATCTTGACGACAACTGAATCTGCCTGGTTCCTGCTACGTACACATCTATCTTGAGGACATGTGAGTAACAGTGGATTTTCATGACTACTTGATAACCATAATGTGTAAATACCTGTAGTTAATGCTAATATGATGCTCAACATTGCTTATTGTGGGCCACGTTATGAGCGCGGTGTAGCTGACAGTAGATTCTAGGCCTACTATGACCGTAGATTCTAGGCCTATCTTATTTTAGTGGTGACTTTTAAGTCTTTCAAATGCACTATTCTAAGTCCACACCGTATCAATTCAAAACCAAATCATAACACGCCGGATGCATTTGAGTGCATTAGGAGTTCCTAGACCCATCATAGTTGGGCTCAAAGTTTGGACGGTTCAATTTGACTTACCTGTCTTATGCCTTGTGTACCATATCTTTGGGCCAGTGTATCATCCATCACACTTTGCCAGAGTATCAAATTTTTTCTCGCCTGAGTATGGTTGCGACTAGGTTTTCAGTGCAAGTGGGGCCTGCATTTCAGTGACCCACATGATGAGGTCATTTTGCCTGTGTGCATCCAATCCGTTGATCAGGGTCCCTCCACTATATATGCCGGATGTAGAAGAATCAGCCTAACACGATCTTTGGGTGGGCCACGTCACAAAAAAGCAACGGAGAACCACCAAAAAGACCTCCAAATTCCAGTGGTGGGCCACCTCATGGTTGGATTAGCCTTATTTTTTGCATGCCTATTTTCATGTTGCCCGTGCATCTACAGCTTGTTGCCCATTAGTTAGGGGTAAAACAATCACTTGATCAAAGGTTCCGGTGCTAATAGCCAGTGTGGGAGGGAAGGTGCACATGTGCTAATGTGGGATGCTTATATAATTTTAAGCTCTTTATCTAGTTGGGAGAATGCTTAGATCTTCTAGGCAGTTTCCCACCTCAGTGGCCCACATTGTTAACTGATGATGGAAGCAATCTTTGGTGACCGTCCATTTGTTTTGTATGCTGTGGCCCACCTTGCCCATTTTTGGGCCGGGAGATATAAATGGAGTTTCCCACCTGTGGTCAAAGATATGGTTAACCAAGCATCTTCCAAATGGGCACCTGTGCTTGTGTATGGATGGATGCATGGAAGTAGACAAGGCATGTGGAATCGTCACGGTTCATGGGTTTTTGATTGAATGTGGGCCCCAAATTATTGATAGCATGCCCGCAATGATGATAATGTTTTTAAAACATTGGACTAGACCATTGGTCTTTGCATCCCACCATGGATGGGTCATTTTCCTTTTCTATCATTCAAATTTTCTCTATTCGAACAAGCCTTAGGGCTTCTTTCACTCACCAACTATTACAAATTACTTTGCCTCTCTTCCGGTAGTATATGCTTTTGACCGCTAATTTTCATGTTTAATTTACAATGAACAAAATTGTAATGATGACACTTTTACAATACTTTAATGTCAAATAATTACCAAAATACACGAATTCATAAAAATATCATGAAAAAGTGCAATGAATATAAACTTCTTTAAGGTTTTTTATTTTTATTTTTTAAATCTTCGGTAAATTCATGTTTGAAAAGGGATGGAATTTTTCCTTCTTGAAAATAAGTATGAAAATGGATGATTTAAAATAGTGGCCCCACCGTGATGAATGTGACTTATCCATGCCGTGCATCTGTTTTACTAGAATATTTTAGAGCATGAGGCCAAAAATGAAGCATATCCAAAGCTCAAATGGACTACACTATAGAAAACAGTGGTCTATGTAACTTCTACCATCGAAAGTTGTTTCATTCCTTCGGCCCTCATTGATGTTTATTTGTCATCTAACTGTTAGATATATCTCATTTAAGATAGTGATTGATGTGGCCCACATTCAATTGACATGTCATCACACAAGTAGTTATTGTCACATCAGTCCATACTTTAGTTAGTTTTTAAAACTATTGGGTCTTTTAAATTATTGTAACTGTTCCCTATAAGTTTCTAGTTGGTTAAGCAACTGTGGTTAAGGTGTAAGAGATAATTACCCATCCACTATCTCCATATGGTAACTACTTTCTTGATAAGAGAAAGATATAAAGTTATTTTCATGGAGGGTTCCTAGTCTACAAGCAAAAATAGCCTGTGATTTTTCATCTAATTTGTGCATGAAGTGTTTGAATAAACTAGAAGATTTCTCCTTTAAATTAAGGGTATTTAGTTGTTGAATCGTACCACACCATTGAAGTATCATCAACTCTATTTGGATTTCAATCTTTGACAAAATATAAAGTTAATCATCATGGCCGGAGGTAAGATCTTGAACTTCCGCTGATTTTATTATTCTTTAATATTCATCATTGTGGTATCAGAGTCACACTCTAGAACATGATGGTTGTTTTATACTTTATTATTTTTTATTTTTGGAGAATTTATGTGAATTTATAAGGTCTTAAAATGTCTGATACCACAATGACTCCATATGGATGTCATACTAAAATTATAATTTTTTATTATTGGAATTGGTTGATTTCCAAAAAGTTTTTGGTTTAAATTTTATGGTTTTATTTTTTAACGAATGCACCTAATTATTGGTGTAATTTATTCAAGATAATGGTAATGTATCATATCACTTTATTGCTTTTTTTTTTTGTATTTTAATGAAGAGACCATGAGATTTTATACATTTTCCCTTTAATTAAATGTATCTTTCATGTTTTCTTAAAATTGAACCAAATGCATTTGGACATTAATTTTATTATATTTTGGATTGAGCAGAAATAGAATTTAATTCAGGGATATCTTTCTGTGATTTTAATTTTTAGGGATCTATTTTTAAATTCGTAACAGGGACTTGTGTGCAATAAAAATTACAGTAAGCATATAACTGTAATATTACAAGGTCCTATATAGAATTTAACAGGGGCCTATTTGCAGACAGAAAATTATAGAAGTACTTTATCATAACAGAATGGATATTTTGATGAAATTTACACATATTACCATGTGTTTAATATTTTATAATTCTGTATTGGTTTAGGATCTTACATTGACATTTAGTTTAGTCAATTTGTAGACTGTTATCCTTAAATATCATTATAAAGTTTAAAACATTTGATTAGCTTAAAAAGTAGCCACAGCATCTTAAACCATGATAATGTCCAGCCACAAATGACATCATAAATTGTGTGTGATTATTCATAAGGCAATGGCATTAACAATTGCGATTATTTCTTGAAAATTAATCGCTTTACCCCACATGGAGGCTATTATATTTCATGGATTAATCAGAATGAGATAATGAATTTCACATCAATATAAAAATTATTCGAAATGCCCATAGGTATATGATATTTTTTTATTTTGATGTCATAAAATTATTTAGTCTCATTATAAAGTTATTAAATAAATCAATAGCGTGTTACAACACCTGCTCATAGAAGGGTTATAATGACGCAATGATTTTTTCTTACTATCAGATTTGCTAACATGAGTTAGCATTTTAAATTTTTTATTATAAATGTTTCATGATACTTAAGCATGATTATTGTTTAAATTTTGCAGTTATGTTATCTGCTTTATGTCAAATGAATCATCTCATATCCCAATGTTAAGTGGTGACAATTTCTCCGATTGGAAGGAGAAAGTTCTCCTTACATTAGAGTGCATGGACCTTAATTTGGCACTTCTTATGGATGAACCACCCGTTTCCACGGAATTAAGTACGCCAAATGAAAGGGTCACATGTGAGTGTTGGGAGCGATTTAATCGCTTAAGCTTGATGCTCATTAAGACCCATGCAGGAAAAAGTATTCGGGGATCTATCCTTACATGCACTAAGGCAAATGAATTCCTTAATGCTGTTGAAGAACAATATGTGAGTTCCGATAAAGCATTGGCCAGCACCATAATGACTAAAATGTCATCCATGAAGTATAATGGAAGTAGTGGAGTGCGTGAACATATTATGGAAATGAGGGATATAGCAGCCCAGCTCAAATCCCTAGAGATTAAGATTTCTGAGACATTTCTTATCTATTTCATACCCAACTCCATATCTACTGAATATGGGCCATTCAAGATTTCCTATAATACACATAAGGAAAAATGATCAATCAATGAATTATTGATCATGTGTGTTCAAGAGGAATAGAGATTGAAGCAGGAGAAACTAGAGAGCGCTCATCTAGTAATTCATGAAAATGGACATACAGAAAATGGAAAATGTGTTTTTCAAAAGAAAAAGAATAAGAAAAAGCCAACTCAAGTTGACAATAAAGACACTATCATATGTTTCTTCTGCAAAAAAGAAATGACATATGAAGAAGGAATGCCTTAAATATAAGAATTGACTCGAAAAGAAAGGTAATCTCATATCCTTAGTGTGTTATAAATCTAATATGATTGACGTTCTTCATAACACTTGGTGGATTGATTTGGGTTCTACAATCCATGTTGTCAATACCATGCAGGGTTTTCTCAACCGAAGGAAACCAACACAAAGTAAACAAAGCATCTATTCAAGAAATTGGATGCGTTCGCATGTGGAAGCTGTTGGGACCTTTATACTTATCTTGCAATCTGGTTTTATATTAGATCTTGATAGGACATCCTATATTCCATATTTTTCTAGAAATCTTACTTCAGTTTCTAGACTTGTTCCTTATGGTTTCAGTTTTAGTTTTGTTGGTACTACCTTTAGTTTACTAAAAGACTCTGTTATTGTTGGTAATGGAACTCTTAATGATGGGTTATATAAATTTTAATTAAATCCAACCTTTGATTATAACCATCTAACTGTGTATGGTAATATTGGCATAAAGTGTAGTATTATGAATGAAAAATCATCAATGTTATGGCATAAAAGATTAGGATATAATTCAATAGAGAGAATCAAAAGTTTAGTGAATGGAGTCCTCAAGACTCTTGATTTATTTGACTTTGGCATTTGTGTGGATTGCATAAAGAGAAAGCAGACCAACAAAATTAAGAAAGGTGCCAAGAGGAGTTCCTAAATACTAGAAATTATACACGCTGACATTTGTAGACATTTTCCTACTCCATGTTTGAATGGTCAGAATTACTTGATCTCTTTTATAAATGATCATACGCTTTTTATGTATCTCTATCTGCTATATGAAAAAGCTGAGGCACTAGATACTTTTCAAACATATAAAAAAGAGGTAGAGAGACAAACCGAAAAACAAATTAAAATCGTGAGATCAAATAGAGGTGGAGAATATTATGGTAGGTACACGGGCACATGACAGAAACTAGGACCATTTGCAAAGTTTCTTAAAAAATAAGGTATTATTGCTCAATACACAATGTCAGGTGAGCCATATCAAAATGGTGTAGCCGAAAGATGGAACCGTACATTAATAAACATGGTAAAGAGTATGATCAGTAACTCCACTTTCTCATTATCCTTATGGAGTGAGGCCTTAAAAATCGCTGTGTACATCCTAAATAGGGTTCCCACTAAATAAGTTCAAACGATACCCTTTGAACTTTGGAATGGTTGGAAACCAAGTTTAGAACATATACACATATGTGGTTGTCCAGTTGAGGTCAGGGTGTACAATCCATAAGAGAAAAAGTTAGACCTGAAGACAGTCAGTGGATACTTCATTGGTTATGCGGAAAAGTCTAAGGGATTTAAGTTCTTTTGTCGTTCCCATACACCTAATATTGTTGAAGCAAGAAATGTCAGGTTTCTTGATAATGATAATATTAGTGGAAGTGAGCAACCTCGAAATTTAATTTTTGAAGAGATACAAGTTTCAATTGTTCTTCCTACTCTTATAGAAGAGTCAACTATACTTCAAAACAATCTTTAAGATATCACTATGGAAAAATAACTAGTTTTAGAAGTGTCACTCCATGGGGAACAAGTTGTCATAGAGCTTGTTGTTCAACATCCAAATAATGTAGATGTTGAGATGGCATTAAGAAGATCCTTAAGAACAAGAAAACCTGCAATTTCTTCTAACTATGTTGTGTACTTACAAGAGTCTGACTATGATATTGGAATTGAGGATGATCCAGTCACATTTTTACAAGCCATGAGTAGAGATAAATCTACACTTTGGTATGATGCAATGAAAGAGGAAATTGATTCGATTGCTAAGAATCAAGTTTGGGATCTCGTTGAACTGCCCAAAGAAGTCAAGATCATTGACTGTAAATGGGTCTATAAGACTAAAAGAGACTCAACCGGAAATATCGAATGATATAAAGCTAGACTTATAGCCAAATGATTCACTCAGAAGGAATGCATTGACTATCATGAGACCTTCTCTCTAGTCTCTAAAAAGGACTCGTTTTGAATAATCATGACATTAGTAGCTCATTTTGATTTAGAGTTACCTCAAATGGATATGAAAACGACATTCCTTAATGGTAACTTAGAGGAAGAGGTATACATGACTCAACCTAAAAGATTTTATTCAAATATGAAAAATCACTTGGTTTGCAGACTTAAGAAATTCAAATATGGGCTAAAACAGGCTTTCCGTCAATGGTATTTAAAGTTTTACAATGTAATTTCTTTATTTGGTTTTAAGAAGAACATTGTTGATCAATGTATATATCTTAAAGTCAGTGGGAGCAAATTTATATTTTTAGTCCTATATGTAGATGATATTCTGCTTGCCAGTAGTGATATAGGATTGCTACATGAGGCCAAGCAATTTCTTGTATAGAACTTTGATATGAAGGATATGGGTGAAGCCTCTTATGTCATCGGCATAAAGATTCACAGAGATAGATCTCGAGGAGTATTGAGATTATGTCAAAAGGCCTACATTAACAAAGTTCTAGAGATGTTCAAAATGAAATACTGCTCGCCAAGTGTTGCATCTATTATCAAGGGTGATAAATTCAGTTTAGATTAGTGTCCAAGAAATGATATAGAGAGGAAATAGATGAAAAACATTCCTTATGCATCTGCAGTTGGAAGTCTAATGTATGCCCAAATTTGTATAAGATCAAACATAGGATATGCAGTTGGATGTTAGGCAGATATCAAAGTAACCTAGGGATTAAACACTGGAGAGCTGCTAAAAAAGTGATGCGATAACTTCAAGGGACAAAAAAAGACATGCTTACATATAGTTCGTCCAATCATTTGGAAGTGGTTAGATATTCAGATTCAAACTTTGCTTGATGTCTTGACTCTAGGAAGTCGACATCGAGATGTCTTTCTGTTAGTAGAAGGGGCTATTTCTTGGAGGAGTGTAAAGCAATCATTAACCGCCTCTTCTACTATGGAAGCAGAGTTTGTAGCATGCTATGAGGTGACTTCACAAGCATTATGGTTATGGAATTTTATCACAGAACTTAGAGTTTTGGATTCTATCTCTAAGCCATTAATGATTTACTGTGATAATTCTGCAGCAGTTTTCTTCTCTAAAAATAACAAAAGTGGTAGTCGAAACAAGCATATCGACATAAAATATTTCGTTGTTAGAGAAAATGTTTAGAATCATCGAGTAATTATTAAGCATATCAGGATCGAACTAATGATTGCAGACTCCATGACAAAAGGGTTGTCAACCAAGTTGTATAAAGAACATGTGGGGCATATGGGACTGATTAGTTACATTTGCGTTTAATTTATTATGTGCATCTAAGGACTCATTTGGAGTTTATTTGTCTTAATATTGCAATATATGGTTTGTGATGATTTTATTTTAATATATCTTCTCATTATTGGCATATATAAAGGCTTAGAGAATGACAGAATGTCCGTCTGGACAATCAAGTTGGACCCTGAATAGGCATTGGATAGCCTATTCATAAGGAAATTATGCCACATAAAGTACTCAGTTAAAGGGAGTCAATAACATTGTAATACATGGAAGATAATACTCTTTTTAAAAGTATTTATCGTCATGATTCATGTATTGAGATTATTTGATTAGGTATTTGGTTTCTTGAAAAAATTAGAAAGGGAATAATTTTGTTTTCAAAATGTATGGTCATACGTCATGTTTTTTCAAAGACTTCAAAAAACCCAATATGTCTTTTTCAAAATTAGTTGTGTTTATGTAGGCCAAGTGGGAGAATGTTGGATATATCTCATTTGAGATAGCGATTGATGTGGCCCACATTCAATTGCTATGTCATCACACAAGTAGTTATTGCCACATCAGCTCATACTTTAGTTAGTTTTTAAAACTATTGGGTCTTTTAAATTATTGTAACTGTTTCCTCTAAGTTCCTAGTTGGTTAAGCAATTGTGGTTAATGTGTAGGAGATAACTACCCATCCACTATCTCCATATGATAACTACTTTCTTGATGGAAAAAAGATATAAAGTCATTTTCATGGAGGGTCCGTAGTCTATAAGCAAAAATAGCCTGTGATTTTGCATCTAATCTATGCATAAAATGCTTGAATAGACTAGAAGATTTCTCCTTTGAATTAAGGGTATTTAGTTGTTAAATTGTGCCACACCATTGAAGTATCATTAACTCCATTTGGATTTCAATATTTGACAAAATATAAAGCTAATCATCATGGCCGGAGGTAAGATCTTGAACTTTCGCTGATTTTATTATTCTTTAATATCCATCATTAACTTGTTCACAAGGTTACATAGGCATGGATGAAAGGATAGCACAAATATCAACTTGATTCAAAACTTTTTGACCCCTAAGAAGTTTTCAACCTTAGGTGTTCAACTTTCTTAGTTTTTGGTTCATGCCTTAAAGTTAGCTAGCACAAGGGATGAACGACATGAATAAATCACATTCAGTACATGGCCCCCACAATTTTTACCATGCATGGGGTTTAGAGAGGGATACATTCAACTAATCCGAAACCAAACAGGCCCTTTTAGTGTATTTAATGCTTCCACATTTGTCGAATGACTCTTATGTTTGGTTTGGCAGTGGCAATATAATGATATGATGATGATTATCTTTCTTTCAAAAATAAATATATTTCTAATTTCACATCATCTCTTAAAAATATCATCATAGGAAAAAAGTCTTCCAATCTCGTGTTGAAACAGAGTTTACCCATCACTATCACTAAGCCATGTGATGAAAGCGCATATATGATATGAAAATGTGGGTAGAACATCAAAAGGAAAATTGATTGACATTCAACTGAAAAATCTACCATCAGGATCATCCCTAAAACATGATTATTGGACCATTCATAGCACCGGATGGTTCATCAGGCTATCTCTGCGTGTCCCTGAGTCGACGTTTGTAGTCTATCATGGTTTTGTTGCTGGTCTTTTGTCACATAGGACAATCACAAAACTATTCTCGAACTATCCAAATCCATTCCTCAGCATTATCCCCCATTTATGATGAATCCCATCATATTAACAGTTTGGATCATTAAAAGATGACCCATCAAACAACTCTCTTTAGAGTCAGGATCGTCTGCTCGGCCTTAGAGGGCGTGGATTTCCTGCGAAAGCCTTGCGCAGGAAGTTCATGTGCTGGGAACCGAGGTGGGGCCCACAATGATGTTTTTTGATAAATACACCCCGTCCATCCATTTTGGGAGCTCATTTTAGGACATGAGAACAAAAATGAACCGAATCCAAGACTCAAGTGGGCCGAACTAAAGGGGTAAATTACTACCGTTGAAACCTCCCTAGGGTCCACAGTGATGTTTATATGACATCCATACCGTTCATAACGTCACTACTACTGGGATGAACTAGAAACACAAATATCATCCTGATTCGAAACTCCTGTGGCTCTACAAATATTTCAACTGTGGTCGTTCAATCCTTACATTTTTGGCCCACTTGAGTCTTGGATCTGGTTCATTTTTGTTCTCATGTCTTAAAATGAGCTGCCAAAACAGATGGGCGGGGTGGATTTATAAAAAAAAAACATCACTTTGGGCCCCACCTTGGTTCCCAGCATAGGAATTTCATGCACAAGGCTAGGGCTGTACACGAGTCGAGTCGAATCTAGCATCACCTTGCTCGGTGCTCGATTCGAACCCTCTTGCCCCTGCTTAGTACTACTCTAATCGGCTGAGTCGAGCATGGTTATACTCGGTGAGCAAATCGAGCGAGTTCGAGCCTAGTTCAAGTATGAGTTTTCGAGATAGTCCAACGAAGAAGATGATGGCTGCTATCCACTCGTGGGTGGGTGCATTGTGTGACTGACCTGTGTGGGTGCATTGTACAACTAACAGGGTGGGTGTGTTGCATGACTAATTAAAAAAAATCATGAGAGAGAGAACCTCTCCTGTGCGAGTTTCATGGATGCACGAGCAAATGGACATCGCAGGTCAAGGGGTGGTCGGCGTCGAGCGAACATGGCAGCACGGGGTGGCCGAAGGTTGAGCTTAGAGAGAAAGAGGGTCAGGGGTGGTCGGAGTCTTGCAGACAGGGTAGTAGGGGGTGGCCGGCCGTCGAGCTCAGAGAGAGAGAGAGAGAGAGAGAGGGGGGGGGGGGGGGGGGGGGGGGGGGGGGGGGTATTAGATTTAGGAATTTTTTTAGCCTTTCAGGTATTTATACTCCAGGTCAAACGACCTAGTCTAAATGAGTCATTTCGAGCCGAGTTCGAGCCTACGTTCGAGTCGAGCTGAATTGAGCAAGGTCATGCTTGTTACTCGCTCGAACTCATTCAAGCACAAAAAAAAAATGACTCAATTAAACTCAAACCCACTTTTGAAGCGAGCCGAGTCGAGCGAGTTTTTCGAGCTTACTCTGTTCATGTTCAGCTCTGTGCAAGGCTTTCGCAGGAAATCCACGCCCGGCCTTAACAAGGTTTTCCTGCTTGCCAAAAACCTGATTGTGTTAGGCTTGGACGCCTCAACTCTTCACGCATGAAGACCACCGACCAGCCGGCCGGCCGGCCGGTCACGCTGGACACCAAAGCAGCGTTGCTGCTGTGACAAAAATAGGCCATCCGACCGATCGGTAGGGGTGTCCGACCGGTTAGACGACCTGTCGGCAGTGTCCTAGTACAACATGGACTTGCGCGGTTTCTTTGCGCAAGAGGTTTCTAAATCCGGTTTTTCTTCCTTTTTAAGGGGGATCACGAGATTTGATGTTTTCAAGGTTGCAAAGGGGATTGAGGGAGTTTCTAGGTGACAGAAAGAGCTTGAAGAAGAGGGTTTCCTCTTGGGTAAGCTTGGGATTTCTCTTGTGGGCTTGGGTTTTGGGGTCTTGGGTTCCATCTCTTGTAACTTCTGAGTTTATAGTGGATTTGTGTCGCTTTGTGCCGTAATTTTTTACCCGTGAGGGGTTTTTCCACGTAAAAATCCGATTGTCTATGTGTGGGTGATTGCATGCATTGTGATTGCATTGTGTGGCTTGTTTGATTGAATTGTCTGCTTGTATTCGGCTTTGCTTCTGCTGCCGGCCCTCCTATCCCAACAACTGGTATCAGAGCGATCGTTGGGGTGTAACAGAAATTCGAATCTGAGACAAGAGCATGGCATCAGGCATGAGGTTCGACATAGAGAAGTATTCGGGAAAAAACAATCTTGAACTTTGGAATGTGAAGATGAAAGGCCTTCTAGTTCAGCAAGGATTGCAAGATGCGCTCCTTGAAGAGTGACCAGAAGCTATGAAAGAAGGAGAGTGGAAGAAGATCGATGAAAATGCCAATGTCTCAATCTAGTTGTGTCTGACAGATGAGGTCCTGTATAACGTCATGAAAGAGAAGACTGCGGCTGCAACATGGGCGAAGTTGGAGAATATCTATGCGAAGAAATCTCTTGAAAATCGCATATACTTGAAGCTTCAGTTGTACAATTTGAGGATGACGGAGGGGGCCGATGTCGAGAGCCACATCAGCAATTTCAATAGGCTTATTTGCAAGTTGACGGATGTAGATGAGCCGATGAAGGACCAGGATCAAGCGTTCATCCTGTTGAATTATCTTCCAGAATCATATGAGTCGCTCAATGACTCTTTGTGCGCAGGTAGGGAGACTATTGGCGTAGAAACCGTTATCTCAGCCCTTCAGGCGAAGGCGATGAGAAGGAAAAGCGGCGGCATGGGTCCCTCTACTGATGAAGCACTGGTTATGAGTGGGAGGAATTCTGAGCGGGGTGGAGGATCTCCTTCATCGAGATCTAAATCAAAAGACAAGTGGAGGCATAAGGTGAGATGCTGGAATTGTGGGGAAGAAGGACATGTGAAAATGGATTGTTCGAATCCTGAAAAAAGGCAGGAGAAATCTGAAAATTCTTCTAGGGAAGGAATCAATACCGTAGAGGACTGTAGTGACGGTTGTGATGTATTGACCGTATTTGGCATAAAGCCTCTTGGTGGAGAGTGGCTCTTGGATTCAGGGGCATCATGTCATGTATGTCCTGACTGAAGTTCATTCATGTCATACGAGGAGTATGATGGTGGATCGGTGTTTGTGGGCGATGGCTACTCTCGTAATGTGGTAGGGATCGGTTTGGTGCGCATTAGGATGTTCGATGGAGTCGAACGGATCCTTGAAAGTGTGAAGCATGTCCCTAAGATGAAGAAGAATGTGATATCTCTTGGTGCACTTGAGGCGAAAGGGTACAGGTTCATCGGCTGCGATGGGTATTGTAAAGTGGTGAATGGAGCACACGTGATGATCAAGGCACGAAGGTGCGATAATCTTTACAAGGTGATCGAGAACACTATTCATGGTGGAGTTGCGGGATTGGCAGCGGGATCCACGGTTGCTCAAGTGTGGTGAGAGAAAAAGGGCCACATGGGAAGAGCAACAAGACGTGTGAAGATGCAAGGATAGAGTCGATGGGGTATGAGAAGCGACGAGACTATAGTGATGACAAAGTAGAGGTGAAGATGGTGCGTGGCGAGAAGTTGCATGAAGAATTGAGTCGTGGTGAGTTTGTTAGGCTTGGATGCCTCAACTCTTCAGGCATAAAGACCACTGACCGGCAGGCCGGCCGGTCGGTCACGCTGGACACCAAAGCAGCGTTGCTGCAGTGACAAAAATAGGCCATCCGACCGGTCGGACTACCGGTCGGCAGTGTCCTAGTGCAATACGGACTTGCGCGGTTTCTTTGCGCAAGAGGTTTCTAAATCCGATTTTTCTTCCTTTTTAAGGGGGATCACGAGATTAGATGTTTCCAAGGTTGCAAAGTGGATTGAGGGAGCTTCTAGGTGAGAGACAGAGCTTGAAGAAGAGGGTTTCCTCTTGGGTAAGCTTGGGATTTCTCTTGTGGGCTTGGGTTTTGGGGTCTTGGGTTCCATCTCTTGTAACTTCTGAGTTTATAGTGGATTTGTGTCGCTTTGTGCCGTGGTTTTTTACCCGTGAGGGGTTTTTTCATGTAAAAATCCGATTGTTTATGTGTAGGTGATTGCATGCATTGTGATTGCATTGTATGGCTTGTTTGATTGAATTGTCTGCTTATGTTCGGCTTTGCTTCCGCTGCCGGCCCTCCTATCCCAACAGATTGGTCCAGTTTAGCACTGACTATGTCAGCACTGCTTCATTTAATGCACTTAGTGCTTATGTGGGTTGAGCTAGACCCATCGGTCATCGGCAAAATTTCTGTTAAGGCCCAACAGACAATCCAGATTCGCTCTCTATTTTTTTTTTCTTTAAAAAATTCACCGGAATGCCCCGAGCCTAATCTGTACTCAAGGCATTTAACGGGCACGGATAGGGTACTACACTACACCGACCTATCTAGAGATGGACGACCTTGTCAGTGGCTCTATGGGGCCCACTATAATATATATGCTTTATCCACACTGTCCATTTATTTTGAGAGATTATTTTAGGGCATGAACCCAAAAAAGAGGTAGATTGAAGGCTCAAGTGGAGCACACCACACGGAGTAATGGGGATTGAACTCCTACCATTGAAAACCTCCTGGCCCCTTCCTGATGTTTATTTGCCATCCAACCTGTGCATAAGGTAACATAGGCCTGGATGAAGGGAAAACATAAATATTACATTGATCCAAAACTTTTATAGCCTTAATAAAATTTCAACAATAGGCTTTCAATCTCCACTACTTCGTGTGGGGTGGCCTATTTGAGCATTAGATGTACTTAATTTTTTTGCTCATTCCTTGAAATGATATGGAAAATGCATGGATGGCTTGGATAAAACATATACATCAAGGTAGGCCCACATAGCCCCTAATAGAATCGTTCCACTTTATCCACATTTGGGTGTGGTAATACCCATCAAGCCCACGTGGGTTGGGTACTACCATGCCAGAACATAGCTAGAGATGGATGGTTCTACAAGGAGATTTGTTGGCCCATGGTGATGTATATGTTTTATGCAACACTCCATTCATTTTGACATATCATTTTAAGGTGCGAGCCCAAGAAGGTAGCAGATTGAAGGCTCAAGTAGGCCAAACCACAAAAAGTAGTGGGATTGAATTCCACCATTGAAAACTTTCTAGAGTCGGGATTAAGGTCTTAAGTTGAAAACCTTTTAAGGTCCACCATGATATTTATTTGCCATCCAACCTAATCATAAGGTCACATAGACATGACATGTATGATGGAAAATATCAGCTTGATCCAAAACTACTTTGCCCCCAAAAGTTCTCAACGGTGGGTTTTCAATTCCCACAGCTTTATGTGGTGTGGGACACTTGAGCCTTTAATCTGCCTCCATTTTGGGCTCAAGCCCTAAAATGATCTGTCCAATGGATGGACGGCGTGGATAAATATTTACATCACGGTGGGCCCCACAAAGCCCCTACAGGACAGTCTGTCTTAGCTAGTCCTGGTGGGGGGTCCCATCCCTGCTCTCTTTCTATCGAAACGCTAGCACTACTCTCTTCTTCTCAGCATAAAGGAAGGAGAAAGCCATCATACAGACGGAGGGAGACGAAGGCCCGACCGAGCTAGCGACCGAGCATCACAACCATCCAATGTGAGACCCTCTCCCCCTTCTCTTTTCTAGGGTTTTTCTTTTACAAAATACATTTCCCAGAATTCCTTTTCTCTCTCTCTCTCTCTCTCTCTCTCTCTCTCTACCTTG
Organism: Liriodendron chinense; assembly: GCA_003013855.2. NCBI lineage: Eukaryota > Viridiplantae > Streptophyta > Magnoliopsida > Magnoliales > Magnoliaceae > Liriodendron > Liriodendron chinense. The sequence goes on from ML058572.1 coordinate 666,916, forward strand.
GCGGGAAGTTTTCAAATTCGTTTTTCACGTTTATCTTCCTAATGTAAAAAAAAGAAAAGAAAAATGTGTGGTGATAAATAGCGAAATTCTCATCAATCAATGGCTACCGTCGGATCTTTACTCAAAAGATCGAGGGCCCGCTTCTGCTGCAATCTGCTACTCCAGCAGCGCCCGCATGTTTTCCTTCAATCCCAGCCATTGACATCGTCGCGGGACGATGCCGATCATCTATTCTCACCAACGGCGCAGATGAACCCCACCTTCTTGTCAGAATCTCAATCTCGTGAAGCCCTCGTCCGGCAAGCGATGGGCGCCATGCTCCAGGACAGGCCCTTTGACAGCGCGTCTGGCCGCTGCCACTGCGTATGGACTGTGGACGCCGTCCGTGAGGTCTTGAGGGCCGTCCCGATGCTCTTCTTCCAGAGTGCACGGTCTGTTGGCCGGCAGAAGGGATTCCGGAGGCGTTCCCCTCTCAAGCAGCGGGACCTACGGCGAGAAGCCGAGGACTCACGCAATGGGCTACGCCTCGGCGGGCCTGCCGCTTACAGAGACCCCATCAGAGTCGAGCGGGGGGTGGATAGAGCTATGGAGTTCTTCTCTTGGGTCGAAAGTGAGTGTGGGTTTGTTCATGTGGAAGCCACTTGTCGGGAGATGGCGTATGTCTTGGCAAAGGGGAATAGCTTAAAGAAGCTCTGGCAATTCCTCCGGGAGATGGCTGGAAGGAGTGGGAATCTTGTGACTACGGCGACCTTGACCTGCGTCATAAAGTTTCTTGGAGAGGAGGGCCTGGTGAAGGAGGCATTGGAGTCATTCTACCGAATGAAGCAGTTCCACTGTAAGCCTGATGTGGTTGCTTACAACGCGATCATTTGTGCCCTTTGTAGGGTTGGCTATTTCAAGAAGGCGAGGTTCTTTTTGGATCAGATGGAAATGCCGGGCTCCAGATGCCCGCCCGACACATTTACGTACACAATCTTAATTGGGTTTTACTGTAAGCATAGCCTGCAGACAGGGTGCCGCAAGGCCACTAGGAGGAGGTTGTGGGAAGCCAACCATTTGTTCCGAGACATGCTTTTCAAGGGTTTCATCCCAGACGTTGTGACCTACAATTGCCTGATCGATGGCCTCTGCAAGACCTATCGGATTGGCAGGGCGCTTGAGCTCTTCGACGATATGCTTCAGAAGGGTCTCACCCCCAATAGGGTCACTTACAATTCCTTCATTAGGTACTACAGCGCTGTTAATGAGGTAGATAAGGCCATTACGATGATGCGTACCATGAGATCGCGGAACCACGGGATCCCTACTTCGAGTTCTTATACCCCGGTCATCCATGCGCTTTGTGAAGCGAAAAGGCCATTGGAAGCACAGAATTTTCTGGTTGAGATGGTCGATGGAGGATCCGTTCCTCGCGATTACACGTATAAATTGGTTCGCAATGCTCTAAGTTTAGCTGCCGAAGCTAGTTTGCCTGAAGCGCTCTGTCGAAGAATTGAAGATGGGATAAGTAATAGATATCGGCAGGTGATGCAGGTGAAGCCTATGATGGCAAACGAAGGTGGAATATTACATGGGGAAACCTAAGGGTGGAACATATGTTGATTTCTTCTGTGAGGGTTGTGTGGATATATTCAGACTGACATTCATTGCAGTTGACTCATAAACAATGGGAACTGAATTGGATCATAATATGTTACCCAAGAGGGGGGATTGAGCAGCTTGCTTTTCAGTATCCGGACTTCGCTGAATAATTTTTATTTCTCCCGTCTTTCTTGCTTTGTAAGGTTTTTAGCCCTGATGCAATGAAAAAACTTTCCCATCATACCATTTGAGATTTGCTTATGAAATTGTGTTGTGAAATGAAGTTTTCTTTACATCATATGCAATTGAAAATTTGTGATTATTTGCCAGCTACAATGGATTGGGCGTTCACACATAGAGTCTGGGAGAAGTGGGCTTCTAATAATGTTGGTTCTTCTGGTGAGGATGTTCAAAGCTTGTTAAGTGATTCCTTTTTTTTATTTTTATATATATATATATATCAAACGGACAATGAGCAAGAAGGCATCTTTCCTTGTAGGTGAACCATTGAAGGCAGCTTTGCTACTTAACTATGACCCAAATACTCCCTCTCGCTTGGTATCTGTCATGTAAGAAATTGACAATTCAACATGTAGGCATGTACGTTCTATCATATATGTGCACATGCAGACACAACCAAACACATGGGGGAGCCACTATTTACACCCAACTTGATTGATAGAGACACTGACCCTTTCTAGTCTTGGTGGTGCAATAGTTCAAAGTGATTCCGTTCTCTTACCAAAAATAGAAAAGAAGGGTGTATTTATCAATCGAGTTGACTCTTGTTGTTAATTCCCTATATGTACGCATATATCGAAATAGAATAGTGATCATATACTTCTAGCTTAACCATAGGCGATAGGCCTACAGTACAACCAGTTGTATTGGGCATGTCGACACTCCAGTCTACTGACCAGACCATCCAAATGAATGACCACAAGAGTGGGCATTCATTGCAGCCCACTCTTGTGGGCATAGTTCAAAGACCAAACCAATTGGATGATCCTAACAATCCAATGAATGGTGTGAACAATGAACAGTCAACGTAATTGAAAGAAAAGTAAGTGCGATCATTAACTTGAACCATCCAAGTTGTTGTGCTTCACCTTGGATTGTGTAGATTCTAAAGAGTCACTGTTGTTAGATGATGCTAACATCTGATCCATGGATTGGAAAATGGACGATTATAACATAAGTGGATAATGTTTAGATGGTTTGGATCAATTGATTGGTGCATTTTTAGACTGTGGCCTGTAAATAGTGGTCTGGGATGAATGCATGGTGCAGCTTGTTACTTGTTGGTTGGATTGTCCATGTTCCCAATGCAACTTTTTGGCCAAAGACTATTGGAAAATTAGTTGTATATGATTGTTCCTCGCACAAACATGTGCATATCAATACCTACATATATCATTGTTATAGAGGATAAATCACATCTGGTTGTTTACTTCTTTGTTTTCTTGGGCAATATGTTGAAGGGTACATGGGTCTTCTCACATTTTATATATTTATTTCCAGCAGAGGGTTTTGTATGCATATGGTCTTAAAACCATAGTTCACAACCCAGGCTTTTGAACCACCCTGGAGGCCTGGACTCACCTGAGTCAACTTGATCCCATCACTTGCTTTGCTACCAGGTCTGGGAAACTGGAGCCATAATGGTTCAGGGCGAGACTCGTCCTGGCGATCTTGATTCCCGGTTTGGTCAAAGTGGAATAAGAAAAAAAAATAAAATAAAATTCCATGAGCCCCGCCATAGATGGGGAATGCCCAGAAATCTCCTAGGTGATCGTCATGCTGCTGCTGCTGGTTATTTTATGAAGTTTGCTAAGTCCATGCGCTTGGATGGTGGAGCCTTCCCCATCCACAATCACACATGCCAATATGCTCATGTGCGTGCACTCCAAGCTTCCAGTACGCAGACCATGCAGTTTAGATCTTCCAGCTGTCTGTTTGTTTTGTCTCTTGTAGCCTAGATGGAAAGTTCAGATTGCAGACGTGTTATATATGCACATGTGATTGAGTGTGGATGGACGGGGCTTCAGATGTGTGCAGGCTTAGTAAGCGTCATATTTTATAGTAGAAATTATTCTCAGGACCCACCTGGTTGATCCACCGAGTCCCTGGTCAACTTAACCTAGTGACTGTCTGAATCCTGGTTTGTGAACTATGCTTAAAACATTCACCCCTATTTAGAATAGTTCTTCAATTTTCCACTCAATTTTCCACATAGGCCATGATTTTTGTTATGAACTTTGTTGAAAACATTGTGTCCTGGCTGGTTGGTAATTGTTATCTGGACTCTAGTCTCTGGGATTTTTATGACCAAAATGTTTATTTGATGCCTCCACAGAAACTGAAACTTGGTCTGTGCTGTTGGCAGAGCAGAGCAGCAGGGAATGAAGGCAAAGCCACTGGAGTTGAGTCCTTTTCTTGACTTCATCAAACGGAACAATCTCCAGAAGGAATGCTTCTTCATTGGGTCAAATGAATGTGAGTCCTACCACTTTGTTTGCGATACTCATGCCGGGTGTAGTGAGAAAGAACAACTTCCCTCAGGTTGTGGGATTTGAAGATATACCATGAAATGTTTTAAGTGTTGACACCATGGGCTGTTTGGATTCGAGCAAAGTTGTGTCATTGACCAGCAGTCTATTGACAAGCTGTTGGGACCACTTGATCATGAACATGTTCTTGCTGACTAGTTACTTTGTTCCTTTTTTGTTAAACACCTTGGAACAAGGAGTAAGGACGGATTTTGGCACATTTACGGAGCTTAATATAGATGGTGGCACATTGATACATCTGCCACATTTTTGGGTGCCTGAAGATTGATAGTGGCATGCGCACATGTGGGGTACTTGAACTTGAACAATCGTACACGTTGCACATTTGGAAAATGTGATGCATGTGCACAAATGGGATTATTCCTAATTTGCATTGAATTAAGGACTAGTAATTCCATCCCTTTATTTGAGACAATGAATCTATGCTTTAATGGTTATTTGTCTTAAACTACTTGTCCAAAAGTGCCCAGGTTCTCGAGCATAAGGGGGTTGGCAACATGATCAAAAGGCTCAGCGACTTAGATCGACTTATTCGGTGCTAAGTCGAGTCATAACTCGCACAAGTCAGGGCTAAACCGGCCTGACTCATCTGTGTCGGAGGTGACTCGCGTGGGTGACTCGTGGCGATGAATTGGATTGGTTCTCACTGAGTTTGAGTTGCACCCAACTAGGACGAGTCTTAGAACCATAGTTGACATACTATGTCCACACTTGCTAGTTAATGACGCAACTTTGGTCGAATCCAAATAGCCCCTATGGTAGCATCAAAAGGATTACAAACGATACTCACATGAAATGGAGGGGCTTCATGCAAACATCCCAATCTGGCACTAGCGCACATGTCTGACATTGTGAGTAATAAAACCCAACAACGGATTTGGACTCGACTTAGATAGAGGTTGATTAGTGTGTAAAGATGAGGGCAGCACGATTTGGGTTGTTGCTGGGTCCCTCTCATTATTTATTAATAATGTATAAGAAATTATTTCAGGTCCTCTAAAAAAAAGTATGAGAAATTACATTACATGCCACTGGGCTTAGATCAGCCCAAATACACACTAACCCAAGTATGCTCTAGCCCAACAATACATAGTTTAATACTCCCCCTCTAGCTGGAGCATATATATCAACCATGCTTGTTTGCCAATAAGAGATGAGAATTGTGTATGAGGTAAGGATTTGGTGAAGATGTCAGCTAGTTGGGCTTAAAGTGCATATACTCGGTGATGCTCCTTGAAAGTGACTTTCTACCTTGTGAAGTGGCAGTTAACTTCTATGCGTTTTGTTCTCTGGTGGAATACTAGATTGCTAGTGATTTGGGTACTAGCTTGATTAACAGAGTATAGCTTCATAGAGCCTCTGTCAAACAACCAAAGTTCCTGAAGCAGTGATCAGACCCATAGTAGTTTGTGGACAGCATGGCCCATGGCCTTGTACTCAGCCTCAACACTAGATCAGCCAACAACACTTTGCTTCTTGCTCGTCAATATAACTAAGTTTCCTTCGACAAAGGTGCAATAACCCCAATGGATCTCCTGTTCATAATGGAGCAAACCCAATCTGCATTAGTAGAGGACTCGACCTGAAAATGCTTGTGTGATTGGTATATCGATCCTTGTCCTGGAGCTCTCTTTTTGTAGCAAAGGATGCGAAGAACTACGTCTCAATGCTGTACCCTTGGCCAACGCATAAATCAGCTCATTAAGTCAATTGCAAATGAAATGTCCAGCCAAGTAATGGTAATAGATGAGCTTTCGTACAAACTTCCTGTACTTTTGAATCCTCAAACAATTCTCCCCCATTATCGAACAATTTACAGTTTCGGTACGATTGGTTTTTTACTTGGGTTGTACCCAAACAACCCAGTCTTCTCCAATAGGTCCAGCACATATTCTTTTGGGACAAGTGGATCCTTGAAACTGATTGAGCTACCTCAATCTTTAGTAAGTATCAAAGAGGTCTAAGGTCCTTGGTCTGAAATTGTCAATGGATGTAAGCTTTAACTTCTTATGTATCCACTGGATCACTTCTTGTGATAATTATGTCATCTACATAGACCACCAACGCAATTAGCCCCATTGTAACCAATGTTCGAGTTGTCGGTATCACTACAAGTTTTGCTGGCCGGAGATAAACATATTATATTGTGATCGTCGAGAATATCGCCGATAACCAGAAATGCAGGGAAAAAGGGGGAAACATGTGGAAAACGGTGAATTTTTTCAGTGAAACTTCAGGACATGTATTTACATATTTAGGAATAAAAGAAATTACAAAAAGAATGGATTACATAATAAGTTTTCATTTAATGGAGCCCATTTCAATGTGTGTGCTATATATCCATGCCGTTCATATATTTTCCCAGATTATTTAAGTGCACGATCCCAAAAATGAAGCTGATTCCAATCTTAGGTGGACCATACCATAGGAAACAGTGGTGATTGACCATTAAAAACTTATGGTGGGCCACATAAGTTTTGGATCAAACTGACATTTATTCCTTTTTACCTTCCCCCAGGTCTGTGAAGCATATCGATGGTTTGGATGGTCAATAAAACAACACAGTGGACCCTAACAAGTTTTCTAGGGATAGGGATGTTGGTGGAACCCTAACCATGGCCCACCTCGATGTATGTGTTGTATATCTAGGCAGTCCATCCTTTTTTGCCAACTCATTTGAGTGCATGGGCCCAATAATGAAGCAGATCCAAATATCAAGCGCACCACGCCATGAGAAAAAAACATAATATCAGCTTGATCCAAACTTTTGTGGCCCCCAAGAAATGTTCAGCACTAGTCCGTTAGCCCCCACTTTTCCTGTGGTGTGGTCCACTTGAGCATTTGATCTATCTCATTTTTGGGCTAATCACCTAAAATAATTTTTCAAAATAGATGGATGGTGTGGATAAAAAACATACATCACGATGGGCCCCACGGCTAGGTCTTGCTGGGGCAATACCCAATCCGCGTCCCTTTGGCAAATCATGGGGGGACGCGGATTGCCTACTAACACTGCCAGTAAAAAGGTGGCTATTGGATAGTGCTCCGTGGACCCACCATGATATATGCGTTTTATCTACGCCATTCATCTATTTTTATAAATCATTTTATGCCTTGGGCCAAAAAAAAGATAGATCCACATACCAAGTGGACCACACCACAAGAAACGTTGTGATTGAACGCCCACCATTAAAAACTTCCTAAGGCTCCCTATAATGTTTATTTTCCATCCATCTTGTTGATTAGGTCATGAGGTCCTGGATGAAAGGAAAAAACAAATATCAGCTTCATCCAAAACTTTTGTGTCCCCAAAGAAGTTTTTAATGGCGAGCATTTGACACAACTGAATCCTGTGGTGTGCTCCACATGAGATTTGGATTTGCCTAATTTTTTGGCTCATTGCCTAAAATGATATGAAAATGTAAATGACCGGCTTAGATAAAGCAAAAACATCATGGTGGGTAACACAGAGCACTGCCCAATATCTACTGGTTAATACCGTCTGTAGGCAATCAACGTCCTTTAGTGTCCGACTCTTACCACACCCGTACATAAGGTATGGGCCCACTGTCATCCTTTTGATAAATCCACCCCATTCATCTGTTTAACCATATCATTTTACTACACGGTCCCAAAAATGTAGATCCAAATCTCAAGCGGACTACACCAAACGAAACAATAGTGATTGAATCCCACCATTAAAAACTTCTTAGGGGCCACGAAAGTTTTTCGATCAAGCTGATAATTGTGTTTTCGCTTCATCTAGGTCTAAGTGACCTAATCAAGAGGTTGGATGGGAAAAAAAAAATTACAGTAGGCCCCATAGAACACCGAGCTTTCGAAACAAGTCGCATGCGCGCGACTTCGTCGGGAAGCGTCGGAATGCGTGAAGTGGATTGCGTACTGAGAAAACTTTATGGGCCCACTATGACTGTATTTTATCCACTTCGTCCATCCATTTTACTAGATAATTTTAGGGTTTCCTTCTAAAAATGAAGCATATCCAAAGTTCAAGTGGACCACATGGTCCACACCACAGGAAACAGTATAAATTGAACGTACACCGTTGATGGTTTATTAGGGGCCACAGAAGCTTTGGATCAAGCTGATTTTTTTTTTGTTTTTTTTTTTTTTGATTTTTAGCTCATCCATGTATTTGTGAGCGTATGAACAGGTTTGATGACAAATAAACTTCATTGTGGGCCCTAAGAAGGTTTCAACGGTGGAAATCATTATTCTCACTGTTTATTTCCTGTGGTATGGTCCACTTGAGTTTTGGATATGCTTTAATTTTGGGATTAACCCCTAAAATGAGTTGGAAAAACATATGGATGGCATGGATAAATCACATACATTCAAGGTGGGCCCAAGAGAGTTTACTCAGTGCGATGAAGCGTAAGAGTTACTCGGTATGCAACCGCCAAAGGCTTGCAAGTTAAAAAAAAAAAAAGAAAAAGAAATTCTAGAGAGGGTTTCTCGCAAAAGAAAGGGGGATTTTTGGCCAAGGGTTTTAAAGCCCTAAATCAGACCCAAGTCAAGAGGAAATCTTGCAAAATTTCATATTTTCGCTGAAATCATGATATTGATCATCCAATCGAAAAAATGGGGAAAATTTTGAGGTTTTTCTTACCTAACGACGCTGTCGATCGAGGCCAAGGGGAGTTTGTTTTTTCGACTTCCGATCAGGAACGAAAATCGCAAAATCGAAGCTTTTTTTTAAAATTTTTTAATTTATATATTCTTCCAGCCACACCAGTCAATATTTTTGGTGAGAACTCATTTTTATCGACGATATCGTCAATATTTCGTTGATATTCTGTAGAGAAACGAAAAGTTGGTGGCAACACCATAATATCGACAAATCGTCGACAACACAAACACTGCTTGTAACCATGCATCACGAACAAGGAATGATTAACATGGCAAGCCAAAGTCAACCAATGCTCTGCTAAACTTTTCAAACCATGCCCTAGGAGATTGTTTCAGATTGTAAATCACCTTCCGAAGCTTACACACATTTCCAGTCTCTTGCTAAGCAACAAACTCGGGAGGTTACTCCATGTAAACTTCCTCAGTTAAATCTTCATTCCAAAACGCATTCTTCATGTCCAATTGATCTAGCAACCAAGACTACTTAGCTGCTGTAGAAATCAAAACTCGAGCAGAATTTAGTTTAACAACTCGAGAAAAGTCTCCTCATAGTCTAACCCCTAAGTCTGAGTATATCCTTTTGCGACAAGCCTAGCCTTCATGCATTCAACTGATCCATCAGGTTAGTGTTTGATAGTATGAACCCACCGACAGCTGACTGTCCACTTCTAATGCGGCAATGAGGCCAATTCCCACATCCCAGGATGATGCCTAGTAATCATCTCCTCTTCCATGGCTTTCTACCACCTAGTGTGAGCCAATTCATCATGGTGAGATGCGTGTCCTGTCACATTTGACGGGGATAAGGTGTATGTGTGTAAAGAGGAGCTTAGTTGGTTGTAAGATACAAAATTTGAAATAGGTGCAAGGTACAAGAGCGAGTACAGCGATGGGTAGGTCTAGGCCTGAATCGCAGGACCCTCAGGCAAGGGTGACTGTGACGAGCTAGAATTGGAGGCCATTGAAGTGTTTTTCAATGGAGCTGGTGTTGTTGATCCACGTATTGCTGGAAGGAGCATTAATGACCATTGAAGGCTGAGGAACTGGGTGAAGAGGCATAAGAGTTGGCAATGCCTCCCCTCACAAGGAGAAGAAATATGATGTGTCCTAAAAAAATGTCACATCAACGATAACAGAGGCATGTTTACTAACGGGATCAAAGCTCTAATACCTATTTTGGGTGTGGGATATGCAAGGAAAATGCATTCAACAATCCGTGTGTCGACTTTATCCAACCTTGGCCCTAATTTTTGTACGAAGGTGGTGATGCAGGACGACCTATTCTAATCATGTATGCATGTGAAACATATGAATGTAGCGGAATCATGTAAATAAATCAATTTAAAGCAAACATCATCATAACCAAGAAATCCATAAGAGAACATGTAATAGAAGGGGCCATCATCACATACACGTTGTACCGGGTTCAGATTCATGCATAGATTGGATTCGGCGAGGAATAGAACCCTCGATCTTGCATGGTTATGTCCAATCACTCAAAAGAATTCTATAGTCCAGGAAATCGGATGATTTCTGAGTTATGAAATCACAAAATTTGAAGAAACGGGTGTAGGCTTGAAATCTCAAGTTGTAGGTTGATGGAGAAAGTGAAAAAAAGAAGTAGAAAAAGAAAGAAGATTTACCTTGTAGAAGAAGAACAATAAGAGAAAAGAGGAAGAAAAGATGAGATGAGGGAGGGAGAGAGATCCACAAGAGGAGAGGAGAAGAGCAACCAAAAGGGGGTTTTCTTTTCTTTCATCAACATAACATAATAATGAGAAAGGTTTAGGACAACACTCTTATAAAATTCTGAATTAAGCATAATTACCAAAGTACTCCTACTAAAAAAAAAAAAAGACGTTCGCGCAAAAAAAAAAAAAAAAAAAAAAAACGTGCGCGCACCGACTCAAAACTCAAATAAGTAAAAGTGCATAAAATAAACTCAAATCGCTCCGATGATGGCACGATGAAGGTGGGCCGCGACGAAGCAATAGTTAATCACATCATCCTCGTGATCCAACGGTCCAATCATCTCCTCCAAGCAACTTACACATGTCATGAAACATGTGCAAGGTCTTCACCATGATTTAGGAACTTGGACCCGATCCAGGCCCATCATCAAACCATATAGACACGGGCAGGGCTTGTCTCCTATGCTGGTACACTCTAAAGGGCCTGATATCCTTATCAACTCCCCTCGGCTGAGAAGAGTTCGACTCCGGCGAGATAAAAGTTTTGTGCCGCTCTAGTAGATTAAGATCAATCCGTTGCAAGTCTTCCTCCGTAAGCCATGTACAATCTGATGGTGGCCTATTCTTCCATTTTACCAAGTACCTCTGGAAGTCTCCATCTCTCGTAGATACAAATTCCTCATCCACTATCCCCTCAACTTCTTCTCGTAGATACAAATTCCTCATCCACTATCCCCTCTATATGAGGGTTGGGACAAAGGACTAAATCCTTCACATTGAAAGTTGGATTGATTTCCGTGCTTGATGGAAGGTCTATCATATACGCATTGGACGCAATTTTCCGCAAGATTTTGAATGGTCCAGCGTTGTGTGTGTGTAATTTTCTCACGGCACCCTAGGGAAACCATTCAGGCCTCATCCGAACCATCTCATAATCTCCCTCATGAAATTCTTAGATTCTACGATGCAAGTCAGCTGGATGTTTATAATTTTCATTGCTTACATTAATCCGCTTCCTAATATCTGAATGTAACTCATGAATATGACAGGAAAATGCATCCGCTGACTCGAGATGGTTTATGAGAGACGGACGTGAATGAAACTATAGGATGCTTCGGTGGAGCAATGGACTCAAAATAAACAACTTTATTATGTAGAACTTCGGAGACTATAACAAAAGAACACTTGTTGCGGGTGGCACATAATTTCTCAATTTTAATTTTCCACAAACTCGCTCTAACTGATAGAGGTATTGCTCCTTGTAAGTGTTATAAACAGGATAATGTTCAAGTATTCCAATACTTGAGGACACTCGACCGAGACTTTGTGGATGGTCAGAATGTGCCCACATGTGCGCCACATGCCATTGTTCTTGGAAGTGAAAAGGGCGGGCACGACACACGAAATAAAATCAAACTCAAACTCTCCTCAGTGATCTCTTCCCTAAGAAGCTTATCAAATTGCCTATGCATTTCTGTATACTCCGTGGGGTTCACTCGGTAAGGGGGGAAGCTTGACAGAGTTAACCCAGGGACAATTTCGATTGCGTGTTGAATGTCCCGCTTGGGTGGAAGTTCGCCCTATAAGTCATCTATCATTGAATCCACACTAGTCTCCCTTTCAATTTTATGTGGGCCTTATAAGGCACTAAAACCTTCCTGACCCTTCACAGAACACCTTGATTCTTCAAAACACTAGCATCATCCATCATTCCTGCCACTTATGGGGATTGTACCAAGTACACTCAACCCAAAAAGGAAAAAAGATAGGTTCTTTCTTCGAGCCAAGATTCTTCTTTTGTATATTCCATCTTTGACATCATCTGATCTTCAATACTCTTCACTTTTGAAAGGGGAATGAGAGTAAAAACACCCGACATCTTTAACAAAAGGATAAGAAACATGGCGACAAACAGTCTTCAGATTTTCTTTATGCGACCCGCATAAAGCACTTAGGGTTTACGCAGGTCACATAAACCTCCTTTCAAGCAGATCCTAAACTTCGATTCTTTAACTTTGCATTTTGACAGAGTTTCCTCGTCATTCTTTTTCGATTCCCGGGGTCCGCACTTTGTGCGTTCAACCCGGGAAGAAGGAGATGCACAAGGTCCTCTCCGTACCTCCGCAGTCTTCAGAAGGAGCTCTGGAACTCAAACTTCGGAAGCAAAAGTACCAAATGAGAACTCCAGGGGGTATTTATAAGCTTTGGGGTAGAACTCGCGTAACACATGGAGCTCCAGACAGTCACCTTACGCGACCCGCGTAGAGGTTATCTTCTGCAACTTCTTCCTTTTATTCTTCATCATTTCTTTTCGGAATCTCTTCTGATTTTTTCCATTCCTTCTTCTCTCCTTATTTCTTTCATTTTTCATGTCTCAACACACATATACCATTGTGATATACTTTCTCCTCCATGTTCTGAAATAGCTAGCTCATGACTTGGCAACCGTCTTCCTTCCATTGCGAGTATATGTCTGATTCCTCCACGGGTCCGTCATTGGTCAGATGCTTCAGTTTTCTCTTGGATTGGAGGAAATTTTTTATGGAGCAGGCCAGGGTAAATAGTTCTTGACACCCCTCAGTTTGACTGAGGCAATCTATTGGGTGTCAGCCTTGCTTTCTGGTTTCAAATCAACCATTCGATTAGCCATAGATTCAAATAAACCAGTGATATAAAAAAAAATTCAGATCAATCATAATGGCATACAAATCTGACCAATATCCTCCTTAACAACTATCAATAAGGTTACAATTGAGTCACTTCAGATTGTAAAAAGAAAAAAAAATGCATAAACTTCTCAAATAGATCCAAACATCAGCACTAACGAATCTGATGAAAAAAGTTGTGATGCCTTGATCACACTGACCAGATCTTTCTTCCAGGGAAGAATGGACACAACGGGCTCTTAAAAAAAAGAAAATTCCAGTCTCCGCATCCAGATCTCGACCCAAGTGGTTCAACAAAAAATTGATCATGCTGGATCTCTTCACAGCCACATGCAGCGATTAGAGCCGAACTAGATTGGTTTCATGAGGTTCAAAATAAAACTGAGAGATAGATTACCCCAATCAAAACAACAGATCTCCGATTTTCTTCAACTTGGCACCCTCTATAGGTTCGAGATGCACAAGAGCCCAGATTTGGATTGGTGCTCTGATCCCATAATAAAATCGAGCAATACTTGGCTTAGAGAGGGTGATCAGGGTGTAGAGAAGTGCTTAGAGAGAGAGAGGGCGATCAACGTGTAAAGATGTGAAAGAGGGTGATTAGCGTGTAAAGATGTGAGGGAGGGCAACACAATATTGAGCTTCCCAAATACACTTGAGCCCAACAAGAGATAGATTAACAGTAAACATACTTGTATGGAAGATCAGGCCATATCACTCCACTCATCCGAGGGAAATGGATGGCTGGAAAGAAATCACCCACAATCCATATTCGATGTACATGTTGCTCACATGATGAATCAACTGGCCCGATCTTTTGGACCAGGTATGTTCACGTTGGGTCCTACCCAATTTTCGAGGTATCGGTATCGCTACAAGTTTCGCTGGCCAAGGATATAGAAACAATATTGAAATCACCAATAATATTGATGATAACTCTAGAAATGCGGGGAAACATTGAGGAAACATGGGGAAAATGGTAAAATTTCTTAGAGAAAATTTAGGAGATGTTAAAATACACATTTGCATATTAAGGGGGTCTACCATCAACGGGTTGGTGTGAGAATCCTACCACTTAATGGGAGCCTAAAAGCATGTGCCATCGTAAGAAATCAGTCTAACCATACCATGCATTCCATCTATCTAACCTTCGATCATTCCATCCATCAATATTTAGAATATTGCCAACACATGATATTTTGTCAAGAAAACGAAAGATTACGGTCTCAATATCGCCCATGTTGCAATAATGATAATATCACAATATTATTATCGACAAATCGATCACTTCATACAACCATGTGCTCATAAAAAAAATAGAAATGGAAATTCTTTTAGTAAACAGATTTTTGGCGACATTGATACGTTGATGATATTATCGAAATATCACTAATACATTGGCGATACAGACGACACCTGGAATTTACACAATAAAAAACATTGGTGATATTGATACATAGGCAAAATACAAGTGACACCTAGAATTTACACAATAAAAAATATTGACGTTATTGATACATTTGTGATACTTAGATATAAAGCACCAATGCTTGGAATTTTTCATACTACCATTGTTATCGGTATTGCAACCAGTGTTTTCGCCAGTGTTTTCGGTATCGCTGTGCTGGAGATAGAGATAATATCGAGGATACTTTGAACAATGGTCCCACCTGATGACCTGATGAATGCCCAGTGCATTAGCATTTCTTTCTTTTTTGCTAGCCTCAAAAGTAAATTTATGCCTTTTCAAATCCAACATACCTGGAAGATAGGTGTCCGATATTATTTGGGTAATTTCTTGACTGTCTTAGAAGTTAGAACTATTTTTTTTTTAAAATTTAATTTTTTTTATTTATGATGTCAGGGTGTTTTAGAACTATCTTTAACACAATATCATTTTGAGAAAAAAAAATTCCCACCCTTGAGACTGACATATAACGCATTAGCTTTTCTCCCCAAAAGTTCCGCACACGACTTGGATGATTTAATTGGTATTCACTTGTGATAAATGGTGTTTACAGATCTGATCACGTCAATCCATGAGCACTGGTTTTGTGCACGGTGTGTGAATACATCAAAACCTGCTGGTGAAGGCGCTATCATTATGCAGATTGCAGCATTTCTGTTGGTTGCAATGTAAGGGTCGATTGAAGCATGTAAAAGTCTTATTCACCTTAAAAAAAAATTTGATGGGTTTATGGTAGCATCATGTTTGAATATAGATAGTGATATTGAACTCGGGGTGTGTTTGGCTGCACTAGTTTGAATTGCATTTAGTTCACTCAAAGAGGAAATAACAAAAATTAGTGATGTTTCCTAATATTCATAATGGGGGAGTGGCCTCGAATTGCAGTTGCTTTCTTTTACCATCCAACTTGAAAGCAACATAGTTGCAATTTGAAGCCCAGACCTGTGATTTGAATGCTGATGGTCCTTCCAATTTCATTCAACCAACAATTGCATGTTGATTCGGCAATGCATCCAAATGCACTCTTGATATGGTTTGTGGCAAGAAAGCATTTAGATTCTCGTGTTTCCTTTTATCAACAATTGCAAGGCAATTCGACAGTGCAGCCAAATGTGCCCTTGATGCGGCTTGTGATGGAGAACTTGTAGAAGCATTTAAATATTTGTGTTTCATTGATCCATATACAGGTATGATGGCTCAATTGGTTCTGCGTCTCGTGCAATGGTGGCTGTTGATCAGTTTGTGTGGCAGTTGAATCGACGAAATCTTTGACCCCTCTTAGATTACATAATCAAGATGACTGATTTGTCAGCAGGTGATCTTCTTTTGAATGAACGAGTCCTATATGGCTTTGTGAGGTTTGTAAGCTACAATGGAGAGCTCTTGGAAGCCCAGGTGGTTTGGCCTGTATCAGATGTTCCTGAGACCTCATTTATTTTTTGTCCAGGTACCCATCTGCAGTTCGCAGTCCTAAGTCCTAATTTCAATGTTTGTTACTGAAAGAAAACAATGCATTCTAGAAATTGATATGTTTAGAAATTGGGCTTTGGACATATAAACCCTCCCTTTTGGCCTATCCAAATTCCCTCAGTGCCTTTTAATTATTCCCAAGGAAACCAGACCCATGAGTAAAATACAAGGGTAATTTTGGATTTTTTTCCTGAGCGAACAAAATTTTTAGTAAAAAAAACGGCAGAAGTGGGAAAAGAATACAGACCCACACACCATTAAGAAGATCCAAAAAGATTATTGGCCAAGTTGGCCTCTGCATAAATAGCCCAACTCGACATAAGCTCTTTAATATACACCTAACAGCCTCATGTACTCCCATACTTTCAATTCTGAAAGCATCTACCATTTCTAGCACCTCATATGACCCAAAGAACAACCGTAAGAATCAGCCTCCACTTAGCTTTACTGGCTTCCCCCACACCACCTCATGCCAGGCTTGCAAAAGATCTTCAACAGATTCTGGAATAACCCAGTCGACATGGAGCAAACCCAAAAAACGAGTCCAAACTTTAAAAACAAAAGGACAATGCACAAACAGACGATCAGATTGATTTTGCATTCTTCATGCACTTCAACAATATATTGGGGAGAATAAGAATTCTCTTCTGAGCCACTGCTCATAGAAAAGCAATCTGCCACGAAGATGAAACAGTTAGGAGTAGTGCCATCCTGGAGAAAAGGTCTTGCAAATCACAATATCCACACCAAATATTCACCCAAAAAAGGAATGGGATGGCCATCACCCAACGAGAAAGCAATCCTCCTATGAACTAGATGATACGAAGCCGCAACTGCTTTCCAAATGTGGGAGGCTCTATACAGTGAGGACCTCTCCACAAACCAACCTCCCTCCCAAACCCCATACTTCTTAGCTATAGTTTCCCTACAAAGCCTCCCTTCTTCTGAGATAAATAGTCAAGTCCATCTACCGAAGACTCATCTACATCATAAAACAAAAGCGTATCATTGGCATATTGAAGGTGACTTATTTGGCACCCATCCATTGAAGTTTTGAACCCGCTGAATAACCCATTCACCTCCACTTTGCATAGCATCATACTAAGCGCTTTTCCAACAACGACAAACAGATAAGGATGTAACAGGTCCCCCCGCCTTAAGCCTCTAGATGCCCTAAAAAAATCCTTTTGGCAAGCCGTTAGCCAAAATGGAGAAAGAAGCATATTGAACACATGCCTTTATCCATCCTCTCCATTTTCGGCCACAACCCAATCTACTATGCATATAATATAGGAAATCTCAATCTACATAGTCATATGCCTTTTCCAAATCTAACTTACAATCCCACTCTTGTTCTCCTTTTACTTGGAGTCGACACACTCCTAGGCTATTGGAGCATTGTCTATTGTCTGCCTACCTGCCACAAAGGCTCCCTAGGAATTTTGAAATGACCTTAGTATGAGAATGAGAATCTTAGCTAAAAGCTTATAGGGATCACCTATGAAACTAATCATCCTGAAATCTTTGAGATGGGTAGCCCCTTCGACCTTAGGAATGAGAGCAATAAATGAAGCTCCAAGTTTTATGGATAAACAATTGCAATAAAAACATCCTCTAAACACTCCATAGCATCCTTTTTAAGGAGTTGCCAAATTTTTTAGTAGAAAAGCATGGGGAATCCAATGGGACCTGGGGCCTTATCCTTGCACATGGATCCCAGGGCCGCTTTAACCTCTTCCTTGGAAAAGAAAGCTTCTAGTGAAGAAATATTGTTACTAGGCAACTGCTGACCTCAACCACTTTTAAGGTTCACTGGAAAGAAGATTTGAATAATATTGGACGATAGAGTCACAAAACTGACCTTTATCCGAGGTTCTTGACCCATTGACAAGCAAACTCAATATTTTATTTCCTTAGGCCCATGCGCTAGCAATACTATGAAGGAAGTGGGCATTCTTATCCCCCTCTTTGAGCCACACAACCCTAGATCTCTAATGTCATTTGGTCTCCAAAACAACCTACTTCTAGATTATACAATTCAATAGGAAAACATTAATTTTATCATCCCAAGCCTTAAGAATACATTTGAATTCTTTAACAGGCTTTTAGAGGTTTTTTCAGGAATTGTCAGTTCAACCGAGACCATTCTCAGTTCGATCGAAAATAACCCAAAGTGTCCAGCAACCAAGTCAACAAATTTTGGACATTTTCGGTTCAAATCGGTTCGACGTAAAGAACTTACTGAAGTTCGAACCTACAATTTTAAAAATGATAGGAATAACCTTGCCCTGCTAGTTTTGGTTGAACTGACCTTGCCTTGCCATTTTTGGTTGAATCGAACCTCTTTCGGTCCGACCAAAGAACTAGTTGTTATAGATCCGTTGGAGCATTTTTCTTATAAATTTAGCACTTGGACCTTGGCAAAGTAGATGTTTTTAAAAAAAAAAAAATAGTTTTAGAGCCTTTATACTTACAACTCCTTTCCATTACTCCTAAGCTCTAATCCAAAGATATTCATGTCATCTTTCTTATGATTCATCACTCTAATGAGCATTTCAAGCTCTATTTGAAGATGAATATGTTTTCTTCCATTCTTTAGAAGTTAGATACTTAATCCTATAGGTACATGCTTTATCTATCATTCTCTAGAATGCCGATATAGGTGAATACCTATTTGGAACCAACTATACCAATAGTTGGAGGAGATTCAACCAACCCACTCTCCTATTACCTTGATATCCTCATAGGAACATCATTACAAGGTAGCCGATCAAAAGAGTTGAAGAAGATCCACATCAAAGATCGCGGGAGTAAAAGAGAAGCCGCGGTAAGATTGATCGAGCATATTAAGAAGGCGCAATCAATATGGCTCATCCAAACTAGTAAGAGTTTAATTTAAGAGTCTATATAATTTGAGACTCAAACTCAACTAGGTCCTTGTTTAGGACTGCCTCTGACGAAAGTGTACGTAGGTCCTTGTGTAGGGCTGCCTCTGGCAAGAGTATACATAGGTCCTCATGTATGATTACCTCTAGCAAGAGTGTACGTAGGTTATTGTGTAGGACCGCATTGGTTAATGGTGAATTTATAGAAAACCACTAGGTTATGAGTGAGCCTATAAAAAATCTTCGTAGGTCTCCAAGTGAGCCTTCGATTGGAGTATACGTACGTCCTTGTGTAGGACCGTCTCAAGCGGGAGTCTACGTAGATTAGTTCTTGTATACAATTAATCGATGGTTAGCAGTGAATCTGTTGAAAACCATTGTAAAGGTTAATGATGAACCTATAGAAAATCATTAAGATAGTGTAATTCAAAAAACTTGAGTTTGAGTTCGTCATTCGAGAGTGGAGTAGGCATTTATTCGAATTACTATATATTCTTGTGTTTCGTATTATTTGTTTGTATATGCAATTCTATCTATGCTTGTGATTGTTTCGTTCTATATTGAATGCATGATTAGATTGTATGTTAGGTGTTTAATTCAACACACACTAAACATCTCCATCTCTCCACATAGACCCTTTGCACATATAGTTGTATCTCTTAGTCTATGATCTTAAACTCGCTTAATTGAATTAATTGGTAAATAATTTTAAGTGGTTCTATTCACATTCGTTGTACGACTTAGTCATAATTTTAAGCTTTCACATGTGTAATTTTAAGAGTAAGCATGTTGGAGAAGAGAAGGTAGCCTTATTTTTTGTTGGAAAAATACTAGGGGCCATTGTGAAAGTTTTAGAGATGAATTTGTTTTAGTTTTCCCTCCCCAAAGTTAAAAATGGCTTATTGTGGGATCAGTCCTACATACATCTTTCATTGTTCAATTGTGGAGCCCACTATGAGGTATGTGTCCAATCCACGCCATTCATCCGTTTTGGCTTTTAAAGTTAGGTTATGAGTCAAAAAATGGGTCACATCCAACCCATATGTGGACCACACTATAAGAAAGTGTGGATAGAACGATTGCCATCGAGGATTTCTTGGGTGCCATGGAGGGTTTGAATCAGGCTGAAATTTATGTTTTCCTACCATCCAAGTCCGTATTTATGTTTTCCTACCATCCAAGTCCGTGAGACTTTTTAAACAGTTTGGATGGCTCCAAATATGGACCAAAGGAAGGTTTTAATGGTCCACTGATATATCATGTGGGATCTACAAATCATCTCCGCACCCAGTAGGCTTTAAAGACACTACGCTCGATGAAGGGGCATTTCATCCCAAAAAGATGTCCAAAATATTGCCAGAGTTATAATAAAATAAGTTATTAGAAAGGGGTGCAATTTTGGTACTTTGGGCAGACCGTGGGTCTGTTTAGGGAAAAGCCCCTTTGCCTGAGTAATGGATAACAGTACCACATTTTCGCCTAACCTAGTTACGACGAGAGGGGAAATTTTATTTTTTATTTTATTTTTTATCCAGAACATTTTTTGCTTAAGATATGATGAGTTACCGTCCCAGCACCGTAGATTACTGTACTGCTCATGCTCTTTTACACGAATGTGTTACATGTTCAGGAAATCCGAACCGTTCAAAAGATAATCTCATCCTGAGGAACACTTAACATGGAAATAAGACTGATTTATTTATGAGGCAGACTAAACCTATATGTTGGGCCAGATTTTGTGGCTGTTCACTCATTTTAATAGCATGGCCCACCTGCTTCTTGTATTAGCCTAATCCTAGTTACAGGCAATATTCACGATGATTACAACCTTTTGTACGGTCCGGATGTCCTACACATGAAAGATGAAACTGACGGGATAGAAATGCAGTGCCATATAAGCTTATGTCACTAGGGATACTGCATTATTATCGCTTTTTGTCTAAAGCGTCCGTTTGATGGCTAAGAGCACCAGCTCAGTGGGCCAGGTGTTGTTTCCTTAGTGTTATGTTGTGAAATGTACACCACGAATGGTAGGTTACTTGGATGGATGGGCTGCACTTGGTCAACGGACTGGATTTACAGGGGTGGGCCGTGTTTCACGTGCTGATATAACCCCTTCCATCCATCTCGAGCGAGTATGTTTTCATGTCACCCTCTTCGACATGCACTTGTCAGGCACTACACGTGTGGCACATCTTGGCTGTCCATAGCATGGACCCCACCATCATTTTATCTGACACAAAAATCACGCTTCTCTGCTGATCAGGACGGAAGCTGATCAGGACGGAAGCACATGTGAGATGACTTGATTTCAATTTTGGATGGATGGATGCTGCTGATCTCTTGCGGATGTATCTGTATAAAAGTTTGTTAGATCTTGTGGATCACAAGAAAAGCGAAGGAGGTGGCTGAGGTCCAATTGTTTACCCTCCAGTGCCTAAGTCAGTATGTACGAGAGATTAAGTTACAAGGTAGAGGTGTATTTTTGCATACCTTTAGCTATGGGAGATTAGCTCTTTATACATGGGAGATTACCTCTTTAGTTTTGGTCTACGACTCTCTTCTTGTTATGGCCTGTCATCTCGCAGCTGACCATAGTATGTGGGCCTGAAGTGGATTTTTGCATACCTTTAGCTATGGGAGATTACCTCTTTAGTTTTGGTCTACGACTCTCTTCTTGATATGGCCTGTCATCTCGCAGCTGACCATAGTACGTGGGCCTGAGGACTGTAAGTCTGTGGGCTCGTTGGTGTCCCTAGCAGAACAGGTCCAAGTCCGAGTTACCACAACAACGTGTACAATGAATTTGGACGGTTGGCAGTTTTTATTTGACCGTCCATTTATTATATGGTTGGATGCGCACTCCACACTTGACCTTTCACGTGCGATATGTGCAGAGGACATTTTAGCATGGTCCCCGAGCATGGACCGTCTATCTTAAGGTAATATATGCCACGTGTAAAAATTTTAATGCATGCGTGATGCGTATCAACTATCACACTGTTCCAGAGTATCGAATAAATCCGCGCGTGAAAGTGTGCGTAAAGGAGGAAGGAGGCAGATTGCGTCCTTCCTCAGTCTGATAGGTGGAAGGGCCCACCGTGATTTATCTGTTTATGCATGCCGTCCATTCCTTTTCTATGATCATTTTTAAGACATGAGACCATGAATGATCCAGATCTAACGCTCAGGTGGACCACACTAAATAGTGACCTTGGTTGCATTAAATGCAAGAGTCATCTCTGGTGTGGTCCACTTTAGCGTTGGATCGAGTTCCTTCTTGTTAGTATGCCTTAAAATGATCTTATAAGAAGAATAAACGGCGTGGATAAACAGATACATTACGGTGGGCCCCTCCATATATCATTGCGTCAATGCATCGGCCTCCCTTGGAAAGCGGACTGCGTCTTGCCTCCCGCTTGGATGGAATCGATCCAGGGCAATGTGGGACCCACCATGATGTATTGGTTTTTTCCACTACGTTCATCCATTTTTCCATATAATTTTAGAACGTGAGACTAAAATTTAGTTAGATCCAAGCCCTTGGGGGTCTACAGAAACTTTGGATCAATCTGAAAATTTTGTTTTCACCTCATCCACGTTTGTGTGACCTCATGAACAATTTGGAAGAAGGTTTCAACGGTGGGCGTCATTATCACCACTGCTTTCTTTGATGTGGTCAACGTGAGCTTTGGATCTGACTCATTTTTGGGATGCTAATGTAAAATGATCTGTAAAAATTGAGGAACAGTGTGGATAAAATCAGTAAATCACAGTAGGGTCCACACAGCTCCTGCCTGGACCGATTTCTGATACGTTGCCTGCTAGGATACATCTCGAGGTATTGCAATACGAATAATTGGGACCTTAGCCATTGGATCTATGTCCTTTTCAATGATTCAAACCGTTCATTATGAGGGTCCTTCCGATCGACAAGAACCATCTAAAAAAAACCTCATATATTGAAATATCACATCCCTTTGATTATTCCAAGGTCAATTAAACCGTCCATCTTCAATTGAAAAAATATAGTAATAATCAAAGGCTTATAATTAAAACATCCGATCTTTTATCCATCCAAATCAAAGGTGAGATCCATCATACAGATGGGATCGATCATCGATAGATGACCCCAAATCCAAGGGCTAAAGTCGCGACGTATCGTATAGCTATATGTCGGGATGTACTATAGCAAGCCTCTTCATTTATGATTTTGGATTTCAGTTCAGTTGGGGTTTGTTTGATTTCCAGAGAAGCAAAAGAAACTCTTCTCCTTTTCATCATCGAGGTATGCACTCTCTCTCTCTCTCTGAATTTCAATGGCTTGCCTTATACGATTTCCGCAATCAGATCGTCTTCTATTTCAACGAACGGATCTCGTCTTTGTTCTTCTTGTTGGAATTTCGATCTTGTATTGCTAGGTGGGATTGCTCTGTCATGCTCTCGGATTCATGTCTGCTCTGATCTCTTCAATATCGTTGATTTTGGCTTCAATTCAATGCATTTTCGATTTCAATTTCGTTCGTGGTGGTTGCGTGGTTTGAGGCCCGGAATCTTGGATTCTTTTCCCCCTTTTTCTTTTTAAGCTGAAAATTCTCCACTTCTGTGAAAAGGAGAAGGAGAAAGAAAAAGCGTAGTTTTTTTTTCTTTTTCTTTTTTGGCCAAGACATTTTGGCTGATTCCTAAGGTTTCAGATCAGACTTGTTTCCTGTTTTCGGTTTGGGGAAATCGTGGGTTTGTGCTGGGAGCCATGATCTGGTATCATGACGATTCATCTGCTGGGCCCCAACAGTGATGTGCCATGTACTGGAAACCTCCCTGATCGGCAGATCGTACCCATCTGATCTTTGGCATTTCTCAGGGAATAGAATTGTCAACTGCAGAGATTTTTGGGGCGTGGGCCATTCAAAGTGTTGCCAAATCATTGTCTAGGTCATGAACCATGAACTCCAAATATCAATTTTTGTATCTGTAGACATACAGGCATTCATATGTATGCACGTACATACAGAACGAATCCTATTTTATTAAGTTTGTTATTTTTGAAGTCCCATAGTTCCTCATGTTATTGACATATTGTAAATATCCCATGTTAAAACTCGGGGCCTGTTTGATAGATGTTTAAAAATGTTTTCTTCTCATTTTAATTAATTGTAGTTATTAGAGATCATGATTGTTGGTTACCATTAAAAAAAATCATGATTGCTGGTTATCATGATTACTTTCAATCCTTACCAAAAAGAAATATGATCTCTAATACATAATTACAATGAATTAAAATGAGATCAACTCATTTTCAGGTGACGACCAAACAGGCCTTTACACATTCATAGTTACATTTGAGTTCAGCATGCTAGAGAGTAAAGAACATAGCCTTGAGTAACAAAACTATGAATCATTCAAATGGGCCAAATGTTCCAAGCAGTGTTTTAAACAGCAATTAACATGTAGCGTAGCATTCACGCCCCTAAAGCGTGTGGCGTAAGCTACATCACTACTTCTAGGTTTTTAATTAAGGTTGTGCTTGGTTGCCCTAAACATTATGAAATTTTAATTATTTTGTGCCAAATTAATCTGATTAAATGAAATTTAATGACATTTGGTGCAACCAATCACAGCCTAAAACAATAGGAAAAATAGATGAAGATTAGGTACAAACGTAAAGAAAGAGCAACCTGACTGATTAGAGCAACCTGACTGATTTAATACTATTACTTATATTATTTTACTGAAATCACTAAAAATATTAGCTAACTTTTATTAACAAATGAAAATGTAACAAATCAATGAAAATATTAATTGATTTTAATGTTTTAGCGAAAAATAACTTATAGTGTAAGCTACGTGGCTATGTAGCGTTTAGCATAGTAATGTAGTATATAGCGTTTAGCATACGAAAAATGAGCATGTAGTGTAGGCTACATGTGGCTTAAGTTATTTTCATGAGCTATGTGGCGATAAGGCTAAGCTACGCTATGTAGCGAAGCTATGTAAAACTCTGGTTCCAAGTGAAAACAAAAGAATATGAATAGCATATTACGAATGGGGTACTCATTTTCTCATTCGTGTCTTCAGTTTAGCTAAAGTGCAAAGTTGTATACCTGTTCTTTATCCACACCTAGATTAGTGTCTGTATCTGTGTATCATACATTCCTCCATGATCCAATGTCACCTAGTTTGACAACCACCCTTTTTTTATTATCCGGGTCACCATATCCAGTTCGTGGGTCATTTGTCATCCAGATCGTTAGTTTGTGGTCCTTTATTATTAATGTTGAGTAAGTCGTAATACAGCCCATACTAGAGATGATGTCAGCATCACACCTGCCATCAAATCAAAGCAGAAATTTTCTGTGACTTTGGAGGTTCATCATCATTCATCAAGTTGCAATGTCTCATCTCCTCTAAATATGGCATGCAAATTTAGTTTTGTATTTTACTCCAGTGTCGGATCATTCCCTGTATTGTATTATATCATGTAATGCTATGCTTGTAATATTTTTAATAATGTTATTCAATTTCATGCATAAATTACAGAGCACTGTACCTTTCAGAAAAAGAAAAGAAAAGAAAAATAGAAAAAAGGGAACAATTTGTTTATGTAATCAGATTGCACATACTTAGTTGTTCTTACTATAGTGACCTGGATGTACCCCTAGTGTACTTCATACTTGAGCAAGTAGCCTACCATGTTCCCATTTCCATACTGTACCAGAGTGAACTGTGCTCCAACTTCTAAGTGTCATCTTGTGAGAATTGGCCAAGTAGAGTGTTTTCTTACACAAAGGCAGCTCAGCAAACTATCTCCTTCCAGCGGCCATCTCTCTTTTAAAACATAGAATGTATGTTTGAAATATTAGTTTACTTGTCTTTGCTATGGAAAGACGATTTCTCTTTCTTTTTGTTATATTCAAACTAAATATGTTCAGAACTATCAGCCTACCTGTCTTTGTTGCGGATACTTTTTTGGGATCATTTCACGTCATTGTCTGTTGTTGACTGTCTGGAAGTTAGTTTCATATAGCTTGACTGATGGATGTTATAAATTCATCTGGCATACAGGAATTGCTACTGTAAATAGTCTTAACCACAATGAGTGAAGTATTTGAAGGATATGAGCGCCAGTACTGTGAGCTTTCAGCAAGTCTCTCTAGAAAGTGTGCATCTGCTTGTCTTCTTGATGGAGGTAAGAGATTCTACATTCTGCTTGTCACCTGTAATGACAATAGTTTTTTCAGACTTCTTCTTCTTCTTCTTCTTCTTATTATTATTATTAATATTCATTAGGAAAGACCCAATACAAAGCATAGAATAATTCAAATGCCTCCTTGGCCAAAGGATTGGCCATATTATTAGCCTCTCAACCGACATGGAAAATTGATGTAGGATGCCCTGATAAAGACATATTTCACTACTGGAATCTCTCCTATTGGTGACCCAATAGGTCAACTTCCACAATGGTATAACTAGGGTTTTCAATTTCAGTATTTTATTGGTACAGCAATTCATATCTAAATTGGCCTGACGCAATACACAATACGAGACCAAATCGGCTCAACCTTAAAAAAAAAATGGGTTGTATCGGCCATACTAGCCGATACGTCCATAGGGCCCAAATTTGAAATTTTACTTTCAAAATTTCACCCATTGTTCTCTTCTTTTTTCATTTAAACCATGGAGGAAACGGAGAAAGTCATTTTAAGATGGATCTAGACTTATTTTGGAATCAAAGCAAATGATTTGAGTGGGATTTGACAAATCGAAGTGGAATGGACCATTATGGGAAAAATAAAAAGAAGGGTAAACCTTCACTTTCTTTTTGATGTTTTCATCTTCTTTTTGTTGTATTTCAATGTAATGGGGCTTGATTCACCAAATCATGTTTGATTTGTGTTCAATTAGGGCCTATTTGGTTGACTTTCAACATGTCAAAATGACAAATGGCATTCTTATCAAAGAATTGTGTGATACACTATTATATGCATTTTTGAAGATGATGGCACCAACTCCTTTAAACTTTGACTTAAAGGTTCAGAAACCATCAGATGGACCTCGCATATCACACCATTATATACATGCCCAAAATAATAAAAAAAGATGGATTCTTGAATGTCTCATTTTCCCCTTTTCCTGAAATTTTCCTTTAATTATTTGGCTTACAAAAAAAAAAAAAAAGATAAGAAAAAAAAAGACCAATATGGGCCAATACCGATATGTGATGCCCATATCGTATCGTTTTTTGGCTGGATCATTACACCTTAATTCCAATACCATGGGTTGATGCCTCTAAGATACCTCTCTCTCTCTCTCTCTCTCTCTCTCTCTCTCTCTCGCGCGCGCGCGCGCGCGCACGTGTTTGTTATTGACCAATTAGAGGCCATTCTCTTACAAAATCAAAAGCAAGAACTACCAGAGTTCTTGACCATACTTTCCATTGGGATATAGGTAGTTTTAATTTTGTTCCCTCTATTCTTTCCAGCATGCTTCATTTGTCATTGAAAATGAGATTGTTACTTTCTTTCAACGAAATCCAATAACATGGAGGAAGCATTTGCCATTAAGTTCTCCCAACCTTTGTGGAATGGTGCTTCGCCAACTTCTTATGAGTTCTCAAAAATTTTCATGGAGGGACCATGAGACATTAAAGTGATTGAGATAAAAAAAACCCAAGCCTTCCATGGCCATATACAATGAATGAACGTGTACCAATTCCATCTTCTTACAACACGTCTTTTGTGGGGTATATGCTCTCTTTGATGAAAGAGATCCGAGAATATTGTTCGGATTCATGTTGGAAGTTATGGTGTAAGCTTGATGCCGACTACCAACCTGACACAACCCTCCTCTTATATCTGGGCTAGGGACCGGAAATGAGAGCATAAAACTCCATGATCGCAATGTAATAGACTATTACATTGGTTGATTACAATCAAGCATTATTTAATGGTCTATTACATTGGTTGACTACCAAGTGATATGTGAATAAGAAATATATCCTTGAAAGAGGACACTTTGAGATTCAGTTAGATGGAGCCCAATTTAAGCATCTCACATTACTCAGCTTCTTGTATTGAGAGAGAGTTTCAAGAAGAAAGACGTGAGAATGTGGTGCGGGAGATTGACAAAAACAAGGAACTGGGTATGGATGGTTTTACAATGGCATTCTATTAGGTGTGTTGGGACATCATCAAAGATGACTTAATTGAGTTCTTGAATGAACTCGGGTGAAATTGAGTAAGAACCAAAATTCGACGTTCATTACCCCAATTCTAAAAGTCGTACACCAATTAGTTTGTTGGGAAGTGCATACAGTATCCTTGAAAAGATTCTTTCTTTGTGTTTGAGAGAAGCTCATAGTCCCATCATATCCCAGGATTGAGGGGCTTTCATCAAGGATCATGAACTTCTTGATTGGGTTCTTGTGGCAAACGATTGTATTCAATAGTTGGCCAAGGATTGAAATCTCAGGAATCTAATGCAAAGTTGATATGGAAAAGACACACAGCCACGTCAGTTGGGATCTATTCTACTCCCTGATCAGGGATGTTATTTGGGCTGGGATGGATTGGACACACACACACACACACACACACACACACACACACACACACACACTGACACACTGTAATGTCTTTTTCCATTTTGGTGACGGGAGTCTAATAGGGTACTTTGAAATCACTAGAAGTCTTCGTCAAGGTGATCCTCATCTGCATTACTTTCTCCATTATGGCAGAAAGTTTAAGTATCCTCATGAGGCGTCAAAGCTGGGTCTTATCTCTGAATTCTTTGTGAGCACCATAGGGATTTTTGTATTGCATTTCCAGTTTTCCTAACAATGTCACCCTCACCTTGTCTGATGCATCTAGAATCTCAAAGGTGTCTTGAGCAAGGAGTTCGGTCATCACCATTATTGTTACGATACAGGCCGTAACAGCCATTATGGCCCCCATAACGGCTGTTTCGGCCTCGTAACTAGTGTTTTAAATAGCGAATAGCGTGTAGTGTAGCATTCATCCCTCTGAAGCGTGAGGCGTAAGCTACACGTTACTTTTAGATTTTTTATTAAGGTTGTTTTTGGTTGCACTAATTCCATGATATTCACCAAATTAGATTGATTAATAATGAAATTTAACAAATTTTCATGATATTTGGTGCAACCAAATGCAACTTAAAGTAATAGAAAAGGGTAATCATTAAGTATAAAGGTAAAGAAAGAGCAATAAAACTAATTTAATACTGTTGCTTATATTATTTTTACTAAAAGCATTAAATATTGAAAATAGAAAAATGTAACAAATCATTGAAAATATTATTTGATTTTAATGTTGTAATGAAAAATTACTTGTAATGTGAGGTACGTAGCGTGTAGCGTAGGCTACATGTGACTTAAGCTATTTTCATGAGCTACGTAGCGTTAAGGCTAAGCTACGCTATGTGGCGTAAGCTGCATAACTATTCAAAACATTGCTCGTAACATGTAAAGTTTACCACCATTACTGTTACTTAATGGCCGTAGCCATTTAGCATACCATGTTCTTTAGGTGTTTTGAAGCCATCTTTGGCTTGAGAGTTAATTTCAGCAAAAACTGCCATGACATGAGAGAGAGAGAGAGAGAGAGAGAGAGAGAGAGAGAGAGAGAGAGAGAGAGAGAGAGAGTTGTCCGAGAATTAGTGGAAGTCGTACCTTGGGCTTTCATTAGGCGACTCCTAAATTGATGGGTTTTTTGGGATCCAATAATTTTTACTTGAAAAGCAACAAAACTTTTATTAAGACCAACTTCCTAAGAAGATCTCAAACAGGGGCAGCAGCAGCTACAACCCAAAAACAGAAATTAAATTACAGATATCAATGGCCTTTAAATAGGAGGCCCAATCCACTACATCTCGCTTAACCCTCCTCACCACCCCTAGAACCGAAACACTTAAGTTTTGGAAGCAACGGTTGTTCCTCTCCCCCAAATAACCCACAAAACTGCCATAAGAACCACTTGCCACACCACTGTAACCTGCTTTCTTACCCCATCCCCATGCTAAGCCAGTAGGACTTTGATTGACCCCAGCATCACCCTAGTCATTTTGAAGACCTCAAGAAAATTGTCCCACACTTTCTGAGCAAACTGGCAATGAATAAAAAGGTGTCTGTCTCCTCGCTATTCATGCATATTAAGCAAAGGTTGGGATGCACCATTGATCTTCTTTGAAGGTTATCCACCATGAGCACCCTTCCTATTTACCAACCATACAAATGCCGCAACCTTGGGGGGGAGCCCTGTAAAACCAAGAAAAGGAAGTCTGGTTACTTATTTTCCTCGTCGAGGCACCCCTAAGCTTCTTGTAGAAAGATTGAATTGAAAAGCGCCTTGACTTTTCTTTGTTCCACACTATTGCATCCCTTTTCCCTAAAAGGATGAAAGTAATGAAGACGACCCAATAGTCTTAAAAATTTCTCTGCTTTCTCAACCAACAGGTTTGTACAGCATGGAAGAGACCAAACCACTATATTTCCATAAAAGAAAAGTAATGAGCCACATATTTTCTTTTCTGTAGCAAGTTGAGCTAGCCTCGAGAATTCTAGTTAAAGTGGACTCCCCAATCTGTAAATCCCTCCCAAAACCAAATCCGCTTGCTGTCACCAATCGAGAACGATACTCCTTATTTAGACATTGGAACCATCCTTGAGACTAATTTCCACAAACTTGAAGCCCTGTATAGTGAAGAATCTTTAACCCATCACTTCCTTTCTAGACCCCATACTTGTTGGCAATAACCTCCCTCCACAAATTCCCTTCTTCAAGCTGAACCTCCACAACCATTTTCGTAGCAATGCCTTGTTCATGTTGTCCAAATCCCTTAAACCTGCACCTCCTTCGGCCAAAGGCTTGCATACCCCTTCCCCTCTCAAGTGGTGAAATTTATTCTTGGCTTCAACTCCCCACCATAGAAAATTCCGCCTCATCTCTCCAACCTATCTAGCACAAAGTTTGGGCATTTGATGAGAGACACGAAAATATAGTGGCAGGATTGACAAAGCCTCTTTTAGCAACATTAATTGCCCGATCATTGATTGGATCGAAAGGGAATTGGCAGGATGGAAAACAAAATACCTCTTTCGGCAGCAAAAATTACCCTTAACAATGTGCCGTTATTAAATCTCCTCGTGCATTTCTTGTTCCTTTTTTTATGTCGGCAAAGGTAAGAAGGAAGGTAGTGCAACTTTGAAGAATTTTTCTTTGGGAATTTAGTAGTAGAAAGTGAAACTTTCATCTTATGAACTAGAAATAGGTTCAAAAAGTCGAACAAGGAAGGCGGGATAGGGTATAGGGTTTGGGTATATAAAGGAAGGAATTGCTAAGTAAATAGTGGTAGAGATTTGATGAGGTGCCGAACTCTCTTTAGGGCCACGATTTTTAAAAGCAAATATGGTAGTAATTCTAGAAGGGGTTGGTGCCAAGAAGAGGAGGATCCATAGCTATTAGTGGATGGATTTTTTTTTTTTTTTTTTGGTGGGGGGGTGGGGTATGGTATTGGGAAGGTGGGGCAACTTCAAGGAAATTTTCTTTGGTATGGAAGAATCACATAACCAAAGTTTCATCTTATGAACTAGAAATAGGTTAAAAATGTCAGGTGGAAGGTGGAGCAGGGAAATTTCCTTCGGGAAGGAAGAAACACAGAGCAAACGTTTCATGTTGTGAACTAGAAATAGGTTCAAAGAGTCGAATAAGGAAGGTGGGATAAAGATTGGGCATATAGAGGAAAGGAATAGCTAAGTAAATGTTGGTGTAGATTTGATGAAAACTGAACTCTCTTTGTAGGGGTGGGGCACACTACTTTTAAAAGCAAATATGGTAATAGTTCTAGAAGGGGGTGGTTCCTGGAGATGGTGCCGAGAAGAGGTGGATCCACAAATATCAGTAGATTTGTGCTTGGCATCATTATGTCTATCTTTTTTAGCTACCGCTAGCAGAAAAGGAGGCCTTGTTAATGGGTCTTATGAATTGATTTGTGGAATATCACCTTTTTTCAAAATCTCAAAGACGAAGAAATTGCCTACTTGGAGATTTTGTTGCGGATGCTCAATGATGCCCATTTCGGACCTAGTAATCTTGATCCAAAATTATGGAGATAGGATTAAGAAAGCTTGTTTCTGACTGGTAGTAGCATTGTGTGTCCGTAAAGGTCGTTATGTAAAGTTAACGGTGGCAACGTTACACATTACGAGGTTGTAACGGCCATAATAACTGTTATGGAAAAAAAATGACTGGTAATGATCGTTAACGACCCGTTACGCCCCCTGTAAAGGTCGTAACAGCCCCATAATGGTATGTTATGGGCCAACATTATGGGGTAGATATAGGTTTTTTGGATTTTTATTCTTTCAATAAAAAAAAGAGACTGTAATGGCCATTACGGGGGCCGTAACAACCTTGATTCGTATTTTAATGGTAACGGTGGTAGCCATTGTGGCCATCGTTACCGTTACGGAATACCTTGGGTTGTAGGCCTCTGTGGTGGAAGTGTGGGGAAATTTCCTCTTGCCTATGGTGGAACTTGGAAGCTTTTCCTTGGATGGCCACAACTGATATAATCTGACTCTTGATAACATTAAGAAAAGGAATTTTGCTATGCTAGATGTATGTTTTGTGTTGGGAAGATGAGGAATCTATGGACCATCTCTTTCTAAGTTCCTCGGAGTTGTAAGCAAGGTATTCCATAACGGTAATGGTGGCTGTAACAACCACTACTGTTACCTTTATGATATGGACTAGACCGGCCATTATAGTCTCTTTTTTTATTGAAAAAAAAAAAAAAACTAAAAAACTTGTATATGCTAGCAATGTTTTAAATAGCTACGCTATGTAGCATGTAGCTTATGCTACATAGCGTAGCTTAGCCTAAACGCTACGTAGCTCATGAAAATAGCTTAAGTTGCATGTAGCCTACGCTACATGATTAATTTGGATACACTACATGCTTTATAGACTACGCTACATGCTACATAGCTCACATTACAAGCCATTTTTCACTATAACATTAAATAATGTTTTTAATGATTTGTTACATTTTTGTATTTCAATGAAAATTCGTTCGTCTTTTCAATGCTTTTAGTAAAATAATATAAGAAGCAGTTTTAAATAAGTTTTGTTGCTTTTTTTTTTTCACTTTTATGTTGAATCATTACCCCTTGCTATTACTTTAGGTTGCACCAAACATGAATTTTGTTAAATTTTATTATTAATCATCTAATTTGGTGCAACCAAGTGCAACCTTGATTAAAAATCTTAGTAGTATGTAGCTTACGCTACACGATATGTAGCTTACGCCTCACGCTTTAGAGGGGTGAAGGCTATGCTACGCGCTATTCGCTATTTAAAACATTGATGCCTAGTAACGCTATTACAGCCTTTATGAGTCCGTTATGAGGGTTGTAACGCAGTTACGGGTCATTTTTTCCATAACGGCCGTTATGACCCTGTAACATGTAATGGTTGCCAACATTACCTTTACGTAACAGCCTTTGTGGAACACCATGGTTGTAAGATGTAGGATTTCCCTTCTAACCATTCTCTGGTCCATTTGGTTAGAGAGAAATGATTGATGCTTTCTCAATATCAGAGGTTCTGGTAATCAGGTCTGTTGTCAAGTTGCCTTGTATGTCAGGGAGTGGGCTCCTTGAGGGTGTTTTGGCCTTTAGCTTTCCTGGGTTGGGTTTCTTTGTATAGGTTTTTGTTTTGTCTCTTTGTTGTGCTGTTTTATGTTTTCTTTCTTTTGTTGTTTTTGTTCTTTCCAAGTCATTGGCCTTAATAATATTGCATCATCTTAAAATCTTTGTTGAGCTGTTTTATGTTTTCTTTCTTTTGCTGTTTTTGTTCTTTTCCAGTCATTGGCCTTAATAACATTGCATCATCTTAAAAAAAGGGAAAAACAAATCTTTGGTGAAAACAAACGATTCAACAGTTGAAATTCATCTAGAAACCATTTGAAAACATACAACGATGTTGGCCATCTATTTTAAGCTTGATGGAGCATTCAAGAGGCAAGATCTAGCCATTATACTTGGTCCTGGGCAATATGTGATTCCTTTTTGAAGCACATCAGCTTTCACTTGAATCTTAACATGAGAACCCAATATAACCTATGTGTCAACCACTAATGTGCATCAGAAGGTATTTCAAAGTCCCATATTAAGACCCCTGAAGTCCCTTTGCAATCTAAGGTCTAACCCTAAAGGACAAGCCAAAGTTTGTGTATGATCAAGTGATCTTATTCCAAGCATGATGGGTACTCTTCGTTAGGATTCTTGACACAATCCATCCAATACAGATATTCAATCAGGTCTAGAACTGGATCCTGATGAACAAATGAACATCTTTATTTCTGTGGGTGAAGGGCGACAACAACTAGATGCCCGATGGTGGAGATAAATTCATCTTGACTTGTCAGTTAATATTACACATGATGACCATAAACTGATCATGGGTTGGCTGGCCTTGTGGGTCATGGAGAATTTCATTGTGTACTTAAGAATATGGATTATCAACTCGCCACTAGCCCATCTGAGTTGTTATGTTCATTGCATTCTTTCCTCAAAGGCAAACATGAATTTCGAAAGAAATCTTTATAACCCATTAATTCGTCGAAGCTTCCAATCACAATTAGTGATATGGCACATAGAAAAGAATCCGGATCCTCTGTTGGCTGCCAAACAGAAAATCTCTGGTTGGAGCCTTTTTATTGGTCCACGTCATCACATAGGTCGGAAACCTAGTCACATCCTCAGTGCAACCTGATCACACCTCAATGCAACCTGATCACACTGACATCATGCAGTTCAATGTGGACCCATGAAAAGGCTCCAAACAGGGATTTCCTGTTTGGCAGCCAACAGAGGATCAGGACTCCATAGAAAAGTGGGTCATTTATGACCCTGTTCCATTCACCAAAAGAGGTCACTAGTTACCAAGTTTCAATCTTCAAAACAATCAAATGAGTCAAATTGGCTTTGAAGGGTACAGATGACTCCAACAGGAGCTATGTCCAGCTTAGTTTGGCATGTGGTTGTGGATTCTATTGGAATTTTGGCATATGGTAGGAGGGAGGGAATGGTATCTAGCTTAGTTTTGAATGTGGTTGTAAATTCTAGAGGAATCTTGGTGTATGGGTGTTGATTCTAGTGGAATTTGATTTGCTCTTGCAGTAGGATTTTATGACTTGTACATGTGAACCAGTAATGCGTGGACATTGTATAAATATGATAAAGAAGAGAAGAATTTTTCCCCCTCCTATAGAATCCTTTATTTATAACGATAATCAGCTACAAGAGATTACACATTAAATAAAATAAAATTAGAAAAGATACATCATTATCTCCAAGGATATGGTGCGCTACATGACTGTTGAATATGTGTACTCTAACACTCAAATATACTGCATTGCACGGACATCAAGACTTTAACATAAATAATCAATTCCTTGCTAACTTGGTATTTTCCCAACATTCTTCTCCTTATGTTTAATTTTACAGAGCAGAAGAAGCAGAAAATTTCAGAAATAAAAGGTGGATTGGATGATGCTGATGCTTTGGTACGGTGTGCTTTTTTTTTTTCATTCTCATTAATCATTATAGAGGTATTTCTTTGTACTTACAATCTTTGCCT
Organism: Liriodendron chinense; assembly: GCA_003013855.2. Classification (NCBI taxonomy): domain Eukaryota; kingdom Viridiplantae; phylum Streptophyta; class Magnoliopsida; order Magnoliales; family Magnoliaceae; genus Liriodendron; species Liriodendron chinense. The sequence goes on from ML058572.1 coordinate 702,552, forward strand.
GAATTTTTCTAGATACGGAAAATGGACCTTGAAGCTAGAAGTTTGCAACCAAATGTAAAGGCCATGCTACTAGCCAAGTTAAGGGAGTATAAATCGGACCTGAACAATTTGAAAACTGAAGTTAAAAGAATCACATCAGCTAATGCTAATCAGGCTGCTAGAGACGATTTGTTGGAGTCTGGAATGGCAGACACACTGATGGTATGTATGCCATTTTTCTTTCTTCATTTTCATCACAATATTATTCACTATATGTCTCCAATGAGAACTTTTGATTATTTTGTTGCATTGATTAGAAAGTAATTTGGGGACATTGACTTGAAGACCGCTATGCACATCATATTAATTTGAAGAACTGTGTATCTACCTGTTACTTCTAGTTGTAGCAATATGGCCTGCATTTCTTTTTGCTTCAATGTCCCTTCCCTTCCACCCTGGTGCCCATCATTTTAGATGTTTTTCTGCTGATCTGTTAGTTGGGCGGAATCTGTTTTTCCTCTACCATGTCGGCCCAACAGTGTTTAAGTAATTTGAATATGACAATTTCTAGTTAGTCTTCTCCTCCTCCTCCTCCTCCTCCTCATCTCCTGAGGCATGTTTCCTGAAAATGAGGCATTTTTGCATGTTGAGTTGGTTGCACTTGTATCAAGGGCTGGTTTCAAGAGCTAAATGCACACGACTTGCTGTCCGGTACAAAACTGACAATATGGATAAGTCACTGCAAGGTTGGAAGGGAGAGGTGGAAGTGAAAAGAGGCACTTCAAGGATATTTTGCATAGGCGTTGGAACCATGTTCCTTACGCCAAAGATCAAGATGAGGAAAAGGAGTGACCTTCTTTAGCTATATGACATCAATGTACCACACCTCCCAGGGAGAAAATGGACAGATTGAAGACAAAACTCCCCTGGTTAGGGTCTTGGTACAAAAGGGAAAGCAGGAAAACTGAGATTCCATCTTTTAAGTCCCTGCAAACTAATGGGACGGAATCTTTAGATTAAGTCACTAAAATTCCCTTGAAAACTTTTGGCCAAAAAGGCTGGAAATGGATTTGCTACTTTTCAATCTGAAATCTTGGATGGTTTTGACCAGAATAGACATTCTGTTACTGATAACAGCTGAAGCTATGGCCAACCTAAAGGAATGTTTGATTCCAGAATTGGGATTGACCGGCCAAAACAAAAGGTTTTGGTAAGAAAGAAATGAAATTGACCAATAAGCTTTCGTTATTCAACCAATCAATATCTAGGGAATCCTATGTATGGCAGACATGGAGAGGGTGTACTATGTACGTATGCAATTAATTGAGTTTCTCAACAACTACTTAGTCAAATGAGGTCCCATAAAAGATGGAAAAGGCAGAGAGAGTGCATCTCAACTCTGCAGGTATTAATTACCAGTAGATGTTTAATAAGATCATTTTTTAGGAAGTGTAGAATCACTATGAAAATAAGAAAATAAGAAGAAATCTCGTTAATTGCTTAAATATTTGCTCAACCCACTGCTACAACGCCGAATGAAGATGTGATTTCTACAGTTGTTGATAATGTACAAGTGATCACTCCCATCTCGTTGATCCGGTTAAAAATGTAAACCTTTTGTTTTGCAGCCTAGGATGGGCCACGATCAGATCAGATATTGGGTCCATTTGGTGGACACTCCATGTCCAAAACAGTAAAGAGAAAGGGGAAAAAAGAAGAAGAAGAGATGATTAGAGCTGGAATAACTGGAATATGGTAGAGCCATCTCTCTGCAGGTGATGTATCAGTTGGGTCTCCATTCTTACAGAGGGCTTCAGTTATCTTGGATGGTTTGTATTTAAAACATCTCACCTCGTATGTAATCCTATCCATCACTCCAATTTTCTCCACTGAAAATTTGACCAGGAAACATTTCTTTTTATTACCATTGCTCTGAGGATCACCAATCAGATTCCTAGGATCATCCGATCCATGTGTATTTTCAACCATTTACCATCAAGAGCAGGGCTAACTAATGGATGATCTGATCGATGCATCATTGTGCCACAAGTACTGTGGAGAGATGGCTCTTCCTAATTCCAGTTATTTCAGCTTAACCGTATCATCTCTCAAAATAATAATAGTAACAACAAGAATAAGATTAACCACCACTTCCATGGAGCTTAATTGTTGGAGTTGGCTTAATATATTTAGGAAGGGTTTTTTCTGTATAATACAAATGCCTTGTAGATGCCACACAGCATGATGAATAAAGCCTGCTAGCCCTTTGCTTTTAGGGGGTGTTCATTTTTCAATTCCACCCTGTAAATGCAGTTAAATAGGCAATAATTACCATTTACACATTGTTTGGCAGAAATGAGTATTTCCTCCTTGAAAGGCCATTTTAAAAGGATGGACCTAAATTCGTGGGCCCCACTGTAAGGTCTGTGACATATCCATGCTGTCCATCCATTTTACCGGAACATTTTAGGGCATGAGCCTAAAAATGAGGCAGATCCGGAGCTCAAGTGGCCCACGCCATAGGAAATTGTGATTGTAAAAGGTTTTTAATGGTAGGCATTCAACCCACTGTTTTGTGTGGCGTAGTCTACTTGAGCTTTGGATCTGCCTCAATTTTGGGTTCATGCCCTAAAATCAGTCTGCAAATGGATGGATGGTGTGGATAAGCCACATATATTACAATGGGCCCTCATGAAATTTGCACAATCCTCCGTTTTAGTGTCCAAAAAGCAAGCCGTCATTGTCGGCATAGAATTACATTGGTAATTAATCATTACCCATTTACATGCATTTACATGAGGGAATTGAAAAAGCAAACACCCCCTTAGAGAGTGGTTATGGATTACTGGAATCTCTTTGCATTTTGAGAATGCTTATCCTTCTTTATTTAGCTGGTAGCAAAATATCTAGCCACTGATGAGTGGATGCCACACAGTATAATGAATAAAGCCTGCTAGCCCTTTGCTTTTAGAGAGTGGTTATGGATTACTAGAATCTCTTTGCATTTTGGGAACGCTTATCCTTATTTATTTAGCTGGTAGCAAAATATCTGGCCACTGATGGGATGGTGCAGGTTTCTGCTGATCAAAGAGGAAGGTTATTAATGTCGACAGACAGATTGAATCAATCTAGTGACAGAATCAAGGAGAGTAGAAGAACCATGCTGGAAACGGAAGAGCTTGGTGTCTCAATTCTTCAAGACTTGCATCAACAACGCCAATCTCTCTTGCATGCTCATGACACGGTACATCCTTGCAGTCAAGGCTTTTTTACAATATGGTTTCTTAGCACCATCATTCATGGCTTCTCTCTTTTAAATGTTGTCATCTCTGAACCTGTTGGTTTCATTCAATGATTTCTCTTTTGAAATATATCCTTCCAAAAAAATTAAAGAGTTCCTTTCCGTCTTTGATCTATTTCTTCATCGTCTTTTTTTTTTTTTTTTTTATGAAAAAATCATCAGAAAAATCTAAAAATTTATGGAAGAAAAAGCCTGGACTATTTTCAACTTTCAGAAGGATATTTGCAAATTGACCAAAATGCCCTTTGTTTATTTCTTTTGAGAAACATGGTAGAGCCAAGCATTGCATGTGATGTGTTCATCACATCCAACCCATCGAAAAGGTCGACCCCACCATGATTATCACATGACCGAAAAATTAGGTCGATCCAATCATCAGGCGGGCCACATAATAGAAAACAACATTCACCTCCCAAAAATCCTCAATTCCACGTGTGGCCCAGCTGATAATTGGATCAACCTTATTTTTGGGGCATTTGATCATCACAGTGGGGTGCAAACTTTTGGATGGCCTGGATGTCATATTCAAAATCATCAGCCCCACAATGCTCACCATACCACCTTTTTTTTTTATAAAAATAATAAGCAAGGGCATTTTGGTCATTGTGCCATCCATCCAGATGGTCAGATGATACTTTTGAAAATTGAAAATGGTTAAGGACTTTTTCATAAATTCAGGTTTTTTTAGGACTTTTTATTTTTATTTTTAATAAAAATCCCTTTTTTCTATTTGTTCTTTCAACAGAACTTTACAAAATGCGCAAGTTATGTATCAAAAGATGTAGGGTAAAATGGAGAAAGTCTATGGAAATAATGACTTAAAACAGAAGGAAAAGGCTTCTACGTAACTCCAAGACCATTCTAGATGAGACCCAAAATTAAGTAGTTGATCAGTGATACTTTTGTCTCACATTCTCTGTGGTGGATCCAAATATAATAGCCTACGTTTTTTTATTTTATTTTATTTTATTTTATTTTGAGACAGAGAGAGCAACAAATTTATTAATAAGCTCCCAACAAAGCAAGAAAAGAATACAAGCTGAAAACAACAATACTACGAAACAAAAAGATTAGCAGCCAAAGCTGCAATTACAAGGGAATTGGTTTTAGGATTTCTTCCTTAGCTGGAGCCATTCTCGAGGGAATTCGTCTGCCTTTAAACAAATTCTTTGTGAAGTGTATCATGGCTTGCATTTCTTTCTTGAGACTGGCTGCTGTACAAACTGTTATAGATTCAGCTTAACCTACAAAACTTATTCATATGTTTGTAAAACATATTTATATGCACCTAAAACTTATACGGCTATGAGTTTCAGTGGTGCTTCGATGTTTCTATGGTGTGCCCACCTGTTGATGTATTAGCCTGATTTTTATGGCATCGCAATTTTATGGTGGGGCAAACCTGCTGGATGTCTTGGTTGTCATGCAAATACTACAGTTGGCCCCACAAGCAGCAAGTTGCAAATACTCCCTTGACCTCTTCTTTCTTTCCATTAACAACAATCAAGGGAGTTGAGTCTCCCGCTCATTAGATGAGCTGGTAGAGACAAGTGCAGTGTGTGTGAATGATCCAGGGTTCAATCCCTGATAATGTTTCCTTTCCAAAATAAATAATTAAATAAATAAAGTAATAATAATCATAAAATCAAGGGAGTGGAAGGCTTTGATTGAATGAATCCTTTTGTCTACCCCGTGGAAAGTATCTATTCTTAGGCCACACCGTCTTCATTTGCAGCTTCATGGGGTAGATGACAACATTGGCAAGAGTAAGAAAATCCTCACTGCTGTCTTGTCTTCACTTGCAGCTTCATGGGGTGGATGACAACATTGGCAAGAGTAAGAAAATCCTCACTGCCATGGCAAGAAGGATGAACCGGAACAAGTGCATTATTGGGTCTATCATTGCGGCGCTTGTCATTGCAATCATCGTAATCCTCTACTTTAAGCTCTCTCATTAGCAGCCATTCGGCGGACCAAACTTCATGATTGGTGTTTTCTGATTGGCTTGAGGGTTTATATTTCAAGTTGTATCTCATTTACTTCATCATGCTTGCCATGTGTGTAGCAAGATTCTACATGTATGCCCCCGGCTTCTTGTCTCATTGACTTTAGTTTGTGTTGGAATGATCAAAGGTGCATCCATTTGCATTGGTTTATTGTCCATCTCTTTTTTGATGTATGAGAGCTACATATATCCCTTTTTCCCTTCATTCGATGGATTGATGTTCATTGTTTTTTCCCCCTACAATTGCCTTTTAGTATCGACAGTGCTGATCATCTTTTCACTGTGATTATTGGCTGTGTCATATCAATGGGTGGATCCATGGTTGTATGGTTTGGATTGATGTAATCGTGGGGGACGCATACTCAGGCTCTAGTAATATTTTTTCCGGAAAGAAAAATTAAAGAGAAATCCCTTTGATATACCTTCTCATCTTCCTATGTTTTATACTGTGACTTGTGTGATGATCCCAACTGTTCATTTGTTTGGGACATCCATGAATAGGCCATGAGCGAAAATTGAAAGCATTGCATAATCCTAACCATTTCAAGTGTGTGTGTGTGTGTGTGAAATGCTGACACAGAACTAGTATTATTCGTGAGTAATGGTCCAACTAGTGGATAAATGCCAACGTTTCACGTGGGTACTTACACCTAATCCATCCAAAAGGTTGGCCCCACCATAATAGATAGAAAGCACACAGGCACACGATAAATTGTCACGAGGTGGACCATAACCGTACAACTTGCAGCTCATCTATATGTATTTTTGCACCTCTCCAGGGTCTTTGTTGGATGCTTCATACCTGACATCCGGTGAATCATGTTACACAAAAATAGCCAACCTCATACGCTCAAAAGACTCGTCTCATTGAAAAGTCCGAGGGGTTTGGTGCAAGCTTCCATATAATACGAGCCACCCGTTGCTGGTGGGGGTCTCTTGCACGAGGTAATTTGAAATGTTTCTCTTTTGTTTTCCTTTGTCTTCCTCACCCAAGACGTTCCCTTCCCCAACAAAGACCCCTCTCCCTCCTTACGGTCTCATTTTCTTTACCTTTTCTCTCCATCTCTCTACATTACCCTAACCAACCTAAAAAAAAATCCTCTTTCAATCTTTCCCACCACTTTCCTTTCTCCGCATCATCTGTCTATTGCTCAAGCTCAAGGTTGAAGGAAGTACTTCTAATGGTAGTTAGCAAGCATCAGATTGGACCGCCTTATTTTTATTTATTATTATTATTATTATCTGTGGATCATAGTTAAAAATTCTTATGGGTTTTACAGATTATGAATTAATGAGTCCTCTGCGAGTCTTTCTCGCACCTTTGACTCACGAGGATCTGAAAATTTTCCCTTGTAACTGGACTGATGGCTTCACTTCCCGGCGAGTCTTTCTCTTAACTCTTTGGCTTACAAAAATCTCAGAACTTCCCCTTGCAACCGGACCTCCAAGCTGTAACCCGGCAGCATTGCAATTGTGTTTCATCAGATAGGCCTGGCCTGTAGGAAGATCCAGATATTAGATGAGTCTATTTTTTTTTTTTTTTTTGGATCAGCCATCTACTGTGGGGCTCATGGTCGGGCCTGTAGTATCAACAGTTTGGATCACTGAACCATAACTGTCGCATGTACAAACAGAAAGCCTGAACGTTCCAGCGTCATTGATCTGTGATTGTCCATTGTCTAACACTATCTCATTTTTCCTGTGGTACAAATGAGTTGGAAAAAATGTGAAATACTGAAAATGACTGTCCATTGTCTAAAACTATCTCATTTGCCTTGTGGTGCAAACGAGTTTTCAGTCTTTCACTTGTGGAAAAAATGTCTCAAATACTGAAAACTTACAAAGCACCGATGACTTCCTACGGGACTCCATTTTTTTTCAGTCTTTCACTTTTAGCCTATAATTTTCTGCCATTTTATCCCTAATTTGTAATTCTTAAATATGGTAACTTCGTATTGGATGTGTTGGCTGAATTCTCAATCAAACACGAGGTCATACATGTGATTGAGGACCCGTATTTAAATTTCACGTGCACGTGCCAGAGTCGTACTCTACTCAATTTTTATTGAATGTGTTAGTACACTTTTCTGTGGTATATTAGTGCTCCTTGTTTGTCAATCACTTAGGTCAGTGAGTCTAGTGTCAGTTGAGCTCAGTGAAGACGAATACTGAAGACTCAAGTGGCCCTGCTGCATCAAAGAAGAAGAAATGGGTAAAAGTGATGCCTTAGTGTGCCTTAACCTTGACCAAAACTTAATCCTTAACCTCTTTGATGACCTTGACCATATTAGGAAATCTTTAGTCATCATAGATTAGCCCTAAGTGTCCCAAAAGATAACCCATACTATGGCCAATGTGAGTGGGGTGTGAAATAGGTGGGTCAGTAAACAAATGGGCTGAACCCAGGCCTATCTGACCGGTTGGCTGGACTGGACCGATCGGTCGGACTGGGTTCCAGATTGAACAGCAACACTGCTGTGTTCATAGGCCCTTGGGCCGATCGATCTTGACTGGTCGGCAGACCTGCCGACCGGTCACGACTGGTCGAACAGCCCCCCTCCCCCTCTAGACAGTTAGTACACTGTACAGGTCGGAACTAGCCATTTTCTGCTCGTTTTCTGTTCGTTTGGACTACTTTTATAAAGGGGCATGGCTCATTTTGAGGGGTAAGAAGAGGGATTTTGAGAGAAGTGAAGCTACCATTGTTGGAGACCATTTGAGGTTCATTCCCAACCTATGCAAGGCATCTTCCTTATGCTTTAACATAAGATTGGAGCATTCCAAGCTCATGAAGAAGATGACCTTCATCACCTCTTGATCTCTAGAGCTTGAATATTCCTTGATAGGCATATCCTTGTCCAAAGCTGTAAGATGAGATCGTTGTAGGAGAAAAACTCTAGGCAACCTATTCCTAATAGTTGTAGAGTTCTCAAACCTACCCTCCTATCACCTTGGGCATCTCAAAGGCATCACAAGCAAGGTGATTGATCGAGTGTAGCTAAGGCATTAGCGACGCAACAGCAACACGATCGTGAGAGCAAGGGAAGCTAATTAAAGCACGAGAGAGCGGAGATCAAGCAACCTGAACCGGCGCTGAACAAGGGGCTCATCCGACAAGTAAGGTTGTCTTTATTGAGAGTCCATCCACTCAATTCCCTGTGGGAGTTGAGTGTAGATTTTGTTAGTCAAATTCGAACTAGGGACGTTGGCCGTTCCTTGGCCTATTTGTCGGCCTAAAGACTAGAGGTAGTTTGGTACTCCTTGGCCCATTTGCCTGACCTAAACAAAGTCTCCAAGGGAGAGCCTCCGACACGGGAAGTGAACGTTCGTTGGGTTGAGAGTTAGCCTATGTCCAAAACTCCGTTCAGGTTGAGAGTTAGCCCTTTGTCCAAAACTCCGGTTATGGTTGAGAGGTGAACCGGTAAAACCTCCATGTAAAGGTTGAGAGGTGAACCTCATTTAAAACCTTCGATAGTGAATGCCGGTGTGCTCAAAGGAGTTGAGTACTTGAGTCGGGAGTGGAGTAGACCCAAAGTCGAACCACTATACATGCTTGTGTTTGTGATTGAATTGAGTACATTAATATCTTTGCATTGGATGTTTAGTTGTTTAATTATGAATGGTTGATAGGAATGTATCCTAGGCACTAGATAGGCACATCCACACACAAGATGTACTTTCACTAGTAGTGTAGACTTGAGCTCATTAATCCATTCTTATAAGTCTATATAGGTTGTATAGATTAGGAGCTTGATTAGTTAAATCATTTGAGTATCTATGCATGCTTAGACTATGATGTTTATTGCTTAATCCATATGCTATTCTTGTGATTGGACCCACTTAGGCTTGGAAGCCGAAGTGTTCTTTCTTACTTAGTTTAATTTGTTAAATTGTGTAAGTAGGTGAAAAGAATTTCAAAAGGTCCTAATCACCCCCCTCTAGGACTTAGCCATAATTCTAGTTGCTCTTCAAGCTTCCGCACATACGAAGGTGTCGTGTTAGACTACCGACGTAATTTCAGAATGCTAGTGCCCCCCATCCCCTACCACACACATAAAAACGTTGAGTTAGACTGATTAGAGATTGGATGCGGGATTCATCTATCCTTTCAACCATCGGTTGTGATTAATGATTAGATGATTTGGGAAATGGTAAAGGTTAGTCATTCATAATGGATTCTTTTTTCATCACGTCTAAGGACTTGTTCTTTCACCAGTATAAGTAATAGATTTTTCAAAAGAATAAAGATGAACTAATAAATAAAAGAAAGGCTAAACACTACCAATTTTATTAATTGAATATGTGGCCCATTACAATCAATAGAGTATAAAAAAACAACTAAAAGAAATAAAAAAAAATGAGAGATAAATATCTAATCCGTTTGCAAAAACAAATGATGGAGGAGAAAGGATGTGACCAGAGAGCTATGATCGCCTAAGTAAGAATTTAGTTAATTGAGATCCAACAACTTAAGGTTGTGGACATTTAATCTAATCATATGGTACTATAGCAGTGAAAGTTGGACAGTAGTGATCTATATTAAAGATAAGCTATGCTATGCTAAGATAAGTAAAAAGATAAATGTTATGTAAAGAAGATAGATTTTGTGTTTGGCGTGAGCCTCAAGCTCTTTATCATGTGCTCCTTTTATAAGTTGTCAAAGCGGAAAAAACCTCACCGTGTTTCCTTGTTGATCCTAGATATTTCACGTATTTGGTATGTCTTCCTAATAGGAAAGATTTCAGATGGATTCGGGATTGCTGCCTTCTCAGACATTCTTTTCGTAGTTGATCCTTTCTATATGAATTGCATCTGGGTTCGGGATCAATCAAAAGAACCTCTACATCGGTTGTGATCAACGATCAGACAATTTGAGAAATGGTAAAGGTTAGTCCTTCCTGATAGATTCTTTTTGCATCATGTCTAAGGATTTGTTCTTTCACCAGTAAAAGTAATAGATTTTTTAAAAGAATAAAGATGAATAAATAAATAAAAGAAATGCTGAGCATTACCAATTTTATTAATTGAATATGTGACTTATTGTCGTTAGAAATTGGACAACTGACGAGGTGGCTTAACGTCAACCTTTGGATGGATGGATGTTGCTGATCTCCTACAGAAGGACCGTCTATATCTAGATGAGAGGTCCTATCAAACACAAGGAAAGCTAGGGGGTGGTTGGGGTCCAGCCGTTAGCCCTCCGATGCCTAAGTCAAATGAGTCTGAAGGAGATAACAAGGCTAATTGCAAGGCAGATTTATGCGTACCTTAGGTTAGGGGTGAGTGTCTTTATTTATAAGCTATCAGAGAGTGATAGTGGGTCACGATTGTGGCTACAATCGTGGCTACAATCGTGGGCGTTACGCTCATCAGAGGGCGGCGTGATTCCTGGAGGCGTGGGTTACATAACCTTGTAATGTTAGAAGACGCGTCTGTCTTCTGCGGATCAGTTCACGAACTCTCGCACGCCTTTATGGCGATTGTTGTCAACCTGCGGTGGTATTGGTTGAGGCCGAGCTATATGCTCATCCTAGAAGTAAAGCTCTTTGGCCAAGCTCTATTACTTGTGAAATGTTCCAGGGTGTAGACTTGGTTATATGTGACCAAGGTTTGAGCTGAAGGCTCATCTTCCTGTTATGCTTGGACATCTTGGACACGACATCGATACGTGAGCCTATGTGGAGTACTTCGGCCTATGGGCTTTTCCCCTGACCTGGCTGAGCTCGGCCCAACTAGGAAAACTCCCATAACAGTTGCCCCCCTACTCCCTAGTCTGAGTTGCAGAGGAGTGGGGAGTATGGATGAGCTGATCTGCTAGTGGTGTGAACACCCAAAATTTCAAATCATACTTTACTCTAGTATCCGAGGAACGAGATCCGATGCATTAATTGTGGGATCTGGAGAATCCTTCGCCCAGCATGTTCTTTGAAGGGTCGCCATCAAATCGTACGGCGCTGTCAGCACTTTTTGAGATTGCGCAAATCCTTGGGTGACACATGGTGACAGGTTTGTCAGTCAATACGACGCATTAATGCTCATCCTTCCTCATCATGCCACGTGGCAACGGTTCAAGTCGGCAAGGCGTCATGCCTGATATGGGCAAATAGGAAGAGGATACGTGGGCAAGTCGACCACCGAGGATATGCACCTCTGATCGATACAATCCCTTGCTGCTACGTGGCTTCGTACAGATGTGAAGGTTTCACCTATAAATACTCCATTCTCTTAGTCATTTCTACCTTCTGAAATTTTTACGTCCAAGCTCTATCGGTCTGCTTTGTGCTTGGGACTTAGTTTTGTTTGTCTCCCCGGTTGATTTCCTTAAGTCCCCGTGCCAACAACTCTGGTATGTTTTCTGCTACATGGTCCTCTTTATCTTTCCTTTCTACTCGCTATGTCTGGGTCATCGAACTTTGATGCTTTCCCGAGAATGGGTGAAGACCCAAAGTCCTCTGTTCTTTCCTTTAACTCCTGAGAAGAAAGACAATTTGAGGAGTCTGATTCTGAAAGTGAAACAGAGATCCGAGGTGGTGAGGCCACATCCTGTCCCTTGGAGCAAGCCTCTGTGGAAGAGGAGGACGCTCTGAGAACCACAACTCCTGCTGAGGTAGCTGCGGACGAGGGTCTGAGCGCCTCGAATGCACCAAGAGAAATCACATTCATCTTCATCTTAGGGATGTGCTTCACATCTTCCAGGACTCGTTCGATCCCATCAAACATCCTAATGCGCACCGTACCAATACCTATAACCTTATGAGCGTAATTATTGCCCACAAACACCGATTTACTACCATACTCCTTGTATGTCGTAAATGAACTCCGGTCAGGACAAAATGACATGAAGCCCCTGAATTTAGGATCCACTCACTACCGTGAGATCCCTTGACAGATACAGTCAGAACTTCACAAAGATCGCTACCGTCCTCTACGGTATTGGCTCCCTCTCCAGAAGAATTTCCATACCTCTCTTGCTTCAACCTGGGGTTATGACAATCCCCTCTCATGTGGCCCTCCTGACCACAATTCCAGCACTTCACCTTAGCTTTCCCTTTGCCCTTGGCCTTAGATCTTGATTTCGAATATCCTCCATGCTCAAAACTTCTTCCCCTTATAACCAGTGCCTCTGAGGAATAACGGGAAGCCATATTACCGCTTTTCTTTCTCATCGCCTTCGACTGGAGGGCTAAGATAACGGTCTCGACGTTTATGGTTTCCCTCCCTACGCACAGAGTCCCTGAATGACTCATATGAATCTGGAAGAGAATTCAACATGATGCATGCTTGATATTCATCCTTCATCGGTTTATTGATCTCTACCAACTTGCAAATCAGCCTATTGAACATGCTCAAGTGGTCCTCCACTTCCGTTCCTTCAGCCATCTTCAAGGTGAACAACTGCATCAACAGGTACATGAGATTCTCTAGAGACTTCTTGGCATAAACCTTCTCTAGCTTCGCCATCGTTTCAGCCACAGTCTTCTCCTTCATGACATGATAGAGAACATCATCCGTAAGGTTTAACAGGATTGATGTTCTAACCTTCTTGTCGAGCCTCGTCCATTCATCATCTTTCATAGCTTCGGGTTGCTTTCCAAGAGCTTCATCAAGCCCTTACTGAACTAGGAAGGATTCAACATTCACCTTTCATTGTTCGAAGTTGTTTTTGTCGGAGAACTTCTCTACCTCGAACCTTGTGCTTGATCCCATCTTCTCGTCTCAGATCCGAATTCTACTCCACCCCAACGATAGCTCTGATACCACTTGTTGGGAAAATCGACAGCGGAAGTGGAAGCCGAACGCGCAGAGTAATGCAAGATCAAACAAGAAACAATATGAAATCAAACCACACACAAGCATTCACCACAAGAGAATCCGAATTTGTATGGAAAAACCCCTCACAGGTAAAAAACCACGGCACAAAGCGATCTACTATGAATAAACAGAAGATTACAGAGATTGACCGCCCACAAGCAAGGAAAAACAGAGAAAACCCCAAGGTCTCTCTCACACAACTCTCTCCCCTCTTCCTAACATGATTAGGAAACCTTGGACACCTTAGGATACCTTTAAATCCGGATTACAACCCTTTAAATAGACAAAACACTGAAAATAGAAACATCTTACACACTACCGCGCGCTACGCAAGAAAGGCGTATGCAGTCGACTGGTCGGTTGACAAGTCGGCCAACGCACCAAACGGTCCAGGGAGTTTAACCCCGACACTGCCTCACCACCGACCAATCGCTCGACTGGTCGGAGCCCCCTGATGACTGGTCGACAGACCGGTTGAAGGCACCTGCAGAAAACTGTCCAGCCTCTGTGCATCTGGGTCACACTGCCAGATCGGTTACCCGACCGGTCTGAGCACCCAAACTCTCACACCTATTTGAAGGCTCTCCAACAAGCCATCTATATGCCACCAATTAAAAGATTAAAACTGTTCAATTTTTGGACTAGTCATTGGCTATCTGACCAGTTCCAATTTGGTCTATGTTATGCTACATGTGCAATGGAACAACATATGCAGAGGTGCCCGATCTAACCATTTGTCCTAAAGATTAAAACTAACAAAAGATAAGAAATTGAAAGTAATGTTGCATTTTTAAGAAATATAAAATTAAAAATAAATAAATATAAGCCTAATGTTTTTGGCATGTGGTTCAGATATATATAAGCCTGGCGCAGTGTAGACGGCGTGTGGGATTGAACGCCGTCTCTCCTCAAGGATAACTATTCTGAATCTAAGGAGCTATCGGGAATCCTCAACCAATCTTCTTCGAATCCACGAAGGAACACTCGAATCCACGAGTAAAAGAGTAAAACTTAAGAGATTTTATTAAAAAAGGAATTGATTGTCTCAAAAACGAATTAAAATAAGTAATTTATAGCCTAAATTGTGTAATAGAAATCCTAAGTGTGTAAATTAGAAGTCCTAAGCAAACTAGGAAAGAAAACATTCAAATTTGGAAAGTTCGCTCAAAATTTGCACAACAATTTGCACACGGTCGGGCGCCCACTGAACTCAAAATTAGTCCAGCGAGTTGAGCTTCGAAAATATGTGAATTTTGGGCGCCCGATGAAATGTGGTCGGGCACTCGGCGACGCACAAAACTGTCCAGAGAGTTGAAACCATATTCAGACGAATTTGGGGCACCCAGTGAAGGGATGGTCGGGTGTCCGATGATGGTCGGGCGCCCGAAATTCAAGAATTATGTCCAACAACCCTCTGGACCATTTGGGTTCATGGTCGGGTGCTCGGTGAAGACCGGTCGGGCGTCTGACGGGGCTGGATGTTCTGCACTTTAGAGACTGTTTTGTCGCTCCTGCCTCACCTCCTTCCTATGGTCCATTTTCTCCATGTAGTCATTAGCGACCCCCTCTACATCAATCCCCTCCACTTGAAAAGAACTTGACCCTAAGTTCTCGTTCTCCTCTGGTTCATGATACTCAAACAAGTCCGCTATATTGAACGTCTGTGAAATCTCTTACTCGTCCGAGAGGTATACAACATAAGCATTGTCACCTAGCTTCCGTAAAATCGATATCGGCCCAATTTTCTTCTGCTTTAATTTGTTGTAAGTGTTGGTTGGGAAGCGCTCCTTGCATCGATGGACCATCACTTGATCACTTACCTCAAACACCTTGGCACGTTGGTGCTTGTTGGCGTCCCTCGCATATTTCTCATTTGACTCGATAATTTAATCCGTACTTCCGCATGTAGTTCTGTAATTTGCTTGGCCATATTCTCTACAGCCATACTCTTGCTGGGAATCTTCGGTAATGGGACTAAGTCGAGGGTGTGTCAAGGGATACGTCCGTAGACGATCTGAAACTGACGACTTCCTGTGGAGCGGTTCACCATGTTATTAAAGGCAGACTTTGCTTGCAACTTTGCCAAGTCCCATTGCTTTGGCTTGTCTCTAAAAATACTTCGGATGAGGTTGCCCAACGTCTTATTCACCACTTCAGTTTGCCCATCAGTTTGGAGATGATATGCACTACTAAACTGAAGTTGGGTGTTAAATCGACTCCACAAAGTTCATCCAAAGTGACTCACGAACTTTGTATCACGGTCGGAAGTAATAATCTTGGAGATGCCATGCAACCTCATAATTTCTCGAAAGAAGAGATTGCCTACACTCGTCGCATCATACGTCTTCTTGCAATGAATGAAGTGAGCCATCTTCGAGAACCTGTCTATCACCACGAATACGGAGTCCATGCCGCGTTGTGTTCGTGGGAGACTTAGAATGAAGTCCATGAAAATGTCCTCCAAGGGCCTTTCGGTGCGGGCAATGGGGTGTAGAGGCCCATGTTTTGGGCATGTCCCTTGGAGGATTGACAGATATGGCAATGCTGAACCATTTGTCCTACATCACGGCTTAGGTGAGGCTAATAATATCGCCATTCAACCTAGAGCCTTCGTTTTGTCACAACCCAAGTGACCTCTAAGACCCTTGTGAAACTCAAGAATAATCTTCTCCCGGAGGGAGCACTGCGAAATGCACAACCGATTTTCGTAAAATATGAAACCGTCTTGAATGTGAAAATTACCGGTCGTCCTTCCATGCTTGTTACACAAACATCTTGAAACTCATCGTCTTTGGCGTATAGCTCCTTGAGGCAGTCAAAACCAACAACCTCAGTTCTCATAGTGATGGGAAGGGCAGCTCAGCGACTCAATGCGTAAGCAACTTTGTTTTATTGGCCAGGCTTATACTTTAACGCGAATGTGAATTCCTGTAAAAATGAAACCCACCTAGCATACACATGGCTAATATTAGTTTGGCTATTAATAAATTTCAAGGCTTGATGATCATTATAAAGGATAAACTCCCTGAGGTAGTGTCGTCAATGCCGAATGGCTTGTATTACCGCGTACAGCTCTATCTAATATGTGGACCACTTCTTATGGGCTTCACTAAGCTTCTCACTGTAGAAGGCTACAAGCCTGCCTTCCTGAGATAATACCACACCAAGGCTCTCATAAAGACGCATCACAGTCCACTTCAAAGACTTTATCGAAACTAAGCAAAACTAGGACTGAAGTAGATGACAATTTATGCTTGGTCTCAGCAAAACTACGGTAATTGTCTTCTGTCTATAAGAACGGTCCTTTTTGAAATTGCTTCTTTTAGATAGCACTTGAGACGCTAAGCGTGTGGAAGCTTAGAGCGGAGCTAGTAGAACTATGGCTAAGTCCTAGAGGAGGAGTTATTAGGACCATTTAAAAATCTTTTTTAAAACCTCTTGCCTTAATTAAATTAATTAGCAATTCTAAACTAATTAAGTAAGAACACTTAGCTTTCAAGCTTAAGTGGGTCCAATCATAAGGCTAGCATATGATAAACATAAAATATCCTAGCCTAAGCATGCATAGATAATCAAATGATTAAACTAATCAAGCATGTATTCTATGCATCCTAAGTAGACTATATGAGAGTGGATCATATAAGCTCAAGTCTACTCTACTTAGTGAAAGTACATCTTATGTGTGGATGAGCCTAACTAGTGCCTAGCATACATTTTAATCAAGCAATTAAAACAACAATGCTAGATTAACAATGCGCTCAACTTAATCACAAACATAAGCATGTATAGTGGTTCGATCACCCTGCTCCACTCTCAGTTCAAGTACTCACCCTTATGAGTACATCGGCATTCACTAGGGAGTTTAAATCAGGTTCTTTCCAACCTAGGTATTTAAACGGTTTAACCCTACTGGGGAGTTTAACAAGGTTCCTCCCAATCTATAACAAAAATTTTAAGGTTCATCTCTCAACCTAAAAGTTTGACAAGGTTCTTCCCAACCCTTCGATTTTAATGCAAGAACCTAGCGTATATTCCTGCTAGAGGCTCTCAACAGAGACTTGTTCGAGTTTGTAAATCCAAACCCTCACACTCAATCCTCACCGAGGAAGGAGTACAACCGGACTCTCAATATGACAACTTACTTGTTAGATGAGCCCCTTGTTCAATACCACTTTGGGTAGCTTGATCTATGCTCTCTTATGCTTCGATCAACTTCTGTTTGCTCCCCCAATCATGTTGCCACTGTGTTGCCAATGCCTTAGCTCCACTTGATCAATCACCTTGCATATGATGCCTTTGAGATGCCCAAGGTGATATGAGGGTAGGTATGAGAACTTTACAACTAATGAGAATGGGTTGCCTAAAGTTTCTCACTTACAAGGATCTCATCTTAGAGCTTTAGATAAGAATTTGACTATCAAGTATGATCCAAACTCTAGAGATCAAAAAATGGTGAATGTCATCTTTATCATGAGCTTGGAATGCTCTATTCTTATGTAAAATCATAAGGAAGATGCCTCTCTAGGGTTAAGATTTGAGCCTCAAATGGTCTTCAACAATGGTGGCTTCAATCCTCTCAAAATTCCTCTTCTTGTCCCAAAAATCGCCCCAAGTCCGTTTTATAGAAGACGTCCCAACGGATTTAAAATGGACAAAAAATGGCTAGTGCCGATCGGCCAGACAGACTAATTTTTTAATTTTTTGTTGCGATCCTGATTTGGGTCGGTTCGATCGGTCGGTGATCGGTCACGACCGGTCGGACAGTGGCTAGTGAGTTCCAGCATGTTGTTGTACCAACTCGACTTCTGACGACCGGTCATCCATGGGTTCGACCGGTTGGCAATCCTATTTTGCAAGCCGTTTCAAGTGAGGTTTTACAGCTGCAAAGGCAACCTCTTAGGCTAAGTTTTGGGTGATCTTTTGAGACACCTTAAGGTCAATCTAAGATGACTACAAGTATGCCTAATAGGGTCAAGGTCATCTAGAGGTTTATATTTTGGTTTGGTTCAAGGTTAAGGCTTCACCAAGGCATCTCTTTTACCTGTTTCTTCTTCCTTAATGTAGCAGGTCCGCTTGAGTCTTCGGTCTTCATCTTCATTAAGCTCAACTGACACTAGACTCACTGACATAAGTAATTGACAAACAAGGTGCACTAGTATGCCACAAAAAAGTGCACTAACACTTTTTGCATGCAATCGGTGATCGGCACAACAATCATGCTAAAGTTTATGACAAAACGTTGATAGAACGTGGCCAATCCATGAAAATTGCGAACCTCATGGATGTTGGCGGGAGTAGGCCACTCACGGATGGCCTTCACTTTGTCTTCATCAACCCGGATATTGATAGATGACACCACGAACCCCTAATAACAAGAGGAGGTCCGTCAGAAAGCTACACTTCTTCAAATTCAGATATAGCTTGTTATCTTATAGCACTTGCAACACCTGCCTGATGTATTCAACATGATCCTCCTCTCCCTGACTATATATCAATATGTCGTCGAAGTAAACCATGACGAACTTGCCTGTTCATGGTTTCAATGCTTGATTCATAAGGCGCATGAAGATGCTTGGTGCATTCGACAATCCGAATGAATATGACTAGCCATTCGTATAACACATCCTTTGTTTTAAAATCCGTCTTTCATTCATCACCGTGACGGATACAGATTTGATGGTACCCATTGTGTAAGTTCATCGTAGAAAACACTTTAGACCCTTCAAGCATATCTAGCATATCGTCGAGTTAGGGTATCGAAAATTTGTACTTGATGGTGATTTTGTTAATAGCCCTGCTATCTACACACATACATCAACTACCATCCTTCTTTGACATCAACAAGGTTGGAACCGCGCATGGGCTCATGCTCTCCCTGAGTAACCCTTTCTTTAGTAAATCTTCTACTTGTCCTTGGAGAATTTCATTCTCTTTCGGACTCAATTAGTAATACAGCCGGTTCGGTAGGCTAGCACCAAGTATGAAATCGACGTGGTGCTGAATGTCTCGCATTCTCCTCGGGACACAATATTCTCGCTACTTCCGTTGTCAGTAATGACGTTACAAACCTTCCCGTTTACCATGCAACGGGTATAGAAGATGTTGTGGTGCTGAGGGTGTACTTTCTTTCCGAGGCGTAAAGCACAATTGCACCTCACAACTAAGGACTCGCCATGGTCCCCAATCATCTAATCAGGTCCCCGCTTCTTCTTCCTCGGCGAGATGATCATACTCCTTGTTCTAGGGTTCCCCTTCCCGAAGCCTTCCTCGCCCTTTCCCTCGTTCGTGGCTAGATTAGCGGTAGGGCGCTGAGGGCAAGCATTCAACAAGTGGCCCTAGTTGGCCATAACATAAACAGTTGCTCGGCCTTGGTCGAGCATATAGATTTGGTGCCCGGCTTGGGCCCGCTATCGTAGGGGCAGCCCTTTGTGGCCTGGATGGACTGCTCCCCGGGTCACGGTTCACAGGTTGGTGGTGGCTGAGAACGCCCACCGACTAGTTCTTTTCCCTTAAACAGGATCGAATCGTGCACGGGACCCATCGTAGGAATGCGAGCTGACGGATATGTTCGCGCAGAAATTCGAGGGATTTGCGTTTCAAGCGCTAGTAGCTAATAGAGATGCGTTCTCTACGGTCCAAATCGAAAGTAGATGAACTCGATCCTAGATCGCGGGTTGAAGGCCACCAATGAACCTTGCTGTCCTCCGGGACTCGGTCTCAGAAAATTCATTTTGTATCAGTCAATCGATCGAACTCGGCCTAATATTCGGCGATGGATCTAGATCATTGCTTGTAATTCTGATATTGTTGAAACAATATCTTATCATAGTCGCTAGGTAAAATCCTAGATTTTAACAATCATTTCATCCTGGGCCATGTTCGAACGGGTAGTTTGTTCTGCCAGATATGGAGAGGTTTGTAATTGCTCCCACCACGCAAAAGCACCAGATTTTAGCTTATAGGCAACAAGCTTTACTTATCCTCCAGAACACCCAAGTAGTCGAAATATCTTTTGACTTCTGCTAGCCAATCAATGAATTCTTCAATATTTAATGAACCATTAAAACAAGGAAGATCACCTTTGTCTTGGAAGCCTCTATCATTGCGATTTGCACGTTCATTCCCTTGTGCGGGCCGTCGAGCAATGATGTCTTCATCGCTGTGATCCGTATCATTGGGATTAGCCCCGCGAGGTGCCAGCGATTGTGCTTGACGGAATATGGGACTGTTTCGTACTACGATCGCTAAGGGGTTATGCACCGCCTTGGGCTTGGGGCTGGGGTAGACCCCTTAGGATATGATCTAGAGAAGTGAACATCCTCTCCATGGATATCTGATTGTCCACTTAGAGAGTTTTAATCTTTTATGCAAGGAGTTGGAACCGTTGAGTAACGTCAGAGGGGTTGTTGTTGTCATGGCCATCGCTAGAAGCCATCTTCCCAAGGTTATTACTCACTTTGATACCAACTTGGCACAGTGTAGACGAAGTGTGGGATCGAACATTGTCTCTCCCCACAGGATAACTACTCCGAATCCACGGAGATATCGAGAATCCTCGATCGATCTTCTTTGAATCCACGAGCAAAAGAGTAAAACTCATGAGATTTTATTAAAAAGAAATTGATTGTCTCAAAAATGAATTAAAACAAGTATTTATAGCCTAAATTGTGTAATAGAAACCCTAAGTGCGTAAATTAGAAGTCCTAAGCAAACTAGGAAAGAAAAACATTCAAATTTGGAAAGTTCACGCAAAATCTACGCAGCAGTTCGCGCATGGTCAAGCGCTCAGTGAAGGGTGGTCGGGCGCCCGCTGAACTTGAAATTAGTCCAACGAGTTGAGCTTTGAAAATATGTGAATTTCCTGTGCTCGATGAAGTGTGGTTGGGCGCCCGGCGGCGCGTAAAGCTGTTTAGAGAGTTGAACTCATATTCAGACAAATTTGGGGTGCCTGATGAAAGGGTGGTCTGGCGCTCGAAATTCAAGAATTATGTCCATCAACTCTCTGGACCATTCAGGCTCATGGTCGAGCGCCCGGTGAAGACCGGTCACGCTGGATTTTTCTGCACTTTGGCGACTGTTTTGTCGCTCCACCTCGCCTCCTTTCGATGGTCCATTTTCTCCACGTAGTTGTCAGCAACCCCTCTACATCAGAGCCATTATGTAATTAAGAGTGAACCAAAGTTAAGTAAGAGGACACGTGGTTTGAACCCATCCAAGGCATTGTGTAATTAGGAAGTAAACCAGGTCCAGTCTACGGTTTGACCAACCGACAATTAATGTTCTAACCATAGTGCTAAGTGAGAGTGACTGGGACTTGGTTATACAGGTGGGATCTGGGCCATGTGTTGTATGTGGCGGATATGGGTTACATGTGGTAACAATTTTATGTTGTTCAGTAACTGTCTTTATTCAAAATGGACATAAATAACTATCACAAGACAAAGGGGCGTGTCCATTCATGGTAGAGATTCAAGTTGTTGTAAATGTGCATGTGGATGTCCTGGAGAGTGTCTTTCCATGAAGGATACATGTCCCTTTAAGTACACTCTATTCCCATATCAAACCATCCATAGTGTCAGTGCTCTCAAAATTGCCCTCTTGTAATTGTCTTTTTAAGAACGTTTTTGTGAGGCTGGAGATCTATTTAATACTTAGAGTTACAAATTTTTGTATTGAAATTTAGATATGTGAGTTCATTGTATCCTTAAGATAATTTGTCATCTTTCTTCTTTTGCACTCGCTAGAATATCCAGAAAATAGGAACAAATCTATCTAGAGATATTGACCATTCAAGTCAAGGCTTGAATCTACATGATATGATACTTTCATCCTCAATTGTTTTTTCTTCCATGGTGCACTACATCAACATCTTCTACAACTTTGTGGCAGAACTCTCACTTTAATCATAATGGAGGCGATTCATTCCATTCAAGTGATGAACCAAGAATTGTACAATTGGATCATTTAAACTGTCAGTTCTTCTTAAGATGGCAACAAAGATGATGTTCTTTTTTATGACTCCGAAGTTATCCTACATCATAGATGATGATCGACCTTCTCTACTTAAGCCAAAAGACAATGATTCTGAAGAAGTTAAGGCGGAGCAGAAGAAAGGAAAGGAGGATGATTTCCTTTGCAAAGGTCATATCCTTAACATCTTCTCTAATTCAATTTATAACTCACATCATAAAATACTCTTTGCCAAGGAAATGTGGACAAATTTAGCTTAAAAAAATATAAAATCAAAGAGGCTAGTATAACTATGCCCACTTTAAGTTTAAGAATGATCAGCTAATTCTGTTTTGAGTAAGTGATTTATAAAACTTGGTAAACTAATTCAAGATTAGTATAGATCTTCCTAAAGAATATATGGTTGGTGTAGTAATTGCAAAATTACACTCATCATGGTTTGATTATAAAAACAAAATGAAATATGACAAGAAACATTACGCCTAAATTGTAAATATGTGATGAATTTTTCCGCTGTAAAAAAGGCTTGGTTCCGTCACTAATCTCTTTCTAAAGGGAATTTTGGGCTAGGCGGTCAATGGTATGAGCACACATTTTTGTCAATGACATGAGCTAGGATGTTTTAAGCCAGTTGAGCCTCCATCGGAAGTCATTAGAAGACCGAAGACTGAAGTAGAAAGATACAGGTAAACATGAGGTGCCTCAGTAAACCTAGTCTAGACTCCATTTGTTCCAAAACAACCTAGCTCTTAGATGACTTGATCTTAATAGGTAAACCCTGAGTCATCTTCCCAAGCCTTAAGAGCCTTATTTGAACATGAGAAGTTATGCTTATTAGAGGTTTAGAGCTGCTATAAATAAGACTGCCCAAAACAACAAAACTTTGTGGTCTGTTGATCCCCATCGATCGATTGACCAGACCGTTGATCGACTAAAGGTGCGCAAAAACGTCCAACAACATTTGCACCTAAATTGATCGAGTTTCGATGGATCAACGGCTCGGTTCGATTAATCGTCAATGGCCAGAATCTAGCCGTTATAGATTCGTTGGGCTGTGATTGATCTATTGACCCCAATTATTTTAGATTAATTGGAGCTTTTTCTATAAATACTTGGACTCCAGGTCTTTACGATCAAGATGATTTTGAATGATTTAGAAGCCCTAGTGTATCCCAATACTTCTAAACTCTGTTAGGCTATCACCCAAGGAGATCTATGCGTTCCTCCTTATGATTTATCACTATAAGAGAATTCCAAAGCTCCATTTGAGGAAGAAAATGACATCTTTTAATCTCTAAAGAATAGACATCAATCCTTATAGGTGAATCCTAAATTGGAACTAACTATCCTATTAGTTGTAGGTGATTCAACCCCACTCCAATTACCTTGGTCATTTCATCGGATCATCACATGCAAGGTAGTCGATCGAAGGAGCTGAAGCATCCGCATCAACGATTGGGGGAGCAAAATGGAAGCTGATTAAAGCACGAGAGAGCATTGATCAAGCATTTCAAGAAGGCCCTATCAAAAGGGGCTCAATCTGACAAGTAAGGTTGTCAATTGTAGAGTTCATATACTCTTCCCTTATGTAGGATTGAGTATAGAGTTTGTAACCCAAATTCGATTAGGCTCTTATGTAGGACCGAATTCACCGGACACAGATGCGTACATGTTAGTCTCTGTAGAAGCCTCCAGCGAGAGTAAACATAGGTCCTTAGATTAGAACCACTAGTGGTCGTTGGTTAGCCGATAGAAAATCAACTAAGGTGTCGTTTGGTAAACTGAAAAATGAAGTCTGAAAATTAATTTAGGTGCTGAAATCTTAAAGTGTTGAATTTAAGTACTTATGAGTACTGAAAAAATTGTTTGGTAATTTGTTTGAAAAAAGTGCTTATATATGAAAATAAGTACTTTTTTCACAAAAACCCGTTTGGTAAAAATAAACTATAAATATCTGAAAATTGGTAATTTGTCATATTTGCCCCTATTATCTTAATTTCTATCTTATAGGAATAGTGTATAAACATCATTGCTTATAGTGTTGTCGTACACCCGTGCCTTTTATATTCCTCCTTTTTGGACTCATTCCCTAAAATTATCTATCAAAATGGATGAACGGCTTGGATAAACCACATGTATCATGTATCATGGTGGGACTTACAAAGACCCTAATATAATCGTCCATCTCTAGCTAGGTCCTGGTGAGGGCAGTACCCAGTCATAGAATGCGACCATAACTAGCTTTGTGGGTGAGACCTTGACCGTAGGGGCTCACCTTGATTTGTGCATTGTATATCCAGGCAGTTCATTTATTTTTCCAGCTTATTTTAGACTATTTTTCCAAAAATGAAGAAAATGAAAATTTCAGGTGAAAAACACCATTAAAAAACAATGTTTATTGACCATTTAAATCCTTTCATGGGCTACAAAAGTTTTGAATCAAGATTTTTTCTCTCTCTTTTATCTAGGACTGTGAGACCTTATCAATGGGTTGGATTGTCAATAAGCATTTACAGTATACGATGGGAAGGTTTTAATAGCAAGCCTTCAATGACCACTCTTTCCTATGGTGTGGTCCACTTGAAATTTGTACTTGCTTCATTTTTAGGAAGATATCTTAAAATGAGTTGAAAAAATAGATAGATGGCATAGATGTGCAATGTATGTACGAGGTGGGCCTTAAGGTCAGGATCTCACCTACATCGCTGGTTTCGGGTCGCAGCAAATCGCGCCACGAAATTCGCTGGGAGACCCTGAATCCACAGTAGGACTACTGTGAAGTATTTGATTAAATCCATGCTGTCCATTTATATTTAAAGCTCATTTTAGGGCGTGATCCAAAAAATGAAGCAATTCCAAATGCAAGATGGACCATAGTACATGAAACAGTGGTGATTGATCGTATTATGTGGGCCACAAAATCTGTTGATCAAGATGATATTTCTGTGGTCTTTTCATCTGGGTGTTTGTGACCTTATCAACAGGTTGGATGGTAAATAAACAATCTAGTGGAAACCATAAAGTTTTTAATGGTGGGATTCAATCACGATTGTTTCTAGTGGTGTGGTCCACCTAAGATTTAAGTCACCTTAATTTTTGGGATTATGTTCTAAGTTGAGCTTTAAAAATGTTTGGATGGCATAGATTTAAGTAACATACATCACGATGGGTCCCGCCGTTAGGTGGGTGGATCCACGAATCTACAAAGAAGCCGCGACCTCTGGTTGCATCTAGTGGAAGTGGATGTGGATTGCTTGGTGTGGGGGATTGGGCGGTGCTCTATGGGCCCTACCATGATGTATGTGTTTTATCCACAATGTTCATTCATTTTTTTTCAGAATATTTTAGGATATAAATTCATAATTTAGGCATATCCAAATCTCATGTGAACCGCACCGCAGGAAACCATGGTGATTGACGCCCACCATTAAAATTTTTTGGGGACACAATACTAGAAGATGAAGTTGATAGTTGTCATTTCCCTTGATCCAAGTATTCCTGACTAATCAACAAGTTGGATGGCAAATAAATATTACAGTGAGCCCTGGTGAGTTTTTAAAGGTTGGCGTTCTATGACTACTGTTTTGTTGTGGTGTGGTTCATCTAAGACTTAAATCTGCCTTATTTTTTGGATCATGCAAAAATTACTTATAAAAAATATATGGATGGCATGGATACATGCATACATCATAATGGGTCCCACATAGCATTGTCCATTAGCCACACATCACTAGGCAATCTGTGTGGTTTTAAATGAAGGGTAATCTTGCCATTTATAAAAGTTTGTTAGGATATTTTTGTTAAAATTGATCCAAAATTTTAAAAGGAAATCACTTACCGCATTCAGCTATAAGTTTTAAGCCAATGAGTTGTCACTTAAAAAAAGCCTTAAATTTTAAGTGATTTTTTCAATTAAGCACTTAATATCTTTTCATTACCAAATGGTCTGAAATATCAAAACCACTGAAAATAGCATATTTCAATGATAAGTTCTAAAATTAAGTTTTACCAAACACACCCTAAATCTCCAAGGAAGCCATCGACACGAGTGTAAACGTAATCCACCAAACATGGGTATGTATGTGTAGGTTCTTGAGAGAGTCAAGGTTGTATTGGGCTTGGACGCCTCAAACCTTCAAGCATGAAGGCTACCGACTGGTCTGTCACGATGGAGCAAGACGATAGGTTTGCTGGAACTTTTCTGGGCCATCTGGCTGGCCGGCTGACCGGTCGGTGGGGGGTCCAACCTGTCGGCAGTTTCCTTTTTGGACTGGGTTTGTTGTGCGGGTTTGTTGTGCAAGGAGTTTCTAATTTCGGTTTTCCCTGTTTAAGGAGATGTAATCTGAGATTAGGGTTGCCGCCTATGGGCCAAGGGATTGAGAGGGTTCTAGGGTGAGAGAAAGAGCTAGGGAGGAAGCTTGGAGTCCTCTAGATTGAGGGAAAGGGCTGTGTTTGTCCTTCTTATGTGAGAATTAGCTTCGGGTTGCTTGTGATTTCTTTTGTGGGCTATGATCCGGGTTGTGTTTCTTCTATCTCTTGTAACTTCTGATATCATAGTGGATTGGTGTCACTTTGTGCCGTGGTTTTTTACCCATGAGGGGTTTTTCCACATAAAAATCGGATTGCCTTCTTATGTGTGATGATTTGTTTGTTGATTGCCATTGAGGTATGTTCCTCGCTTGCTTTGATTGCTTCCACTACGGGGCTCCTAACCCCAACAGTAGTTGGTTATCTGATAGAAAATCAATATTTCATTTCTGATACTTTCTGTGAATCTAAATGGGCCTCAACAGTTTGGAAATATGAAATGAGCAAAATAAGGTTATTTTCATAGATAAATGAAAATCGATTTTATCCTCTATGAGATCTAGGGAGTGTTAGGATGCACCATTAAATTGTAATTTTGTCTTAGTAGATTGGTGCGCTACTGAGTTGTACAAGAGAGATCACCAAGTGAATTTATTAAAGGCAGGCAAACTTGCTGTATGGAGTGGTTTCCTTTCTAGCCGTGCCAGAATAGGTTAGTCAATGGGCCAAGCTGGGTTACAAACTTTCGAGCTTTCAGGCCTGACGCATTTTAGATAGGTAATGGGCCAGGTTGGCCCATTGGGCTTTCACACCTGGCCCATTTTAGGGTAGGGTTGACCTGTCATATTAAGCTTGAGGAATGGGCCCATGATTAAAATTCAAGCCGATTAATTAATTGGGTTATTGTGTCTAAATGCTCGTACGCCTAGCTCTTTTGGGTCTTCTGTACACCCAATCTTCCAACCTCCACATGCAATATGACATCCAACCCATCCAATAGGTTGAGGATTGCCTTATGCAGAAATTAGGACCATCCACTCATCAGATGGTCCACACTATAGCAAGTAATATTGAACGGTTAAAAAAAATTAAAAATCCGTTGATCCTATTTAAAAAAACAATTGCTGAGGGATAAAGAGGGATATGAATGTTCAACCAATCTGGTTTCGAGTAATGGTGGCAATGGGCTGGGTAGCCGGCTTGACCTGATAAGCCCGGCCTGTCTTTGGGCTAGGCTTGGTCCATGGGCCAGGCCCGATCACTTTTGAGATTGGGCTTGCAATCAAATCATGTTTGGCTGACCGGGCTTAGCCCAACTCAGCCTAACCTGACTTTATATGTACAAGTGTTATATCTTACAAATATGCCATTCTAATCCTTGGTTGGGCAACTCACCAAGCTTGTGCTTAAATCATTTTTGGCTGACTAGGCTTAGCCCAACTCAGCCCTACCTGACTTTATATCTACATGTGTTAATATACTATAAATATGACATTCTAATGCTTGGTTAGGCAACTCACCCGGCTGTAGACAACCCCCACCTAAGCTAGCAACTTGACGAGGTATGGATAGCTTCTGAGTACTCATTTACCTAAACTCTCAAACCATAAGTCATTTTGAAGCCAGTCATACCCAAGCCATTCCCAAGCCACTACCCAAGCTTAGCCATTACTTAAGCCATTAGCCAAGTCAAGTCTAAACCAAGCCAAGTCAAATCCTAAACCAAACTCTAAACTAAATTCAAGCCAAATTCAAGCAAAATCAAAGAGGTGCATCATGGGAGGTTTATTCAAAGCAGAACACATCTAAAAATTAACTTTCCTCTTAAAATACTCTTAAATTTCTTTTTAATTGCACTCTCTACCACTCCCAAAACAAATGAGGGGATATTGTGTGACACCAAGCCCCTCTCAGCCAATAAAAACCTTCAATTTGTTGTTTTTAACCCTTACCCAACCTTTAATTACACAATTAATATCCCTCTAACTATAAATGGGGTCCCCCCCTCTCATTCTTTAAACACCAAAGAGAGGGAGAGAGGAGATCGAGCACACCCATACCCTTCTTTTTCTTAAGCCCTTAACCTAACCACTCAACCTATCCCAACTTATCCACTCAATCTAACCCAACCTAACCCAACTTAGCCATGCAACCTAGCTCAACCTAGCTACCCAATCTAACCTAACCTAGCCCAACCTAACCACCCAACCTATTCTAACTTAGCCACCTAGTCGATCCTAACCTAGCCCCTCTAGCCCTTCCAACCATCTCTAACCATATTTCAAAACCACTTAACCTAAAATCATCTATTCAAAACTACTAACCAAAACCACCTAAATTAAAACTACTTAAACCATCAAAGACACTCATCCAAACCATCTAATCTAGTGCATCTAACCTATCCAATCCATCCAAACCCTCATCTTCTCAAGACACACACCAAAAAATCCAAGAGAGGGAGAGTGAGAGAAAGTGAGTGAGACTAAAAGGGATAGCTTGTGTTTTCAAGGCCTCATTTATTTCAGTCCCCTCTTCGGCCTTGTCAAATCCTCTCCAAACCCTCATCCTAACCTCTTGAGCCTAGTCCCTCCTGGGTTACAAGTCTTAAGCCGTGATGCACCTCATTTATCGAAACCACTTCAAGTTGCAAACCGAAGATCGAACCATCATCACTAGCATTCATATTTTACAAATTGCATAATCATCTCCCTTCTCAACCTTCTTGCCCTCTGGGTTTCTATTGAGCATGTGCTCTGTGACTTATCAGAATTCTAAATCCTGTCATATCAGAAATTCATGGTAACCTAGTTCACCTTAATGTCATTCTAGCATCATCACATCTTTGCTTAACCTTCTTGCTTTTTTACACACTCTCTGGATGTATGCTCTGTGACATATTGGAATTCTGGATCCTACCACATTAGAAATTCAAATTTTCCTAGTCCTATTTTAATACTTTGCATCTTGTTATCTTATCCTCTAAAATCAGTTAACCACATGAAGTAGAGATCGTACACCTGTATGGGCAGAGATGGTGCTTAACACCTTTTATTTTTGTAACTGAGGTCCCTTACTCGAAATCCCATGTTGCAGATCAGGAGTCACTTTAAAACAAGAGAGTCTCTGGATTCTTTGGTTTTATAAATTTTGTAGGTTTAGCCGACTGCGGGATTTTGAGTTAATTGGTTAGTGACGACTCGAAGTCTACTACATCATTAATCCAAATTAGCCTATACGCCCTAATCAAAACCAAAATTGCGTGGGCACTAATTTCCAACGTTCAAACAAGCTTACGCTCAAATCATTTTTAGCTGACCAGGCTTAACCTAACTCATCCCAACTTGACTTTATATGTACATGTGTTGTATCCTACAAATATGCCATTCTAATCCTTGGTAAGGCAACTCACTAGACTTGCGCTTCAAATCATTTTTGGTTGATCAGGCTTAGCTCAACTCAGCCCAACCTGACTTTATATGTACATGTGTTATATCCTACAAATATGCTATTCTAATCCTTGGTTAGTCAACTCACCAGGCTTGTGCTCAAATCATTTTTGGTTGACCAAGCTTAGCCCAATTCAGCCCAACCTAACTTTATACGTACATGTGTTATATCCTACATATATACCAGTCTAATCCTTAAGCAACTCACCAGGCTTGCGCTCAAATCATTTTTTGGCTGACCAGGCTTTGCCCAACTCAGCCCAACTTGGCTTTATATGTACATATGTTATATCCCACAAATATGCTAGTCTAATCATTGGTTAGGGAACTTACCCAGCTTAAGTGTTTCATTCATCTAAAATATTTGTCTCTTTATGCATGTATGGTCCACTTGAATGTTTGCCGCTTTATGCATGTATGGTCCACTTGATCAACCAATGGGTTAGCAATATTCAAGTGGGAACAAGAGATTTTATCAATGTTTGGGGGAGGACAGGCCTAACCAAAATTTCCAAATAAAGCCTGTTGTGGGCCAATGCCATGCTAAGCCCAGCTTGACTTGGCCTCTTGCCACCCCTAGTCCTGGACGGTAGATTCTGCAATTTAGTCAGTTTTAGTAAGAGATAATGTATGCCACGTGTACAATTATAAGGGGATGAGTATCAAGTATAATACTCTTCCTGAGTATCAAATAACTACCCTTTCTTTTCCTAGGAAGAAAACTGAATATTTAAAGTCAATAGTTCCAAACCTTGCTAGTCCTTGCCATCTTTTCTGCCCACATCACTTGATGAAGATCAGTCTTGTCAAATTCACACCGATCCATTAACTAGGTGGCCCACATGCGGTCAAATCACTGGTTGTCCATTGATCCCAATAGTATGGCCCCTCTGTTGATCAAAACAATAGGACTCAAAAATTAGTTTGATCAAAATTCAAGTGAGCCACACTATTTGGAAACAGTGAGAATAGAAGTGGACACCATTGAAACCTTCCCGGACCTGCTATTGTATTTATGTTTCGTCCAAACTGTTCATATGGTTATTCTCATCAGGATGAACTGAAAAGGCAAATATTAGACCGATCAGAAACATTTGTGGCCCCATGAAGGTTTCAACAGTTAGCTTTCAATCCTCACCATATACTGTGTCATAATCAACTTTGAATTTCGATCTGCCTCAATTTTTGGGTTGCTGTCCTAATGTGAGCTTTCAAAACTCATGGATGGCCTGGATTTCTCAAATCCATTTGACAGCCCATTCTAAAACTGGGCATAGATTGCTTACTTACACTGCTAGTAGCAAAGAGGGTTCTCTGTGGGCCCACAATGATGTAAGTGTATCCAACCATTTTGAGTCATTATTTTAGGGCATGAGCCCAAAAATCATGTAGATGCAAATCTCAAGTGAACTTCACCGCAGGAAAACAATGATGATTGAATGACCACATTAAAAACATTTTAGGACCCTTGTAATGTTTTTTTTACATCCAAGCGGTTGATTGGACAAAGGCAAAACACAATTATCAACTATCTAACACTTTTGTAGC
This sequence comes from Liriodendron chinense, assembly GCA_003013855.2. Lineage (NCBI taxonomy): Eukaryota > Viridiplantae > Streptophyta > Magnoliopsida > Magnoliales > Magnoliaceae > Liriodendron > Liriodendron chinense. The sequence goes on from ML058572.1 coordinate 733,921, forward strand.
TCCTAAGAAGCTTTTAACGGTACGGGTTCGATCACCACTATTTCCTGTGCAGTATTTCACTCAGATTTGCATGTAACTCATTTTTTTTTTTTTTTTTCTCGTGTCTTAAATGAGCTAAAACATTAGATGGCCACGTTTAAATCATGGCAGGGCCCACCGAGCACAAAACAGTAGTGAGGTAGTTTTATTAGGCAATTCACGTCCTACAACGAAGATGATTAGGTGCAGCTTCGGTATCGATGGTGCGGCCCTTACGTGGGGGCCACCTTGACATGTGCAATCTATGGGCACGGCTTCGGTGGATCCTTAGCTGAACTGAGGTGGGTGGATCCTTGATTGTGGGTGCCCCCTGATGTATGTCCCTTACATCTATGCTGTCCATCCGTTTTGACGGCTCATTTTAGGGCATGATTCGAAAAATGAAGTAAATCCAAATATCAGGTGGACCACAACATAGGAAACAGTGGTGATTGACCATTAAAAACTTCTCATGGGCCACAAAAGTTCTCGATCAAGTTGATATTTGTGTGGTTCCTTCACCCAAGAATTTTGTTACTTTATCAACAAGTTAGACAGTAAATAAACATTCCGGTGGCCCCCAACAGAGCATTTTTTTTATGGTGCCGAAAATGATCTTTCAAACCGGATGGACCACGTGGATTTAAGGCACATTTATCGCTAGGCCCCAGAGAAACACCGAAGCCGCACCCGGATTCTATATCCACACCGGTTATTGAGTTTCTAGGGCACAATCCAAAAATGAAACAGGCCCAAATCTCAAGTGAACATGCCTTAGGACACAGTTGTGATTAACCATTAAAAACTTCTGGTGGGCCACAAAAGTTTTGGATCAATCTGATATTTGTTTTTTTTTTTCCCCTTGATTGATGATTGTATGACCTTTTCAACGGGCTGGATTCAAATAAACATTCCGAAAACATTAAGGTGGGTCCTGGGAAGTTTTTAATGGTGGGTTGTTCAATCAGGACTTTCTCCTATAGTATGGCCCACCTGAGATTTTTATCTGCTTCATTTTTAGGGTTTCGCTTTAAAATGATCTGGAAAAATAGATGGACGGCGTTGATATACGATAAATAAATCAAAGGTGGGCCCCACGGTAAGGACCGCACCGTTTTGGTTGATGCGGGGCCGCACCTATTCCGCTCCCGTCATCTAAAACCGGTTCGGACCGGGCAATCGGTCCAGTTTTGGAGCGGACCGGCGGACGACACGGCTTTCAAAATGGAAGCGGCTGAAAGGAAAGAACTTGGGGATGGTCTTTTCCAGCTTGGGGTTTCCTTCCGGTCGTCTTCTCTACTCCGGCATCTTCCTCCGGCGGCCTTCCGGCATCTAAGCAGGGTATTCGTGTTCTCCTCCTCCTCCTCCTCCTCCTCCGCAACTCTCTCTCTCTCTCTCTCTCTCTCTCTCTCTCTCTCTCTCTCTCTCTCTCTCTCTCTCTCTCTCTCTCTCCTTTGAGATAGTATACATTTACAGAATGCTGGTATGGATGGATTCAATGGTCCACCTTTGTTGGGTTTTTCAGTTTTTATAAATGGGGTCATCGTTCCATGACCCAAATTCTGAACCATCGACATGACTCGTTGAACAGTTAGGATCTTTCAAATTAGCTTATTTTCCCTCTTTTTTTTTTTCTGCATTTACAACAAATTTAAATATGGCATCATGTTCACTTCATTGGTCGGCCAGTTTAACTGGTTGGGGTTGCTACAATCATTGTTCGAAGTATCCCCGCAATTATCTGTATCTCCAGCTCGGCCATACCGATAACACTCTAGTATCAGAAATTCCATGTATTGGTGATTTATCACCAAGTATCATCGACTGTGTAAATTCCAAGTGTCACCTGTATTGCCAATATATCGATATTGATATCGCCAACAATCCGTTTATTAAAAAAAATTCCATTTCCATTACTTTTTATTTTTTATGGGCACATGGTTGTATGCATTGTTCAATTTCTCAACAATAATATCATAATGTTATCATTATTACAACATGGGCAATATTGAGATCAAAATCTTTCGTTTCATTTCCAGTTGTTGACGATTTCTTGGCGAAATATAGTGTGTTGTCTATATTTTGAAATATCGATGGATGTTTGGATGGAAGGTTAGATGGTTTGATGGATGGTTGGATGGATAGATGGGATGGATGGGATGGGTGGATTGATTTCTTACGACAACACATGCTTTTAGGCCCCCATTAAATGGAAACTTATTATATATGCATTCTTTTTGTAATTTTTTTTTTTTATTCTTAAATATGCAAATATGTGCATTTTAACATTTCTTGAAGTTTCACTGAAAAATTCCACGGCTTTCCCCATGTTTCCTTGCATTTCTGGTTATCGGCGATATTATCGGTGATTTCGATGTTGTTCCCGAATCCCCGACCAACGAAACTTGCAACTAGCTACGATCATATGTTTCAGAGGTACTAACAAATATTAAGTAGGATAGTAGGACTAAAATCGCATACCCAATTTCCTATTTGAGGTTGTGTGAATGCTCGAGCGATCAATAGGGATTGGGATGTCTAGCTTGGACACTTTAGATTCATGATCCAAACGTAGAATGGGCATTGTTCCCAATGATTTGAGAGCAATAGGATCTTTGTATCTTTTTATTGATAGGAGAACTTTTCGGACTCGAGATTTCAGTGATTGCAGCCATGCATCTCATGATTAATGCATTTTGGCATATGAAGAGAACGAGAGCTCAAGAGACCAACCCATTTTGAAGTCTTAGCCTCCCTACTAGATTTGAATTCAAGATGGAAAAAATGTGCAGTTGGCAAGGTATTTGGTAATGGTGATGGTCAACTGTGTGACCATTACTATATGGGTCATAACGGCCATTATGAACCTTGTCATGTAATGGTCAAAATTCTTTTTAAAAGGAAAAATATATTAAAATATTGGAAAAGTTCAGAAAATGTAAGGTTCCAACATATGTATTCTTTTCTAGTTTTGAACATGTATTTGGTGGTGTAATAGGCCATTCTTTTGTAAGAATGCTGTCTCGGGTTGCCTGAGATTGACTCTAGGAAAGCAGAACTCTTATATTTAGGTTTCTAAATATCTAATATCAATATGTAGTAATCCTAAAAAAAATCAATAAGTACTAAAGATTATAAGTCTATAGATGAGTAATGATGAGTTGTTGACACAATTATAGGTCCATTATGTGAGCATTGTTTATGCTTGGAACACAAGGCAAGCATGATTCGGTAGATTTAGGGCTTGTTATATAAAAATACAATAAAATGAAGAAGAAAATTAATAGTTTACTCTCAATATTTTTGATATGGTCCACTCCACTTGAGCTCATTGAATTCAACTCAATTTTGTGTTTTGATCCTCATCTAGTTTAAATTTAGTTTCTAATCTTCCTTCATGTTTAATATGATTAAAGAAGTTGGAAAGAGAAAAAATGAAATAGGAGATTTCAAAATTGGCCCTTCATGGTCATATCGGTTTGTAGCTGTGTATGCAAACTTACTAAGAAAGGGGGTGTGAGAATAAGAAAGTTGGAGATTAGGAACAAAGTTCTATTGGGAACATAAGAGAGTGTCTATTGTTAGCATCTTGTTTCTGCACACTAGCCAACCAAAAGCTGCCACCTTCAAAGGAGCACCCTAATGCCAAAGGGATGCCGTTGCCGCCATGTGAGAGTGATCCTCTCCCGCACTCAAGAACCGATAGAAGGATCTCACTGAGAAAGAACCTGTCTTCGACTTGCACCATCTCAAAGAATCTGCTTCTGATAAAAGTGGGGAAATCTTTGATAACATCTCAAGCAAAAGAACCAACTCTTCAAACTCCCCATCTGAAAGATTTCTTCTAAAACTAGGGCTCCATGTAACCTCCTCCCCTCTCATTGAAAAATAGTTACTCACCACCTCCCCTTCTACCCTTATTACCCTAGCTAAAGACAGAAACCTCTCTCCCAACCTCACATCTCCCGGTCACTTTCCTCTCAGAATCTAATTCTTTTTCCATCCCCCAAATGAAAACCTATTCCCTCCCACACTCTCTCTTTTAGGGACGCTATTGACTTCCACAAATAAGAACCTCGATTCAGGGATGAATCTTTCGTCTACCATGTTCCTCTACCCCAAATTTTTTCGCTATTACCTCCCTCCATCTAGCCTTTCCCTCCACCCCAAATCTCCATACTATTGGTTTACCGACTTCATGTCATTTCATTAGATGGAACTTATGTTTCTCCCCTGACCATTCCCATAAGAAATCCTTTCTTTGTCTCTCCAATGGGTTTAGAATAGATTTTGGGCATTTGTAGAGAGACATAAAAATAGATCGGAAGATTTGACATAGATGATTTAATCATTACCATTCTCCCACCCATAGATAAAACCTCGACTACCACTTTGAAATCTTTCTATCACATCTTTCAATCACTCTATCCCACATATGCTTTGCCGGTCTTCCTATGCATAATGGAGCCCTAAGTATGTTGTTGGAAGAAAAGCTTTCTTGCACCCAAACACCTCCGCAAAAGCCCGCACTCGTTCTTTTGAAATGCCTACCCCTAAAATCTCACTCTTGGAAATATTAACTTTTAGACCAGAAACTACCTTGAAGCAAACTATAATCGAGCGAAGATTTTCCACAAAAAAATTATCAGCCTTATGCAATAATAGTGTATCATCTGCATACTGGATGTGAGTAATCTGAAAATTCGCATTATCCACCCCAAAGCCTTCAACCAATCCCATCTGAACCCTTCCGTCAATCATTCTACTAAGAGCCTCCATTATAGCAACGAATAGAAAAGGGGATAGAGGATCACCTTGACTTAGCCCACGAGAAGTAGCAAAAAATCCTTTCGGCGAACCATTCACCAAAATGGAAAATTTAGTCGAGCCGACACATGTCCGAATCCAAAATTGCCATTTTGGACCACAACCTAATCTGCCCAACATAATCTAGAAAAGCCCAATCCAAATGATCATACGCTTTTTCTACATCAAGCTTGCAAACCATTCCTTCTTCCCCTTTCCTATAGCAGGAATCCACACATTCATTGGCCAAGAGAGAGCAATCGACAATATGTCTACCATCCACAAAAGCCCCTTGAGATTCTGAGATAACATTACCCAACACTTTCCTGAATCTTGAAGCCAACACCTTTGCTAAAATCTTATATGGACCCCCAACAGACTGATAAGACAAAAGTCTTTCAAACATTCTGCTCCTTCCTTCTTGGGGATCATAGTTATAAAAATGCACCTAACTATTTTGCAATAAAGTCTTTCTTGTAAAATTCTTGCAAAAAACCCATCACATCATCTTCCACACACTCCCAAAATTTTTGAAAAAATGCTATGGGAAAACCGTCTGGCCCAAGGGCCTTATCACTTCCCAGTTTTGCCACTGCTTGCTCAATCTCCTCTTCTGAAAATGGAAGTTCCAACAAGTTTGCCTCTTCAGTTGAAATTGCATCAAAATGCAAATTGTCGAGCATGGGCCTAATTCTCCTATCATTAGATAATAGGTCTTTATAGAATTGGACTATGGAATCGCAATTTTTTTCTTTTCCCTCTAACCTTTGACCCTCCACCACTAACGAAGAGATTTTATTTACCCGTGCTCACGCACTGGCCGACGCATGAAAAAACTTAGTATTCTTATCCCCCGCTTTCAACCATAGTGCCCTGGGCCTTTGTCTCCATTTGATCTCCTCCTCCCTCAACCTGACATTATATTTTGCTCTGTACACTTCCCTCCATGCCTTATCCTCTTCCGATAGTTCCTCTTCCTCTTCTTTGGAATCTAACCGTTGAATATGAAGAAGCATTTCATCCTTTTCCCCCTCTTGACTATATAGAACCTCTTTTTTCCATACCCCTATCTTCTGCTTCAACTGCTTTAATTTCTGAAATAGATAAACATTGGCACCCGCTACCATTGAAAATGACGACCACCATTCCACCACCTTTAACTCAAAACCTTCAATTTCTAGCCAAGTTAGCTCAAATTGGAAAGGCTGTGGCCCCCATTCCTCCTCATCCACTTCCAAAAGAACTGGGCAGTGATCTGAAAAAGTTTTAGGAAGACCCCTTTGACTGATAAGCAGGTATTTCTCTGCCCATTCTGGGTATATAAGGAATCTATCTAACCTACTCATAATCGGTGACGCTTGACCATTCAACCATGTGAACTTAGCCTCACTTAATGGAAGATCCATCATCTCATTTTTTAAATCCATTTAGAGAAAATTTTTGTACTTTTAGAGATCCGACCCCCATTTGGCTTTTCGTGAATCTCCTAAGAACGTTGAAGTCACCTCCCAGGCACCAAGGTAAGTCCCACCTATTATGACAAGAATCCAACTCTGCCCACAAATCCTTGCGATGTTTCGGTGAACATGGCCCATACACCGAAGTAAAAAATCATTTGAAGCCAGACCCCTTTTCTTTCAGCACCATCGAAACCATGGATTTACTTATCCAACAATCCTCTTTGCTCCAAATCCCAGAATTCCAAATTAAAAGAATACCCCCAGTCGTACCAACCGCATCTGCCGCTAACCATTGACTTTCCTTATACCACCAAATTGAATTTATCATTCTCTGGTTTTTTTCCACCCATTGAGTTTCTTGCAACGCTACCAACTGAATTTTGTACCTTCTGCACATGTCTTTGAACTGCCTTCTTTTCTGCACACACCCAAGCCCCCGAACATTCCAAATCATGATAATCATTAACCAATTATTGGCCCCTCCTGACTCCCATCTACTGAAGCAACTAAAGCATCGTCCGAAGTTCTACCATTGTCTCCCCTGCACGATAAGAGTTTGTCGCTCTTCTGAACCTGTTTTGGAATGAGAGGTCTGCCCCTTTCTTCTACCCATTCAGAGTAGGATACGTAATCCTCCGACCTATCCCCAAAAGTCACTCCCACTAATCGCGCCACTTCCATCGTAACCAGCTTAATCCTCTTCATACCTTGGGCCATAGTAATTCGGCCAACTTGTATCTGGCTTACCTCTACCTCGATTGGTCTAACTTGTAATGATCTTGAAACTATGGCCTCCCTATTTACCGATAGTTGTCTAACTGCTAAGGGGGTCACATGCACTGGACTATCACAATCATCGAGCCCGAGATCGTCCTGATCAAGCTAACGCCGATCCACTTCTATATCATAAGAAGGTGGTCTTCCTTGATCCAAATCGCTTTTACCACTGCATATGACCAACTGCCCAGAGGAAGCCCCAAGCTCTTCATACCTAGGCGATACTCTCTGTGAAGTTTCTGGCCAGGATTGGGATTCGAACGAAAGAGGCGAGCTATAAGAGGTTTGATCCGTGCTGATCTTCTTGCAGACTATCACGCTATCTACTTCTCCCATCAGCGAATTAACCTCAGTGGAGTAGGTCGTCGATAAATTCTGAGTAGATAAGTCTTGCGGAGGTGCACTTTTCAGCTGTAGTTGTAGAGGAACTTGGCTTCTCTGTTCTGTCGAGAAGGTCTCCACAGAGAGGTAAGAGTGAGCCTCGAACATCTCTTGGCAAAACCAAGCTGCTTTGAAGACTTACGGGGTTGGGGTGTAAGAATTCAACACACGTGTCTTGAGTTAAAAATTGTCCCACCTGTGCGTCTATCTGTTGAAATCCCTCACGTGTTGTGTCTGCGTCGCACGTGCCTTGTAGTTGAAGGTTCATCTCATTTGAAAGAGCAGACGAGGTATTAACATCCCCTCACGCTGTTACACATGTTCTCTCCATATTAGAGAGATGAATGACTTTTGCTCCCCCTTCATTAATGACCGTCCAAGCCGTCACGCGTCTGCATCGCAGGTGGCGGATTGCCTGTGACCCCGGGCACAGAGATATCTCTGTGCCCAGGAGCTGTGTGGGGCCCATAGAGATGTCTGTGACAAATCCACTCCATCCATCTGTTTTGAAAGACCACAATAGGATAGTATTGAAAAAATCAGGCAGATCCAAAACTCATGTTGTCCATACCACATGAAATAGTAGGTATTGAATTTCTAACGGTGACAGAAGTTTTGTATCAGGATGATATTTGTTCCTACAGTTTATCTGAGTGTCAATAATTCTATGAACGGTTTGGATGGAATATAAAAATCATGGTCAGCTCCAGGAAGGTTTTAATTGTGGACATTGTTGTTCCCACTGCTTTGTTGGTATGGCCCACCCGATTTTTGGATCTGCCTGATTTTTAGAATACTGTCCTATTGTGGTCTTTAAAAACATATGGACAGAGTGGATTTTTCAAGAACATCTCTGTAGACCCCACAAAACCCTGGGCATAGAGATATCTCTATGCCCAGGGTCACACGTAATCCACTCCCATCCTCCAGCCTCCAGAGTATTCCAGCGAATGGAATTGTAACACCTCTCTCATCTGAGTTACGTCGTGGTCTGCTGGAGTATGGAAACGGAACTCCTTTGTCGACCTTCTTTCTGGCATCCTCCAAGGAACTGGCAAAACCTATTTCTCTGACTTCCTTCTGTAAATCACTCTGCTCCTGAAGCTTTGTCACTCCAACCTTCAGTCCTATCGAAATAGGAACTTGTGACAATTTTTTCTTTCTGAATCTGATTCGAGCAAATCTCAGCTCTTCACTATTATGTGTGTGGCTATCAATACCCATGACACGACTGACCCGATACAAGCTCCGATCTCTCTGATCAACTCGTCTATCCAGAGTTCTAGGGGGATGTACCAGATTTGGTACCAGTGTTCCTCCCAACCTAAGATCGACCATTCATCCCAGTTATAAATTCCTGTGCCTAGGTCACCTGATTTCGACTTACAAACAGCAGAAACCATTTCTACGTGTTCGCTACATCCCAAAGAAATCGATATTGTGTCTTCTTGGAGCAGTTTAATGATTGCATCTTCTTCCTCGATTCCTTCACAGCTGTAGAGAAGCCATTGTAGCAGATCCGCGGCTTGAGCTCCTGGAGTAAATATATCTACCAAGTAGAACTCGAATGATTCTTCAATTCACTCGGAACTTTCTTCTAAATTCTCACTTCCAGGCCTTCCTCTGTCTAAACCGTCCAAACCAACCTATTTGCTATGTTCTCTTGGTAATCAGGAGCTTCGATTCTTTCAGTAGATTTATTCAATACAGCTTCTTTAGAGGATCTTCCTGATTTTGTACTCTGATCTAACTTGGGAGAATCTGAGCTACTCGACACGTTCTGCCTAAGCGTTTCATGATTTATTCTTTTCAAAATACCCAGACTCTGTTTTGTAAAACCTCTCTGGTCCATACCTTGCCTTTTGTACTTTCAGTTTGTTTCCCTCAAAGCTCTCACCATTAAATTCATGAATTGCTTTTGCAAGTTCCCTTTCTGAACTCATTCGGACAAAGGCGAAACCTCTACTCTCGTTCAAATTCCTTTAGCGTGGCAACACGACCTCCATTACTAACCCAAAACGACCTCCATTACTAACCCTGCAACTGAGAATATCCTTTTGAAGTTAACTGGTGTCCATGATTCCGGGAACCCTTGGACAAATATTGTCGGGTACGCTGCAAGAGCTTGTTTTTTGTTTCTTATTGTGCCTTGCCCTTTCCGTGAGACTGTTTCCTACTCTCCATTCTTATCTTCCAGCTCCAGATTTCTGTCATCATCTGGGTTGTTTTGAAATTCTGATATCAGCTGAGCTTCTTCTTCAGCACAATCGAGGAGATGTCCTGATGCGGACATCTAGCCTTCGAAGTCTATCGGCGAAGAAAGCGCCCACCACAAATATCTTCCTTGTGGTTAGGCGATGATTGAGGAGCATTGAAGACCCTACGTACGTGATTTGGCATATAGAAGACACGTGTGTAGGATGGAAGAAGACCCGACGGAAAGAATAGAAAATTGCCTTTCTGAAGGTGGTCGGGCGCTCGGCCAAGTTTGGCAACGGGAGCTCGAAATTTTGCAATTTTGCAGTTTCCTTGCTGGACATTTTTGTCTTAGCCGGGCGCTCGGCCAAATTGGTCACCAGGTGCCCGGCCAACGTACGAACTGTTTTTTTTTTTTTTTTTTTTTTATATTTGTTTTTACTTAAATTTTAGAGATATTTTGGTACTTTTGTGTTTTCTTATTGCTTATTTAAGTGGGCTAAGCCCTAAAAACGAGAAGTTGATTAATGAAAAAAAAAGCAAACCTTTGGTTGCCTCCTCCCTCTCTCTCTCTCTCTCATGGCTGCTTCCTCTTCTTCCTTAATCTCATTCTTCTCTTTTCTTCTTGTGTCCCTCCAAATTTTTCAAGGTAATTATTTTCTTCTTTCTATTTTTTAGTTTTGCTAATCCTTCCTTGATCAAACCTTGAGAATTGATCTAAACCCTAAACCCTCAAATTCTCAAATCCCTAATCCGAGAAACTTCCTGATTCTTCGGACGAGTGATCTTCATTGATCGATTGGGTATGACCATGCAAGATCGGGAGGTCTCATCCGTCGCAGGATCCAACCTAAGTAATAATTGAATTCCATACTCCATGGTTGTGATGATGGCCCGCTCCATTGCATGTTTCCTTTATGATTTTCTCAGTTATGATGATTAATGCTAGAATTTTAGATTATTATTGTTTTTTATTTCCGCTGAATAATTATGTTTATAAACATGCATCATAATTAGGTCATCCTGCATCAAATTTGGTATCAGAGAATAGGCTTGCATGGCTTTATCTAGATCGAGTTATCAAAAAATTAGGGTTTTGATTTTTAGGTATGTTTTAGAAAATTTCCAGATTTAGAAAGTTTCCAATTTAAAAAAAAAAACTTTCCAATTTTAGAAAGTTTCCTAATTTGGAAAATTTTCCAGATTTGAGTCGCATCATCTAGAATTAATTAGTGTCAGTTCATTGTAGTTTAAACTCATCGCATTCATATTGTGAGTCATCCAGTCCATAGAGTCGAGTTTAGGAAGAACCTAGGATAAGTCCTTCGTTATGTGCCCATTCGTTTTGGTCATGGTTTTGAATTATGCAAGAATTAATTAGTGTCAGTTCATTGTAGTTTAAACTCATCGCATTCATATTGTGAGTCATCCAGTCCATAGAGTCGAGTTTAGGAAGAACCTAGGATAAGTCCTTCGTTATGTGCCCATTCGTTTTGGTCATGGTTTTGAATTATGCATCACTACCATGAATCAGGATCAGATTCTGGAGGCTTTGGCCGCTATATCTCGATGTCTGGACAACATTGAAAACCATTTTAGAAAATCCTTCCAGAATCTCAACGACAAATTAGAAGCATTCAACCAGACATGCCTTAACTATGGAAAACATGATCAACATTATGCCTTGGTGAACAGCAAGTTGGATGGGTCCAAACATGATGTTTATGAAGTGGAAGAGTACGTGCCTAATGTCACTAGTGATGAAATGGAAGAAATTGAGGCATTGCTCATCATCGTTGAGAATGATGAAGTGTGTGCTAGTGATGAAAATGTCAAAGTAATTGAAACCGCACCACTTCCAGATGTCATGTGTGACTTAAGTGATGTAGAGTCTCAATCTAAGTCTCTTACCATAATGCACACGAATGGATTTGAAAAGGAGACTAGTGAGGATATGATGATAGACACCCACATGACTTGTGATATCCCACCAGATGATTTATGGGATAAATTTTCACCCAAATGGGACATTCAACACACAATCGAACTTGTCCCTGGGTCAGTCTTGTCAAGCTTTCCTCCATACCAGGTAAACCCCGCAGAAAATACAGAAATGCAGCGTCAATTTGATAAACTTCTTGGGGAAGAATTTAATAAGGCAAGTTTGAGTTGGAGTTTTGTTCTGTGTGTCATGCCTGCCCTTTTCACTCCCAAGAACAATGGCATATGGCGCACACGTGGGCATATCCTGGCCATCAACAAAGCCTCAGTCAAGTGTTACGCCACCTTGCGATGTATTCACTTCATGGTGGATATGATGGCTAGAGTCCCTATCTCGCATCTTGATGACATTTTGGACATAATGGCTGATGCCAAGATTTGCTCAAGACTTGGTATTAATAGTGTGTGTTATCAAGTGTTGGGATAGCTGAAAATCATCCTTGTTTATAATACTTATAATGAGGTGTCCTTTTATTTCAGTTTTTCAAGTTCTAGGTCATAAGATTGTTTATTTCGAGTCCATTGCTTTTTCAAAGAGTTCTGTAGTTTCACTCATGTCTGTCACTCAAAGGTCTTCAGAGTCAGCCGATGCATTTACACGACACATCCATGATTTGCATACACATATTAACAACGGAATAATCAAAGCAATGATAATTATAAGTTTTCAACTGATAATCATCGTAGATCACAAGATTTTCAAGAAGGAGACTATGTAACGGTGAGGATAAGGCCAGAGCGGTTCTCACAGGGTTCCGTTAAGAAATTACAAGCGCGTAGTGTTGGACCATTCAAGATATTGCAGAAAATTGGGTCCAACGCGTACCGGATCGACCTTCCACCTGAAATGCAGATATTAATCCAACGTTTAATGTGGAGGATTTAGTCCGTTCCCCTAATCCTACCATTGATCCCTCGTCCCTTTCATGGCCTTTCTCTGAGTTTTTTTTTGCAACCTACCCCACCCCTTCTTCCACCCATTATTCGTAAAGAGGAAATTGAGGAAATCGTGCATGAAGAGATCGTTTTTACGAGAGACGGAGGTTTCCAAAGATACCTTGTCAAATGGAAGAACAAGCCGCCGTCAGAATCTACATGGTTGATAGAAGTGGAGTTACAGAGTGTTAACCCAGATTTACTAGAGCGCCACAAGAGTTTTAACTCGTCGGAGTTGAGTTCTTCTCAGACGAGGAGAATGATGCGGACATCTAGCCTTCAAAGTCTATCAGCGAAGAAAGCGCCCACCACAAGCATTTTCCTTGTGGTTAGGCGATGATTGAGGAGCATTGAAGACCCTACGCATGTGATTTGGTATATAGAAGACACGTGTAGGATGGAAGAAGACCCGACTGAAAGAATAGAAAATTGCCTTTCTGAAGGTGGTCGGGCGCCTTGGCCAAATTTGGCACCGGGCGCCCGAAATTCTGTAATTTTGCAGTTTTCTTGCAGGACATTTTTGTCTTAGCCGGGCGCCCGACCAAATTGGTAACCAGGGTGCTCGACCAACGTACGAACTGTTTTTTATTTTTTATTTTTTTATATTTGTTTTTACTTAAATTTTAGGAGTATTTTGGTACTTTCGTGTTTTCTTATTGCTTATTTAAGTGGGCTAAGCCCTAAAAACGAGTAGTTGATTAATGAAAAAAAAGCAAACCTTTGGTTGCCTCCTCCCTCTCTGCCTCTCTCATGGTGCTTCCTCTTCTTCCTTGATCTCATTCTTCTCTTTTCTTCTTGTGTCCCTCCAAATTCTTCAAGGTAATTATTTTCTTCTTTCTATTTTTAGTTTTGCTAATCCTTCCTCGATCAAACCTTGAGAATCGATCTAAACCCTAAACTCCCAAATTCTCAAATCCCTAATCTGAGAAACTTCCTGATTCTTCGGACTAGTGATCTTCATTGATTGATTGGGTATGACCATGCAAGATCGGGAGGTCTCATCCCTCCCCGGATCCAACCTAAGTAATAATTGAATTTCATACTCCATGGTTGTGATGATGGCAAGCTCCATTGCGTGTTTCCTTTATGATTTTCTTAGTTATGATGATTAATGCTAGAATTTTAGATTATTATTGTCTTTTATTTCCGCTGAATAATTATGTCTATAAATATGTATCATAATTAGGTCATCCTGCATCATGTCCTCTGTTAGGGGTACGTTGCTCCAAATCCTCCACATTCCCACGAACATTCTGTTCTGCCACTAACCATGTATCCCTCTCAGAACTCCTTATCGGAAACATATCCCTCTACTAACCATACTTTTGAGCTTCAGTTTTTGGAAAATCATTGCTGATTTAGGGATTTTTCAGATTGAATGATTGGATTTCATGAGGATTGGTGTTAATTTTTCTAATCATAAGGGTTTTACTCCTTTTTATTTTGATCAGGGAATTATGGATTCAATATGTATTTAGAGTAGGATTTTTCTAACAATACTTTTTCCTTTCGATTTTTTTTTGGTGATAAATCATCTGCTATTGGGATTCTTGGCTTGAACAATAGGGTTTTGTAGTGAATGTTTTTGTTTGGAATGATCGTGTTTCTCTTCTTTATTCTTTTTGTAATGAGTAGGGTTTATTTGGAACAACAGGTTTCTCTCATGGTCTTCTCCTTAAAAATTTTCACTTCAGAAGATCCTAGCTTCTCAATATGTGGCCTTTTTCACTTCGGAAGATCCTAGCCTCTCAATATGTGGCCTCTTTTATCAAGCGTTGGCTTCATGGCCCATTTTGGTTTGAGATAGTGGAAATGGAAAAGAAAACTAAATTCCATGGAGATGCAATTGTGGAATTAAAGCCGAAACCGGAGTATGCATTATTTTTAGTGGAATTGTCATTTCCATGGACATTGGTTTTCAACAGTTTTCTTTGCCCTGTTTCCGTATAGGCCCGAGATATTGTAACTTACAGCAATATATCATGAATTACCTTATGATGTCTATTCATTAAATTAAGTAGGCAATCAAAGTGCATCAATTTATGTTGCGCATGATAGAAAAAGAAGTGCTTTGGCTTGCCGGTTCAATGGAATGCATAAGACACAGACAGGTCCCAAAGCTTTTAGGTTCTTTGGTGGCAGCAGAACCATACCATGCAAATACATCTCTCTAAGAAAACATCTCTCTAAGAATTCCGACAATGGCCCAATGTCTATCCCTCAAATTCTCATGTTCTTAATCACTGAAATACTTCCTTAGACCTCAACATATTAAAAATGAGACCATTGTGCATTCTTTGTGCTTAATATTCCAAAATAACCAAATGCTGCTTCTGAAAAATGCAATATCAACCAAAAAGATGAAATAATGTCTTGGTTGCCCACATGCACATGAATGCATAAAACTTTAACTAAATTGAACTCCTAGAATAGGATTTATTGTTTCAGATTCCACAATTTTTATTGTGGAAATTGAAAGTGAATGCCTGCATGTGATGCTATTGTCATCTTTTAGGGTTCAAGTGCATAACTCAGTGGTAGACAACCTGCATTGTAATATTGAGGTCTCAGGTTTGAACCCGAGTTACCTATTATTTTTAATAATATGTTGTTTTCCGTTGTTCCTGGATGCTAGGAGGACAGTGATGTTTCTCTTTCTCCATGGTAAATCAGTGCAATTTATGTTTGCTAAGATGGAAGCAGAAATCTTATATGCTAATTTGCTTTCGTTAGCTTTCCTTGCCAAGTATTCATAAAATGCATTTGCTTTGAAATGCTGACCACGACCGTGCTTTCTGCTTACAATCTATCGACAGCTACAACCTCCTACAATTTCCCCCGTCATTTTGTTTTGCACATTTCTTCAGTAATATTTGATCAGATTTTTTTTTCTCTAGAATTTTATTGTCATGCTTCATTGAGATCTTTGTTTCCTGGGAAAGTCTTTATGACTCAGCAATGTCATATTCTTATGCAGCTACAATGGAGTCAGAGGTCATAGCTGCTGATATTCTATTGCCTCCGGTTCTTACATTTAAGAGGATACAAATGTCAGACAAGTACCCAAAAGGGCATGCAAGAGGCAGGCATTGGAAGCATTTAAAGCAGATACTTCAAGCTGAAAACTATCAGAATTATCCTACATATGAACCAAATTGTAGGTATTTTATATTGTGATTCTCTGCTAATATGTTGCGGCTCTCCTGTTATTTGATTTTCCATGTTGGAGATTTGTACCCTGCTTTTGTACCTTTACGCATTAGTGAGTCCACTACATCATGCACATCCCTTTTCACTGTGTTGTTGCCATTTGAATTGTGAGCCTATACTTAACTGCTTTTAGCTGCTCTACTTGCAGTTCGTTTAATTGCTTAGCCTATGTTTCTTTGGATGTGCAGTTTTCTTTTGCCATAAGCATTGCTCAGGCAACTAAGCATTTTAGTATTCTACTGGATTAAGATGTTCTCCTTTTCTTGCTAATAACCAAAGTTTTATTCAAAGAGGAGCAGTATCAATATCCATTAAGATAATGTGTAGGCATTCTTCGCACACTACTCAATTCTATCGACACCCTCCTTAGCATGTGTTAACGCCAAAAATTGGCTAACAGATGTTGGTCAGGGACCAACTTTGATTCTTTGTTGTCTGATCTCCACTCAGAGATGAATGGTGTAGATTGAGGGACCTGCAACCACCAACAAAGGTTAGGACCTGCCGCCGGTTGGCCCGACTTACGGCCCTCCGATGGCAAGGTCAGTACGGATACTGAAAGGAAAGGTTATTAGAGTTTTAATGGCGGTGGATCGCATACCTAGAGAGAGTGCGGAGGGCCCCTTTATAAGATAATTATTGAAGAGATTTAAGTGGATTCCAAATTTGTTGGGATAATCCTTATCTTATCTAGATCAGTTGGATAAGCCTTATCCTTATCCTATCTGGATCAGTGGGATAAGCCTTATCCTTATCTCATCAAGAGGGATAAACCAAGGCGGATGAGGCCACGCCTCTTGCCAAGCTGAGGGCCAAATGTTGAGCCGAAGTGGGCCGAGGTTGAGAGGGCCGAATGCTGAGCCCGAGTGGGCCGAGGCTGAGAATGCCGTATGCTGAGCCCGAGTGGGCTGAGACTGAGAAGGCCGTATGCTGAGCCCGAGTGGGCTGAGGCCTGGGAAGGCCGAATGTCGAGCCCGAGTGGGCTGAGGCTGACTTAGCTTCCTCTCCTAAATAGTCGGTCCATGACCATACTTGGTATAGAACATGAACCCCAGTGGAAAGCTTTCCATGTTTTGAGTTCAGCCCGAATTTACCCATAACAGAAGCCCCCCAAGTTTCGTGGTTAGAAACTCTGAGCACGGAACTTTGAAGAGGTTACTACTGAAGCGTCTGAGTAGGCTGAGCTTAATTAGCATGGCCCGGAGGCGATGGTGCCTGGAGGCTATGCGGGGCAACCGGTGCTGCCAAATGAGTTATCAGATCCAAATTAAATCTTTTGTCACAGGGACAAACTTTGTCGGAGGAAGCGTCAGGGCACTTCATATGAGCCTCATATTCTTAAAGAATAAGGGCCGAGCTGATGATGTAGAGTATTTGATCCTTGCACATGCTTGATGAAATTAGTAGTCTTTCACCATTTGACAGCTTCTTTTGAGCGCCTATCGGTCTGGCTGTCAAGGCGATTGATCCCGTCGTGGTCAGTCTTGCTGATCTGGAGATTTGCCATGTTTCTTGGAGGAGCGGTCCCACCATGGGATGAGAACTCGGGGTGAGCACCCACAGACAAGGCAGAAGCCAATGGATGTGTTCTCAGTAAATGATTGTCACCGAGCCGAGGAGGCTGAGTGCTAATGCCTGTAGATGAGGTCGAGTAGGCCGAGCCGAGTGACGAGTTCGACAAGGCTGAGGCCTGTTGCCGAGCCTAGGCAGGTGGGCGGAGGCCGAGCGCCAAGTGCCGAGGCTGAGTGGGCGAAGTGAACCGAGACCGAGCCAAGTGGCTGACCTCTCCTAAATACTCAGTCCATGTCCGTACTCACCTTCATGATGAGGTCTTTAGATGGGTTCTTATAGATGGGTCCTTCAGGAAGAGGCTGTCTGCCGAGTGCCGAGGCTAACAAGGCCGAAAATGGGTCAACAGGATGGATGGGATTCAGCTGCACACTAGCGGATGGACGGAGCAGATGTAAGTTGGGAGATTATGCGTGTGCTGGAGGTGGTCTCCAGCCATGCGTGTGATGAGGCCCGCCTTGATGGAATGTTCGTTGCATGAGCTGAATGTGATGGAGATACATCTAGTCGTTGGATCAGAGGTTGGGCGGTGATGTGGCTTCAACTAGGGGGCTTCTGGCATTGTGACATACATTGACATCTCCTCCATCCAAACGATTCGAAATGAGCGATGTGTTGGTTGGCATCGGAGCAAGAATCACCATGGGTGAATTCAAAAGGCCTTGAAAAGGGCGGAATGGTCGTGCATCGAAAGAGAGTTTTGAAAGCTCTGCCTCTTCCTCAACCTTCTGCAAGAGGGTTTTAACCTGGCCACGCAACATCACCTCACCCGATCCTGGTGTCTGTTTGGCTAAGCTGTTCTTGGGCAGAACGATATATCGTGCTCACTGATCTCAATCGCCCATTTAGTCAATCGCCTTGATACTTCAGGTTTTTGAATGACCTGTCTTAATGGATGATTCGTAGGGGTACCAATATAGCGTGGGCTTGGAAATATGGTCACAGTTTTCAAGCAGCAGTCACTAAGGCGAGAGCTAATTTCTCCATATCAGAATATCGAGTTTCGGCATCCACCATCGCTCGACTAATGTAATGAACGGGCCTTTGTACCTCGGAATCTTCTCTTATTAATGCGGCGCTAACGGTCGTAGAAGACAGATAAATAAAGGAGCTGCTCGTGTAAAACAGGTTTTGATAAAATAGAAGGCGCGCTCATATATTGCTTCAGTTGTTGAAATGCTTCTTCGCATTGCGGAGTCCACACCCAGCCGGTTTTTGCGGTAGCTCGAAGAAGCTTAAAGAAAGGAAGGCACTTATCAGAGGCACGCGAAATAAACCTGTTCAATGATGCAATGCGACCAGCCAGTCGTTGGACATCTTTGAGAGTGGACGGAGACTTCATTTCGATCAAAGCTTTTATTTTCTCAGGATTCGCCTCGATTCCTCGTTGGCCAACCATAAACCCAAGAAATTTCCCGGTGGAAACCCCGAAAGCACATATTTTTGGATTTAACTTCATCTAATACTTCCTTATCAAGTCGAAGGCTTCTCGAAGATCTACGAGGTGGTCGTTTGCTACGACGCTTTTCACGAGCATATCGTCGACGTAAACTTCCATATTCCTACCGATTTGCGTGGCGAATACTTATTGACCAGGCGTTGATAGGTGGCTCCTGCATTCTTGAGACCAAAAGGCATTACCTTGTAACAATACAAGCCGCGGTCAGTGATAAAGGCAGTGTGTTGACTATCGGGCGGGTGCATCATAATTTGACTATCAGCCCACTCAGGCTCGACATTCGGCCTTCTCTGGCCTCAGCCCACTTGGGCTCGACATTCAGCCTTCTCAGGCCTCAGCCCACTTGGGCTCAGCATTCGGCCTTCTTGGCCTCAGCCCATTCGGGCTCAGCATATAGCCTTCTCAGTCTCAGCCCACTCGGGCTCAGCATACGACCTTCTCAGCCTCGGCCCACTCGGGCTCAGCATTCGGCCCTCTCAACCTCGGCCCACTTCGACTCAACATTTGACCCTCAGCTTGGCAAGAGGCCTGGCCTCATCCGCCTTGGTTTATCCCTCTTGATAAGATAAGGATAAGGCTTATTCCACTGATCCAGATAGGATAAGGATAAGGCTTATCCCACTGATCTAGATAAGATAAGGATTATCCCAACAAATTTGGAATCTACTTAAATCTCTTCAATAATTATCTTATAAAGGGGCCCTCCGCACTCTCTTAAGGTATGCGATCCACTGCCATTAAACCTCCAACAACCTTTTCTTTCAGTATCCGTACTGACTTTGCCATCGGAGGACCGTAAGTCGGGCCAACCGGCGGTGATCCTAACCTTTCTCGGTGGTTGCAGGTCCCTCGATCTACACCATTTATCCTCACCTGAAGATCTGACGGCGAAGAATTCCAGTTGGTCCCTGATCAACTAGTTGGTCCCTGACCAACATCCACTCAGACGACGAAGAATCAAAGTTGGTCCCTGACCAACATCTGTTAGCCAATTTTTGGCGTTAACAGCATGTACATCTGCATCTCTGTACATATGGATAAAATAGACACTAATAGAGGATAGCAAGGCCTTAGCTTGTTAACATTGGAGTTGAGCTTTCGAGGAGGGAAAGAAAAAATTCAAAAGAAAATTTTAACTGTGGCGAGTTCAATAAGGATTTGGATGTGCACAAAAGTCCCCAAGATTTTATCTTTTCACCTGGAGCATTAAGAGTTTTTTTTGCTTAAAATTTAATGTTTTCTTTTTATATAGTAAGTGATTTGCAAGATGTCTCATCTATAAAAATCCATATTGAATACCAATATTGTATCAGTCGATATGGCCATATCGTATCCGTATTGGCTCGATATGATTTGCGATACAGGGTCGTATTGGCCCGACACAAAAATTCCACACCGTATTGGCAAATATCAGCTTGTATTGGCACCAATATACTATACCCTTATCAATCTGACCGATATGGGTATAAATGGCCATAAATTGGCACTGCTTTACCCCCTTTTTCGATCTCTTTCTCCTTCCTCTCTTCTCTTTTCCATCAAATTTTTTCAACAGAGTATTTTAGAGAGATTTTCGGCAAGATCTACAAGCATTTGGAGGATCGAATAACTGATTTTGAGTGGAATCAAAGAATTGAAGCCTAGGGATCCGGTTTTGAAAAAATTGAAAAAGGTTAAAAAATCTATTTTTTTTTGTTTATTCTTCTTGGAAAGCTTAGATTTATCAACTTAGTAGATTTTCCATTGATTTGGATTTTTTTGTTTTGGTTTTGGTAATTACGCTGAAACTGGAAGTTTTTGGATTTTTTTGATATATATGTTAACTTTTTTGAAATGCAACCACAAGAATCGATTTGGTTTTTTTTTGTTAATTACTTTGGAATTTCTGGATTTTCTAGAACTTTTTTGAAATGTGTTAAGAATGAGAGAATTTGAGAAAGAGCATATGGGGTTGCATGTCCAACCCTCTTTTTTTAATATTTAAATAATAGAAGAAATGGTAAAATTATATATATGCCCTCGCTAAAGGAAAAAAACTAATGGAAGGCTAAGGGGCAAACAAGGAAAGCATGAAACAAAGATAAAATGCTAAAAAATTAAGGGCAAAGGTTCATAACATAAAAGACCCAGGTGTTTGTACCTATGGGCCTAATCATAGGCTCACACGCACATACACCCACTCTTCCCCTCAAGCTGAGGCGTAGATATCAATTATGCACAGCTTGTTAAGAACGTGTCGTTTAGCTTCCGTTGTAGGAGCTTTTGTAAAGATATCCGCTGATTGCTTGGAGGACGGAACAAATGGAGTAGAAACAACACCTGCAGTAACTTTCTCACGAATAAAGTGACAATCAACTTAAATATGTTTTTTGCGCTCATGAAAAACTGGATTACAAGCTATGTGAATAACAACTTGATTGTCATAATACATAGGTACAAGAGTCTTCACAAGAAATCCCATTTCAGAAACAAAGCTTTTTTAACCACATAATTTCTTATATCGTATTCACTATAGTACGATACTCAGCCTCAACACTGGATTGACGCCACAACTGTTTACTTCTTAGTATTCCAAATGATTAAATTGCTACCAGAAAAAAGTACATTAGCCCGACGTAGAGCGACGGTTATTTGAAAAACCGACCCAATCTATATCAGAATATCCTTTAATATCAAGTTTATCATGACAACTAAAGAAGAGGCCACGTCCAGGAGACACTTTGATGTAGTGTCGGATGCGTCAAACTGCTTGAAGGTGGCTAAAACGGGGAGCATGCATGAACTAACCAAACTCACAACATGAGACAGATTTGGATGAGTAATTTTCGTATATATCAATCTCCCAACCAAGTGCTGGTACATGCGAGGATTATCAATAAGTCACCCATGCCTTGAGCTTCTTATTGACTTCCAGTAGAGAATCAATAGGTTTGACACAAAGATTACCTGTTGAAGTCAACAAATCAAGGGCAAATTTTCTTTGAGATAAAACTATGCCCTGTTTTGGAACTAGAGGCTTCAATTCCAAGGAAATATTTTAGCGGTCCCAAGTCTTTGATATCAAACACTTTGCTTAGATATAATTTTGACTCAGAAATGTCATTAACATCATTACCTGTAATACGAATATCATCCACATAGACACTCACAATAATAGTCCTCTTCACATGCCTCTTGACGAACGCAGAATGATCATAATGAATATGAGAAAATCCAATACGAATTAAGGCCTGGCTAAACTTATCAAACTAGGCTCGAGAAGCCTGCTTCAAGCCATGTATCACCTTCTTCAGATGACATATCGTCCACTCCTCCCCCATTCAAGTAAATCCAAGAGGAGGAAGCATGTAGATCTCCTCAGTCAAATCACCGTTCAGAAAGGCATTTTTAACGTCTAGTTGATGCAGGGGACAATGCAAATTGGCAGCAAGAGAAATAATCAACTGAACACAGTTCATCTTATTAATAGGAGAAAAGGTCTTAGAATAATCCCCACCAAAAGCCTGCGTAAAGCTTTTAATTAAAAGACGGGTTTTATGTCGAGCTATACTTCCATCAGAATTGTATATGAGTGCATACACCCAATGACAACCTATGGGATTCTTTCCAACTGGTAACACAACCATCTCCCACATATGATTATTTTCAAGAGCTACTATCTCCTCTATAACTTGTCGTCATAGAGGAGAAATATGGGCTTCCTTAAGATTTTTAGGAATGGTAGAGGAAGAGCACTCAAGAGTAGAAACAAAGGACTTGTATCAAGGAAAGAAAGAATGATAAGAAACAAATCTTTTTTGCCTTTCAAAAAAGAAAAAGATAAGAAACAAATCCTTTTCCTTTTCAAATAGTAACCTGTAAGTCCATGAAGGGTCGTCCAAATATGGACCAATATAAATAGGAAAACGAGTAGGAACACTCTCAGTATTTGTAGCTAAAGGAGAATGCTTCATAGTGACTTGAGATAGAATAGGACGATGAACATTCATTTATTCATGTACCTTCAAGTTGGAATTATTAGAATCAATAACAACCTCATCTTTATCATTATCGGGTTTTGAAGGAATAAACAATATTTCATCAGACTCAAGGATAGGGATATGAAGAACTATGGAATGGTGCTCCCCCTTTTCACCAGAAAAATCCGGAGTGTCTTCAACAAATTTTACATCCATAGAAACATAATGCTTTTTAGTAATTGGATCAAAACATATATACTCTTTTCGTGAAGACGAATATTCCAAGAAAATACATTTGACAATTCGATTTGACAATTTATATCTAAGATGATCAATGTTATAGGCATAATACGCACACTCAAAGAGCCGCAATGGAATTTCAGGAATTGGATAGAAGGCAAAAAATATTAGAACAAGTGACTCTCCAATAAGAACCTTGGTAGGAAGATAATTAATCATATAACAGGTTGTGAGAACAACTTTTGGTAAAAAGATTTAGTAATAAACATACCAATGAGGGGAGCACGAGTGACTTCTAAAAGATGTTTATTTTTCCTTTCAACAATTCCATTTTGTTGTGCGGTATATACACGTGGTTTGAGAATTAATACTATACTTCTAAAGAGAGGATAACATAATATGGGAAATAGTTTTGCATTATCTATACGAGGAATTTCAGTCTTCACATTAAATTGATTTTTGACCCAACTATGAAACACTTTGAAAATAAAGCTAACGTCATCTCTAGTTTTCATCAAATAAATTCGCATCATATGGGATGCATCAATGATAAACGATAAAGTATTTAAATCCATGAGAAATAATAGGAATTGGACCCCATATATTTGAATGAACCAAGGTAAAAAAATTCTACTGCATTGTGATGTAGGACGAGTGAAAACTAGCCTAGGATGATTATAATGAGATCAAAATACTCAATAAATATGCATCAACATGTAAACCCAAACAAATTCACACCACAAAATAGAAATTTCAGATTAACAACTAGATGGTCCCAGGTTAGTCACATGCACGGTGCACAAAATATAAATTGCTTCAAGAATGGCCCACTTGGAAGATAGAACTTCCAATCTAGCATAGGCAGTGTCACATCCGCAGGAATAACCAAGGTACTGTTAAAATTCAGATTTTGGGTTAAAGGTTTTGGCTCAAATCGGAATTTCCTAAAGGGTTTTTGGTCTTTGGAATTGGGGTTTTAGGAATTTTAGGGTTAGGGTTAAGGAAAATTGAAAATTGGGGTTTTGGGGATTAGGATTAGGGATTTAAGGTTATGGTTTTAGGGGTTTATGGCCATAGGAAGGATGGAATTCGGGTTTGGGTGAAAGGGGGTAGTCAGATTTGAAAATTGGCATGGGAGTATGTTAGGTTTGATGGATTCGGATGGGAAAATGTTAGGGTTTTGGGGGAAAAATGAATTTTAAGGTCAAGTGAGCCTATGCCGAATGAAAAGCGGTTCAAGGATTGACGGTTTTGTTGGGTTGAATGTGGAAGAAGAAGAAAAGATGGGAGATTGTAGGTTTTAGGATATGAGTTGAAGAAGAAAAAAGAATAAGGTGTTTGAGTACCTTGAATGGAGCAGGAGAGAAGAGAATTTGTAGAATCCACCACCAAGCTTGATGTTACCCTTTCACAATGTGATTGGAAGGGAGGGTTTTCTCACAAACCCTAAAGGAAGATGAAGGAGAACCCTTTTTGTGAGAGAACAAGCTCAAAGCGTTTCTTCTTTTTTATGCTCAAATACACCATAGGGTTGGATGTTCCTCCCCTTGGCTTTTTATAATAAAACTTTTAAAGAGATTACAAGTATGCCCTTACTTAAAGTTCAATGTTCAATAGGCCATACTCAAAACTAGACATCCAAATGAATTAAAAGTAATATAAATCGTCCAATTAATCCTAAAGATAACATAACATAAAATAAAATAAAAGGAAAATCAATGTCCAAGGGTCCCAGATCTGGAAGATTTGACGTCCCGATAGCCCGTTCAAAATGATCCAATGGTCCGATGGACCCAAAACTAAAAACCTATGGCTAAGAACTCTTAAAAAACAACCCATATGGATCATCCCATTGTGGGGTCTTCCTGATGCACGTCGAATGCATGTGCGGTCTTCAAATTGGCCCGGCGGGCCCCACTTGGAAGTCGTCTCCAATCCATAGAGAAAGTCGTGTTGATGTCTGTGGTCACCTCCGTCTCTGGTACATTCGAGTATGTCCTTTGATGTCCCCATCAGACTGTTTCTCCACAAGAGGATAAACAAGCTTATGATGTTTGGCTAAAACGCGAGCCTTATACTTTAAGTTTTTGACATCATTGAACTTAATTGACGCTGGTAAAAAAAAAAAAAGGAGACTCGGATGCAAAGGTCTTCCTTCTTAACGCTAAGACACTCATCAATATGACTTGAAGTATTTAAACAAAAAATATATAAACCATCCTTTTCATGTTCACAACCAAGCAGTTTTGTCTTTAGATCCGGGAAAACACAATGATCAGGATAGAAAGTCATACTATAATCCAGGTCCTTTGTAACCTTACTAACTGATAGGAAATTAGATACAATATTAAGAACTAATAAGATAGATGATAAGGAGAAAGATGGAGAAATAGATATAATACCCCTATCCCCAATAGGTGTTAGGGTACCATATGCTAATTTCACACGACCTAAATTTGGATTAGAATTAAATGACGAAAAAGAACCAGATGTATCTATCATATGATCATGAGCACCTAAATCAGTAATCCAGGGACTTGATGCAAAAGTAGTGTGAAAGGCAATGGATGTGTTACTCGTTTGGGACAAGGAAGTGGATGATGGGGCCTTATTCTGAGTGATATCCCTTAACAGAGTTTCATGTTCAGATATTGAGAAATGAAACACATCACCAACTAATGGAACCACATATGAAGTTGTGTAAGGTGTCGCCTCCCAGCTAGTGATTTGAGAGTCCCTACCATCCGAGGCAACAAAATTGGCCGTTCTACCCTAAAGAACCCAATAATAGTCAATGGTGTCAATGTTTGCAGCAATGAGTACACAATTGATCCATGCCACGACCACAGCTAGCACTATGTCAACAACCTCTACGACCATCATGAACACCTTTTCCTGTACCATGTCCATGACCGGCACCAGTATGATCAAATTTTCCAAATCCTGTCACTAATGCAGATGTTTCAACCACAGTTGAACCCATAGTTGTCTAACACTTCTTATCACGTAATAGTAAAGCATACACACTATTAGTGATGGTAAAGAAGGTGATCGAAGAATCTGAGCAGGAACTGGTTCAAAATCAGTATTAAGACCCGCCAATAACTCAAATATCCATTTCTTTTCAATGCTTTTTATATGCCTTAGCATCTACAGAACACACAAATTGAAGATAATCGAGAAAGGATAATTCCTACCACTGACCACACATCTTGGCCTAATAATCAGACACGAATCTCTCCCAATGTCACAAGTAACTAATTTCTTGATAGATATTATGAATGCGGGTCATATTTTTCTGATCAGCATACAATTCATAGGTCGTCAACCAAATCTCATGAGCAGTCAGTGTTCGAAGTTTCGGTATCACTACAAGTTTCGCTAGCTGGGGATACGGAAACAATATCAATATTTGCCGATACTATCGCTGATAACCGGAAATGTGGGGAAAATGAGAAAAACAGTTGAATGTTTTAGTAAAATCTCAGGAGATGCTAAAATACACATATTTGCATATTTAGGAATAAAAAAATTGCAAATAGAATGCATACATAATAGGTTTCTATTTAATGGGGGCCTAAAAGCATGTACTGTTGTAAGTAATTAGTCCAACCATCTCATCCATCCTATCTATCCATCCAACCTCTAACCTTCCATCCAAACATCCATTGATTTTTCAGAATATCGGCAACACGATATTTCCCAACAAATCATTGACAACTGAAAAAGAAATGAAAGATTGTGGTCTTGATATTGCCATGTTGCCATAATGATAATATCGTGATATTATCAATATTATCGTCGACAAAACGCTGCATACAACCATGTGCCCATAAAAAAAAAAATGAAATGGGAATTTTTTAATATACAAATTTTTGGTGATATTATCGAAATATTGCAGATACATTGGCGATACAAGCGACACCTGGAATTTACACAGTTGAAAATATTGGTGATACATTGGTGGTATCAATGCCTTCGCAATACAAGCAACGCCTGGAATTTATACAATTGAAAATATTGACGATATCAATAGATTGGCGATATTTACCGATACATCGCCAATACCTAGAATTTCTAATACCATCAGTATTATCGGTATCGCTACCAGTGTTATCGGTATTGCTGAGCTAGAGATAGAGATAATATCGGGGATATTTCAATAATATCGGAGATAATTCAAGCAGTGCGAGCAGTGGATAGTAAAAAAAAGATCTTTGCTAACTTCTGGTTTCATAGAGTTTAAGAGCTAGGACAACCAACAAATTGTTTGATTTTCATTCAGCGTAAGAGGGATCAGTGGTAGAGGGTGGTTCTTTTATACTACCATCTATATATCCCAACTTCTGTTTGCCTCCAGTAAACATCTCAACTGCTTTAGACCACTGAAGGTAATTACTTAAGTGTCTGTGTTGTAATCTGCAGACCTAGGTTCTTAGAATGAATAACTAACTGTTTAAATTCCGGAATCGACGGGGTCTACAACCTTAGATGCGGATGATGAAGCCATATATAATATCAAACAACCAATGACAAAACACTACTGTAAACAACAATATCAAGGAGAACGAACTATTATAATAAGAAATTCCAATGAGTGTCCAAACCTAATCACATACGGAAGGGGGTCTTGCGGACAAAAAGCTAAAAAATATAAGATTAATAACCCAATTGCTGTCCAAAAATATAGTTGCTGGAAATTAGGCAAAAAATACCCAAAAATCTGCTCTAATAGGAAAAAAATCAGCAAATCCTATCTGAAGCAACACAAAAATCTGCGACAACAGGAAAATACAGTAAACTGTAGCCAAGGCAACACAAAAATCTGCTTCAACAGGAAATATCCAGCAAATCCTAGCTAACGCAACACAAAAATCCGTTTTAAGAGAAAAAATCCAACAAATCCTAGCCAAGGCAACATAGAATCTACTTAATAGAAAAAATCCAGGAACATCTTCAATTGGAGAGTGGAAAAATCAGTAAGGGCTTCAAATCCAGCAACCCATGATTCAAAACCTTAACAAAATGAAGAAACCCTAGAAGAAGAAGAAGAAACTCTTGGTGCTCTTAGGCTCTGATATCATGTTAAGAATGAGAGAATTTGAGAGAGAGAGCATATGGGGCTGGGATGTCCAATCCTCTCTTATTTATAATTATATAAAAGGTAAAATTACATATATCCCATTGTATGAAGGAAAAACTAAAGGAAGGTTAAGGGGAGAGTAAGGAAAGTGTGAAACAATGATAAAAAGGCTGAAAAATTAAGGACCACAATAAAAAAGACCTAGGTGTATCGTGTATGTACCTATGGTCCCAGTCATAGGCTCACACACCTACACCCACAAAATGCAACCACAAATCGGGCATGGGGGGCAATTTCGATCAAATCTACACTTGATATGAGGATTGATTTGGGGATCTTTTAATTGAAATTGAAGAATCGAAGCCTTGGTCGGGACCCGATTTGGAGAAAATAAAAAAATCTTAAAAAAATATTTTTTTATTGTTCTTAAAATCAGCTCAACATAACATAGTAAACATCAATTGATCTAATCATTCTTGATTTGGTATCGATTTGGGGATTTTTTTTTTAATTTTTTAATTTCTTTGGTATATATGCTGGATTTTTCAGATTTTTTTCTTTTCTTTTTTCAAATGCAAATTGTAATGAACTAACAATGCATGATTAATGTTTTAAATTTACAAATCTAAATATTTAGGGCATGGATTGATTATATTCTTATTTGTCAACTTTTTTTTTTTCTTCCTATTTTTCGGCTGGGCATTTTTCGAATTTTGTTTTCTAAACTAATTTTAGGGAACTCTTTTCATCTTGAACATGAATCTACCAATTATTTTTATTATTTTTCTAATTTTGTTTTGCTTTAAACTTTATTAAAGTTAAATATTATTGTTTTTATGTGCTTATTTTCTTTGTTCATTATGCAAATCTGTAACACTTTCTCTTTATTTTGGTGTTTTTGCCGTGTGGGTACTTGTTGTGGTGTTTTATATTTGTTTTACACTGTCATTAGTAATATATTATGATTTGATTCATGCTTCATGGTTGATACTTGATAGTTAATAGTCCACTATTTAATAGATAATCACGTTAGTAACTGCATGACATCAATTTTTAACATATATCATTATTTTTTTCCGAAACAAATCAACACCACACCTTATAATAGGTCAACCCATTGCGATAGCATTCCTACCAAAGAATGGTCTGATACACCATTGAATACATGGTTAAATGACTTAAAAAAAAAAGAATAAAAGAAAAAAGAAAAAAGAAAAACAGGATAGATTCTTGGATATCTCATTTTTCTTATTTTTCCAATATTTTTTCGTAATTTTTGCTTAATTTTTTTTGACAGATATGGTCCGATACTGTCCTGATACCGATATGTGATGTCGTATTGTAGCATTTTTGGCTAGGCTGATCCGCTCGTTGATATTGATATTTAGAACCGTGTCCTCCAGAAAAATCAATTGATTCCTTCTTTCTTCTTGCTTCATAACAGTCCAGAAACATATGCTATTCAATGGATTCATTTCTTCAAAAATATCATTAGAAACAAAGAAATGGGGTGGTTTGAAGCATTGGATTTAGTGCCAAACATCATATCTTCCAATCCTATACGATTAGAATTACCGACGCTTATTGGGCCGATGAACACCAATTTGATCTCCCTTTTTCTTCCCTTAAGATGCCTCCCACCTCGAAGATGTCTGGATTTGATTCCCTAAAGGGACCTCCCAATCAATTAGAGTATGAAGATTTGTGGACTCATATGATATCATACCTCTAGAGAATATTCCTCTACTCTTTCTCCAATTTCACAATCCAAACTTTTTTTTTTTGGTTAATATTCAATCTAGTTATTAAGCAATGCGTTTATTGATTCTTCTACTCTTCAAGTACGAAAAAGCCTTTAGTCAAATTCCCAGGTCTTAAAGTTGGTCCTTATTCAAAGTAACCAGGTTCTTCCAAAAAAAAAAGGAAAAAAGTAACCAGGCTCTTAATGGATCATTGTGCATTATTCCAACAAATAAAATCTTTAATCAATAGATGCTATAATTGACCGAACCTTAACTACATTAGGCACCCTTTTTTTTTATGCCTTTGCACATTTGAGATGCCAAATTTAGTAGTTAAGTTCAAAATAACCTCTTCATCTCAGCTTTCATCTAGACTCGGTTTGACCCTAGATTGGTTGCTTTGTCGGGGATAATTTTTCAGCTGAGAAAGGTAAAATCTTGAATACTTTGATGGAACTAAAATGTGAAATAGGATGGAGGCGTTGTACATGATACTATTGGATACCGGCAACTGCTCAGATTGGACTTAATAGGTTGGTATCTGTGCTGCATTGATTATGATGTGTGGAAATGGGCTGGGCTGGGGTTGGCCCTAGTCTCCTTAGCCCTGGTCCCAACCTAGTTGGCCTGAAAAAGGCCTTGGCCCTATTGAGCCGGGCCAGACCAGGGCTGACTAAGATTTAAATGATCGAAGATTTAAGTTTAGAGAACAGTACTAAATTTCTAGCTTGTGCCTTTCCTCAGGCCAAGTTTAAGGCTGCCTGGTCCATTGCCACGCCTACTTATGATTTGATATCAAGCTTGTTTGGTTTCAATGGATGCGTGGTTGCTCTAGGCTTTTGTATCTCCTCGATGTAGTTGCAGTTATGCTGATCTTTGTTGCCATTGGGTCCTGAAATTTCAATGATGTATATCTTAGTTTGTTGCAAAGGCATCATTTTACTACTTTCATTTTTTACATGTCTGTACAAATTGAAAACACCATATCTTCCAGGGCTTTTAACTGGCTGAGTCTGGGTTGATGTGGGCCTGGTTTCTAAAATTGTTGAGCAGGACCTTTTGGTCCCAGCCGATTCAGAGTTTTGGTTTTTCTTGGCCCTGGTTGAGCCCATTGATGACCCTGATTTACTGTATCATTTGTATGAATGGATCACTTCCCTGCTAAGTTTACAAGCAACTTTTAAGTAAAATACTTTATTATTCTTCAAAACAGTGTTGAAAGCTGATAATATTCACATTTCTAAAACTTGATCTTAAAGCTTCGCAAGGGATCGCTTTTGACCCCCATATATCTTGTTTTTTCAGATATAAATATTGAATCACCTCCCTCTATGTATCCATCAAAGAAATTTTGTGACATAACAGGGTTTGAGGTATGTAGCCTCTTCTTTCAGAATTCGATCAGAATATTACATTAGCCTCTCCTTCCAATATGATATTTTTTTGGTCTTTTCCTGGTTATATTCATGATCATTCCACAGTCCAATAATGTATGTAAATGCTTTTTTTTTTTTTTTGAATGGTTCCAATGTATGTAATGTTAAAAGGGTAATTAATGCAATAACTCTATTTATGGATTGAAGTTGGACTTGTTAACTATTGTTTCTTCATGATATGGTATTGTTTCTTATATATATAGAGTGTTCGAAGTTTCGGTATCGCTACAAGTTTCGCTAGCCGGGGATACGGAAACAATATCGATACCGCCGATAATATCGCTGATAACCGGAAATGCGGGGAAAATGGGAAAAACAGTGGAATTTTCATTGAAACCTCAGGAGTTGATAAAATACACATATTTTTGCATATTTAGGAATAAAAAAATTGCATAAAGAATGCATACATAATATGTTTCTATTTAATGGGGGCCTAAAAGCATTTGTTGCCATAAGAAGTCAGTCCAATCATCTCATCCATCCAAAATCTGAACTTCCATCCAAACATCCATTGATATTTCAGAATATCGGTAACACATGAAATTTCCAAACAAATCGTTAACAACTGAAAAAGAAACTAAAGATTGTGGTCTCGTTATTGTCATGTTGCGATAATGATAATATCGTGATATTATCAATGTTATCGTCAACAAATTGAATGCTGTATACAACCATGCACCCATAAAAAAATATGAAATGAGAATTTTTTAAATATATAGATTTTTGGCATATCGATACATTGGCGATATTATCGAAATATTGCAGATACATTGACTGATACAAGCGACAGTTGGAATTTACACAGTAAAAAATATTGGTGATACATCGATGGGATCAATGTATTGACAATAAAAACGACGCCTAGAATTTACACAATTGAAAATATTGACGATATCGATACATTGGCAATATTTAGTGATACATCACCGATATCAAGAATTTTTTATACTATCAGTGTGATCGGTATCGCTACCAGTGTTATCGGTGTCGCTAAGCTAGAAATAGAGATAATATCGGGGATATTTCGATAGTATAGGAGATAATGCAAACACCGTATATATATATATATATATATATATATATATATATATATATATATATATATATATATATATATATATATATATATATTTGGTTTAGACAAATCAATTTCTCTGTGGCCTGCATCACTCAAGCACAATAAGCTAAAGTTCACCTATTTATTTATTTGGTAGCAACATTTATTAAGAAAAGGTAGGCATGGACACCAAGGCCCTGATTGGGGTCAAGGAAATGAGAGTGTGACTTTGGTAAATCCATGAAGTCGTCAAATTCATGGATCTGCATTGGATTTGGATTTGGCAAATTCCAAAGTCCACTGTTTGGGAGTCAAACTACATATCCATGGATTTGTGGAGCATTTATTGCAAAGGAATTACTTTTTTATTTTTTTTACTTTTAAAAGAGTTTCTCATTTCGAGGATTTGCCAAGTTTTTTTTTGGGTGTGTGTGTGTGTAGAGGTGTGCATTTGGGAAATCCATGGATTTGACAATCCCCACAAACAATAAATAGGGGAGATTTTGAAATCCATGGATTTCACATATCGCTACCAAAAATCTCTCACCCCAAACAGTCCCTCAGTATACAAAGCAGAAACAAATAGTGAACATCTTGATTAAGTGATTACACAAGGAAAAAAAAAAAGGAAAAGAAAAGAAAAGAAAAAGAGGCTGTGACATCAAAGAGATCTCAACCTGACTCTATAATGCTAGTTCAGAAGCATCCTCCTTAGTGCACGAGTCACTGAGACTATACCCGCCTTGTCTATCTCCCAATTTGCACGGTGGAAAAAAGTAATGAAGAGGTGTTGCAAGAATCCATACTTCCTCTTATATATTCATGAATCATCATGTTTTTAGATACCTTTCAAGACGTAGTCTGGTGTGGATCATCTTAAAGGCCTTACAACCGAAAGGGGAGCTATCCTTTATGACAGGGCTTTGAAGGGGGTGCTCTTTGGTGAGCATGGGTGTGATTTATGAGGATCAACTATGGAAAGGTTGAGTCAGGGGTCCTCTAAACTCTGATTTCTTAGGACAGGTATGGCAAGGATTGGTTACAAATCACAACTATAGTCATGGAAAATGTTTTCTCCAACAAAATTTACATGCATGATGAGCCCAGCTTGTATGTTACTCAGTCAAGTCTAGATAACTAGGTCTTGAGTTCAAAACCGAGGTAAATCTGGAGTTGGAAGTCTTTGGAAAAGAGGGATCCTTGTCCAGATCCTCGCCTGAGTATCTTAGTTTGGTATTCCATTTTTTTTTTTTCCTCTTTTTTTCGTTGAGGTGCCTGTGTATCATAGATCAGTGGTTACACTGTCACAAGAGGTGGTTTTGTACCTGTATCTTGGGTTGTGTTCTATACATTTCCCTAGTCGAAAGATCCTTCTCCGGTGTTCTTGATCAGATGCTTACAGAAGGGGAGAGAGATCTTAGTCCAACTTCAGAAGGGTATGGAGAAGAACCCTCATAGAAGCATTGCAGTAATGTTACTGAACCTTAGCTAAACCCTGATCAACCATGGTTCTGTATTCCATATGATAAATATTAACACGGAGATAAGATCTGTCCGTTCGGATCATGTCCCTTAGCATAAAAATCATGTAAATCGTAAAATAGGGAGGATATAGGGATATGAGGATATTTCAGATCTAGCATAGACCAGTCCACAGTTAGGTTTGGATCCGGTTCCTAGGACTAGGTATCTGATGCAGGATGACCTAATTATGATGCATGTTTATAGACATAATTATTCAGCGGAAATAAAAGGCAATAATAATCTAAAATTCGAGCATTAATCATCATAACTGAGAAAATCATAAAGGAAACATGCAATAGAGTGGGCCATCATCACAACCATGGAGTATGGAATTCAATTATTACTTAGGTTGGATCCGGCGAGGGATGAGACCTCCCGATCTTGCATGGTCATACCCAATCGATCAATGAAGATTACTAGTCCGAAGAATCAGGAAGTTTCTCGGATTAGGGATTTGAGAATTTGGGGGTTTAGGGTTTAGATTGATTCTCAAAGTTTGATCGAGGAAGGATTAGCAAAACTGGAAAATAGAACAAAGAAGATGATTACCTTGAAGAATTTGGAGGGGCACAAGAAGAAGTTAGAAGAAGAAGATCAAGGAGAGAGAAGAAGCACCATGAGAGAGAGAGAGAGAAGAGAGGCCACCAAAGAGGTTTGCTTTTCATTAATAATCAACTAATCACGTTATTAGGGCTTAGCCCACTTAAATAAGCAAGAAGAAAACATAAGTACCAAAATACCCCTAAAATATTGGTAAAAAAAAAACTAAAAAAAACAGTTTGTATGTTGGCCTGGGCGCCCAGTGACCAATTTGGCCGGGCGCCCGGCTAAGACAAAAACTGTCCAGCAAGAAAAACTGAAAAATTGCTGAATTTCGGGTGCCCGGCGACAAATTTGGCCGGGCGCTCGACCACCTCCAGAAATGCATTTTTCTATTCTTTTAGTCGGGTCTTCTTCCATCCTACACACGTGTCTTCTATGTGCCAAATTACGTGCGTAGGGTTTTCAATGCTCCTCAATCATCGCCTAACCACAAGGAAGGTGTTAGTGGTGGGCGCTTTCTTCGTTGGTAAACTTGAAATGATCTTGTGTCCTCATCAGTATCCCTCTTTTCCGATCGAAACAAAATGAGTAGATTCGGGAGAGAATGAATGTGATGGGGAAGGAACAAGTTCGAGATGAAGGATAACACAAATGATAAAAATAGAAAAATCGTACCTTTCTTGCACCTTGAAGAAATAGAGACGAGAAAATATGAAAGCCGGGGTGGAATCCTCAACACCCGAGGGCTAATCCTGAAACCCTAATCTCTTGAAACAAGAGGAAGAAAAACAACCGAAATTTGTGTTCATTCAATAATTCGAAATAGGGTTGCTCACAGTATATATAAGCTACGAAAATAAAAAGTGCACTAAAGTGCCTGGAAACAAAAAAAGTAACATAAAAACGCCTAAACTAAATAACGGTACTAAAACAAACAGACACAAGGAAATAAACAGAAAAACGCCTAAAAGTAAATCCGCTCCACGGTCCAGTAGTCATGATGCACCTGCGCAACCCTGCAGCTCGTGTACTTATAACACGTCAGAAAATGGGTCCAATGGGCCCGACACCCATCCACATCAGCTCGTCTGCTCCAACACTCGATCTGCGACGTCACCTCCTCTGGTACACTCTAAAGGGTGCACCACTGATGTCCGCATCAGTTTAGGGATCAATTCTCAGATTTTAGGGTTGCCGATAATGGGAGAAAATAAGTTTAGAAGAAAGAGGGAAGAAAATGAATTACCTTGGAAGAAAGTTGGACGGAGGAAAGAAGAAAGAAGAAGAAGATCCACAGAGAGAAGGAGAGGAGGAGGGAGATAAGCCACCAAAGCTTTTTCTTCTTTTATCAAATCAATAGCATAATGAAAAAGGTTTAGGGCAACACCCTTATAAAATTCGGAATTAACATAATTACCAAAATTCTCCTACTAACAAAAAAAAAAAAAAAAACATTCGCACGAAAAAACGTGCGCACACTAACCCAAAACTCAAATAAGTAAAAATGCATAAAATAAAATAAAATCTAAGATGTCCAATGGCCTCCGATAATGACACGATGAAAGTGGACCACGAGGAACCAATGGTCCGATCACATCATCCTCACGATCCAATGGTCCAATGATCTCCTCCAAGCAACTTGCACATGTCTTCCCAAGGTGGGGTCTTCTTAAATTTCTCGAGCCACATGTGTAAGGTCTTCGATACTCCTCAAGTCGTCACGAACTATTCATGCCCATCATCATCGAGCCATAAAGATATAGGTGTCACTTGCCTCCTAAGCTGATAAACTCTAAAGGGCTTGATGTCCACATCAACCCCCCCTTCAGCTGTCGTAGCAACCTCTAGCTGTTGCCTTCTCTCTTCGTCTCCCCTCCAGCTCCTCGTTGCATGTCGCCAATGTATTGTGTACAGCATTTATAAGGCCTTACTATGATACAAGGCATGTTATCCCATCGATGAAAGTAAAATGGTACTAAAACATGCTAGCGACTCAAAATTAACACTATATACACATCATCCATTGATGGAATTTAACTATAGGGTTTTTTGGCACAAATACAAAAAAGGTCAGGTGTTATTCACAAATACAAAAAGGAGAGGGTATTTTTCTTGTAGAGACAAAAGGGTAGGGTACATATGCAAATAACTGTTTTTAACACTAACAATGCTGTATGTAAAATGAATATATCACCAACACAACACAAGATTGGGAAAAATTTCATGATGTTAGAAATGACATGTTACATTTAATTGCCTAAATA
This sequence comes from Liriodendron chinense, assembly GCA_003013855.2. Classification (NCBI taxonomy): domain Eukaryota; kingdom Viridiplantae; phylum Streptophyta; class Magnoliopsida; order Magnoliales; family Magnoliaceae; genus Liriodendron; species Liriodendron chinense. Next base: position 770,582 of record ML058572.1, read on the forward strand.
CATACATGGATGCCATTATGTATCATTTCAAGAGCTGAGATTTTGAAAGTTGAGATCAACTGCCTTTCTTAACTATCACTCACTTCTTCCACGTTCTCATCATCCTTGCCAGATGGATAACTCCTGGAAAAGGTTAGTTGTTTTTTTATTTGGAAGCTATTTCCCATTCTCCATGTCTCAGAAATTCCTCCTCATAACAAGGCAGAATCTAGGAGGGGTTTTTGTGGGGGAGAAAGTTAAGGTGACTTCATGGGCTGTTTGTACAAAGCATTTAGGGGTGCTGTAGAGTTGGAGAAGGATGGGGGAAGGTTTTAAGGGTTTTAGGGAGGGATGATCCCTCATCATCTGTTTCTTCTTTCTTGTAATTTCTTGGTTTGGATCCCTTCTAACAAGTAATTGCCATCCATAAAAAAAATGCATATTATGTCTAATGTATTACAACAAGTTTTCAGTTGGTGCGTTATTTAAGCATGGATAAAACCATGCTTCTTTTTTATTGTTGTGTGACTAAATAATTTACTGAAAAGTTTGCTCGAATACATTCCCTATGTATTACAATAAGATGCGTCAGGACCAAGGCGTTCTATAATGGTAACGGTGGCTGTAACGGAGACCGCATAACCATTATGATACGGGCCGTAATGGCCGTTAGAGCCCTTTCTTAAAGTTATGAAAAAAAAAAAAAACTGTTTCGAGGCCGTTACGGACTGTTATGGCCCATTTTTTCTGTAACAGTCTATATGGTCGTTTTGGCCCTATAACGCATAACGATTACCACCGTTACCGTTACGCAACCATTTTGGCATACCATAGACGGGACTCCAGCTGTTGGATCTAGGCCTTATGAATGACACAAACCTTTTATTTGATTGGGCTCCCCTTGGATGGGGGATGCCCAAAAGAACTCCTGGATTGAATATTTCAACCCATTGATTATACAAAGGTTATGGTGACTGTTCATGTTCAAAGAAAAAAAGCGAAGTTATCAAAGGGTTGAAATAATCCTATTGAGGGCTTTTATCGTTGTCTTTCCACCATACAATGTGAGAATCGTCGTATAAATGATTTGGATCTGTGTTTAAATAGCGAATAGCGTGTAGTGTAGCCTTCACCCCTCTAAAGCGTGAGGCGTAAGCTACATAGCGTGTAGTGTAAGCTACACACTACCTAGATTTTTAATCAAGGTTGCACTTGGTTGCACCAAATTAGATGATTAATAATAAAATTTAACAAAATTTCATGATATTTGGTGCAACCAAATGCAACCTAAAGTAATAGCAAGGCGTAATGATGAAGTATAAAAGTAAAGAAAGAGCAACAAAATTGATTTAAAACTATTTCTTATATTATTTTACTAAAAGCATTGAAAAGACTAATGAATTTTCATTGAAATAGAAAAATGTAACAAATCATTAAAAACATTATTGATTTTAATGTTATAGTGAAAAATGACTTGTAATGTGAGCTATGTTGTGTGTAGCGTAGTCTATGAAGTGTGTAGCATATCCAAATTAAACATGTAGCGTAAGCTACACTCAACTTAAGCTATTTTCATGAGCTACGTAGCATTTAAGCTAAGCTACGCTACATAGCATAGCTATTTAAAACATTGGTTTGGATCATTGGAAGATAACTGCAGATCCAAGAGCTAAAGTTCCAACATATCACATTGCAATATGTCGGGATGTATTGCAGCAAATCTCTTTACCAAATATCTGTTAATTTTTCCAGTTGCATTTCTACTTTCTGGTGTGTTTTAACCTTTGGCTACTGAATTTTCATGCTGTTGTTATGAATCTACATATCTCCAGACCAAATTACAAGTTGCTTAAATGTATACTTGTAGTTATTATTTTACTCTGTCGCATCTCTGTCTTGCACAGCCTTTTCATTTCTTCGACATCTTTGAGAGGAGAAAGAGAAAGAAACATACGACAGGAATGAAGTTGGTTGATCTTGTGTCTAACTGTTGACTGGTTTTTTGTGCAGGCACCGTATATTGATCCCAGGACTAACCTCCGTTATGCAAGTGTAGATGTCTTCAAGCGTATTAGATCGCTTCCAAATGAGTATATTCAGAGATATCTCTCTTTGAGAAATGCGGCAATTGTTCTCAAGTAGCTTTGGTGGCTTCAAGCATTGGTAATTCTTAGTTTTGTCTTACAATTACAGATTCAGTCTGTTTTAAAGAGTGAGTGTTGGAAAACATCACTATAGCCTATTATGTTGCAATTGTTACAATATCCTTACCATCCGAGAGACCCCAAAAACACCTAAGACTGATAGGTTTCAAAATTTCAGAAATGTTTGCCCCTTTAGGGCATGTTTGGATTGGGGGAAAAATAGGGGAAACGTTTAGAGTTATGTCGATATGTTTGCACTTGCTTGGGAAGCAGAGGGCAGAGTTGTTTCCCTTTGTGGGGTAGCAACCCAAATACTTTCAAATGCAAAGGAAATAATTTTATAGGACTTTTCTTTAGCAAAACAAACAAGTGCGAAGGGTTTCCTTCCTCTATTGTTGGCACCAGTTTACCATCTGCTTACATCACAATTTTTGCCTTCCCCTGGTTTACCTCCAATACAAACACGCCCTTCAACAAGTAAAGAAGAAGCTCATCCATCTTGTATCATGGCTATTGTGTTTCTCGCGGGATTGATCGGACATGGTCCATATCCAATTTGAATTTTCATTGTTTGTGTTTCGCTGCATTTCTCATGACATCAATGGGTAGACAGGCCCTGTGCAACATTGAGGTGTGGGTTCAAGCCCGATTCACATATCCAACAAATCATCATCAACTAAGGTTTATCCAATTAGTTAGTGTCAGCTACATGATTCTTATTCCACCTGTTCCACCATTCTACTATATCAAGGGACATACCTTTACTTAGACTATAGGTCATCGAGTCTTTTCTTAGTACCTCCACCCACGTCCTTTTGAGCCTTCCCCTTGCCCTTTTAGAGCTTTCAACTTGTACCAATTCAATCCTCCTAACCAGCTCAGTTGTTGGTATCCATTGCACAGGACCAAACCATCAAAATCTACTTTCCTTCATCTTATTACCTATTAGTGGTACTTCAAGTTCCATCGAATGCATTCATTTGTATTCTATCATTCCTCGTCTTGCCACTCGTCCATCTTAACATCCTTATTTCACTACATTCATCCTATGAACATGTTTATCCTTAACTGCCCAACATTCTGTCCCATAAAGGATGGCTGGTTGTATAGCTATCCAATAAATTCTCCTTTCAGTTTGGATCACATGTCTAACCAAAAAAGAAAAAAAGAAAAGAAAAAAGGAACCATGTAGCTAAAATAAGAGAAGAAAGAAGAAAAGATGAAGAGATGTTGGCCCTTTAATCAAATAGAGAAGAAGATATTGGTCTTGAAGAGGTAAATCGTATTAATTGTGCCAACATGATGCATGTGTCAACGTGTAAGACAGTCATTGTGTTAGGCCCATAGATAGCCTGATAATCTAGGTGTTTTCCTGATAATTTGATTATGTTAATCATGTTTGGCAACCTAGAATTTGATTGTGGAATCCAAAAACTATGTTTGGATGCAAGGAAGTATTGCCATGAATTCTACTATGAATATTCACAGGAGAGGGAGCTTGAGGAGGTAAATTGTATTAATTGTGCCAACATGATGCACGTGTCAACGTGTAAGACAGTCATTGTGTTAGGCCCATAGATAGCTTTTGTCATGGACTTACAATGCCTTAGCTCCAATATCTGTGTGGCACTCTCGCAATGCCCAACAATACTCGAATTAGCATAATCTTTCAAAAATACTCAAATTAGCCTGACTCACACTTGCACCACTGAGTATCACACCCAAGACTTAGAATGTAGGAAAGAAGAGAGCACCAACAGAGTTAATGGGAAACTTATGTATTGCAATAGAAGAGAAGATTACAACTCTTGAGGATTGAGTTCCAAATGAGGAGCCCTCAGAGGGCAGTCATATTAGGTCCTTGATTTCCATAGTGTTCAGGGAAATATCTTCACAATTCAGGTGGCTCTTCACAGCAGTATATGGTTCGTGCTTTCCAATTTGTAGACATCTTTCTTGGGTAGAATTGAATCATGTCAGAACCACGTTTAATCTTCCATGGTGTGTTGGTGGCAATGTTCAATTTGTTGATGATATGAACTCAGCCATGGGTGCTGGCGATTTATGGGTGCTGTCGGATCATGAATTCAACCTGATTTCCAATCGATTTCTCAAACCTTCCCTACGGCCCACTGAGAAATTAGTGAGGACCAATTTCCTTACAGTCTTCATTTTCTTTGCATTCCTCCTCTTCCCACTTTCATCAGCTGATACACCAGTATCATGAACTGCACTAGTCTTCTCCTCTGCTTCTACTTTTTTTTTTTTTTCCTCTCGAGTCTTTCATTCCTTCGAGTTGAATATTCGTAGTACAGCCTGTCTCTTTCGGAAAAAAAGGACTGGAATGAGTATTGGTGGCCATAAATGCACTAGGTAATATGTTGTTGCCGAGTTCAGATTCAACCATCTTTGCCAGCATCCGTAAATTGAAAAAAATCTATTGGGAACTCGGGTCAAATTTGTGATCCTTCAAGATTCCATGAGCGATTTTTCTGGACTGACCTAGTTCCAATCCTCTTTTCATTGATATAGATCTGTCTTGTAGCACTGCCCTTATTTTGTTTTAAAAAAAAATATTCTCAAGAATCAATTGATTTTGCAATTTTAGCTGTGCAATCAATGACTTAGCAAATGGATGATCCAAATTGATGATATTGAAAAATATCTATTCATTGGTCTGGCTTGTGTGTCATCTAAGACCTATCTTTGATTATTCATGCCTCTTAATCACCACTTTGATAGGACCCCGGGACATTGGATTAATGACTAGGAAAATGGATGGTCCAAATCAATTATACTAAAAGGTTCACTCATTTGAGCTGAAACATCCATATATGGGCCATTTTGGCCGGATACTTTTTGCTCGTTTGAGCAGTGAGTGGAAGAAAGCACATCCTGGTTCATCAAATTGTAGAAGGTCACATCATGCTCGTCTTACTTTTAACCCATCCATATAAAAAATGGGTTTGCTTCAATGATACTAACCATGAGATCGATATCTAGGAAAATGGACAGCCTAGATTAATAATAATAGAAAGATTTATCTAAATTGGACAGTACTTCATGTGGTACCCACCTTTGATTGCACGTGCCTCACAAGAATCACTTTGATTGGATGCTCCTAACCATCTGATCAATAGGTAGGAAAATAGATGGTTCATAAAGTTATAATATAATGTCTTCTCATCGATCTAGATTGTCCCTCATGTGTGATTGTGATCCACCTTTTTCTTCTTCTTCTTTTATTTTTTGAACTTAGGTGATTTTATTGCTAGAAGGCGGAAGCCAAAAAAAATACAAGAAACGAAACAGAAATAACTAATTACAGATCATCCCAGCCAATTCCCTATTTCTCAACCCAGCTATGTATGGTCCACCTACTAGTTTCTCTATTTCTCAACCATATACGTTCCTTTCCATTCGTCTCATGGCTGAGAAAATCGACATTCTTAATTGATCATTTGCAAAACTAATTTTAAATCACCAAGCCAGAATGTTCGTCACTAACCACGTGTTTCTTCGCATGTGTGTATATGTATGTAGATGCATACAGACATAAAAATGCGCGTATGCCACCACAACATATGGAAAATGTTCTAATGGCATCATAGTTATGACCTCTGTGGGCCTTGCTGTGATTTGCTCGTTACATCTTCTCTGGCCATCATGCACGCCCTGTTTTCCATTTGGCCACAATCCAAAACTCGGTCCCACCAGCAGGACTTGGGATGGGTACCCATGCATTGGTTGCTTTGGGCCTACCTGGTTTTTCGAATGGCCTGATTTTTTAGGTGCCCGTAGTCAGGATTAGATGTCTCGGATGAATGGATTGGATGGCATACACAGAATATGGTGGGTCGTTCACACAATCAAAGGTAGGTGTCCCCATTCAAGTATTCCCTATGTTGTGGCCCACCTTTGTCATGAGTTGGCCTGATTTTTTGGCCCATGGGCAAACATGCCAGTGCGTGCATGATGGTTGCAGTGGGTATCATAAACACATCGTGAGGGGGTCAAACATTTCTTCACAAAGACGCGTCTGTGTGTGTGTGTACGTGTGGAGAACATCTAGGTAGTGTCAAGTGTATGGTATACTAAGTTGGTTGGGACCCACCATGATGTGTGTGTGTGGCATCTGAAACATGCATTAGGCGCTGACAATGATGGAAATGCCACCTTCTAAAAAGCAATCCGATCTGAAACTCGCATGCAGCACCACAGGAAACAATGTAAAATCATGTCTAAAACATCTAAAATCATGTGATGGGGCACTTTGAGTTTTAATATGGCTCGTTTTTTGGTCAGTTCATCTAGGTGTGCCACACAGAATGAACAGGTTGGATGAGATATAAGCATCATGGCCCATACAAGAACCAACAGTTGCCATTCATCATCACCTTTTTGTGTGCAGTGCTCACATGGGTCGTTCAGAGTATTATTGTGTTTTCTCCTCAAAAGTGGGGCAACGGTCGAATTGATGGATGGGGTGGATGGCTCCAATACATCATGCTGTCATGGAGAAAGAAAGAGATGGGATGGGGTGAGTGTGGCTGGACTTAGGTTTGAATCTCTCACTGAGTCAGAAGAAGGGCAGAATGTTTTCAAAAGTGGGTGATCCATCTCTACTTTTCAGTTTCCAGCTTTATGGTCCACTCAAGTTTCAGATTTTGCTATTTTCGTGTTAATATCCTAACATGAGGTGACAAAATAGATGTGCAGAGTAGACATCACACGGTCATCATGATGGCTCCACATAACCTATCCTGCGTGGCCCCCCCTACTATTACCATCCATGCAGGCTACATGCAAAGTGTAGGGTTGGAAACAGTGAAAGTAGGCTACTAGCATGAAAGAATTGAAATCAGAAGAAGACTCAATTGGTTGAAGGCTGGGCATATCTTACTTTCAAAAAGCTTATGCCCCTCCCCACGACTATTACAGGTGTAAAATTAGTTAAATGCTTGTACGTTGTACACACAAAAATGCATACAGAGGAATAATCCCTTGAGAAGTGGTGGGCCCAAGAGCTTTTGTGGTTACTAATATAGTGGGTCCCACTGTAATGTGTTCTTAACTCCCAAGCCATCAGATGCATCCCATCAAGTTGACCCTATTTTCCCAAAATTTACGCTTATCCATGATTTAAGTAGGCTACACCAAGGGAAATAGTTGGAAGGGGACACCCATCCTCAGTAGTCTATAGGGACCACCGTGTTGTGTATGTGAAATTTGGATGCTTTATCTACAATGGATGAAGGAAACTGGAAAAAATCAGGCCATTTTGCACATTAGGTGGGTATGGCGAAATCAAGTGTGGGTGTTCTTTACCAATTGTTTCCCTTAGTGTGGCCCATCTTGATCAAGAATCAGCCAGATTTTTCAGTCCTTAACATGATGTGAAACATCTGATGGTCAGTGGTTCTCCACAGCACATCAGGGGAGCATCTCCGTGTGTGTGTGCGCGCGCGTGCATGCACATAATCTGTATGCGTACGCGCGCACACACACACACACACATCCCACTGGTCTTGGCAAGCATTTTACGGTCACTTGCCTTGACTGAGACAAGTGGGCCTCAATTCAGCCCATTAGATGCATCAGCCCATGTTGAGCCTAGGCCCAATTCAGCCCTATCCATGATTCAGGTGCGCCACAGTGTGAAACGGGATGCCCACCTCCAAACTGTTTCCGTCCTTGTGGCCCATTTGAATAGCGGATATGGCTGAATTTTAGGACCTCCATAAATTTGAGTGTTGTATGTAATAGTAGCACTGGATTAAAAAAATGCATGATGGTGAGCCCACCCCAATTAGACGACAAATTGACATCAATGCTTTTGGGACCTAGATTGTGGAATGGGGACCTCACAACCCATTTGCCAGCTTATTTTACGGTCCTCACAGCCTGTTTGTCAGCTTATTTTAGCGCATGGTCCCACAGTTACCTGTTTGTCAAGGCATGGTCCGAAAATGAAGCAGATACAAATCTCAGGTGGATCCCACCACAGGAACAATGGTTATTGAATCCCCTCACAACCCTTCACCTGTGCTGTGAAGACTTTGTGGGGCCCATCCAACCCTTCACCGGTGTTGTATGTATTTTATCTATACCATCCATCCATTTCTTCAGCTCATTTGAGGGCATGAGCCCAAAATTGAAGCAATATCTAAAGCTCGTGTGGACCACACTACATAAACCAGTAGGAATTGAATGCCTACGGTTGAAAAGGTTGGATTAATCTGATATTTGTTTTTCCCTTAATCCATATCTGTGTGACCTTATAAAGAGGTTGGATCACAGAAAACATCACTGTCGGCCTTAGGAAGGTTTCAACGGAGGGCATCATTAACCCCACGCTTTCCCTGTATGGTCCACTTTAACTTTGGATTTGCTTCAATTTTGGGCTCATTTCATAAAACAAGGTGGGAAAATTGATGAACGGTGTGGGTAATACATATACATTATAGTGGGCCTCAAAGAGTTTACACAGTATACCATAGTGTACTGAGTTACTCGAGGCAATCGGCGTCGTTATCTGCATTGCATGACCCCACAAACCATGGCTAGTGATTACGGACGTGGATTGGTACTACTAAGTTACTGGAGGTAACCCACGTCCTTATCTGCATGGCATGACCCCACGAACCATGGCTCGTGATCATGGACGCGGATTGATACTACTGAGTCACTTGAGGTAATCCACGTCCGCATCTACATGGCATGACCCCACAAACCATGGTTCATGATCACGGATTGGTACTAAACTCACCAGGATCAAGCTAGAGACAAATGATCCTTTCAGGGGCTTTGTGGGCCTGCCGTGACGTATATGTTTGACCTACAACATTCATCCATTTTTACGCATCATTTCAGGGCATGAGCTGAAAATGGAAGCATATTGAAGGCCCAAATAAATCATGCATAAAAATGAAGCAGATCGGAGGCTCAAGCAAACCACACAACATGAAGAAGTGGGGAATGAAAGCCTACCACTGAAAGCTTTTTGGAGCCACATAAGTTTTGGATGAGTTGATATTTATGTTTTCCCTTCGTCTAGGTATATGTGACCTTATGAACAAGTTGGATAGAAAATAAACATCACGGTGGGCCATAGGAAGTTTTCAATGGTAGGAGTTCAATTCCCACTGCTTCCTGTGGTGTGGTCCACTTGAGCCTTCGATTTGCCTCCTTTTTTAGCTCGTACCCTAAAATGATTTGTCAGAAATAAATGAATGACATGGATAAAACATATACATCATAGTAGGCCCCACAGAGCCCTTGATAGGACAGCCCGTCTCTAGTTAGGTCTTGATTGAGGGTAGTACTCAATCTATCCCATGATTAAGTAGGGCTTGGCACTGCACTTATTTTGAACTATAGTGGCCTGGGTCACAGGCCCATACCTTTTCTTCCAGGTAGGTTGTAATTGCAACTAGTGTTCGCATTGTCGGTATCGCTGCAAATTTTGCTGGCCAGAGATAAAGATATAATACTGTTATCGTCGATAACAGGAAATTCGGAGAAAAATGGGAAAACATGAGGAAAACATGGGAATTTTTCAGTGAAACTCCAAGAAATGCCTAAATACACACATTTGTATATTCAGGAATAAAAAAATTACAAAAAGAATGCATTAAATAATAAGTTTTCATTTAATGGGGCCCAAAAAGCGTGCGCAGCTATAAAAAATCACTCCAATAGCAACCGAATATTCTGATATGTCATGGTTAATTAGTCTAATTTTGTGTAGAGTTTTATGGTATCGTATTAAATTTGATACAATTAAATAGACATTTCAAAAAATATTTAAAGGTCCTCTTTTCATAAACAAGCATCCATGGATAAGATGCTACAATTGTTCCATAAACAAGCATCCATGGATAAGAGGCTAAGATGGCAATTAAACATTTCAAAAACCGGTTTTATGATGGGCCCTTTGAATTTTTAATGGTGAGGCACTCAATCACCATTGTTACGCTTGGTGTGGTCCACTTGAGAATTGGATCCACTTAATTTTTGAGATCATGTCCTAAGATGGGCTGGAGAAACGGAAAGATGGTGTGGATATACAATACATCATCACGGTGGCCCCCATGGTAAGACAATGGGTAACCGCCAATCCGCTGGAATGCAAATTGCATCCTGCCCATGATGATAAATCTGTCTATCCACTCCTTCCATCCATTTTTTAAGATCAGTTTAAGGCATGAGCCGAAGAATGAGGCAGATCCAATGATCAAGTGGACCACACTCAAACCACGCCCCCAGTTTCCACCCCACTTCTCAAAATAAGAACACTTTCACATGTACCAACATGCCACACGTGCATGAGGTGCAGCCTATCCATGTGTCCAATCGCGTCCACTTGAGCTTTGTATATACTTCAATTTTAGGATCAACGCCTAAAATGATTTGAAAAAAATGAATGGACAGAGTGGATAAACCACATGCATTCACGGTGGGCCCGACATAGTTTACTCGGTACGATAAAAAGTGTGCCGAGTTAATCGGTACGCAATCCGATTTCCAATCGGATGCGGATGTGCTGCTAAAGGACTTCCTACGCTCGGAATAAAGTTGGGGCCACCGTGATGTTTGTGAGAAATCCACACCGTCCATCCATTTTGTGAGTTCGTATTAGGACGTGTGACAAAAAATCAGCTGGATCCAAGACTCAAGGAGCCAAAAACGTGAGGATTGAACGTAGACAGTTGAAATATTCATAGGGTTATAGAAGTTTCGAATCAGGCTAATATTTGGGATTTCAGTTAATTCCAGTAGAAGTGACATTTTGAACGGTATGGGTGCCATATAAACATCATTGTGGACCCAGGAATGTTTCAACAGTAAGAATTTCCCTACCCACCTTTTCCTTTAGTGCGGCCCACTTGAGTCTTGGATCTGGATCACTTTTCCTCTCATGTTCTAAAATAAGCTAAAGAACGGATGGACATCGTGGATTTCTCACAAACATCACTGTGGACCCCACTTAGATTGCCAGTGTGCGAAAGGCTTTACTGAGTAAACTCTATTGGGCCTACCGTGATTGTTAGTGGTTTATCCACTCCGTCCATCCGTTTTCCTGATCATTTTAGCCATTGATTCTAAAATTGAAGCATATCCAAATCTCAAGTGGACCATGCCACAGGAAACGGTGGAAATAATGATTTCCACCGTTGAAATCTTTGTAGGCCCCAAAGTGATGTTTATTTGTCATCCAAACTGTTCATAAGATCACATGGGCAACGATGAAGGGATAAAAACAAATATCGGCTTGATCCAAAACGTCAGTGTCCCCCAAGAATTTTTCAATGGTAGACATTCAGTTCACACTTTTGCTATGGTGTGGACCACTTGAGATTTTTATATGCTTCATTTTTGGAATTCATCCCTAAAATTATCAGTTAAGATGGATGGATGGAGTGGATAAAACACTTTAATCACGGTGGGCCCCACAGAGTTTACTCGCTACGCCCCCCCCCCCCCCCCCCCTAAAACCTGAAAATCTCTTCCTCCATCTCAAAAAATCAAAATTTCCTCTCTTAAAAAATAGATCTTCGGGGCAACGCGGAGAAGTCGCTGGAGGATCTTTCGATGGAAAGTCGGGTTCGATTCATACCTCTTGTAGAAAGGTATCCAACAATATGAGGGATTTCTCGTCGACAATTATCCCGTAACAGGTAGGTAGTACAACAATTTCTCGTCGACAATTGAATTTTTGGATGAAAAATCGACAAAATCGCCAAAATATCGGTGATATCAGGAAGAGAAACGAATAAATGGAGTTTCGGTGTCGCAACTCTAGCGACACCGATAATATCAACGATATTATCGACATTTCGTTGAAAATGCGAACACTGATTGCAACATGTCCTTGGTAAAGCTACAGTCACATCCCTATAGGGGAAGGACACAGATTGAGGCAGGAGTACCAGTTTAGTGGGTGAGGCCTTGACCATGGGGTCCACGATGTATGTGTTATATATCTATGCCATCCTTCCATTTTACCTGCTTATTTTAGGGCATGGTTAAAAAATAGGTAGATAAAAATCTCATATGGATCATACAGTAGAGATTGAATTCCCACCATTAAAAACTTAATGGGGCTATAAATGTTTTCGATCAGGCTGCTATTTGTGTTTTCCCTTCATCTAGGTCTGTTGGATCTTATCAATAGGTTAGATGTCAAATAAGCCATTCGGTGGGCCTAGAAAGTTTTCATTGGTGGAGTTCAATGACCATGGTTTCCTTTATTATGTTTCACCTGAGATTTGCATTACTTTTGCGACCATGGCTTAAAATGAGCTGGCAAAACAGATGGACACCTTGGATATAGAACACATACATCAAGGTGGACCCCATGGTTAGGGCCACAGCCACTAAGCTATTACCCCCGCCTCATCTAGTCCACGCTCGTACAGAAATGGGAATAATAGTTGAAAAAACCTCAATTTATGACGTCGTTTGTGACATTGGCCCCACGTGTCAAAACACTTTATTTATCTAGCTTGCAAGCACAATTTGGATTTTGTTGGACCAAAATACCCCTTTGACACACCCTGCCACAATTCCTCTTGTACGATAGTAGCTTTTTGTGGGAGTCGAGAGGGCCTTTTGAGAATTGGACGTGGGCCCCACAAAATTGACTTTTGGGGCCACCCCTCGGCCGATTTGATCCGTTCACTTTAATCGGACATTCATGAACCCACACGAGAGTCATTTAAAAAAAAAATTAGAGCTTTCTATGGCCCAAACCTACGTTAACGTTGTGAATTAATTTCTAACTATTTTCTCTAGTGTGGTTCATTTGTGATAAGTTTTGCCCTCAAACTTGGACAGATGGCATGAAATTAAAACCCCTTTCATGTGTACAGCTTGGATATGCACCAAGACTATCCAATGGACCCCACATAGGATGTGGGATGCATTCAATAGATGGGTTCCTTACTCGGGAAAGGCCATTTGATTGTTTTCTTCATTTCTTCTCATTTTTTTTTGTGAGGGGACTATTTGGCTATTAAGACCGTTAACACCTTCATGAGACCTACTTCGGTGAGCTTTTGACTTGCATCTGGAATCATTCTCTTAATTCCAGTGAGCTTTTGAGTGTTTTTTAATTTAATTGTCATAGCTCCATGTAGGTTATAGATCCCACAAAAATGAGGACCCACTTTTGGGCAATCAAATGATATCCAAATGAGGTGATTCCAAATCCATATGAAAGTTCATCAAATTTCATTTCTAAAAAGTATAAGATCACCCAAATCAGACATATAACGAGGGAGTTATGACCATTTTCATCAAATCTGCGAACAACAGAGTATTGACGGATGACAATGACTTCGGGTCCACTTTCGGGCTATCAAGTGGTGTCCAAATGAGGTAACTCCCAAGCCATCAGAAAGTTCATCAAATTATCTTTCCAACAAGTACAAGATCACCCAAATCGGACATATAACAAGGAAGTTATGACCATTTTCGTCAGATCTGTGAACGACGAAGTATTGATGAACGACAATGACTTTGGGCCCACTTTCAAGCAATCAAGTGGCGTCTAAATGAAGTGATTCCAAATTCATAAGGCAGTTCATCAAATTACCTTTCCATCAATTACAGATCACCAATAGGCAAATCTGAATTACATCGAATTTATGGACCCGTGTGGACACCAATAAGCAAATCTGAATTACATCGAATTTATGGACGTGTAGAACCCGAATTTATGGACGCGTGGGCCATTTTTCGAGTGCGTGGGAGTCCGATGCACTTGTCTGAATTAGGTAAAATTTATGGACGCGTGGGACCTGAATTTATGGACGCGTGGGCCATTTTTTGGGTGCGTGGGATACCAACCCACCTGTTCGAATTACGTCGAATTTATGGATCCGTGGGCCATTTTTCGAGTGCATGGGAAAGAATTTATGGGTGCGTGCCCACACTTGTGATTTTTAGAATTCAGACCTGCGGTAGTCTTAGTCGGAGTAATCTTTCGGTGGAAGACGTCGGTGATCGAAAAGGAATTCCGGCGACCGGGAATGGTTTTCCAACAATCGGAAAGGGATTCCGGGTTCGAAAATCTCAAATACCCAAAGGATAATAGCTCTCTCTCTCTCTCTTTCAGAACGTACAAATGAATAGTCGGACGAGGTATTTATATCCGAAAATACCGGAACTCGGCCAATGGGGGGTCGTCATGTGCCACGCACCCCTAAAATACCACCAACGCACCCCAAAATCGATGCGTAGAGCTCCAATGCATCACAAAAAGACATTTTGAAATTTGCTAAATTTATGGGTGCGTGGGACTTCGATTTTACTGGTGCGTGAGAGTCCATGCACACTGAAACGATGCTTCTGAAATGTGTTGAATTTATGGGTGCGTGGACCCATTTTTTGGGTGCGTGGAACGCAATGCACCCTTTAAATCGATTTCTGATCTTTGATGAATTTTTGAGTGCGTGGGTACCCAAATTTATGGGTGCGTGGGGCTCTATGCACCCAGAAATGAGTTCTTGATTTTGCTGACTTTTCAAGTGCGTGGGTACCCGAATTTATGGGTGCGTTGACAGACTTTTGAACGCTCCAAATTGGGTTTTGAATTTCGATGAGTTTGTGGGGCCCGCTTGATGATGAAAGTAAATGCATTGTTCATCATAAATCATAATGAAGTTATGGGTTCGATTTCTAACAATTCCGATCGCGGTGATTCGCGAGACCCACGGGAGATTTCATCCAAGATTGGCTAAGGAGATTTTTGTAAATCTCCGTTTTACGTGCATTCGAAGGGTATTTTGTGGATTTTTTTGGAGGTGCGTGGCCATTTTATTTGTTTTGAGGGCCCCTACAATTTGGGACCCCAACAACCGGTCGGGACAAGTCAGCAATAGCCATTTTTAGTCCATTACAAACCTTTTTATAAAGGAGCTTGGCTCAAATTGAGGGGTAAGAAGAGGGATTTTGAGTGAAGTGAAGCCACCATTGTTGGAGACCATTCGAGGCTCATTTCCAACCTATGCAAGGCATCTTCCTTGTGCTTGAACACAAGATTAAAGCATTCTAAGCTCATGAAGAAGATGACCTTCATCCCCTCTTGATCTCTAGAGTTTGGATCTTCCTTGATAGGCATATCCTTATCCAAATCTCTAAGATGAGACCGTCGTAGGTGAGCAAGTCTAGGCAACCCAGTCATATTAGTTGTAAGGTTCTCAAACCTACCCTCCTATCACCTTGGGCATCTCAAAGGCATCACAAACAAAGTGATTGATCAAGTGTAGCTAAGGCATTGGCGACGCAACGGCAACACGATCAGGGGGAGCAAGAGAAGCTAATTGAAGCACGAGAGAGTGGAGATTAAGAACCCCGAACCGACGCTGAACAAGGGGTTCATCCGACAAGTAAGGTTGTCTTTGTTGAGAGTCCATCCACTGAATTCCCTGTGGGAGTTGAGTGTAGAGTTTGTTTGTCAAACTCAAACTAGGGACGTTGGCCGTTCCTTTACCTGTTTGTCGGCCTAAAGTCCAGGGGTTGTTTGGCGCTCCCTGGCTCGTTTGCCAGGCCTAAACAAAGTCTCCAAGAGGGAGCCTCCGATACAAGAGTGAACGTGTGTCGGGTTGAGAATTAGCCTATGTCTAAAACTTCGTTCGGGTTGAGAGTTAGCCCTTTGTCCTAAAACTCTAATTATGGTTGAGAGGTGAACCGAAAAAACCTCCGTGTAAAGGTTGAGAGGTGAATTTCATTTAAAACCTCCAATAGTGAATGCTGGTGTGCTCAAAGGAGTTGAGTACTTGAATCGGGAGTGGAGTAGACCCAAAGTCAAACCACTATACATGCTTGTGTTTGTGATTGATTGAGCACATTGTTATCTTAGCATTGAATGTTTAATTGTTAATTATGTATGCTTGATAAGAATATATGCTAGGCACTAGATAGGCACATCCACACACAAGATGTACTTTCACTAGTTGTGTAGACTTGAGCTCATTGATCCATTCTCATAAGTTTACATAGGTTGTATAGATTAGGAGCTTAATTTGCTTAATCTCTTGAGTATCTATGCATGCTTAGACTAGGTTGTTTATTGCTTAAACAACATGCTAGTCTAGTGATTGGACCCACTTAGGCTTGAAAGCTGAAGTGTTCTTGCTTACTTAGTTTAATTTGTTAAATTGTGTAAGTAAGAAAAAAGAATTTCAAAAGAAAAAAGAATTTCCAAAGGTCCTAATCACCTCCCATATAGGTCTTAGCCATAATTCTAGTTGCTCTTTAAGCTTCTGCACATACGAAGGTATCATGTTAGACTACCGACGTAATTTAATTGGTATCAAAGAGGGTTGCTCTTCAAGGACTTAACCGTCTAGAGTAAGATCCAGTACCAGAGCACTAGCATGATGTCTAACCGAGATGGGAGTACCACCAACCGTCTACCATTCTTTGATAAGTCCAACTACGCCTATTGGAAGGCTAGGATGAGGATTTTCTTACAATCCATGGACCGTCTGATGTGGCTAAGCACATACCAGTGGATATTCCTTGCCCACCAAACAAGTGGAGGTGGATGGAAAATATATTGTCATTCCAAAGACGATGAAAAATGGAATGATAGTGAGAGAGCTCAATACATGACAAATGCCAAAGCTCTTAATGCGATTTGCTGTGCGATTTCTCCGAATGAATTTCAGCGCATTCTCACATGCACAACTGCAAAAGAAGCGTGGGATATACTTGACGTTACCCACAAGGGAACTAGCACAGTAAGATGCTCGAAGCTTCGGCTCTTAACCACCAAACTTAAAAACATTAGGATAGAAGAGATTGAAAACCTTCATGGAGTTTTATACAAAACTTTCTGATATTTACAACTCCATGTTTATCTTGGGTGATCGGCTTCCGGAAGGACGTATATGTAGAAAAATACTTAGGTCCCTCCCGGAAAGATTTAGCACCAAAGTAGTAGCCTTAGATGAGTATAGAGACATAGATAACATGAAAGTAGAAGAACTCATACGTTCCCTACAAACTCATGAACTACACTTTAAGGCCCCCTCTAGAAAGAAAAGCATTGCTCTAAATTCATCTCACAAACATAAGAAAATTAAGAGTGAGTCGGAAGAAGATAGTGATGATGAGAATGATGATGAAGAAAAGTTAAACAAAAAATTCAAAAGATTCCTCAATTTTGATAGAGGGAGTAGCCGTGACAAGAAGGACAAAAAGAGTGATAAACATAAAGGGAAATCATCCAAATCTTCATCCGTCCGATGTTTCGGTTGCAGTCATCGTGGCCATATCGCCCCAGAATGTGCGAACGGGCCTAAACCGAAACGTAAAAAGGTAATGGTTGCCACTTGGGATGATACAGGAGGGAGTCCGAATCCAAATCTGGTGACTCTACTAGTGATGGGAGCCAAAATATTAATAAAGCTCTCATGGCTTTCACCACTACCTCTCTTCCCCCTAATCTAAGATAGGATCCCGACCGCTATCCCTTTTAAGAGAAAAGGAGTTCCCAACCCCTCACCTCATGCTACATTTTATGAGAGTGTTGAGGAAATTAGTTACTCTTAGGCCTTTCAAACTAAACATAGTTAATAAGGGTAGCTAGAAAGTGATTCTATAGGAATATCTGAGGATTTTAGCCTCATTTTTATGTGTATGGGCAAATCAAAGGATTCAAGCCTCATGAGCCCAAATTTGGTAGTTTAGCCTTGCTTTTAATTTGTACATTTTCTTGCTAGACTATCACCATGCTTATACTAGCTAATCTTACTGAATTACATGCTTCATTGTATATTAATCTTTGCTTAGTATTGGTCATGATATATGTAGACACCCCACCTTCGGCTACACTGTTGGTAGAGATAGCTGGTTGAATGGAGGACCATACCCCCAAATCCCAAGTCCAAACTCAGCCAAACTCACCCTTGTAAGCCCCATTCCATAGCCCAGTTCAAGCCTGAACCCAGTCAACCCAGTCCTAAACACCACCCTGAAAAACCCCCCATAAGAAAAGCTAGTAAAAAAAATTCCCAGAAAAGTCAAACTCACTGAGTTAACCCACTGAGTCAACCCGCTGAGTCAACCCGCCGAGTCAACCCGTCGAGTCAAAACACCAAGTCAACCCGTCGAGTCAACCCGTCGAGTCAAATCACCGAGTCGACCCGCTGAGTCAACTCACTGAGTCGACCCAGCGAGTCAAACAGCAGCCCCGAGGGTGCGACCGTACCTCGCTGGAAATCAAGGAACGACCGTACGGGCGGCCCACAGTAGGCCGCCCAAACCGCCGCTGAATCTCAAGAAACGGCCGTACGGGCGGCCCATAGCAGGCCGCCCAAAATAAATTACGAAAAATGCCACTCCTCACTGCTATAAATACCCCCGTCCCCTTCTCATTACAACCATCCCTTCAAGTCCATTTCAGCCCGAGAGCTCTGAGTCCACCTCTCCACCCTTTAGCCCATTTTTCCACCAAGGAGAGCCCGAGTGAGGAGAGCCTAGCCCTGGTCCAGCCCAGCCTTACCACTGGTCCAAGCCTCCCAAGCCATCCAAGTCTTGATCCAGCCACTCGAAGCCAACCCTTGCGACACCTCCATCCACCCAGCTACTCTTTTCCAGCATCATCTCATTTACATCTAGCATAAGTGCAACATTTACTTTTCTTCCAACCCCCCTGCTTCACTGCAAGCACTTTGATTATTCAAGCACACTTGCATATGTCTTAAATTAAGCACCTGTCAGTTCGAGCGTGTGCTTTGGGCTTGCCCGTTATTGGAACCTGCCCATCAGAAACTCTTACTGTTCAGACCTGCATTCATGCTTCACCATAAAACACCTTGATCATTCAAGCACACTGCATACGTCTTACATTAAGCACCTGTCAGTTCGAGCGTACGCTCTGGGCTTGCCCGTTGTTGGAACCTGCCCATCAGAAACTCTTACTGTTCAGACCCGCATTCATACATCATGTCATCCATGAGAATATACGAGGATTAAACTAGACTTTCAAGTATTCGATCGATTCTGTGAAGTAGAGACCGTACTTCGGTACGGGCAGTGTGTGGGGTGCTTAACCTCTTCCCACCCTGTAACCGTGATCCCTTACCTTGAATCTCTGGCCGCAGATCAAAAGGAGTCATTTTAGAGGAAGGAATCTTCGGATCCCCTTCTCTAACGTTTCTACGGGGTCTAGCCGACTGTAGATTCGAAGTAACTGGCTAGTGGCGACTCTGGTCTTATATAAACTCATTTGACACATCCAGCTTAAACACGACAACCAAACAAAGCCCTCGAGAACGAGGCAAGCCAGTGGCACAAATGGCGATTTCGCACTCACGCATCATCCTCTCCTTCTTTTCCTGAAAGGGGAAGGGACGAGAACGTCGTGTGGGAGCGCGGAAACGGCGAGGGTCCACAGAATGGCGACTCTGCTGGGGATGAGCTAGTCCCACTAGTCGTGATCCGACTTGAAAAACATAATCCTTCCCGTACTTGAAAGTCACTAATCCTCATACAATCTCATCTGTATAGCATTCTACCCAAAAAAAAAAAACAGAAAATCCCAAAACAAAAAAAATATAGAAAATCCCAAAACCCAAAAAGAGTATAGTCCTCACCATTGCGCCTCCTCGGGCTCAACGTGTTCGGAGACAATTTTTCTTCCGCAGCAAAATCCGCACTCGGGCTCAGCAAGCCATGTCCGACCACGAAGAAGAAACTCATCTCTTCCCTGCTCTTGAGATAACCAAAGCGCAACCTCCAGCGCAACAGCCAATTGAGAATACACCAATCATACAAGAATTGGCACAAGGAATGAGAGCAATGCAAGAAATGCTCTTGCAATTCATGCAAGCACAAGCCACCACAGCAGCCAACAATCAGGTTGGCCCAGTTCAGCAATCTCAGCAGCCATGCCGGGTCCTTCCAGCCTCCAGTTCGAATCAAGCGCAACCATCGGAGTCTGCCCAAGACTACCGACAGCAGCCATCTCAGCCCTTCGCTATGGGGCATCCTCCTCAGCACCTTCCTGCAACGACAGGGCCATCTCAGAGCGCTCCCGTCGCAGGGACTTCCAGTCAGCTTCCAGTCAATCTTGCAAACAACAATCTCAGTAGATCTCAGCATGTCCCCGCCGATGGGACACCTTTTCAATTTCAGCACATCCCCGCCGATGGGATTTCAATTCAATTTCCAGCAACAGGGACAGCACTGGCGAATGCCCACAATGGGGGTCAGTGTCAAGCCCGCATCAATCAGCGGACAGTGGCGAATACCCAACAAGGGGGTCACTTCCTAGCATCTCAGCCTCCTATAAACAGGAGCACTTTTCAATTCCAGCACATCCCCGCCGATGAGATTCCAGTTAATTTCCAGCAATCTTCAATTCAGCAAAATCCAGTTAATTTTCAGCAAACTTCAATTCAGCAATCTCCAGTTAATTTCCAGCAAGTTCCAGTTCAACCTTCAGTACAGTCTCCAATTCAGTTACAATCATTTCAAGCACAAGTTCATCAGAATCTAGTTCAGTCATCAAATCAATTTCAGCAACCCGCGGTTGCTTTTCAGCAAGCCCATAGGGTCGAAGACATCGACCACTATGCCGAAGAAGAACGTGCCTTACTCCAAGGAGCACCAGTCGCTCGAACAGATCACTTAGGACTGGACGAGTTGCGGGAGCAGTTCCAGATCTTGCAAAATCAGCTTCAGCGACAGCAAGGAATCGATCTACCTTCGACCAAGTTCAGAGACTTGTGTCCTTTCCCCAGATGCTCAAGTACCTCAAAACTTTGAGGTTCCAAAATTCAAAAGATACGACGGCAGCGGTTGTCCCACAGCACATCTCAAGGCCTTCTATGGAGAACTGAGTGCAATCTCAGGAAATGAAGGGGCCCTCATTCGCTTGTTCCAAAAATCTCTGAAGGGCGATGCCCTAGATTGGTACACTTCATTGGACTGCCACCGCATCAGGACATGGAAACAACTTTCCCAGGCTTCCGTCGACAGATTCGCGTACAATCTCAACATGGCACCCAGAAGAGCTGATCTCGCGGCTCTCAGGCAAAAGAGCGATGAGACACTATCAGCTTACGTAGGACGTTGGCGAGCTATGGCAGCCAGAATGCGGACACCCATCGACGACGAAGAACAAATCTCCATGATTGTTCATTCAACATATCCATGCATATTTGGGTATCTCATCTCGCATCCATATGCGAATTTCTCAAAATTGATCCGTGCTGGAGAGCAAGTCGAAGCAGGAATCCGTGCCGGGACAATCTCCCCATGGCCTCATCAAGCCACTCCAATTAAAAGGAACAGAGTGGAAGGAAGACCTATCGGGCACGGGAATGGAAACCGCAGCGGTTCTCCTCCCCGCCCAATAGAGGTAAACAACATCAACACTACTGCTCAAGGAAATCAACATGCTCTCCCACAGGGACGTCAACAGTATCAGGAGAATCAAGTTCAGCATCGGCCTCAGCGGTATCAGCTACAACCGAATCCTCAGCCACAACCACCTCGACAACAGCAGCAGTTCAGAGGAAATGGTCAATACTCATATCAAAATAGGCAAAACTACAAGGAGTTCAGGAAATTTACTCCCCTCTCTCAACCACTCAGTCAAGTCATGGCTACCCTGGTGCAGAAGCAGTTACTTACTCTAATGACACCTCGGCCTCCGCCTCATCCTCTGCCACCAAACTATCGAGAAAATGAGTACTGTGCCTACCATCAAGGACGTGGCCACACCACTGATCGATGCTATACTTTGAAGAATGCCATACAAGACCTAATTGATGACTGCAAGATCGTCATCTCGGTCCCTGGAACTTCTCCAGCAGCTTCCATCAACATCCTTCAGAATCCTCTGCCTCAGCACCCAACGGACCCCAGTTCGTCTCGTGGCCCTGCAGTCAATAGTATAGAAGAAGGGGACCATCTCGATCGCTTCTTCTCCCCCATCCAATCCATTCATGCCTACACTTATGGGCCAACAAATCCTCCTCCGATCATGCAAGGGGCAAGTCCCTTCCCTCCTTCAGTCTCTGAGCCAGTAGTACTCGAAGGAGCACTTCCATATGATGTACCAGTTGTGCAAGGGGCACCTTACAACCATTCATACTGGGAACCAGTCGTCCTGGAAGGAGCACAATCATACATCGAGCCCACATACGAACCTGTCATCTTGCAAGGGGCAACCCCAATTCAAGAACAATCCAATCCACGAGGGAAGGATTATACTCATCAGCAGCAAGAGCCCATTGTCTTGGAAGGAGCTCCTCCAATTGAGCCGGTCATATTGCAAGGGGCAAATCCTAGAGGCGTGTCAATCATACTACGACAGCTGGGACGAACAGAGAAACCTCCTGCCATATCAAGAGGACCAGTATTCATTCCATGGGAGCCTCCTGCTCCAGGAACAGTCAAGCCAGGACCACGACCGTATGTGGTCTATGAAGACAAGCCTCGATATTACCCCTTTAGCACAGGCAACAATGTAGTCCTCAAGGCAAAAGCTCCATACGAGGAAGATCTGGTACCCACACCGGCACCGTTGCAAGAACCGGTGGTCCTAGAAGGCAAAAGGGAAGAAAACTACAAAGAGGTCCCATGGCACTATCTAGAATGTGCGGAAGTGGGAAACATGAATCCCAATGGGCGTTGCATCCGAAGAGATAATCAGAACAGAGGAGATCCCAAAGGCGCTCTTTCAGGTCTCGGTAACAAAAATGAAGCCGCATACGATGTGGCGACTCAGCTCAAGTTAATCCCTGCACAAATCTTAGTATGGGAGTTACTCTGTACATTTCGCATACACCGAGAAATGTTTGCTAAGACCTTGAACGATGCTCACGTCTCCTCTGATACGGCACCAGTGATAGCTTTGATGATTGGGCAACTCCTGGCTCCGCGCGCCATCACCTTCACAGATAATGAGTTGCCACCAGAAGGACGAGATCATGGGCGATCCCTCAACATAGCCTTACGATATAAAGACCTCTGCATCCCACTGGTCCTTATCGATAATGGCTCAAGCTTAAACGTCTGCCCACTCAAGACCGCGGAACGTCTGGGAATCAGCCCTTCTTCATTTCGACCCAGCACCATATGCGTCAGAGCATTCGACAACACCCGCCGATCAGTGGAAGGGGAGGTCGACATAGAGGTACAGATAGGTCCGAAAATCTCTACCATCACATTCCAAATTCTGGATATATCAGCCTCTTTCAACATGTTGCTCGGACGACCTTGGCTGCACAAGGTTGGAGCTGTGCCGTCAACCCTGCATCAACGAGTGAAATACATCTGTGAAAATCAAGTGATCTCTATTCATGCAGAGAAGGAGTTCATCATTCCTTCCAATGCTGCTGCTACTGAACCAGACATCCCTGTCATCGATATCCAGCACTCTGAAGAAGACATCTCGTTTCATAGTTTCGAATTCGAGACTGTGAACTCTATCGCCAATCCAGAACCGATAAGGGTGGACCGTGTCTTTTCACCAGCAGAACGTCTGAGTCTCAAATACCGAATGAAGAATCATTTCAAGTCTAGAAAGGTACCGCTGGTATATAACCAACGCAAATGGGGACTCGGATACAAGACAGTCTTCACGGACAAAAGAAGGAAGAAATTTCGGTACTCACCCATCCAATTCGTCAAGCCAGGAGAACCTTGCAAAGATCCAGGAGGGAATCAACCGACTGCACTACACAAAGGCCTTCCGATGAGCCTAGTTTGGGCCACATGGCCCCCCATTCGATGGGATCAAATTCTCGAACCATCTAAGCCTCCAGAAGAAGAAGGAGATGAAGAAGGAAGTCAAATACAGCAGCTTTAGGATCATGTTACTTTGACACCTGCTCCCAACCAGGGGTACAACCTGCCCACTTCAGCATCAATCAACCAGGGGCACAACCTGCCCACTTCAATTTTAGCCAGCCAGGGGCACAACTTGCCCATCTCAGCATCAATTAGCAAGGGGCACGACTTGCCCATCTCTACAGAATCAACATCAACCAGCCAGGGGCAGAACCAGCCCATCCATTGGACCAAGAAAGGGAAGTGGCCAGCCCTAGATTGGTCTGATGTCCAGATTCCAAACTTGTGTCTCACTGTGGAACCAGACGAACTGCAATGCGAGGTAAGTGACCCGGGAGGGACTGAGTGCGACTCAGATCTCGAACCCGACCAGCGAGAAGTCATGGTCATTGGGCCAGACCATGATTCTTCGCCCAAAGCATCAACCCCCACCTCTTCAGGGGAGGAAGTGTGGGGTCCTGAATGGTCATCCGTTCCCCTAACTTTTGAATCAGCCAAAGAGCCATCTGAGGGCTCTGGCTTAAAAAAAAAAAAAAAAAACGCCTGTTTAAGCAGCGACCGAAACTTTGGAACAAGTTGGGCTCAATCATGGTCTGCAATGCCTACTTGTTCAAAGTCCCATGAATTTCGAAAATCCAAAAAAATAAAAAACTTTCAAAAGCCAAAAACATCTAGCATTTTAATTTCAAAAAAATCTCAAAAACCAAAAAACATTTCTTTTCCTGCATTTAGTAGTGTGCCAAGTTCGTCTAAAGAGTCGCATGAGTTTGAAGTCGAATCATATGATTTCGACATCGAATTAGACTTCGAGCTCATGGGTCTAGATGAAGCTCAAGATGTGGAAGATGATGATCCGGCTCCCGAACTAGAGGATCTCCTCAAAAAGTTCGAATCTAAAGCCAATGTTGTAACTGATGATTTTGAGATTGTAAACTTGGGGACACCTGAGATCCCTAAGGAAGTACGCATTGGAAAATCGTTGCCACCTAAGATGAAACAGAAAATGATAGAATTCCTAGCTCCAAGATTGTCCAACTTCGCATTCTCATATGAAGACATGCTGGGGCTCGATGAAGAGCTCGTTGCACACCATCTGCCAACCAAGGCAGATATGAAGCCAGTGAAGCAGAAACTTCGAAGAATGAAGCCAGAATGGGCTCTGAAAGTCCGAGACGAAGTCATCAAACAATACAATGCGGGATTCTTGGTAGTCTCCAACTACCCTGAATGGCTCGCCAACATCGTACCAGTACCAAAGAAGGATGGTAAGGTTCGAATGTGCATCGACTTCCAAGATCTCAACAAAGCCAGTCCAAAAGATGACTTCCCGTTGCCACATATCGACACTCTGGTCGACAACACTGCTGGATACAAGATCTTCTCATTCATGGACGGGTTTTCAGGTTACAATCAGATCAAGATGGCCGTCGAAGATCACGAGAAGACATCATTCATCACTCCCTGGGGAACCTTCTATTACAGGGTAATGCCGTTCGGTCTGAAGAACGCAGGAGCAACATATCAGCGAGCAATGACAGCATTATTCCATGACATGATGAACAAAGAGCTTGAAGTATATGTGGACGATATGATCGTCAAATCTCGCACAATTGAAGGACACTTTGAAGATCTGAAGAAGTTATTCAATAGATTAGAAAAGTACAAGCTCCGCCTCAACCCTCAGAAATGCGTCTTCGGTGCAATGGGAGGAAAGCTCCTCGGCTTTATGGTGAGCGAGGACGGCATCAGGGTCGACGAGACCAAAACCAGAGCAATCATCGAGATGCCCCCTCCTAGAACAGAGAAAGAAATCCGTGGCTTCCTCGGCAGAATTCAATACATCAGTCGCTTCATCGCACAGCTCACACCTATTTGCGAGCCCATTTTCAAGCTCCTCCGAAAGAATGTTCCAAAAGAATGGAATAATGATTGCCAAGTCGCCTTTGACCGTATCAAGAAATATCTTATGAATCCTTCAGTTCTAGTGCCGCCCGCTCCCGGACGACCACTATTGTTATACATCTCTGTAGCAGCAGAAGCCATTGGCTGTGTCCTCGGCCAACACGACGAGACCGGGAAGAAGGACCAAGCAATATACTATTTGAGTCGAAAGTTCACCGACTACGAGACCAGGTATTCCCCGATCGAGAAGACTTGCCTCGCCCTAGTCTGGGCAACTCAGCGACTCCGTCAATACATGATTGCATTCCCTATTCTCCTCCTCGCTCACATGGATCCGCTCAAGTACCTGTTCGAGAAGCCGGCACTCACTGGAAGGATAGCTAAATGGCAGCTACTCCTGTCTGAGTTCGACATCACCTATGTCACTCAGAAGGCAATCAAGGGGCAGGCCCTCACAGATCATCTTGCGGCCCACTCCCTCCTGGACTATCAGCCGCTCAAAACGTTCTTTCCTGATGAAGATCTCTTGCTTGTCGAAAGTGAAGAAAAGAAGAAAGGTGAGTGGACGTTATTCTTCGATGGCGCAGCAAATTCTAAAGGGAGTGGTATTGGAGCAATCCTCTACTCTCCAGATGATGTCCCTATTCCTATCTCAAGGCGCATATCATTCGAGTGCACCAACAACATGACAGAGTATGAAGCATGCATCGCTGGCTTAAGGGAAGCCATAATCTTGGGCGTCAAGAAGCTACGAGTGTTTGGAGACTCACAACTTATCATCAATCAGACCAATGGCGAATGGAAAACCAAGGGCGTCAAGAAGCCGAAGCTGCCCCTGACAAACCCTGGTATGTCGACATCAAGCAATATCTCGAAACCCAGGAGTATCCAGAGTCAGCAACAGCAACAGATCGCCGAACCATTCAGCGTTTGGCCGGCCAATTCACCATCAGTGGCGAAATTCTTTACAAGCGATCCTATAATTACATCCTCCTTCGATGCGTCGATGAAACAGAAGCTGCAAAGATCATGGGAGAAATACACGAAGGAATCTGTGGCCCACACATGAATGGGCACATGATGGCAAAGAAGATTCTACGACTCGGCTACTATTGGCTCACCATGGAGACAGACTGCTGCCAGCACGTCAGAAAATGCTTCAAGTGTCAGGAGCATGCGAATCAAATCCATGCCCCATCATCAGAGTTATACAACCTGACCACCCCCTGGCCCTTCTCCATGTGGGGACTCGACATCATCGGCAAGATCAGTCCCAAAGCATCAAACGGTCATGAGTACATACTTGTGGCAGTCGACTACTTCACCAAGTGGGTAGAGGCAGCCTCCTACACCATTATTGCAGCATCTCAGGTGATCAAATTCATGAAGAATAACATCATATGCCGGTATGGAATCCCCAATGCTATCATCACAGATAATGGGACCCTGTTCGTCAACAAGAAGATGGATGACTTCCTCAGCAAATTCAAGATCCAACGTCATCGATCAAGCCCCTACCGTCCTCAGATGAATGGTGGGGTAGAAGCCGCAAACAAGACAATCGTCAGGATACTCGAGAAGATGGTCGTGACCTATCGAGATTGGTCAGATATGCTCTTTGGGCCTATCGAACGTCTGTACGATCTGCTACGGGCGTTACTCCTTTCGAGCTTACCTACGGAATGGAAGCAGTCCTACCAGTCGAGGTGGAAATACCATCATTACGGGTGTTACTAGAAAGCGGAATTGAAGAAGGAGAATGGCAACGGGCCAGATTCGATCAGTTGCAGCTAGCAGATGAAAAGCGCATGCGTGCACTAAGTCATTCACAGTGCTATCAGAAAAGGATCGCTCAGGCTTACAACAAGAGAGTCCGAAAAAGAAGTTTCAAGGTAGGCGACATGGTCATGAAGAAGATTCTACCGTCGCACCTTCCGGATCCTAGAGGAAAGTTCAAACCCTCATGGGACGGGCCACTGATCATCAGAGAAGTACTTCCCGGAGGCACCCTCAGACTCACCAGCATAAGAGGAGTGGATCTTCTTGAGCCAATCAACGCCGACAAAGTGAAGATCTTTCACGGGTAAGTCATTCTGACCTTATCAAGAGTTACTTTAATAGAGCTGAAGTCAAGAGGTCGAAGCTAAGACCTCTGAAAGATCATTTCCGTCCACCAACAAGTGTTTCAAATAAGGGGATTAAAAAAGAGAAAAATACAAAAAAAAGGGGGGGGGGGGGGGGGGGGGGATTCAAAAGGAAAAGACAAAAAAAAAAGAGAGAAAAAGAATACAAAAGAAAAAAAAAAGACAGAAAAAGAAAAAGGGAAGCCAAAATAAGGCACCCAAGAAAAAAATCAGTCCAAGAAGAAACACAGTCATCCATCCATTCATCTCAGAAGGGTCTTTAGCAAAGACCGACAGCTCTATCATCGTAACTCAGGATAAGGGCTGAAAGACTACCATCGGCCGGCAATGACGGATTCCCGACCTCTAGCCGCCGCAGTTATCCAAAGATTCAGAAAAAAACAAAACAAAAAAAAGAAAAAGAAAATGTGTGCCTAAACAAAGAGGGCGGAGTGAAAACCCGAAAGGGTGCTCCGAGTAAAAACAGTGGGCATACAGCGGACTTGGCGAAAACCCGAAAGGGCGCCGAGGGTAAAAACAACATAGCTGCCAAGGGGCAGGCAAGATCAAACACCCGGGACGTGTTGAAAACCCGAAAGGGCGCCACGGGCAAAAATGACGGGAAAAGGCCGGCTGTGGTGAAAACTCGAAAGAGCACTGCAGGCAAAAATGGCTCAAAAAGAAAAAGAAAAGAAAATTTAAAAGTGCAGGTACCAAGAAATCAGATGATCCAGACCGGTTCAAGCAGTGAAAGTGCAAGAACAAGAGGAAGTACAGTCAGGAACAAAGAGCTCTACGAACTCTGACAATCTCAAGAGGCAATAGTTTCCGTTGCCTACACCTCTAGGGAACCAAAGGATCATGCAGGTTAATCTCGAGACATCGGTCAAAGCATTGGCCGAGCCCCAGTTCTGATTCCTATATCCCAACACAAAATCCAGACACACTCACAAGACAACTCATGGCACAGTAGATTTTCAAACAGTTTTCTTTTTCCAATTAAATGCGTCATATTTCTTTTACAGAAATCATATCATCTTTTTCAAAAAAAAAAAAAAAACAAAAAAATGCATCATCATCAATCATATATGCAAAAAAGGGAATGTGCAGGTGGCCAACATAATCAATCTCTACCCTCCTCCTTGGCCACATCAAGTAAGTCCTCTGACTCATAAAAAGATAGCCTCTCTCTCAACCTGCTCACCTCCATACGCAGGTAATGCGCCTCATCGCGCTCAAGGATAGGGATCGCTGTCTCCTCATCAGACAATCTCTGATCGGTAGCCAATCTCCTCGACATCATCTCACAATGATACCGAAGTGCAGAGATCTCAGACAGCAGATGGCCATGAGTGGCCAAAAGGAAGCAAGGATCGATAAACGGGCGCTCCTCAAAGGGTTCGTATGAACCAGATGAAGAGCCAGCATCTCCAAGGATATCCTGCTCATCCTCATCAGCAGTCTGGTGCCAGCGAGGGATACGTTGATACAAAGACTGCTAAGCAACCCAGTACTGATATGGGGCGGTCGCCATCGGAAAAGTCCGCAGCTCAAAACCCAACAAATCAGCAGTCAAGTGACTCGCCCAAGAACAATCAATCCGGGTCCTAAAGTCAGAGGATCTGGATGGAAGTGCTCGACGCCCGATACCCGTGAAAGCGAAAAGAGGAACATCCTGCTCATATCCAAACTGCCGCAGGAACCGAATGGGATGATAAGAGAAGTAGGATCGAAAGCCTACCAACATCAGAGGAAGGCGGTGTGCATCGCAAAGCACTGTAGGAAGTAAAAGCCAAGATGACTCCCAACGAACGTTCCAGTCACAAAGATCAGCGAACATCCTGCGATACAAGGGCTCACTCATCATAGCTGTATGAGGGAGGAACTCCATGATATAACGCATAATGTCAGAGCTAGGAATGCCAAAAAGGGGTACAGGAACGGTCAAAGAAAGACGCTCCCACAGCCAAACTTGATCACAGAAAGGAAAAGAAGTTCAGCTAAAGCAAAGCAATTCCCAACAAAGCAAGAAGGAAAAAAGGTGTAGAAAGGATACCTGCAGAAAGGCACAACAGCCGCGAAGGACACGAGTGTGGCCCAGGGCGCAGTCGGTCAGCCCATTAAACAACTCGGCCAAGATAAGAGAAATGATCCCCTGCCGTCGGATAGCTCGGCTCATCACCTTAAAAAGCAGAGGAGTCTGGGACCTGCGCCATCCCGAGAACAGCACCTCAGCTATCAAGCAGAACATCAGTGCGTTCCGAGCAAAGGTAGAACCGGCCACACTCCAAGAACCCGAAAAAAGATCATACAGTAAGTCCAAGGAGAACACTACAGCATCCTGGCCGGCAGCTGCAGGATGAACAAGATAAGGGATCTCGAACCAGTTCTGCGGTGTGGCAGTCTTCGGCGATGTCTTCGGCGAAAAATACTGAGTATAATCCCAAGGTAGGCCTGTCAAGCGTGCAAGCTCCTCCAAAGAGGGTCCCATCTCCATATCATTGAACGCGAACAAGTTCAACGAAGGGACCCAGTCAATCAATGCAGCTCCGAGCATCCTCCAATCAATATCAACTCTAGCCATATGGACCAGACTGCCAAAGCCATAGGACTCTAACTCCCAAATCTCATAAGCTGACAAGCTGTCAAGCCAAGCAAGCAGTCGTGGCGAGCAAGAAGGACGAGGAAGCAGCTGACAAGCTGTCAAGCCAAGCAAGCAGTCGTGGCGAGCAAGAAGGACGAGGAAGCAGCTGACAAGTCCTCACTAGTACCCCCTCCAGAATAAAAGGCCCAGAAATCAATGACAGCTCATCAAGGATCGGAAGGTCAACAGGCGAAGGAGAAGGAAAAACTGGAACCTCTGCAGACTCGACAGCCCCTGACCTGCCCTCAGTAACGGCTATGTCTGATATAGTCGCATCACTATCTGAAACTGTCATAACCTCAGCCACATGGGAAGACTCGCCTACCTCATGAACAGAGTGCGCAAAAGACCGACGATCAGGAGAAAGACGATATTCCCCATCAAAAGGGCTACCAGTAAAGATCACACCGCACATCGTGGCATCCTGGCTAATCTGACATTCAAAGAATGCATCTGAATCATCTAGAAGGGTCCCGGCAGCCCCGATCGAAGAATCAACGGTCAGATCTGGACCTGCGGCCCTCTCCAACAGGAAATCACGAATCCAAACATCATCCTGGCCGATCAAAGGGATCATCAAGGCATCTGCACCGTCCATCATCAGGGGGACATCATCAATGATCACATCAAGACCACCCAAACAAGTGTACCGCACATCCCGGCCCTCATCAAGAGCATCCAAACCGTCAAAGGTATCATCTGAACCATCCATCCCATCCAAGCATGAGATTAACCCATCTATGTCCATCATGGTCCCATCACCTCTATCAATCACATCATCCATGCGGCCCACGTTCAAGGGATGCATAGCCTCACCTATGTCCCATCCTCCCATCTCATCCATGCCATCCATTTCTCCCACAATCAAAGGCCTATCCAAATCTGGAATTACAGCCATTCCACCATTAATAGAGCCATTTAAAGCTCTCCCAACAACCACCCCTAATTCATCATCAATACCCCTATTCAATGCTCCATCCCCACCATCAATCAAAGGCACCTCACCATCTTTAAAGCCTTCATCAATTGCTGCAACATGGGGCCCACCAATCTCTCCCACAATGGCCCCCAAGCCATCATCAATGGCTGCCCAAGAGAGGATCAATAAAGAAAAAGACAAAAGGAGAAGAAAGGATGAGACAAAATGAAGATTCATGGCTGGAATCGAATGATCCAGTGCAGAGAATGTGGGGATAAGAGAAACAGACAGCAGTGAATGTCCGAGCACGAGCCAGCCCAGGCCGCTCAAGAGACGACCCCTGGGCGGCCTGCTCTGGGCCGCCCGTACGGACGCAGTTCCTCTCTCTCCGCGGGATTGGCTCTAGGGTTCTTGGTAGGTGAGGCTGACAGTCCACGTCAGCAGATGGCACTCCATGGGCCGCCCAAGGCTCCGGTCCACTCCAGATTTCGACTGAGGTTGATCAAGATCATATAGAAGGTGCCCCACCGGTCCAATTATGAAGTAATGCGGCCTGAACATGGCTGATCAAGTCAAAGAGAAGGAAAGGTGATCAAGTGGGGGCCACAAGCAATCCAAGTCATTCAAAGACTAGATCACCATGATCTAAACCATTGAAGAACCTACATGAGCCATCAAACAACAAGATCGAAAGGTTGATCATCAAAAGAAGGGCCAGAATCCAAGATGTAACCATCAAGTGGGCCCACAAAGTCAAGACAAGCAATCTGAGATGTCCAAGTCATCATCTGCACCATGAGAAGCCTTCTTAGCCCCATAAATCATCAAAAGAGGTGCCCCAAAGTAAAGCCAAGGTCTCAAAAGGGCCCACAGGGCCGAATCTATCAATCTGAATCATTCAAGGGCTAAATCATCAGGATCTAAACCATTGGAAAGCTTACACAAGTCATGGGGCAGCAAGATCAAAGGTTCGATCATCAAAAGAAGGGCCAGAATCCAAGATCTAATCATCAAATGGGCCCACAAGGACTAATCAAGCAATCTGAACCGTTCAAGTCATCATCCATACAGTTAAGAAGCCTCATCTTCAGCAAATCATTAAGGAACAAGTCAAAGGTCAAAGCATCCAGACATCATCAAAGAATTTGAGACAAGTCAAGAACTGTATATTCATTCAGAAAGCTTGATACAAAAGAAGACAAAAGCAAAAGTACAAGGCCATACAAAGCAGAATACCCAAGCAAGCTACAAGTCACTAACATAGTCATCATCATCCCTCCTCTCGTCCCGCTCCCGATGATAAAGATCCATCAAAGGAGCAGTCACCGAGCCTCCAGCATATCTGCGACGGCCACCTGGAACATAAAGTGAAGGAAGTAGAGGCCCCTGGCCGAACAGCAAATACCATTCATCATAGTCACGATCCGGGATCGTGAAACGAAATCCGGGCTGGCCCACGAGAGCCTCAACTCTCTCATCAACTGGCATCCGAGCAGCTGGGGGAGGTGCAGAACAAGGGACCCGAGCTACCCCAGTAACTTGCCGAAGCAACCTCTCCCCCAGATACCACTGAAAAGATTCAGCATCGGAAAGCATGATACGGAGACATGAAGCATCGTATGCCTCCACACGCTGGGGGGGTATAATAGAGAGGAAAACTGGCATAAGGCATCCGAGCGAGCTGGAGCAAATGAGGTCACCATGATCAGTTACAGTACAGCACGAGGGCAAAGAAAAGCAAGATACTTACGTCCTCAACGGTCAACCCGTCTATATCAGCACGCCAATTGTCCCCAGAAACTCGGGCATTCCGCTGACGATTTTGCTGGTGCCAGTACATGTGGCGATACAGAGAGGGTTCAACATCGTCTCGCATCCTCGGCGGGAGATGGGAAAAATGGTCATAAAAGCAGGTCTGGGGCAAAAGACACATCTATTGATCAGAGAAAGAAAGAAGGCGAAAGCCCTTCAAGAAAGGTGAAAGAAGAGATACCTCAACGACAGGCCAGAAGCCTGTGAAGGACCTGCTATGCCGACAGGTCTTGTCCAGACCTTGAAAGATATGGGTCAAGATAGCCCCATTCCAGTTATAGGGATGATGAAGATCCTCGACTAAACGAAGGAATTTAGGATCAACCCTCTCATTCGCATGGCAGAAGAGGAAGGACCCGAAGGCATAAGTGATCATGGCCCGTGCTTTATGGAGGGCCTCTCGCTCGGTGGTCGGAATGACAGAGGCAAAAGTGTTGTAGAACCATCGCATCTTTACTTGATGGCCTTGGAATTCACCCTCGGGTGGGACATCACCAACGAGCCGTAGCCAGTCAGTGGAAGTGAGGGGAGCCAGAGAGCTGACTTGAGGAACAATTGTTCCATGAAACGGAAAGCCTACTTGCATATAAATGTCCAAGGGAGTTATTCCCCATTCACCACAAGGAAGCTGGAAGGTGTGGGTCTCGTCCCGCCACCTCTCACAAAGGGCCGCGAGCATCATGCGGTTAGCATCATTATTACGGAAACGTAAGGTGAGGAGGCCAGCAAAGGGAGTACCATCCAGTACTCGTTCTAGCAAGGGCTGTGGATCCTTCACCCAGTTGTCCCAGCGATCCCTGGTACCTCGACCCTTGACAGCAGGAAGAGGTTGATGCTCCATAGCTAAGGAACACATGTGGTCCCCTCGGCGGACGATGAAGGCAGGATCATCTTCATCAATCACTCGGTGACCTCTGGTACCATCCGCCATTGAATCCTACAAGTCTGGCAAGGTAAGTCCCTATCCCTTACCTGTTAAAATCCAAATTATCATCCAAGAAACCCATGGGATTGGACTCACATTCAAATACAAAATCTAAAGTCCAACTCCATGTGTCACTTAGGACATGTGTTGGGCCCATTGGGAAAAGTAAGGCCCACCTTAAAGAAGGTGGCATGGCATGCCTTAGGCAAGAAAAGTCTATCATCCAAGGACACATTTTGGACAACAAATGCACTCAAGTGCCATGAGATCAACAAAGGATCTTAATCCACATGAAATCCCTTTTCAAAGTCCATATGTGGCCAAGGATTGGTCCACTTTTATGCCAAGGCCATGATCCTCATTTAAGGTGTTTCCACCTTTTTACACATGTACATGGACAAGTGGAGAATAGGAGGGGAATGGGCTCCCAAGAGCAACCCAAATGCCTCATCTCAATGGATGGAAGGGAGCACATAGCCCACTTGAAAAGCATGAGGACCCATTCATGGGTTAACCATGGGCAACTCTATGTGCACTATCTTAATGAAAGTGTTGACCATAAGAATACAACATGACGGTCTACCCACAAACATATGAATCAAAGAGGCCAATGGTAAAAATTTTGATGCACATAGCCCACATGAAGAATCAAAGTTGGAAATGCCCATGTAAGGGCAAGTTTGGGCAACTTATGTGCACCAATTTCTTTACCAAAAAGAGAGACCATGAGCACACAAGGGCATGTCTTGATGAGTCACCCAACCATCATGAAAATGGATAAGAATGGTACACATAGCCCACTTGAAGATCAAAATCCAAAATGTCCCAAAGCATGGGACAAAAATGGGCAACTTATGGGTATCATTCTTTCTCACAAATTGAAAAAGAAATCACTCATATTTGAGAATGATGGTGGATGACCCACCAAGCCCCCAAAGAAAAGATCAAGGAGCCATAGTTGTATGAATAGCTCACTTGAGGATCATCCATTTGAGGTTGACAACATTAAGGGGAAACTCTTGAGAACCACATCCCTACCACAAGGAAAAACCATTTGAACTTAGTGAGATTGTTGGAACAACTCACTCATGGGGCTTGTAGATGATCAAGTAACTCAAGCCATCCATCCATCAAAAGAGAAAAAGCATGAAAGAAAAATTCTACATGAACAAAGTGTAGTGGGGCACACATGGTTCAAAGAAGTGCACAAGTTTCAATGAAGGCCCAAAAGCCCATCCATATGAAAAAATTCTAAGGAACCCACCACAATTTGTACAAAGGATGTACATCACAATCAAGAGATGGTGGAAGACTTGGGTCATTTGTCCATAAAAGCCCAACTAGGAAATCTAG
This sequence comes from Liriodendron chinense, assembly GCA_003013855.2. NCBI lineage: Eukaryota > Viridiplantae > Streptophyta > Magnoliopsida > Magnoliales > Magnoliaceae > Liriodendron > Liriodendron chinense. The sequence goes on from ML058572.1 coordinate 806,199, forward strand.
CCCACTTGAGATCCAAAATGAAGAATGGACCAGTCATCTTGGTCCATACATGTGAAGAAAGATGGGAACACCCAAAGTGAGCCCCATGAGCCCAAAACTTGAGATGGGCCCTACCATGCCCATGGGCCCAAACCTTGAAAACAAGATGGAAAAGAAAAGAGAGCTCCAAAGGAAATGACAAGGGCAAGAAAACATGAGGGAGCCCAAAATGAAGCATTGGGCCCACCAAATACACCAAGGGCCATGACTTCACTTTGAGCCCATTTGATACATATGAAGAGAGGCCCAACTCCCATGAAAAAGATAGAGTATTTTGCCATGCACACTTGATGACATGGCAAAATCACCCTTTACATACACATGAAGGGAGTGTGAAAAGAAGAAAGAAAAATGAAATGGAAAGCTTGCAATGTCCTTCTCCATGCACCACCTTTGAAAGAGACTTGAGATCTAGAAAATGGCCAAAAACACTTGGGCCCACCCTCACTCTTTTTGGAATAGCTACATGGAAAAAGAAAAGATTCATGAGAAGAGATAATGAAGAAGGAAAAAGACAAGAAAGGAAAAGGGAGTGGTCCATACCTTTACCACTCACCAAATAGGGACCACCTTGCTGTCCCAAAACTTCTCTAAAGCCCACCACTTGAGAGAAGCAAAGGACCACCAAAGAAGAAGAGAGAAAACTTGAAAAAAGAGAGAGTATGAGAGAGAAAAGAGAGAAATTGCACGATGGAGGGGGCAAGGGTGCCCCATGTTATATAGAAAATGGGAGGGCACCCTTTTACCCAGCCCACTGAAGAGACTAGGGGTCGGAGACCGTCCGGGCGGCCCATAGGAGGCCGTCCTAGCCCCTACCTATATGAAACGACCTCTCTCCCCTTCTCCTTGGGAAGAACTCCTCCTTGGGAAGGGTGGTTGCAAGTGAACCTTGTACCTCCATGTAAGAATGAAGTGATGGAAGAGAATGGTGAGAAAAAAGAAGAGATCTCATCAAAATTTCATCTTGTGAGAAATTGGGGAGAAATTGACTTGATGATGTGGAAAAGTTCCATGGAATTTTCAAGGAAAAGAAAGAAAAAGATTGACTTGGTCAAACAGTGATCTCAACCATCCAGGGGTATGACCTGATGATCCGAACCATTCCAAGAAGAATTCCCGTAGTCTCCAACTTGGATTGCTGCTCTCTTGTACATGTTTTGGGTCCAAAGACCTTAAACTACGTCGGGATCAAGATCCCGAGGGACTTTTTAATAAAAACCGGTAGCAGTCTGGATCGACGAATCAAGATCCGCTGATACCGAATATTTACCAAAAAGAACAAAAATAGGTTCCCCCTGTCATGTATAATTTTTTGTACGAAGACCTTAAACTACGTCGGGATCAACATCCCGAGAGATTTTTAATAAAAACTAGCATCGATCCTAGCCTTTCAGGCCAAGATCTGATGATCTGGATCATTTGGAAAAACAAAAATATATTACCAGCCCCTCTTTTAAAGTTTTGGGTCCGAAGACCTTAAACTACGTCGGGATCAACGTCCCGAGAGATTTTTAATAAAAACCAGCATCGACCCTAGCCGTTCAGGCTAAGATCCGATGATCTTGATCATTTAAAAAAAAATGTGTTTGCCCCCTTTCGTACAGTTTCTGGTCCGAAGACCTTAAACTACGTTGGGAACAAAATCCCGAGAGATTTCCAATAAAAACCAGTGTCAATCTTGACCGTTCAAAATTGAGATTTTATGACCTGGAACAGTTTTCGAAAAATCACAAAAAAGAATGTATTTTCAGCATGTACAGGTTTGGGTCTGAAGACCTTAAACTACACTGGGATTAATTTCTCGGGGGACCTTTCTTGCTTTCAATAAAAAACCGACATCAGCCTTGATCAAGGTTCGATAACCCGGATCATTTCAAAAATATCAAAAATATTTAAAAGCTTTCCACAAAAATCAGCATCAATCTCGATCATTCGAGCTGAAATCTGGAACTTTTTCCAAAAAAAAAAAAGTGATTTACCATCAATTTCAACTGCACAAATTCATCTCCAGCGGTCCGAAGACCTAAAACTACACTGGGATTAACTTCTCGGGGGCTTTCTTTCCTAACCTGTTCCAGACATGGCTGACACTTGATCGTACGGGTGTCTGGAATCTTCTAAACAGGTAAAGGCTGAGGCGGGCAGAACTCCGCAATCATGTTCGTGTTGAACGCACCGTGATAGACAACCTTGATTTGGAAGTCGCTGTTGAATCTGACGGATGTTCCCTGTTCCTAAAACTCATGAAGGGGATTAAGGCTGTTGGGAGGTGGAGCGCACCCTCACGGAATTGTGAGCAACGTAAGGCCCCAAACTAGATTGACTAAGGGAAATGTGAGGATGTGGCTCATTTTGTGGCCGAAGGAGTCCGTCGGACGATACGTGGTCTATGTGCATTGCACATGAGGAACAGGCAACTTTGTGGGTGTGTTGACTGAAAACCCTCAAAATCCCCTCATCTGAAGATGTAAAACTACGGCACTTAACTGTGTGAGACTCGTCTTGCTCGCTGACGTAAAATGGATCGGGTGCCTTACCAGCAGTAGAAGCTGAAAATGGATGAAAATTCCAGTACTTTTCCCTACATTTCAGAAAAATCACAAAATACAAAAACATTACAAAATCACCTCTTCAAAAATCACAAAAATATTTCCCTTACTTTCAAACAAAATGTTATCAAAAATCACAAAAATATTTCTCTTGCTTTCAAAGAAAATGCTTCGAAAATCACAAAAAAATATTTCTATCAAATACTTGCAAAAGTCACCAAAATATTTCTCTTGCTTTCAAATCAAATATTTTCAAAAATCACAAAAAATATTTCCTTGGTTTTCAATAACCGATCTCTATCTTGACTACTCAGGTTAAGGTTCGGACCAAATACTTACAAAAATCACAAAAATTGTTACTGTCCCCCAGCACTACACTTCAGGAGTCTTGAACTCCGCTCTCTTCACAATTTGGGATGACGGATCCAATCGCCCGCAAATTGGAATCTTGACCAAAACGGGCAACCAAACACCAAGTAATTCGCATTTATGGCCAGAAGAACATCTTGAAGTCAGATAACATCCTCGTACATTCTCATTAAGCAAAGAAATAGCATCTTGGGACGATGGACCTGATCGACCACGGGTCCGGATCTTGACCAACTTACTGTCCAAACATTCGTATCAAAAAGAAAAAACCTCAGGAAAGCACAATCCTGGAAGCAATAAGCTCAAAATTCTCAGCATCTGCAACAAAAGCAAAATCATCAAACTGAAAGAGAATGAGCCAAGCCATGCATTCATCATGCATCTCCATGCATCAGCATCCATCGCATCAATCATCATGTTTACCTGCTTTCAAAATAAAAGTCGGTTAGCCAAAGACCCCACAGGCATCCCTAGTGGAGGCACGTGCAGACCCGATTTCCATTTCAAAAGACAAAAAAATATTTCTATTCGCAAATAAAAACCCCACGGAGTATCACTCCCCAGAGTGGGTACCTTTTCAAAAATCCAAAAATATTTTTCCAGTAGAGCGTTCTGCCTCCAACACGCCAGGAGATCTTCCATATCTCTGGGTAGGAGCTGACGCAAAAATCAAATAAGATCCAATGTCTCGCAGTTTCCCCGAAGACCATCGGATCCAATGCACTCAAAGTACGATCGAACTGAACTCCAGTGTCAGTGCGGTCGTACCACATGCCAAGATACGAAAAGATGAAAAGCCAAAAGGCTCGATCACAGAAACCATTTGAACAAGTGGAAACGATGAATTGTAACCCAAGTATCAAAATCAGCAGATTGGGTGGAAAGAGCTCACCCGCACATACCTAGGCGTGGATGCCTGAAGTACCTTGACTGAGTCCAAGTCGGCGTAGTAGAATCCCGTAAGACTATCGAACGCAGGGCGTCTAACCACTTTGACAGTCAAGCGAAACAAGTACTCCTGGAGTGATCCGGAAAAACATCAAACATCGCAATCAGTCGCAGGGTCAGCAACCTCGTAAGACTACGGACGCAGAGGCTCTGCTGTACCTTTCCGATGTTAGTACCGATCGGGAATGGAAAGGTTGCGATTGGGTACCCAGGTTGCAGCAAACTGCAGGGACAATCGCAACGTTTTCTCCAAACTCCCGCGGTATGTGCGAGTTATCAATTTCCAAACAATCAACTAACTCAGATACAAAGGACAACAAAGATTCCAGACCACAATCGAGGAAAGAATGAATTGCAAACCGAGCATCGAAACCAGCAGATCTGGTGGAAAGAGCCCACCCGCACATACCTAGGCGTGGATGCCTGAAGTACCTTGACTGAGTCCAAGTCGGCGTAGTAGAATCCCGTAAGACTATCGGACGCAGGGCGTCTAACCACTTTGACAGTCAAGCGAAACAACTACTCCTGGAGTGATCTGGGAGAACATCAAACATACAATCAATCACAGGGTCATTAACCTCGTAAGACTGGCGACGCAGAGGCTCTGCTATACCTTTTCGATGTTAGTACCGATCGGGAATGGAAAGGTTGCGATTGGGTACCCAGGTTGCAGCAAACTGTAGGGACAATCTCAACGTTTTCTCCAAACTTCTGTGGTATGTGCGAGTGATCGATTTCCAGACAATCAACTGGCACAGATGCAAAGGCAAGGCAAAGATTTCATACCATGATCTATGAATGACCGGGTCAGAAGTGGGGTGTCCACTCGCTTTGGCATTCGGTTGCAAGCAACCTCTGCCAAAGAGGGGCATCTGTAGACACCCCACCTTCGGCTACACTGTTGGTAGAGATAGCTGGTTGAATGGAGGACCATACCCCCAAATCCCAAGTCCAAACTCAGCCAAACTCACCCTTGTAAGCCCCATTCCATAGCCCAGTTCAAGCCTGAACCCAGTCAACCCAGTCCTAAACACCACCCTGAAAAACCCCCCATAAGAAAAGCCAGTAAAAAAAATCCCAGAAAAGTCAAACTCATTGAGTCAACCCACTGAGTCAACCCGCTGTGTTAACCCGCTGAGTCAACCCGCCGAGTCAAAACACCGAGTCAACCCACTGAGTCAACTCACTGAGTCGACCCAGCGAGTCAAACAGCAGCCCCGAGGGTGCGACCGTACCTCGCTGGAAATCGAGGAACGGTCCGTACGGGAGGCCCATAGCAGGCCGCCCAAACCGCCGCTGAATCCCAAGAAACGGCCGTACGGGCGGCCCATAGCAGGCCGCCCAAAATAAATTACGAAAAATGCCACTCCTCGCTGCTATAAATACCCCCCTCCCCTTCTCATTACAACCATCCCTTCAAGTCCATTTCAGCCCGAGAGCTCTGAGTCCACCTCTCCACCCTTTAGCCCATTTTTCCACCAAGGAGAGCCCGAGTGAGGAGAGCCTAGCCCTGGTCCAGCCCAGCCTTACCACTGGTCCAAGCCTCCCAAGCCATCCAAGTCTTGATCCAGCCACTCGAAGCCAACCCTTGCGACACCTCCGTCCACCCAGCTACTCTTTTCCAGCATCATCTCATTTGCATCCAGCATAAGTGCAACATTTACTTTTCTTCCAACCCCCCTGCTTCACTGCAAGCACTTTGATTATTCAAGCACACTTGCATATGTCTTAAATTAAGCACTTGTCAGTTCGAGCGTATGCTCTGGGCTTGCCCGTTGTTGGAACCTGCCCATCAGAAACTCTTACTGTTCAGACCTACATTCATGCTTCACCATAAAACACCTTGATCATTCAAGCACACTGCATACGTCTTACATTAAGCACCTGTCAGTTCGAGCGTACGCTCTGGGCTTGCCCGTTGTTGGAACCTGCCCATCAGAAACTCTTACTGTTTAGACCCGCATTCATACATCATGTCATCCATGAGAATATACGAGGATTAAACTAGACTTTCAAGTATTCGATCGATTCTGTGAAGTAGAGACCGTACTTCGGTACGGGCAGTGTGTGGGGTGCTTAACCTCCTCCCACCCTGTAACCGTGATCCCTTACCTTGAATCTCTGGCCGCAGATTAAAAGGAGTCATTTTAGAGGAAGGAATCTTCGGATCCCCTTCTCTAACGTTTCTACGAGGTCTAGCCGACTGTAGATTCAAAGTAACTGGCTAGTGGCGACTCTGGTCTTATATAAACTCATTGACACATCCAGCTTAAACACGACAACCAAACAAAGCCCTCGAGAACGAGGCAAGCTAGTGGCACAAACGGCGATTTCGCACTCATGCATCATCCTCTCCTTCTTTTCCTGAAAGGGGAAGGGACGAGAACGTCGTGTGGGAGCGCGGAAACGGCGAGGGTCCACAGAATGGCAACTCTGCTGGGGATGAGCTAGTCCCACTAGTCGTGATCCGACTTGAAAAACATAATCCTTCCCGTACTTGAAAGTCACTAATCCTCATACAATCTCATCTGCATAGCATTCTACCCGAAACAAACAAACAAAAAAAAACAAAAAATCCCAAAACCAAAAAAATATAGAAAATCCCAAAACCCAAAAAGAGTATAGTCCTCACCATTGCGCCTCCTCGGGCTCAACGTGTTCGGAGACAATTTCCCTTCCGCAGCATAATCCGCACTCGGGCTCAGCAAGCCATGTCCGACCACGAAGAAGAAACTCATCTCTTCCCTGCTCTTGAGATGACCAAAGCGCAACCTCCAGCACAACAGCCAATTGAGAATATACCAATCATACAAGAATTGGCACAAGGAATGAGAGCAATGCAAGAAATGCTCTTGCAATTCATGCAAGCACAAGCCACCACAGCAGCCAACAATCAGGTTGGCCCAGTTCAGCAATCTCAGCAGCCATGCCGGGTCCTTCCAGCCTCCAGTTCGAATCAAGCGCAACCATCGGAGTCTGCCCAAGACTACCGACAGCAGCCATCTCAGCCCTTCGCTATGGGGCATCCTCCTCAGCACCTTCCTGCAACGACAGGGCCATCTCAGAGCGCTCCCGTCGCAGGGACTTCCAGTCAGCTTCCAGTCAATCTTGCAAACAACAATCTCAGTAGATCTCAGCATGTCCCCGTCGATGGGACACCTTTTCAATTTCAGCACATCCCCGCCGATGGGATTTCAATTCAATTTCCAGCAACAGGGACAGCACTGGCGAATGCCCACAATGGGGGTCAGTGTCAAGCCTGCATCAATCAGCGGACAGTGGCAAATACCCAACAAGGGGGTCACTTCCCAGCATCTCAGCCTCCTGCAAACAGGAGCACTTTTCAATTCTAGCACATCCCCGCTGATGGGATTCCAGTTAATTTCCAGCAATCTTCAATTCAGCAAAATCCAGTTAATTTCCAGCAATCTTCAATTCAGCAATCTCCAGTTAATTTCCAGCAAGTTCCAGTTCAACCTTCAGTACAGTCTCCAGTTCAGTTACAATCATTTCAAGCACAAGTTCATCAGAATCCAGTTCAGTCATCAAATCAATTTCAGCAACCCGCGGTTGCTTTTCAGCAAGCCCATAGGGTCGAAGACATCGACCACTATGCCGAAGAAGAACGTGCCTTACTCCAAGGAGCACCAGTCGCTCGAACGGATCACTCAGGACTGGACGAGTTGCGGGAGCAGTTCCAGATCTTGCAAAATCAGCTTCAGCGACAGCAAGGAATCGATCTACCTTCGACCAAGTTCAGAGACTTGTGTCCTTTCCCAGATGCTCAAGTACCTCAAAACTTTGAGGTTCCAAAATTCAAAAGATACGACGGCAGCGGTTGTCCCACAGCACATCTCAAGGCCTTCTGTGGAAAACTGAGTGCAATCTCAGGAAATGAAGGGGCCCTCATTCGCTTGTTCCAAAAATCTCTGAAGGGCGATGCCCTAGATTGGTACACTTCATTGGACTGCCACCGCATCAGGACATGGGAACAACTTTCCCAGGCTTTCGTCGACAGATTCGCGTACAATCTCAACATAGGCACCCAGAAGAGCTGATCTCGTGGCTCTCAGGCAAAAGAGTGATGAGACACTATCAGCTTACGTAGGACGTTGGCGAGCTATGGCAGCCAGAATGCGGACACCCATCGACGACGAAGAACAAATCTCCATGATTGTTCATTCAACATATCCAGGCATATCCGGGTATCTCATCTCGCATCCATATGCGAATTTCTCACAATTGATCCGTGCTGGAGAGCAAGTCGAAGCAGGAATCCGTGCCGGGACAATCTCCCCATGGCCTCATCAAGCCACTCAAATTAAAAGGAACAGAGTGGAAGGAAGACCTATCGGGCACGGGAATGGAAACCGCAGCGGTTCTCCTCCCCGCCCAACAGAGGTAAACAACATCAACACTACTGCTCAAGGAAATCAACATGCTCTCCCACAGGGACGTCAACAGTATCAGCAGAATCAAGTTCAGCATCAGCCTCAGCGGTATCAGCCACAACCGAATCCTCAGCCACAACCACCTCGACAACAGCAGCAGTTCAGAGGAAACGGTCAATACTCATATAGGCAAAACTACAAGGAGTTCAGGAAATTTACTCCCCTCTCTCAACCACTCAGTCAAGTCATGGCTACCCTGGTGCAGAAGCAGTTACTTACTCTAATGACACCTCGGCCTCCACCTCATCCTCTGCCACCAAACTACCGAGAAAATGAGTACTGTGCCTACCATCAAGGACGTGACCACACCACTGATCGATGCTATACTTTGAAGAATGCCATACAAGACCTAATTGATGACCGCAAGATCGTCATCTCGGTCCCTGGAACTTCTCCAGCAGCTTCCACCAACATCCTTCAGAATCCTCTGCCTCAGCACCCAACGGACCCCAGTTCGTCTCATGGCCCTGCAGTCAATAGTATAGAAGAAGGGGACCATCTCGATCGCTTCTTCTCCCCCATCCAATCCATTCATGCCTACACTTATGGGCCAACAAATCCTCCTCCGATCATGCAAGGGGCAAGTCCCTTCCCTCCTTCAGTCTCTGAGCCAGTAGTACTCGAAGGAGCACTTCCATATGATGTACCAGTTGTGCAAGGGGCACCTTACAACCATTCATACTGGGAACCAATCGTCCTGGAAGGAGCACAATCATACATCGAGCCCACATACGAACCTGTCATCTTGCAAGGGGCAACCCCAATTCAAGACCAATCCAATCCACGAGGGAAGGATTATACTCATCAGCAGCAAGAGCCCATTGTCTTGGAAGGAGCTCCTCCAATTGAGCCGGTCATAGTGCAAGGGGAAAATCCTAGAGGCGTGTCAATCATACTACGACAGCTGGGACGAACAGAGAAACCTCCTGCCATATCAAGAGGACCAGTATTCATTCCATGGGAGCCTCCTGCTCCAGGAACAGTCAAGCCAGGACCACGACCGTATGTGGTCTATGAAGACAAGCCTCGATATTACCCCTTTAGCACAGGCAACAATGTAGTCCTCAAGGCAAAAGCTCCATACGAGGAAGATCTGGTACCCACACCGGCACCGTTGCAAGAACCGGTGGTCCTAGAAGGCAAAAGGGAGGAAAACTACAAAGAGGTCCCATGGCACTATCTAGAATGTGCGGAAGTGGGAAACATGAATCCCAATGGGCGTTGCATCCGAAGAGATAATCAGAACAGAGGAGATCCCAAAGGCGCTCTTTCAGGTCTCGGTAATAAAAATGAAGCCGCATACGATGTGGCGACTCAGCTCAAGTTAATCCCTGCACAAATCTCAGTATGGGAGTTACTCTGTACATTTCGCATACACCGAGAAATGTTTGCCAAGACCTTGAACGATGCTCACGTCTCCTCTAATACGGCACCAGAAATGATAGCTTTGATGATTGGGCAACTCCTGGCTCCGCGCGCCATCACCTTCACAGATAATGAGTTGCCACCAGAAGGACGAGATCATGGGCGATCCCTCAACATAGCTTTACGATATAAAGACCTCTGCATCCCACTGGTCCTTATCGATAATGGCTCAAGCTTAAACGTCTGCCCACTCAAGACCGCGGAACGTCTGGGAATCAGCCCTTCTTCATTTCGACCCAGCACCATATGCGTCAGAGCATTCGACAACACCCGCCGATCAGTGGAAGGGGAGGTCGACATAGAGGTATAGATAGGTTCGAAAATCTCTAGCATCACATTCCAAATTCTGGATATATCAGCCTCTTTCAACATGTTGCTCGGACGACCTTGGCTGCACAAGGTTGGAGCTGTACCGTCAACCCTGCATCAACGAGTGAAATACATCTGTGGAAATTAAGTGATCTCTATTCATGCAGAGAAGGAGTTCATCATTCCTTCCAATACTGCTGCTACCGAACCAGACATCCCTGTCATCGATATCCAGCACTCTGAAGAAGACATCCCGTTTCATAGTTTCGAATTCGAGACTGTGAACTCTATCGCCAATCCAGAACCGATAAGGGTGGACCGTGTCTTTTCACCAGCAGAACGTCTGAGTCTCAAATACCGAATGAAGAATCATTTCAAGTCTAGAAAGGTACCGCTGGTATATAACCAACGCAAATGGGGACTCGGATACAAGATAGTCTTCACGGACAAAAGAAGGAAGAAATTTCGGTGCTCACCCATCCAATTCGTCAAGCCAGGAGAACCTTGCAAAGATCCAGGAGGGAATCAACCAACTGCACTACACAAAGGCCTCTCCGATGAGCCTAGTTTAGGCCACATGGCCCCCCATTCGATGGGATCAAATTCTCGAACCATCTAAGCCTCCAGAAGAAGAAGGAGATGAAGAAGGAAGTCAAATACAGCAGCTTTAGGATCATGTTACTTTGACACCTGCTCCCAACCAGGGGCACAACCTGCCCACTTCAGCATCAATCAACCAGGGGCCCAACCTGCCCACTTCAATTTCAGCCAGCCAGGGGCACAACTTGCCCATCTCAGCATCAATCAGCAAGGGGCACGACTTGCCCATCTCTGCAGAATCAACATCAACCAGCCAGGGGCAGAAGCAGCCCATCCATTGGACCAAGAAAGGGAAGTGGCCAGCCCTAGATTGGTCTGATGTCCAGATTCCAAACTTGTGTCTCACTGTGGAACCAGACGAACTGCAATGCGAGGTAAGTGACCCGGGAGGGACTGAGTGCGACTCAGATCTCGAACCTGACCAGCGAGAAGTCATGGTCATTGGGCCAGACCATGATTCTTCGCCCAAAGCATCAACCCCCACCTCTTCAGGGGAGGAAGTGTGGGGTCCTGAATGGTCATCCGTTCCCCTAACTTTTGAATCAGCCAAAGAGCCATCTGAGGGCTCTGGCTTCAAAAAAAAATGCCTGTTTAAGCAGCGACCGGAACTTTGGAACAAGTTGGGCTCAATCATGGTCTGCAATGCCTACTTGTTCAAAGTCTCATGAATTTCGAAAATCCAAAAAAATAAAAAACTTTCAAAAGCCAAAAACATCTAGCATTTCAATTTCAGAAAAATCTCAAAAACCAAAAAACATTTCTTTTCCTGCATTCAGTAGTGTGCCAAGTTCGTCTAAAGAGTCGCATGAGTTTGAAGTCGAATCATATGATTTCGACATCGAATTAGACTTCGAGCTCATGGGTCTAGATGAAGCTCGGGATGAGGAAGATGATGATCCGGCTCCCGAACTAGAGGATCTCCTCAAAAAGTTCGAATCTAAAGCCAATGTTGTAGCTGATGATTTTGAGATTGTAAACTTGGGGACACCTGAGATCCCTAGGGAAGTACGCATTGGAAAATCGTTGCCACCTAAGATGAAACAGAAAATGATAGAATTCCTAGCTCCAAGATTGTCCAACTTCGCATTCTCATATGAAGACATGCCGGGGCTCGATGAAGAGCTCGTTGCACACCATCTGCCAACCAAGGCAGATATGAAGCCAGTGAAGCAGAAACTTCGAAGAATGAAGCCAGAATGGGCTCTGAAAGTCCGAGACGAAGTCATCAAACAATACAATGCGGGATTCTTGGTAGTCTCCAACTACCCTGAATGGCTCGCAAACATCGTACCAGTACCAAAGAAGGATGGCAAGGTTCGAATGTGCATCGACTTCCGAGATCTCAACAAAGCCAGTCCAAAAGATGACTTCCCGTTGCCACATATCGACACTCTGGTCGACAACACTGCTGGATACAAGATCTTCTCATTCATGGACGGGTTCTCAGGTTACAATCAGATCAAGATGGCCGTCGAAGATCGCGAGAAGACATCATTCATCACTCCCTGGGGAACCTTCTGTTACAGGGTAATGCCGTTCGGTCTGAAGAACGCAAGGAGCAACATATCAGCGAGCAATGACAGCATTATTCCATGACATGATGAACAAAGAGCTTGAAGTATATGTAGACGATATGATCGTCAAATCTCGCACAATTGAAGGACACTTTGAAGATCTGAAGAAGTTATTCAACAGATTAGAAAAGTACAAGCTCCGCCTCAACCCTCAGAAATGCGTCTTCGGTGCAATGGGAGGAAAGCTCCTCGGCTTTATGGTGAGCGAGGACGGCATCAGGGTCGACGAGACCAAAACCAGAGCAATCATCGAGATGCCCCCTCCTAGAACAGAGAAAGAAATCCGTGGCTTCCTCGGCAGAATTCAATACATCAGTCGCTTCATCGCACAGCTCACACCTATTTGTGAGCCCATTTTCAAGCTCATCCGAAAGAACGTTCCAAAAGAATGGAATAATGATTGCCAAGTCGCCTTTGACCGTATCAAGAAATATCTTATGAATCCTCCAGTTCTAGTGCCGCCCGCTCCCGGACGACCACTATTGTTATACATCTCTGTAGCAGCAGAAGCCATTGGCTGTGTCCTCGGCCAACACGACGAGACCGGGAAGAAGGACCAAGCAATATACTATTTGAGTCGAAAGTTCACCGACTACGAGACCAGGTATTCCCCGATCGAGAAGACTTGCCTCGCCCTAGTCTGGGCAACTCAGTGACTCCGTCAATACATGATTGCATTCCCTATTCTCCTCCTCGCTCACATGGATCCGCTCAAGTACCTATTCGAGAAGCCGGCACTCACTGGAAGGATAGCTAAATGGCAGCTACTCCTGTCTGAGTTCGACATCACCTATGTCACTCAGAAGGCAATCAAGGGGCAAGCCCTCTCCGATCATCTTGCGGCCCACTCCCTCCTGGACTATCAGCCGCTCAAAACGTTCTTTCCTGATGAAGATCTCTTGCTTGTCGAAAGTGAAGAAAAGAAGAAAGGTGAGTGGACGTTATTCTTCGATGGCGCAGCAAATTCTAAAGGGAGTGGTATTGGAGCAATCCTCTACTCTCCAGATGATGTCCCTATTCTTATCTCAAGGTGCATAGCATTCGAGTGCACCAACAACATGACAGAGTATGAAGCATGCATCGCTGGCTTAAGGGAAGCCATAATCTTGGGCGTCAAGAAGCTACGAGTGTTTGGAGACTCACAGCTTATCATCAATCAGACCAATGGCGAATGGAAAACCAAAGACGAGAAGTTGATACCATATCATGTGTATCTTGAAAATCTGATCGAAGAATTCAAAGAAGTCACCTTCTCATACATGCCCAGAGCCAAGAACCAGTTTGCAGATGCTCTCGCCACACTTGCATCAATGCTCGAGATACCAAAAGGAGCTTCAGAATGGGAGCTCACAGTCGAAATTCAAGAAGAACCTGCTTTCTGCCTGCAAATAGAAGAAGCCGAAGCTGCCCCTGACAAACCCTGGTATGCCGACATCAAGCAATATCTCGAAACCCAGGAGTATCCAGAGTCAGCAACAGCAACAGATCGCCGAACCATTCAGCGTTTGGCCGGCCAATTCACCATCAGTGGCGAAATTCTTTACAAGCGATCCTATAATTACATCCTCCTTCGATGCGTCGATGAAACAGAAGCTGCAAAGATCATGGGAGAAATACATGAAGGAATCTATGGCCCACACATGAATGGGCACATGATGGCAAAGAAGATTCTATGACTCGGCTACTATTGGCTCACCATGGAGACAGACTGCTGCCAGCACGTCAGAAAATGCTTCAAGTGTCAGGAGCATGCGAATCAAATCCATGCCCCATCATCAGAGTTATACAACCTGACCACCCCCTGGCCCTTCTCCATGTGGGGACTCGACATCATCGGCAAGATCAGTCCCAAAGCATCAAACGGTCATGAGTACATACTTGTGGCAGTCGACTACTTCACCAAGTGGGTAGAGGCAGCCTCCTACACCACGATTGCAGCATCTCAGGTGATCAAATTCATGAAGAATAACATCATATGCCGGTATGGAATCCCCAATGCTATCATCACAGATAATGGGACCCCGTTCGTCAACAAGAAGATGGATGACTTCCTCAGCAAATTCAAGATCCAACGTCATCGATCAAGCCCCTACCGTCCTCAGATGAATGGTGGGGTAGAAGCCGCAAACAAGACAATCGTCAGGATACTCGAGAAGATGGTCGTGACCTATCGAGATTGGTCAGATATGCTCCCATATGCACTTTGGGCCTATCGAACGTCTGTACGATCTGCTACGGGCGTTACTCCTTTCGAGCTTACCTACAGAATGGAAGCAGTCCTACCAGTCGAGGTGGAAATACCATCATTACGGGTATTACTAGAAAGCGGAATTGAAGAAGGAGAATGGCAACAGGCCAGATTCGATCAGTTGCAGCTAGCAGATGAAAAGCGCATGCGTGCACTAAGTCATTCACAGTGCTATCAGAAAAGGATCGCTCGGGCTTACAACAAGGGAGTCCGAAAAAAAGTTTCAAGGTAGGCGACATGGTCATGAAGAAGATTCTACCGTCGCACCTTTTCGGATCCTAGAGGAAAGTTCAAACCCTCGTGGGACGGGCCACTGATCATCAGAGAAGTACTTCCCGGAGGCGCCCTCAGACTCACCAGCATAAGAGGAGTGGATCTTCCTGAGCCAATCAACGCCGACAAAGTGAAGATCTTTCACGGGTAAGTCATTCTGAACTTATCAAGAGTTACTTTAATAGAGCTGAAGTCAAGAGGTCGAAGCTAAGACCTCTGAAAGATCATTTCCGTCCACCAACAAGTGTTTCAAATAAGGGGATTAAAAAAGAGGAAAATACAAAAAAGGGGGGGGGGGATTCAAAAGGAAAAGACCAAAAAAAAAAGAGAGAAAAAGAATACAAAAGAAAAAAAAAGAGAGAAAAAGAAAAAGGGAAGCCAAAATAAGGCACCCAAGAAAAAAATTAGTCCAAGAAGAAACACAGTCATCCATCCATTCATCTCAGAAGGGTCTTTAGCAAAGACCGACAGCTCTATCATCGTAACTCAGGATAAGGGCTGAAAGAGTGCCATCGGCCGGCAACGACGGATTCCCGACCTCTAGCCGCCGCAGTTATCCAAAGATTAAGAAAAAAATAAAACAAAAAAAAAGGAAAAAGAAAATGTGTGCCTAAACAAAGAGGGCGGAGTGAAAACCCGAAAGGGTGCTCCGAGTAAAAACAGTGGGCATACAGCGGACTTGGCGAAAACCCGAAAGGGCGCCGAGGGTAAAAACAACATAGCTGCCAAGGGGCAGGCAAGATCAAACACCCGGGACGTGTTGAAAACCCGAAAGGGCGCCACGGGCAAAAATGACGGGAAAAGGCCGGCTGTGGTGAAAACTCGAAAGAGCACTGCAGGCAAAAATGGCTCAAAAAGAAAAAGAAAAAAAAATTAAAAGTGCAGGAACCAAGAAATCAGACGATCCAGACCGGTTCAAGCAGTGAAAGTGCAAGAACAAGAGTAAGTACAGTCAGGAACAAAGAGCTCTACAAACTCTGACAATCTCAAGAGGCAATAGTTTCCGTTGCCTACACCTCTAGGGAACCAAAGGATCATGCAAGTTAATCTCGAGACATCGGTCAAAGCATTGGCCGAGCCCCAGTTCTGATTCCTATATCCCGACACAAAATCCAGACACACTCACAAGACAACTCATGGCACAGTAGATTTTCAAACAGTTTTCTTTTTTCAATTAAATGCGTCATATTTCATTTACAGAAATCATATCATCTTTTTCAAAAAAAAAAAAATACAAAAAAATGCATCATCATCAATCATATATGCAAAAAAGGGAATGTGCAGGTGGCCAACACAATCAATCTCTACCCTCCTCCTCGGCCACATCAGGTAAGTCCTCTGACTTATAAAAAGATAGCCTCTCTCTCAACCTGCTCACCTCCATACGCAGGTAATGCGCCTCATCGCGCTCAAGGGTACGGATCGCTGTCTCCTCATCAGACAATCTCTGATCGGTAGCCAATCTCCTCGACATCATCTCACAATGATACCGAAGTGCAGAGATCTCAGACAGCAGATGGCCATGAGTGGTCAAAAGGAAGCAAGGATCGATAAACGGGCGCTCCTCAAAGGGTTCATATGAACCAGATGAAGAGCCAGCATCTCCAAGGATATCCTGCTCATCCTCATCAGCAGTCTGGTGCCAGCGAGGGATGCGTTGATACAAAGACTGCTAAGCAACCCAGTACTGATATGGGGCGGTCGCCATCGGAAAAGTCCGCAGCTCAAAACCAAGCAAATCAGTAGTCAAGTGACTCGCCCAAGAACAATCAATCCGGGTCCTAAAGTCAGAGGATCTGGATGGAAGTGCTCGACGCCCGATACCCGTGAAAGCGAAAAGAGGAACATCCTGCTCATATTCAAACTGCCGCAGGAACGGAATGGGATGATAAGAGAAGTAGGATCGAAAGCCTACCAACATCAGAGGAAGGCGGTGTGCATCGCAAAGCACTGGAGGAAGTAAAAGCCAAGATGACTCCCAACGAACGTTCCAGTCACGAAGATCAGCGAACATCCTGCGATACAAGGGCTCACTCATCATAGCTGTATGAGGGAGGAACTCCATGATATAACGCATAATGTCAGAGCCAAGAATGCCAGAAAGGGGTACAGGAACGGTCAAAGAAAGACGCTCCCACAGCCAGACCTGATCACAGAAAGGAAAAGAAGTTCAGCTAAAGCAAAGCAATTCCCAACAAAGCAAGAAGGAAAAAAGGTGTAGAAAGGATACCTGCAGAAAGGCACAACAGCCGCGAAGGACACGAGTGCGGCCCAGGGCGCAGTCGGTCAGCCCATTATACAGCTCGGCCAAGATAAGAGAAATGATCCCCTGCCGTCGGATAGCTCGGCTCATCACCTCAAAAAGCAGAGGAGTCTGGGACCTGCGCCATCCCGAGAACAGCACCTCAGCTATCAAGCAGAACATCAGTGCGTTCCGAGCAAAGGTAGAACCGGCCACACTCCAAGAACCCGAAAAAAGATCATACAGTAAGTCCAAGGAGAACACTACAGCATCCTGGCCGGCAGCTGCAGGATGAACAAGATAAGGGATCCCGAACCAGTTCTGCGGTGTGGCAGTCTTCGACGATGTCTTCGGCGAAAAATACTGAGTATAATCCCAAGGTAGGCCTGTCAAGCGTGCAAGCTCCTCCAAAGAGGGTCCCATCTCCATATCATTGAACGCGAACAAGTTCAACGAAGGGACCCAATCAATCAATGCAGCTCCGAGCATCCTCCAATCAATATCAACTCTAGCCATATGGACCAGACTGCCAAAGCCATAGGACTCTAACTCCCAAATCTCATAAGCTGACAAGCTGTCAAGCCAAGCAAGCAGTTGTGGCGAGCAAGAAGGACGAGGAAGCAGCTGACAAGTCCTCACTAGTACCCCCTCCAGAATAAAAGGCCCAGAAATCAATGACAGCTCATCAAGGATCGGAAGGTCAACAGGCGAAGGAGAAGGAAAAGTTGGAACCTCTGCAGACTCGACAGCCCCTGACCTGCCCTCAGTAACGGCTATGTCTGATATAGTCGCATCACTATCTGAAACTGTCATAACCTCAGCCGCATGGGAAGACTCGCCTACCTCATGAACAGAGTGCGCAAAAGACCGACGATCAGGAGAAAGACGATATTCCCCATCAAAAGGGCTACCAGTAAAGATCACACCGCACATCGTGACATCCTGGCTAATCTGACCGTCAAAGAATGCATCTGAATCATCTAGAAGGGTCCCGGCAGCCCCGATCGAAGAATCAACATTCAGATCTGGACCTGCGGCCCTCTCCAACAGGAAATCACGAATCCAAACATAATCCTGGCCGATCAAAGGGATCATCGAGGCATCTGCACCGTCCATCATCAGGGGGACATCATCAATGATCACATCAAGACCACCCAAACAAGTGTACCGCACATCCCGGCCCTCATCAAGAGCATCCAAACCGTCAAAGGTATCATCTGAACCATCCATCCCATCCAAGCATGAGATCAGCCCATCTATGTCCATCATGGTCCCATCACCTCCATCAATCACATCATCCATGCGGCCCACGTTCAAGGGATGCATAGCCTCACCTATGTCCCATCCTCCTATCTCATCCATGCCATCCATTTCTCCCACAATCAAAGCCCTATCCAAATCTGGAATTACAGCCATTCCACCATTAATAGAGCCATTCAAAGCTCTCCCAACAACCACCCCTAATTCATCATCAATACCCCTATTCAATGCTCCATCCCCACCATCAATCAAAGGCACCTCACCATCTTTAAAGCCTTCATCAATTGCTGCAACATGGGGCCCACCAATCTCTCCCACAATGGCCCCTAAGCCATCATCAATGGCTGCCCAAGAGAGGATCAATAAAGAAAAAGACAAAAGGAGAAGAAAGGATGAGACAAAATGAAGATTCATGGCTGGAATCGAATGATCCAGTGCAGAGAATGTGGGGACAAGAGAAACAGACAACAGGGAATGTCCGAGCACGAGCCAACCCAGGCCGCTCAAGAGACGACCCCTGGGCGGCCTGCTCTGGGCCGCCCGTACGGACGCGGTTCCTCTCTCTCCGCGGGATTGGCTCCAGGGTTCTTGGTAGGTGAGGCTGACAGTCCACGTCAGCAGATGGCACTCCATGGGCCGCCCAAGGCTCCGGTCCACTCCAGATTTCGACTGAGGTTGATCAAGATCATATAGAAGGTGCCCCACCGGTCCAATTATGAAGTAATGCGGCCTGAACATGGCTGATCAAGTCAAAGAGAAGGAAAGGTGATCAAGTGGGGGCCACAAGCAATCCAAGTCATTCAAAGAATAGATCACCATGATCTAAACCATTGAAGAACCTACATGAGCCATCAAACAACAAGATCGAAAGGTTGATCATCAAAAGAAGGGCCAGAATCCAAGATGTAACCATCAAGTGGGCCCACAAAGTCAAGACAAGCAATCTGAGATGTCCAAGTCATCATCTGCACCATGAGAAGCCTTCTTAGCCCCATAAATCATCAAAAGAGGTGCCCCAAAGTAAAGCCAAGGTCTCAAAAGGGCCCACAGGGCCGAATCTATCAATCTGAATCATTCAATGGCTAAATCATCAGGATCCAAACCATTGGAAAGCTTACACAAGTCATGGGGCAGCAAGATCAAAGGTTCGATCATCAAAAGAAGGGCCAGAATCCAAAATCTAATCATCAAATGGGCCCACAAGGACTAATCAAGCAATCTGAACCGTTCAAGTCATCATCCATGCAGTTAAGAAGCCTCATCTTCAGCAAATCATTAAGGAACAAGTCAAAGGTCAAAGCATCCAGACATCATCAAAGAATTTGAGACAAGTCAAGAACCGTATATTCATTCAGAAAGCTTGATACAAAAGAAGACAAAAGCAAAAGTACAAGGCCATACAAAGCAGAATACCCAAGCAAGCTACAAGTCACCAACATAGTCATCATCATCCCTCCTCTCGTCCCGCTCCCGAGGATAAAGATCCATCAAAGGAGCCGTCACCGAGCCTCCAGCATATCTGTAACGGCCACCTGGAACATAAAGCGAAGGAAGCAGAGGCCCCTGGCCGAACAGCAAATACCAGTCACGATCCGGGATCGTGAAACGAAATCCGGGCTGGCCCACGAGAGCCTCAACTCTCTCATCAACTGGCATCCGAGCAGCTGGGGGAGGTGCAGAACAAGGGACCCGAGCTACCCCAGTAACTTGCCGAAGCAACCTCTCCCCCAGATACCACTGAAAAGATTCAGCGTCGGAAAGCATGATACGGAGACATGAAGCATCGTATGCCTCCACACGCTGGGGGGTATAATAGGGAGGGAAACTGGCGTAAGGCATCCGAGCGAGCTGGAGTAAATGAGGTCACCATGATCAGTTACAGTACAGCACGAGGGCAAAGAAAAGCAAGATACTTACGTCCTCAACGGTCAACCCGTCTATGTCAGCACGCCAATTGTCCCCAGAAACTCGGGCATTCCGCTGACGGTTTTGCTGGTGCCAGTACATGTGGCGATACAGAAAGGGTTCAACATCGTCTCGCATCCTCGGCGCGAGATGGGGAAAATGGTCATAAAAGCAGGTCTGGGCAAAAGACACATCTATTGATCAGAGAAAGAAAGAAGGCGAAAGCCCTTCAAGAAAGGTGAAAGAAGAGATACCTCAACGACAGGCCAGAAGCCTGTGAAGGACCTGCTATGCCGACAGGTCTTGTCCAGACCTTGAAAGATATGGGTCAAGATAGCCCCATTCCAGTTATAGGGATGATGAAGATCCTCGACTAAACGAAGGAATTTAGGATCAACCCTCTCATTCGCATGGCAGAAGAGGAAGGACCCGAAGGCATAAGTGATCATGGCCCGTGCTTTATGGAGGGCCTCTCGCTCGGTGGTAGGAATGACAGAGGCAAAAGTGTTGTAGAACCATCGCATCTTTACTTGATGGCCTTGGAATTCACCCTCGGGTGGGACATCACCAACGAGCCGTAGCCAGTCAGTGGAAGTGAGGGGAGCCAGAGAGCTGACTTGAGGAACAATTGTTCCATGAAACGGAAAGCCTACTTGCATATAAATGTCCAGGGGAGTTATTCTCCATTCACCACAAGGAAGCTGGAAGGTGTGGGTCTCGTCCCGCCACCTCTCACAAAGGGCCGCGAGCATCATGCGGTTAGCATCATTATTACGAAAACGTAAGGTGAGGAGGCCAGCAAAGGGAGTACCATCCAATACTCGTTCTAGCAAGGGCTGTGGATCCTTCACCCAGTTGTCCCAGCGATCCCTGGTACCTCGACCCTTGACAGCAGGAAGAGGTTGATGCTCCATAGCTAAGGAACACATGTGGTCCCCTCGGCGGACGATGAAGGCAGGATCATCTTCATCAATCACTCGGTGACCTCTGGTACCATCCGCCATTGAATCCTACAAGTCTGGCAAGGTAAGTCCCTATCCCTTACCCGTTAAAATCCAAATTATCATCCAAGAAACCCATGGGATTGGACTCACATTCAAATACAAAATCTAAATTCCAACTCCATGTGTCACTTAGGACATGTGTTGGGCCCATTGGGAAAAGTAAGGCCCACCTTAAAGAAGGTGGCATGGCATGCCTTAGGCAAGAAAAGTCTATCATCCAAGGACACATTTTGGACAACAAATGCACTCAAGTGCCATGAGATCAACAAAGGATCTTAATCCACATGAAATCCCTTTTCAAAGTCCATATGTGGCCAAGGATTGGTCCACTTTTATGCCAAGGCCATGATCCTCATTTAAGGTGTTTCCACCTTTTTACACATGTACATGGACAAGTGGAGAATAGGAGGGGAATGGGCTCCCAAGAGCAACCCAAATGCCTCATCTCAATGGATGGAAGGGAGCACATAGCCCACTTGAAAAGCATGAGGACCCATTCATGGGTTAACCATGGGCAACTCTATGTGCACTATCTTAATGAAAGTGTTGACCATAAGAATACAACATGACGGTCTACCCACAAACATATGAATCAAAGAGGCCAATGGTAAAAAATTTGATGCACATAGCCCACATGAAGAATTAAAGTTGGAAATGCCCATGTAAGGGCAAGTTTGGGCAACTTATGTGCACCAATTTCTTTACCAAAAAGAGAGACCATGAGCACACAAGGGCATGGCTTGATGAGTCACCCAACCATCATGAAAATGGATAAGAATGGTACACATAGCCCACTTGAAGATCAAAATCCAAAATGTCCCAAAGCATGGGACAAAAATGGGCAACTTATGGGTATCATTCTTTCTCACAAATTGAAAAAGAAATCACTCATATTTGAGAATGATGGTGGATGACCCACCAAGCCCCCAAAGAAAAGATCAAGGAGCCATAGTTGTATGAATAGCTCACTTGAGGATCATCCATTTGAGGTTGACAACATTAAGGGGAAACTCTTGAGAACCACATCCCTACCACAAGGAAAAACCATTTGAACTTAGTGAGATTGTTGGAACAACTCACTCATGGGGCTTGTAGATGATCAAGTAACTCAAGCCATCCATCCATCAAAAGAGAAAAAGCATGAAAGAAAAATTCTACATGAACAAAGTGTAGTGGGGCACACATGGTTCAAAGAAGTGCACAAGTTTCAATGAAGGCCCAAAAGCCCATCCATATGAAAAAATTCTAAGGAACCCACCACAATTTGTACAAAGGATGTACATCACAATCAAGAGATGGTGGAAGACTTGGGTCATTTGTCCATAAAGGCCCAACTAGGAAATCTAGCCCACTTGAGATCCAAAATGAAGAATGGACTAGTCATCTTGGTCCATACATGTGAAGAAAGATGGGAACACCCAAAGTGAGCCCCATGAGCCCAAAACTTGAGATGGGCCCTACCATGCCCATGGGCCCAAACCTTGAAAACAAGATGGAAAAGAAAAGAGAGCTCCAAAGGAAATGACAAGGGCAAGAAAACATGAGGGAGCCCAAAATGAAGCATTGGGCCCACCAAATACACCAAGGGCCATGACTTCACTTTGAGCCCATTTGATACATATGAAGAGAGGCCCAACTCCCATGAAAAAGATAGAGTATTTTGACATGCACACTTGATGACATGGCAAAATCACCCTTTACATACACATGAAGGGAGTGTGAAAAGAAGAAAGAAAAATGAAATGGAAAGCTTGCAATGTCCTTCTCCATGCACCACCTTTGAAAGAGACTTGAGATCTAGAAAATGGCCAAAAACACTTGGGCCCACCCTCACTCTTTTTGGAATAGCTACATGGAAAAAGAAAAGATTCATGAGAAGAGATAATGAAGAAGGAAAAAGACAAGAAAGGAAAAGGGAGTGGTCCATACCTTTACCACTCACCAAATAGGGACCACCTTGCTGTCCCAAAACTTCTCTAAGGCCCACCACTTGAGAGAAGCAAAGGACCACCAAAGAAGAAGAGAGAAAACTTGAAAAAAGAGAGAGTATGAGAGAGAAAAGAGAGAAATTGCACGATGGAGGGGGCAAGGGTGCCCCATGTTATATAGAAAATGGGAGGGCACCCTTTTACCCAGCCCACTGAAGAGACCAGGGGTCGGAGACCGTCCGGGCGGCCCATAGGAGGCCGTCCTAGCCCCTACCTATATGAAACGACCTCTCTCCCCTTCTCCTTGGGAAGAACTCCTCCTTGGGAAGGGTGGTTGCAAGTGAACCTTGTACCTCCATGTAAGAATGAAGTGATGGAAGAGAATGGTGAGAAAAAAGAAGAGATCTCATCAAAATTTCATCTTGTGAGAAATTGGGGAGAAATTGACTTGATGATGTGGAAAAGTTCCATGGAATTTTCAAGGAAAAGAAAGAAAAAGATTGACTTGGTCAAACAGTGATCTCAACCATCCAGGGGTATGACCTGATGATCCGAACCATTCCTAGAAGAATTCCCGTAGTCTCCAACTTAGATTGCTGCTCTCTTGTACATGTTTTGGGTCCGAAGACCTTAAACTACGTCGGGATCAAGATCCCGAGGGACTTTTTAATAAAAACCGGTAGCAGTCTGGATCGACGAATCAAGATCCGCTGATACCGGATATTTACCAAAAAGAACAAAAATAGGTTCCCCCTGTCATGTATACTTTTTTGTCCGAAGACCTTAAACTACGTCGGGATCAACATCCCGAGAGATTTTTAATAAAAACTAGCATCGATCCCAGCCTTTCAGGCCAAGATCTGATGATCTGGATCATTTCGAAAAATAAAAAATATATTACCAGCCCCTCTTTTAAATTTTTGGGTCCGAAGACCTTAAACTACGTTGGGATCAACGTCCCAAGAGATTTTTAATAGAAACCAGCATCGACCTTAGCCGTTCAGGCTAAGATCCGATGATCTGGATCATTTTAAAAAAAAAATGTGTTTGCCCCCTTTCGTACAGTTTCTGGTCCGAAGATCTTAAACTACGTCGGGAACAAAATCCCGAGAGATTTCCAATAAAAACCATTGTCAATCTTGACCGTTCAAAATTGAGATTTTATGACCTGGAACAGTTTTCGAAAAATCACAAAAAAGAATGTATTTTCAGCATGTACAGGTTTGGGTCCGAAGACCTTAAACTACACTGGGATTAATTTCTCGGGGGACCTTTCTTGCTTTCAATCAAAAACCGGCATCAGCCTTGATCAAGGTTCGATAACCCGGATCATTTCAAAAATACCAAAAATATTTTAAAGCTTTCCACAAAAACCAGCATCAATCTCGATCATTCGAGCTGAAATCTGGAACTTTTTTCAAAAAAACACAAAAAAAAAAATAATTTACCATCAATTTCAACTGCACAAATTCATCTCCAGCGGTCCGAAGACCTAAAACTACACTGGGATTAACTTCTCGGGGGCTTTCTTTCCTAACCTGTTCCAGACATGGCTGACACTTGATCGTACAGGTGTCTGGAATCTTCTAAACAGGTAAAGGCTGAGGCGGGCAGAACTCCGCAATCCTGTTCTTGTTGAACGCACCGTGATAGACAACCTTGATTTGGAAGTCGCTGTTGAATCTGACGGATGTTCCCTGCTCCTAAAACTCATGAAGGGGATTAAGGCTGTTGGGAGGTGGAGCGCACCCTCACGGAATTGTGAGCAACATAAGGCCCCAAACTGGATTGACTAAGGGAAATGTGAGGATGTGGCTCATTTTGTGGCCGAAGGAGTCCGTCGGACGATACGTGGTCTATGTGCATTGCACATGAGGAACAGGCAACTTTGTGGGTGTGTTGACCGAAAACCCTCAAAATCCCCTCATCCGAAGATGTAAAACTACGGCACTTAACTGTGTGAGACTCGTCTTGCTCGCTGACGTAAAATGGATCGGGTGCCTTACTAGCAGTAGAAGCTGAAAATGGATGAAAATTCCATACTTTTCCCTACATTTCAGAAAAATCACAAAATACAAAAACATTGCAAAATCACCTCTTCAAAAATCACAAAAATATTTCCCTTACTTTCAAACAAAATGTTATCAAAAATCACAAAAATATTTCTCTTGCTTTCAAAGAAAATGCTTCGAAAATCACAAAAAAATATTTCTATCAAATACTTGCAAAAGTCACCAAAATATTTCTCTTACTTTCAAATCAAATATTTTCAAAAATCACAAAAAATATTTCCTTGGTTTTCAATAACCGATCTCTATCTTGACTACTCGGGTTAAGGTTCGGACCAAATACTTACAAAAATCACAAAAATTGTCACTGTCCCCCAGCACTACACTTCAGGAGTCTTGAACTCCGCTCTCTTCACAATTTGGGATGACGGATCCAATCGCCCGCAAATTGGAATCTTGACCAAAACGGGCAGCCAAACACCAAGTATTCGCATTTATGGCCAGAAGAACATCTTGAAGTCAGATAACATCCTCGTACATTCTCATTAAGCAAAGAAACAGCATCTTGGGATGATGGACCTGATCGACCACGGGTCGGGATCTTGACCAACTCGCTGTCCAAACATTCGTATCAAAAAGAAAAAACCTCAGGAAAGCACAATCCTGGAAGCAATAAGCTCAAAATTCTCAGCATCTGCAGCAAAAGCAAAATCATCAAACTGAAAGAGAATGAGCCAAGCCATGCATTCATCATGCATCTCCATGCATCAGCATCCATCGCATCAATCATCATGTTTACCTGCTTTCAAAATAAAAGTCGGTTAGCCAAAGACCCCACAGGCATCCCTAATGGAGGCACGTGCAGACCCGATTTCCATTTCAAAAGATAAAAAAATATTTCTATTCGCAAATAAAAACCCCACGGAGTATCACTCCCCAGAGTGGGTATTTTTTCAAAAATCCAAAAATATTTTTCCAGTAGAGCGTTCTGCCTCCGACACGCCAGGAGATCTTCCATATCTCTGGGTAGGAGCCGACGCAAAAATCAAATAAGATCCAATGTCTCGCGGTTTCCCCGAAGACCATCGGATCCAATGCACTCAAAGTACGATCAAACTGAACTCCAGTGTCAGTGCGGTCGTACCACATGCCAAGATACGAAAAGATGAAAAGCCAAAAGGCTCGGTCACAGAAACCATTTGAACAAGTGGAAACGATGAATTGTAACCCAAGTATCAAAATCAGCAGATTGGGTGGAAAGAGCTCACCCGCACATACCTAGGCGTGGATGCCTGAAGTACCTTGACTGAGTCCAAGTCGGCGTAGTAGAATCCCGTAAGACTATCGGACGCAGGGCGTCTAACCACTTTGATAGTCAAGCGAAACAAGTACTCCTGGAGTGATCCGGGAAAACATCAAACATCGCAATCAGTCTCAGGGTCAGCAACCTCGTAAAACTACGGACGCAGAGGCTCTGCTGTACCTTTCCGATGTTAGTACCGATCGGGAATGGAAGGGTTGCGATTGGGTACCCAGGTTGCAGCAAACTGCAGGGACAATCGCAACGTTTTCTCCAAACTCCCGCGGTATGTGCGAGTTATCAATTTCCAGACAATCAACTGACTCAGATACAAAGGACAACAAAGATTCCAGACCACAATCGAGGAAAGAATGAATTGCAAACCGAGCATCGAAACCAGCAGATCAGGTGGAAAGAGCCCACCCGCACATACCTAGGCGTGGATGCCTGAAGTACCTTGACTGAGTCCAAGTCGGCGTAGTAGAATCCCGTAAGACTATCAGACGCAGGGCGTCTAACCACTTTGACAGTCAAGCGAAACAAGTACTCCTGGAGTGATCTGGGAGAACATCGAACATACAATCAATCACAGGGTCAGTAACCTCGTAAGACTGGTGACGCAGAGGCTCTGCTGTACCTTTTCGATGTTAGTACCGATCGGGAATGGAAAGGTTGCGATTGGGTACCTAGGTTGCAGCAAACTGCAGGGACAATCGCAACGTTTTCTCCAAACTTCCGCGGTATGTGCGAGTGATCGATTTCCAGACAATCAACTGGCACAGATGCAAAGGCAAGCAAAGATTTCATACCATGATCTATGAATGACCGGGTCAGAAGTGGGGTGTCCACTCGCTTTGGCATTCGGTTGCAAGCAACCTCTGCCAAAGAGGGGCATCTGTAGACACCCCACCTTCGGCTACACTGTTGGTAGAGATAGCTGGTTGAATGGAGGACCATACCCCCAAATCCCAAGTCCAAACTCAGCCAAACTCACCCTTGTAAGCCCCATTCCATAGCCCAGTTCAAGCCTGAACCCAGTCAACCCAGTCCTAAACACCACCCTGAAAAACCCCCCATAAGAAAAGTCAAAAAAATCCCAGAAAAGTCAAACTCACTGAGTCAACCCGCTGAGTCAACCCGCTGAGTCAACCCGCCGAGTCAAAACACCGAGTCAACCCGTCGAGTCAACCCGTCGAGTCAAATCACCGAGTCGACCCGCTGAGTCAACTCACTGAGTCGACCCAGCGAGTCAAACAGCAGCCCCGAGGGTGCGACCGTACCTCGCTGGAAATCAAGGAACGGCCGTACGGGAGGCCCACAGCAGGCCGCCCAAACCGCCGCTGAATCTGAAGAAATGGCCGTACGGGCGGCCCATAGCAGGCCGCCCAAAATAAATTACGAAAAATGCCACTCCTCGCTGCTATAAATAACCCCCTCCCCTTCTCATTACAACCATCCCTTCAAGTCCATTTCAGCCCGAGAGCTCTGAGTCCACCTCTCCACCCTTTAGCCCATTTTTCCACCAAGGAGAGCCCGAGTGAGGAGAGCCTAGCCCTGGTCCAGCCCAGCCTGACCACTGGTCCAAGCCTCCCAAGCCATCCAAGTCTTGATCCAGCCACTCGAAGCCAACCCTTGCGACACCTCCGTCCACCCAGCTACTCTTTCCAGTATCATCTCATTTGCATCTAGCATAAGTGCAACATTTACTTTTCTTCCAACCCCCCTGCTTCACTGCAAGCACTTTGATTATTCAAGCACACTTGCATATGTCTTAAATTAAGCACCTGTCAGTTCGAGCGTATGCTCTGGGCTTGCCCGTTGTTGGAACCTGCCCATCAGAAACTCTTACTATTCAGACCTGCATTCATGCTTCACCATAAAACACCTTGATCATTCAAGCACACTGCATACGTCTTACATTAAGCACCTGTCAGTTCGAGCGTACGCTCTGGGCTTGCCCGTTGTTGGAACCTGCCCATCAGAAACTCTTACTGTTCAGACCCGCATTCATACATCATGTCATCCATGAGAATATACGAGGATTAAACTAGACTTTCAAGTATTCGATCGATTCTGTGAAGTAGAGACCGTACTTCGGTACGGGTAGTGTGTGGGGTGCTTAACCTCTTCCCACCCTGTAACCGTGATCCCTTACCTTGAATCTCTGGCTGTAGATCAAAAGGAGTCATTTTAGAGGAAGGAATCTTCGGATCCCCTTCTCTAACGTTTCTACGGGGTCTAGCCGACTGTAGATTCGAAGTAACTGGCTAGTGGCGACTCTGGTCTTATATAAACTCATTTGACACATCCAGCTTAAACACGACAACCAAACAAAGCCCTCGAGAACGAGGCAAGTCAGTGGCACAAACGGCGATTTTGCACTCACGCATCATCCTCTCCTTCTTTTCCTGAAAGGGGAAGGGACGAGAACGTCGTGTGGGAGCGCGGAAACGGCGAGGGTCCACAATATACCACTAGGGGAGGTTGGTTGATTGGGCTACAAGCCCTTGTGCTATTATTACAAATGTATATCTTTAACCAATTATGCATGATTAACTATGCCTAGATAGTTACATTTTCTTGTTAATCATGTTCCAAAGCATGCTCCATGTTTTAAAGTTTATGCACCCTATACTCTCCTTGTTAGCATGTACTTATTGTTTTAACTACGACATACTATCTACTCTTACCTTAACCTTAACCTTAACCTTATTAAGGGGGAGAGAATAGTTTGTCAATTGCTGACAAAAAGGGGGAGAGATCAAGTCCCACCAAAATTAGTTTGATATGTTTTGTGATGCAGGGATTGACAGGTTGTGGGAGCAAACTGAAGAGGAGCTGCTTAGTTAGGCATGTCAGGAGTCCTGTATTTATTTCATTATCAATGTAATCTTTTGCTCATGTATTTTGTTTTGGTAGGTTAGGTTTTTGTAAGTAATTGACAAAGGAGGAGATTATTAGTACACTTTTCTGTGGCATACTAGTGCACCTTGTTTATCAATCACTTAGGTCATTGAGTCTAATGTTGGTTGAGCTTAATGAAAACGAAGACCGAAGACTCAAGTGGCTCTGCTGCATCAAGGAAGAAGTGATAAAGAAGAAACAGGTATAAGTGATGCCTTGGTGTGCCTCAACCTTGACCATAACCAAAACCCTAACCTCTTGATGACCTTGACCATATTAGGAATACCCTTTGTCATCATAGATTGGCCCTAACTGTCCCATAAGATCACCCAACAGAGGGCTATGAGGTTGCTTGTGCTGCGTGACCAAACCCTTCAGCACTGTTCATTGCATGACCGACTGGTCACGACCGGTCAGCTGGACTGGTCTGACCGGTCTGGTCCGATCGGTCTTGACCAGTCGGGCAAACCCCCCTCAAGACAGCAAACCTTCTGTCTTGACTGGCTGTTGGTCGACTAATCGGGACAGGTCGGTAGTAACCATTTTTTGCCCGTTTTTAGTCCGTTGCAAACCTTTTTATAAAGGGGCTTGGCTTAAATTGAGAGGTAAGAAGAGGGATTTTGAGTGAAGTGAAGCCATCATTATTAAAAACCATTTGAGGCTCATTTTCAACCTATGCAAGTGTGGACGCTCGCCGTTCCGCACTTCCGGACGTTCTCCCTTCCTTTTGAAAAAGAAGAGGGGTGCGTGCGCGCGAATCGCCATTTGTGCCACTGGCTTGCCTTGTTCCCGAGGGCTTTGTGTCGTTGTCGTGTTAAGCTGGATGTGTTTAGATGAGTTTGTATAAGACCAGAGTCGCCACTAGCCAGTTACTTCGAATCTACAGTCGGTTAGACCCCGTAGAAACGTTAGAGAAGGGGATCCGAAGACTCATTCCTCTAAAATGACTCCTTTTGATATGCGGCTAGAGATTCGAGGTAAGGGATCACGGTTACAGGGTGGAAAGAGGTTAAGCACCCCACACACTACCTGTATCGAAGTACAGTCTCTACTTCAGAGAATAATATGATGCATGAATGAAGGTCTGAACAGTAAGAGTTTCTGATGGGTAGGTTTCCATTAATAGGCAAGCTCAGAGCATACGCTCGAACTGACAGATGCTTTATGCAGGATGCATGTTGTGTGTTTGAATGATCAAAGTTCTTGTAGTGACAGATGCATGAATGCAGTTCTGAACAGTAAGAGTTTCTGATGGGCAGGTTTCCATTAACAGGCAAGCCCAGAGCATACGCTTGAACTAACAGGTGCTTTATGCAGGATGCATGTTGTGTATTTGAATAATCAAAGTGCTTGTAGTGAAGCAGGGGGGTTGGAAGAAAAGTAAATGTTGAACTTATGCTAGATGCGAATGAGATGATGCTGGTAAAGAGTAGGTAGATGGAAGGAAGTGTCGCAAGGGTTTGCTTCGAGTGGCTAGATCAAGACTCGGATGGCTTGGGAGACTTGGACCAGGGTCAGGCTGGGCTGGACCAGGGATAGGCTCTCCTCACTCGGGCTCTCCTTGGTGAAAGGATGGGCTAAAAGGGTGGAGATGAACTCGGACTAAGGGGATTTCTATGAGACTTCAGGGATGCTTGAATGAGAAGGGGCGATGGGTATTTATAGCAGCGGGCAGTGGCAGAACCCGTAAATATGTTTGGGTGTCACCCTGAGGGTCGCCCGTACAGTCATTCTACTTCGGGTTCGAAGCGTACGGCCTCCGAACCTGAAGCAGAAAATCCCCAGGTTCAGGGTTCGAACCTGCTCCGAGGCTGTGGTTTGGAACTCGATGAGTTGACTGGGTTTGGAAGATGGGTTGACACGGTGAGTTGACTCGATGGGTTGACTCAGCGGGTTGACTCGGTAATTTGACTCAGTGGGTTGACTCACCAAGTTTGACTTTTTTAGGATTTTTCGACTAGTTTTTCTTATGGGGGGTTTTTTAGGCTGATGTTTAAGGGTGAGTTGACTGGGTTCAGGCTTGAGCTGGGCTATGGATTGGGGCTTACAAGGGTGAGTTTGGCTGAGTTTGGACATGGGATTTGGGGGTATGGTCCTCCATTCATTCAGCTATCTTTACCAACATTGTAGCCGAAGGTGGGGTGTCTACAGCAAGGCATCTTCCTTGTGCTTTAACACAAGATTGGAGCATTCCAAGCTCATGAAGAAGATAACCTTCATCCCCTCTTGATCTCTAAAGTTTAGATCTTCCTTGATAGGCATATCCTTATCCAAATCTCTAAGATGAGATCGTTGTAGGTGAGCAACTCTAAGCAACTCATTCCTATTAGTTGTAGAGTTCTTAAACCTACCCTCCTATCACCTTGGGCATCTCAAAGGCATCACAAGCAAGGTGATTGATCAAGTGTAGCTGAGGCATTGGCGACGCAACAGCAACACGATCGGGGAGCAAGGGAAGCTGATTGAAGCATGGGAGAGCGGAGATCAAGCAATCCGAACTGGCGCTGAACAAGGGGTTCATCTAACAAGTAAGGTTGTCTTTATTTAGAGTCCATCCACTCAATTCCCTGTGAGAGTTGAGTGTAGAGTTTGTTTGTCAAACTCGAACTAAGGTCATTGGCCATTCCTTGGCCTGTTTGTCGGCCTAAAGTCTAGGGGCTGTTTGGCGCTCCTTGGCTCGTTTGCTAGGCCTAAACAAAGTCTCCAAGGGGGAGCCTCCGACACAGGAGTGAATGTGCGTCGGGTTGAGAGTTAGCCTATGTCTAAAACTCCGTTCGGGTTGAGAGTTAGCCTATGTCCAAAAATGCGTTTGGGTTGAGAGTTAGCCCTTTGTCCAATACATGGACATGTGGAACTTCAATACATTTTCTGAATTCTGCTAAATTTATGGGTGCGTGAACCCATTTTTGGGGTGCGTGGGACATCAATGCACCGTTAAAGCATTTTTCTGATTTTAATGAATTTTCGGGTGCGTGGGTACCTAAATTTATGGATGCGTGGGTACTCGAATTTATAGGTTTGTTGACGGACTTTTGAACACTCCGAATTGTATTTTGAAAATTGATGGGTTTGTGGGGCTCGTTTGATGATGAAATGACATGCATTGCTTGTCATAATTTATAATGAAGATATCGACTTAATGTTGGACGATTCTGATTACGGTGATTAACAGGGCCCACCGAAGATTTTAGCCAAAATTGGCTAAGAGGATTTTTCTAAATCTCTGTTTTGCGTGCGTTTATAGGATATTTTGTGAAATCTTTTAGAGGTGCATGGCCATTTTACTTGTTTTGAGGGGCCCTACATTTTAAGACCCCAACAGTAAGCACTCGCTGGTAAATCTCTACTTATTTGATTTAAGGACCTTATATTCAAATTTATGAAGTATTGCATATTTTCATAGAAAAAACTGCAAGTGGCATTTGTCCTTAAAAATTTGTTTGACCGCTATTTCATTGGGGTTGTCCACTAGATCCGCGTATCCTTGATTTTCTGCGTTAACAAAAGCTGCATCGGCTATGTAAATACCCGGTGGAATAATATCGACATGATCATCTAGACTACTCACTAGAGTTTGAGTTAATGATCCATGACTAACTCGACATTGTTCATTAATCAGTAAACCTAAATCCAGGTTAATAGATGACAGCACGGAATGAACCAATGGATCAACAGGCAGATCAGGGGATGAGGTGATGGGACATCTCAATCATCAACTCTGTAAGAAGGATCATTACTTGAAGGGTCAGAAATATTTGTATCGTACTCGCACATGTCGCAATTGTCGACTCTTCCATCTTGGTATGGATCGTTGGTTAGTGTCACGCCCCAAATTCGGTTCTCGACGTCTATTCGCTGTAACCCGAATTCAGAGGTGACAGCCTCCGTAGTACCCCCGATCTCGGATCCTAACCCCACACGCCAGGTTCTGATCCTGGGATACCACAAGGAGGATTTTAGGGTCTGAATTTTTTTTTTTGAAACATGAGCATCACCATATGAGTACCATCAAAGACAAACACAATATTTCCACTAAGTCATTTCGTTTACATACAGTACTGAAAGCTAAATACACAATGCGTAAATATAAAAACTGTGCACAATCAGGCACCTCTTGCTACTGCACTCCCAACTCCAACTCAACGTTACTGATACACTCTGATATAACCTGCAGCGTAACAAACACGCATAAGCTTCGAATGAAGCTTTGTGAGTGCGTGTGTGCGTGCGCAATGCGTATGACAAGCATGATAAATATTAGAGTAAGCAGTAAAGCATGATGAGAACTTTAAACCAAGACTTAGCCTAATTAGGCTACATGATCATGTATTGTGAATAACCAGTCTACCACGGCTATGCAAGCATGCAATACATATAACTAGCCTGCCATGGCTATGTAAGCATGCAATACAAGTAACCAGCCTACCAAGGCTATATACTCATGCTATGCGATGGCCTACAGGGCCTGATGTCACAGACAATGATCCAATGCATGTATGCAAATCACCGTACAGTGGTCCAGATACGAACAGTCATAACGCGATCGCCTAAGCAATGCAGGACTCGGAACTGGTAGCTCGCCCAGTGTGGTAGCTCGCCCAGGCTTACAGCCCCGCCCACATCACACCCGCCCACGTCAGGACCGTCCAACACCATACAGAACATCAGTCACATCACTGATACCAATACCATCTCTGAAACGGAACATCACCGGGGTCTCACAGACCTCACTACTCACCAGTAGAATGCTAAAGCCTATCTGGTACAATAGCGGACCTACTCACAGCTGGTCAAACTCAACCCACTTTGCCAACACTCTTCCGGCAGGTTAGGTCAAACCTCCTTCCAAACTGACCACGTGCAGTGGAAAACACCGCCGTTTGATTTCGGCATACTGGTGTATGATTAAACCACCCGGTCCTTGAATGGAGCACCCACCTTGGTACCAACGGGATCAG
This sequence comes from Liriodendron chinense, assembly GCA_003013855.2. NCBI lineage: Eukaryota > Viridiplantae > Streptophyta > Magnoliopsida > Magnoliales > Magnoliaceae > Liriodendron > Liriodendron chinense. The sequence continues at coordinate 840,494 of ML058572.1, forward strand.
AGACTTTCACCCAGGGACATCTTTGGCATCCAGTTTAAAGATCACATATTTCCGGTGTTCTGCAAACCACGATGGAGTTGTGGTTGTAACGTAGTAACTATGCTCTATGCGTCACAAGCAGACGGTGCGAAATGCAATCATGCATACAAACGCGGGACGACATGCCCGTGCAAGTCTCCAAAGAGCACCATAAAACTATAGGGTCTCAAATACAATGTCACCGTCAACTGGTAATGAACTGCACGACAACGCGACCGCTATGGCCGGTTGATACAAGACAATCAGATGAGCCAAGCATTCATGATGCATGAGCCAAGCATACAGTATGAGTGCCAACAAGTAGTCAATCTACCACGATGGCTATAAATCAATCTAGTCCAACTTATTTGAGATATGATTAAGATGAGGGGACACATATGAATGATCAAGTCATAGTGCGGGATGTCGCTAGTCAGGGAATCTAGCACCAAGGGCTACAAGGTATGCTAAGGTATTCCTACCATACAGTGTAAGTCAGGATGATAGATTCCTGTCCTCGAATAGTCCCATACCTATTGGAGAGGTTTGCGATAGGGAGCACGTGAATTACATTTGCGCAACTACATCTCGAATGCTTTATGAATGCATTTATGCCCTAGTGGTCACCAACTAACAATGGTGATTCGGGATGCATACTCATTACACATGCATGGTGGTCGGTCGAAGCATATAGTATAAAGATCACATATGAGTATTCCAAACAACACTATGTGTGGCAACAGACATACTAAAAACATCATAAAAAGATAATTCACTTATGACACAAACAAACACAAAGAGATAAGACCCTAAATGGATGGTATACAACAACACAGATGGTCCAACAATTAAACGGTGTGGATTAACCTTCAACATTCAGATAACCCAAATGGAAAGAAAATGATTGAATACACTACTGACACATCAAAGGTAGAACCTACTTGAGCGGCAAGAGTAAAATACCCAAAATCATGCCGAGACCCATAATCCTGTAGTACAGTTGAGATAAACACAATAATGGTCCGTAAAAGGAATGTCATAGAACGGGTTACAAGATAGACAAGTCATGATAGATAATCATAAATGGTAGGGTAATCTGAGATAGATGATCAATACGATGAGGTCCAAATAGGGACGACAGGTCTAACCTCATACTGCAAGATAAGCTCCATATAATGGATGGCCTAGATGATATACTAACGTCGAGGATGAGCCCCACACTCGTCCTAAAGGTAAACAGACAGTGTGGATGAGATATACACGATATGGTAGTCTTTAATAGTTGGGTACAAGGGTAGGAGGGAGGAGTCATATGAGTATACAACAAGCTGAGTTACCAGGATCAATCAACATGGTGAGTCAATAAGGCAGGTTGACAAGGCGGGTCAACATGGTGAGTTAACAAAGTGAATTGACAAGACAGTTCAACAGGGTGAGTTTAAGAAAGTAGCCCTGTGACTTGGATCGAGCGAACTTTAGGGATTCCCATGCATCCAGATCTATATGACCTTTCAATAAGGGTTTACACAACTAATCATCAAGGTGGATCCACGGGATGGACAATGCGGTCATTCGAACACGCACACTAAGGTGGTCACAAAGCCATCCTGTACATAACATGCTAGGGTCCATTCATTTGGATGGTTTGGATCAAGCACAAAATTAAGGCGGTCCTAATCGATGGGCAACATACATATCGCACCATAGTGGTCAATGGCTGACGTGGATAGAACACATGCATAACAAGGCGGACCCGTGGTTGGGGATAACCGCACAAAGGAGTGGGGAAGTCACATACATCAATGGGCCCCAACAGTTTGGGATCAACCCGATATTTGTGCTTTCACACTAATCAGGTGAGATGGCAACCAAACACCATGGTGGGGCCCGCACACCACATGTGTGGAACCCCACCCATGGATGGGTGACTTATGAACAGGAAGAATAGCAAATAAACATAACAGATGGGTCCTGTAAAGTTTCCAATGGTAGGCGTTCAACCACCCTTATTTTCTATGTGTGGCCCACCCAAAAATGGCCCCCACGCCCCAGCCAAGGTAGACAACAATGTATACAACACATCTATCAAGGTGGGAGCCCAAGATGGGCCCCATAACCTTTGGTTGGATGGAAAAATAAACAACATAGTAGCCTTAAGAGGAGTTTCAATGGTGGGCATCAATGGCCACTGTTTCCTACGGTGTGGTCCAGTTGAGGTTTGTATTTACCTCATTATGCTAGCCCATGGCCCTAAAATAATATGGAAAAATAGATGGTCGGCATAGATAAAACAGATGCATCGTGGTGGGACCCACAGGGTGGGCCACCTGCCAAAGCATGCTGCTTGGAGCGTGGCACCCAAATGGGCCCCAAGAGTTTTGAATCAAACTGATATTTTTATTTTCTCCTCCATCCATATCCATGTGATCTTATGAATAGGTTGAATGACAAATAAACATCACTGTAGGGCTGGGAAGGTTTCAACGGTGGAGATCATTATTCCCACTGTTTCCCGTGGCATGGTCCACTTGACATTTGGATATGCTTAAATTTTGGGCTCAGCCACTAAAATGAGCTGGAAAAACATATGGAAGTAATAGATAAGGCACATACATTCTAGGTGGGCACAACTGCGTTTTCAATCAAGCTGATATTTTGTTTTTCCTCTTCCACACGTGTGTGGAATTATGAACAGTTTGGATCTCAAATAAACACCATGGTGGGCCGTAGGAAGGTCCAATGGCCTTGTCACTGTCCTCACTGTTTTCTGTGGTGAGGCCCCCTTGAGACTTGGATCTGTCTCATTTTTGAGATCATACCCTAAAATGATATCCCCAAATGGATGGATGGTGTGGATATAACAAGTACAACACGGTGGGGCCCATTGAAGTTGGTGAAGTCACGGCAGTAGGGAGATAGCTACTCAACCTGTCCGCTATCTCTGGGAGCCTGATTATTTTTATTTACTTTTTTTTCTTTGTTTTTCTGTGGTTTTGATCGAGTGGGGCCCACATAAGGGTGATCCACTCCGACTATTGGGTGGTTGAATTGGTCTACAAACATCAATGTGGGCCGAGGAAGTTTCAACAGTGGACTTCATTTACTCCATTGTTTCATGTGGTGCGGTCCGCTTAAGATTGGGATCTGTCTCATGTTTGGGCCCTGGTCCCTAAAAGATCTGGGAAAACAGATGGACGATGTGGATTACACACAAACATCAAGGTGGGTCCCACGAGTGAGGCCCATTCAAGGCGTCCAGGTGACGCTGGACTGTTCCAGCGTTCTGACGTTGTGAACTTCCAGCGTCCGGACGTTGGTTTCTTCTCTCTTTTTTTTCTTTTTTGTTTATATCAAGTGGGGCCCACATGGGTATGATCCAATCCGTCTATTAGGTCCCCCAGCTCGTGGGGAACCCTTAGAGTCCAATATTGGACAGGCGATATAGCATATAAACATCACGGTGGGCCCAAGAAGCTTCGACAGTGGGGCTTCATTATCTCCACTGTTTCATGGTGTGGTCCACCTAAGATCTGGATTTGCTTCATTTTTGGTGTCCAGCCCTAAAATGGGCTGGAGTAACATATGGACGACGTAGATCAAATACATGCATCAAGGTGGGTCCCACGAGTGGGGACCCACAACCCACGGTCAATGCCCAAAGGGGCTTTCAGCCATGTGCTGCTGGGCAGCAGCGTCCTATGGACGCTATCTGCCCAGCGGCCATCTTGCATTTTTTTTTGTCTTGACTAGTGGGGTCCACACGTGCAGGATCCACTCCATCCATCAGCTGGGCCATCGCATGGTGGGTCCACATGGCGGACAGTGTGGATGAACTACATACATCATGGTGGGCTGTTGGCCACATTAATTATGCCACAAAATGGGTCCCCAAGTGGGTTCCACACCATCAAAAGGTGGGACCCATTAGAATCCTAGATTCTACACAAAACCTAAGAGAAACATGGATGCACTCACAATGATGGTTGGACAGTCGGATGGGGTTGGATTGCCGATCAGACGGTCCGGATGATGGTTGGGGTCCTCCAAGCTTAGATCTCCTCCTTCAATCTCTCTCTTTCTCTCTTGATCTCCCTCTAAATCTCTCTCTACTTCTCTCTCCTCTCTCTCTCTCCTTTCTCTCTCCTTTCTTGCAAACGGGAATGAGAAGACCCACCCCCCTCCCTTACGTATGGATCTTGTATGGGTAGAGAGGGGGGTGCATGAGGTGATGATGATGATGATGGGAGAGGGCATGGGAGGTATGGATTGTGTTGACTTTGGAGGTGAGAGAGTGATAGGGTGGGTATGGTGTGTATGGACTAGGGTGATGAGAGGTGTATGGTGATTGATTTGACATATTCTTGGAATTTGTGCAAGTGGGGCCCACGCCACACGCATTGCGCGGTGCACCTCGGATTGCGCAAATGATCGCAACTTTCACATCGGGTATCGCAATGGGGTGTGCCGCGCGGCGTTGGAGTCGTGGCGCCCGCGCGGTCGCAAGGGTACAAGTCTTAGGTCGTTGCGGTACTAAATCAGGGTCGTGATGAGAGATCGTCGATCTAGTCAGTTCGGGATGTACCAACATCAGAAATTAAATGTACGTTCGGTTAATCAGAGTACGGGTCTTACAGTTAGAGAGCTGAGATTTTCTATATTATACTCACTGCCCGGCACCGAAACGACGGTGTATAACAATCATCATGTTTTTAGACCTCACATGTATCAAAGTTGAAGGACAAGGAATATCTAAAACTTCCTCACTAGCCGGTCCAACATATATTCAAGATCCATTATGGTCGTTGTTCGTTCAACCCTACTATTGCGAATTCACAAACAGATTGAATATTACCGGACGAAATACTCGAATGTATTGAAGCAGGTGTGTTCCTTGCTTGCACAAAAAGTGTACACACCACTTTCTCTATATACAGTGGTATCTGAGATGATGGACTCTGTTTGCAGAAGAGCAGAAATGTAAGGAGATCTTCATCGTCATTAATCACATGTGGAAAGTGTAATCCACGTACTACCTCACCATACATAACTTTGATTCTCAAATCACATTCATTCGGTGTTGTCTTCATAATCTGATGCATTCTATCTAGGAGCTCATGGTATGTAATATCATCCATCACACCAGTACCTTTTGAGTACCCACCCGTGTACGAGAAACTTCCCTTCTCATATACACCCTCCCCACCATAATAGCATAGGATAGGTCGGCATCCCATAACCTCATAATTTTGGTTAATCTGCAAAAAAAATATACATAGAGAGAGAGTGTATTAATATTTGGCTTAATTTCTCATAAGTAAAGGGTCGGGATAGTCATCCACTAAAGGTCAAATGAGAAGGGTCGAGATTGTCATCCAATAAGGGTCAAGGTTGTAATGTAGTAAGGGTCAAGATTGTCAGCTGTGAATGGTCAAGGTTGTTATGCAGTAAGGGTCGAGATTGTCAACTGTGAGGGGTTGAGGTTGTCATCCACAAAGGATTGTGATTGTCAATTATGAGGGGTCGAGGTTGTCATGCAGTAAGGGTCGAGATTGTCAAGTGTGCAGGGTCGAGGATGTCATCCACTAAGGATTGTGATTGTCAATTGTGAGGGGTTGAGGTTGTCATCCACTAAGGATCGTGATTGTCAAGTGTGAGGGGTCGAAGTTGTCATATAATAAAGATCGAGATTGTTAAGTGCGATTGGTCGAGGTTGTGACATTCTCAGTATCAACCTCTACCCTTCACACCTGATAAGCTCGACCCATCTGACAATCTCAACGCATTTTAAGTTGAGTGTAAATCTTAGCCGTATGATAACCACGACCCATCATTTATTGATAATTAATACTTACATAGCTCACTACAATCTCACCTCCTTCACACATGGCAAGGTGTACCCAAAACATATCTTTGAGTTGTACCCCAAATAGCATACTGCAATCCTAGCTCCTTCACATATACATTCAATAACGACTAAATTTTTAAGTTTTGAAAGAACAAAAAATATGTGAATGGAGTGTACCCTCAATCTGAAAGCCGAGTACCACTTTATCAGGAAAAAAAAATTGGTCGTGTATAAAGCTTCCAATGAGAGAAGTTTGATCTTCAAAGAACAAAAAATATGAGAAGTTTGCTTCAAATGCCACCGGAGAGGGATGTCGAAGAGGGCCGCCGGAAAGAGGTGGTGGGTCCCACGAGCTTATTTTCCAAGGAGGAATAAGACTCTGTTGTTTGGATTTTGAAAAGGCAAAGTTTGGCCCCTTCTAAGGGCATTCGTACACCGTTTGTGGGGCCCCACCATCACTTTTGAATGGAATCCACTCCATCCATTATCCTCGGGATTTCATTTTAGGTCATGAATGAAAGAATGATCAACATCCGCCACTCATATAGACCACAACACAAGAAAACATATCATATGGAATGGTCACCATTACCGTTTATCAGGTATTATGGGCCACATGTAGATTAGGTCAGCATCATGTTTCCACCTTCCCATATAAACAAGGGGCTACAAAGAAAATGAACGGATTAGATTTACTTTGAAGTAGACCCAAGACAACTCACATCCACATCACTGTCTCGAGATTGGAGGCTACGTAGTTTCTTCTTCACTCAAATTTTATACCGGTGCAAGATCTAAAGTAAGGGTATTTTTATCCATAAAAAAAGTTTAAAAAGCTTCAAGGACCATTAAGAAATTAGTTTCAGCCACGATTAAGCAAAGAATTTAACTATACTGGCCGGTACATTCAAACATAGGCTAATACAGGCATTGTCACTTGACTAAATCCAAAATAAGAGTACTTTCGTCCACAAAAAGTATAAAAAGTATAAGGGCCCATAAGGAATTTAGTTTCCGCCACGAGTAAGCAAGCAGAGAATTTCACTGTACTTGGGCGCCGTACGGTCAAACATAGGCTACTACATGGCATTGTCTCTTGACAAAATCCAGTGGTAAGGGTTGTGGCCTGAAAAGCAGCGGTCAAGTTGACGGGTCCATATTTGTCAGAAAAAAGTTATTAAAAAAAAAAAAAAAAAAAAAAAAGAATCTGAGGCATTCCAATTATAGAGTTCTATCATGCATCCTCCATCTCCATCTACAGTGAAGCCAATCTTATAAACGGTTTAGATCACCAAACACGGCCCCAAATCTAACAGACATAGTTATGATCTAGCTTTATTGTATTACCATGGGATGTATTCCAGCAAACCTCTTTATGAGATACACATTCAAGAAGAAACGGTAAGTCGTCCAAATTTAATGCACGGAGTGTAGTTATGTTTTCCAGCCGTACACGACTTCATGCTTTGCTGCCTCCAGCGCGACTTGGACCGTCTAGATTGATTTGCATGTATACCACGGCCAACATTAGCAACGGAGTCAAACACGCATCATTTGATGCTCCAAAGGGAAATGGATGTGAGAGGACCGATGTCGATGGGACCACTGACTGTGGAGCTCACAATGATGTATTTGTCTTAAATCCACACCGTCCAATCATTTTGAAAGCTCATCTTAGGGCATGATTCCAAAAATGAAGCGGACTCAAATCTTAGGAGGACCACACCAGAGGAAACAGCCGTGATTGAATCCCCACCACTAAAAACTTCATGGAGTCCACCAGAATGTTTATTTGCCATCCAACCTATTGATAAGGTCACAAACACCTAGATGAAGAGACCACACAAATATCATTTTGATCCGGAGCTTTTTTGACCCGTAAGAAGTTTTTAATTGTCAATTACCATTGCTTCCTATACTATAGTCCATCTGAGATTCGGAACTGCTTCATTTTTCAGGTAATGCCCCAAAATGAGCTTTCAATATGGATGGACGGTGTGGATGTAGTCACATACATCATAGTGGGGCCCACGGTCAGGGGTACTGCCCACCTCGGTGGATCCAGGGTCTCACCTAATCAGCTCCCGAAATAGAGGGATTAGCGGAGTGCCTGTTGTACCCACCTTAGTCATGATCAGGGGTACCACCCACCTCAGCTTAAACATGATTTTGCTGTTTGCCGACCACCTGATTGGTCCAACTCAACACTGACATTGGCAGCATTGCTGCATTTAATGTAGTCGGTGATGATGTGTGCTGAGCTAGATCACCAATCAGGCATCGACAAACAGGAAAATCTTGTTGAAGACGAGCAAAGGATCCGAATTCCATAGCCATAAAGATATGCTTGTGGCATGAGGAGGACCAAGCTCTGTAGAGCCCACTGTGATGTATGTGTTTTACTCACATAGTCCATCCATTTTGCAGCTCATTTGAAGGCATGAGTCCAAAATGATTCATATCCAAAGCTCAAGTGGAACACATAACAGAAAACATTGGGGATTGAACACTCACCGTTGAAAACTTCTTGGGAGTCCACTGCGGTGTTTGATTTGCCATCCAACCTGTGCATAGAGTCATACGGCTTGGATGAACTGAAAACATGTTTTATCAACCTATTCATAAGGTCACATGGCATGAATGAAGTGAAAAACACAATTATAAGCTTCATCGACAACTTCCTTGGCTCCAGAAAAGTTTTCAGCTACGGGTGTTCAATCCCCACTATTTTATGCAATGTGGTCCATGAGCTTTGGATCTGCATCATTTTTGGGCTCATGCCCTAAAATGAGCTGCAAAACTAGTGGACAGCATCGATAAAACAGATACATCAAGGCGGGCTCCACAGAGCTTGGCTGACCTTGTGCTACCCGGATATCCCCAAGGCAGGTGCAACTAGGGCCGTCAACGGATCGAATTTGGAGCGGATCAGGGTTGATCCGAATCCGACCCAATTTGTGATCCGGATGATCCAACTCCGACTCGAAATCCGATGGATCTTTAAACATTTGATCTAAACCCGACCCGATTGAGATTTGGCCAATCCGAATACATGTGGATACTATTCAATAGGTTGGATGGTAAATACTGTGGTCCACTTGAGATAAAATATATGTAGTTTCTTTATATGTATTTATATATAAAATATATATATAATATTAGTTAATTCATTTTAAATTCGGATCGGATCTTAATTGGAGCGGATCCAAGGTGATCCGAATCCGACCCAAAATTTAAACGGATCCGATTAACATGATCTGAATCCGACCCGATGATCTGAATTGTTGATCCGAATCCAGTAAAATCGAATCGGATCCAGACCAAGATCCGGTCTGTTGACAGCCCTAGGTGCAACAGTCAGTTGGCTTCCAATGCAGTGAGTTGTTGGTGGTCCCAAAATTGTTCCCTAGGGCTGGGAGATCAGGTATGGATTGTTCATCAAGTATGACAATACTGATAATGTCTAAATCTCAAAGATATCAAAAAATGACTGCATGATACTCTCAATGCAAGAAGATCTTTCCAATTGCAAGGTTATTTTATTTTGTCTTCTAATATACATATTTTTATACCATTTATTGGGTAGCTAAGATCTTCTAATCTGTGTTAGCCACGTGAGAGCCCACAATTATTTTATTTTATCTTTTCAATGGGGCAAGCTCTGGTCGTACTGGTGCTAGCTACCAAGGTAGATGTAGGGGTCAAGTGATTTATTCACAACATGTAACCCATCCATCAGATGTGTCACCTCTGAAAATCTCGACGACATGATACATGGCTTATAAGCAGATTTTTTATGAAATTCAACCAAAATATAGACTTCTAATGGCATTGTCTCTCGACTAAATACAGTGGTGAGGGTTGTAACCTGAAAAATCTTTAAGATTGTGAAATCCTAGGATTTCGAATCAATGCCCAAAAGCAGGAGTCAAGTTGACGGGTTCATATTTGTCGGAAAAAAGTTAAAAAAATAATTAATAAAGTTCAGCATTCCAATTAGAGAGTTCTAATATGCATCCTCCATCTCTATGTATAGTGAGGCCAATCTTATAAACGGTTTAGATCACCAAACACGGCCCCAAATCTGGGGAGCGAATTAGGTGTTAACGGCTTAGTGGGTGTTACCCCTGCCGTGGGGACCACCTTGATGATTTTATGTATATCCATGCCGTACATCCGTTTCTCCGGAACATTTTTGGTTGGGATACGAAAATTTGTATAGATCCAAATCTCAGGTAGACCACACCACATGAAAGAGTGGTGATTGAGTGCCTCATCATTAAAAATTCTAAAGGGTCCATTGTAATGTTTTCTTAATGTTTATTTACAATCCAACCTATTTATAATGTCAAAAAAATTCTGGATGAAAGGAAATTAGAAAGATAAGATTAAGCCAATGCTTTTGTGGCCCACAAAATTATTTTAATGGTTATTCATCGGTCTTCCTATTTAGTATGGTCCACCTGAGATTTGGATCTTCTTATAATTTGAGATCACGTCCTAAAATGAGACGGAAAAAAAAGATGGATGGCGTGGATATACAACATATACATCAAGGTAGGCCCCGCACAGTAGGGGTAACACCCACTATGCTGTTACAGAGTAACAGCTAATTCGCTCCCCCAAATCAAAAAGACATAGTTATGATGTACCTTTATTGTATTACAATGGGATGCATTCCAGCAAACCTCTTTATAAGATACACGTTGACAAAAAACAACGGTAAGTGTCCAAATTTAGTGCACGGAGGGTAGTTCTATTTTCCAGCCGTACATGATTTTCATGCTTTGCTTCATCCACATAGGAATGCGACTTGGACAATCTAGATTGATTTGCATGTATACTACTACCACCATTATGAAATTGCATCGGGTAGTCTAACACGACATCTTATGCATACACGTGCGGAAGCTTAAGGAAGCAACTAGAATTATGGACTAAGTCCTAGAGGGGGGGTGATTATGACCTTTTAAAAACTTTTCGCCTACTTAACAAATTAAGCAAATCAAATTACGTAAGCGATAAACACTTCGGCTTCCAAGCCTAAGTGGGTCCAATCAAGAGACTATCAAAAGATAAATGCAATAAACAACCTAGTCTGATCAACACATGTAGACTATAGAGGATGGATCAACAAAAGCTCAAGTCTACATGAGATAGTGAAAGTACATCTTGTAAGTGTGTAGGTGCCTATCAAGTGCCTAGCATGCATTCCTAACTAAGCATTCATAAATAACCAATTTAAACACGATGCTTAAAGAGAAATGTGCTCAAGAACAATCACAAACATAAGGATGTATAGTGGTTCGACTACTTGTCTACTCCACTCCCGGTTCAAGTACTCAACCCCTTTAAGCACACCGGCATTCACTAGGGAGTTTAAATCTGGTTCCTCTCAACCAAGGTGTTCTAACTCGGATCCACCCAACCGGGGAGTTTATAGGTTCCTCCCAACCTACACGTTTGCACCCGTGTTGGTGGCTCCCCCTTGGAGACTTTGTTTAGGCCGACTAACGAGCCAAGGAACGATTGACGTCCCTGAATTTAGGCCGACTAACAGGCCAAGGATCGGCTAACGACCCTAATTCGAGTTTGTCAAACAAACTCTACACTCAACTCCCACAGGGAATTGAGTGGATGGATTCCTAACAAGACAACCTTACTTGTCGGATTGAGCCCCTTTGTAGCGCCGCTTTGGGTTGCTTCTTCTCGCTCTCCCGTGCTTGAATCAGCTCTCCTTGTGCTCCCCCGATCTTTGACGCCGCTACTTTGCCAAGGCTTCAGCTCCAAGATCAGCTACTTTGCATGAGATGCTCCATTGGAGATGCCCAAGGTGCTAGGGGATAGTGAAACCTCTACAAATGGTAGGAAATGAGTTTCCTAGAGGAATGCACCTATTTGGACTCCTAGGTGATGTTTAGACAAGAGATTTAACTATGATCAAGGTGTCTAAACCCTAGGAATCAAGAGGGAACAAGTCCTATTCTCAAGATGTCATTGAATGGCCCAAGCTTGTGATGAAAATACAAGGAGAATGACTTTCTATGGGTTTGGGATAGAGCCTCTAATGGTCTCTAGCAATGGTGGCTTCTATCTCCTCAAAATTCCCTCTCTTTACCCTAAAAACGAACCCTCCGTATTTATAAAGTTCTTCCCAAAAGTCAAATAACGGGCAGATTCGCGCAGGGTCGGGCGCTCGGTCAGATTGGGTCGGGCGCCCGGAATCCAGTCTAATAAAAAGATTTAAACGCTGGACATTTTCAGAGTTGGTCGGGCGCCCGGACAAGTTTTGGTCAGGCGCCTGATGGCCTATTTTCCACTGGTCGGGAGCTCGGTGTACATTTTGGTCGAGCGCCCGAAATTGCTCAGACAGGGTCATTTTGCTGCTGGTCAATTTTTGCACAGGTCGGGCGCCCGGACAGGTTTTTGGTTGGGCGTCCGGCGACCCTCTTGCACTGGTCGGGCACCCGGACAAGTTTTTGGTCGAGCGCCGGGTGACCCTCTGGACTAAGGCCAACTCCTTGGACGGATTCCTCTCAGGCCATGCGCCCGGTGGACACTAGGTCGGGCGCCCAGATAGGCCTGAATTTCTGCTGTTTTTCAGCAGAACATGCAACCTCTTGGCCTTCCTTTCAGTGGACTTTTGGGACACCTAATGCCAATAAAAAATGACTTAATGGTATGCCAATTGGGTCATGGTCATCTAGAGGTTTATGGTTTTGGGTAGGTATTAGGTTAGGGCTCACCAAGGCATCACTTTTACCTGTTTCTCCTTTCTTGATGCAACCGGTCCGTCTTGAGTCTTCGGTCTTCGTCTTCATTAAGCTCAACCGACACTAGACTCACTGACCTAAGTAATTGACAAACAAGGTGCACTAGTATGCCACGAAAAAGTGCACTAACACATTAATTAGCAACAAAGTCAAACACGCACCATTTGATGCTCCAAAGGGAAATAGATGTGAGAGGACCGAAGTGGATGGGACCCATGACTGTGGGGCTCACAGTGATGCATTTGTCTTAAATCCACACCGTCCAACCATTTTGAAAGCTCATCTTAGGGCATGATTCCAAAAATGAAGCTGACTCAAATCTTAGGTAGACCATACCAAAGGAAACAGTCGTGATTGAATCCCCACCATTAAAAACTTCATGGATTCCACCGGAATGTTTATTTTCCATCCAACCTGTTGATAAGGTCACAAACACCTAGATGAAGAGACCACACAAATATTATCTTGATCCAAAGCTTTAGTGACCCGTAAGAAGTTTTTAATGGTCAATCACCACTGTTTCATGTATTATGGTCCATCTGAGATTTGGAACTGCTTCATTTTACAGATCATGCCCTAAAATGAGCTTTCAATATGGATGGACGGTGTGGATGTATGTGTTTTACCCACAGAGTCCATCCATTTTGCAGCTCATTTTAGGGCATGAGTCCAAAAATGATTCAGACCCAACACACCAAAGAAAACAGTGGGGATTGAACGCCCACCGTTGAAAACTTCTTGGGAATCCACTGCGGTGTTTGATTTGCCATCCAACATAAGGTTACGGCTTGGATGAACTGAAACCATGCTTTATTGGTCATCCAACCTATTCATAAGGTCACATGGTCTAAATGAAGCCAAAAACATAAATAGAAGCTTGATCCAAAAGCTTCGTGTCTCTAGAGAAGTTTTCAGCAGTGGGTGTTCAATCCCCACTGTTTTATGCAGTGTGTTCCTTGAGCACTGGATCTGCATCATTTTTGGGCTCATGCCCTAAAATGAGATGCAAAACGAGTGGACAACATCGACAAAACACATATGTCAAGGTGGGCTACACAGAGCTTGGGTGACCTAGTGCCACCGTGGTATCTCTAAGGCAGGTGCTATTGGACTTCATATACTGCAAAAACAGAGTCCACCGATCAGTCGCCTGACTAGTCGGTCATTGGACAGATAGGATAACAGACTTGGACAGATTTTTTTGGAGCTTCAGACTGGTCGACTGACAGGTCTGCAAGGGGCTCCGACCGATCTTAATTAAGGCATATACTTTTTTTTTAACTCTCTGGACTAAATTTACACTACGCACAACCGGTTGGCCATGGGCTACGACCGGTCGTCAGGTACGTCAGTTTAGTGTATGTTTATGCGGTTTTGCTAAACATGTTTCTATTCTCGGTTAGAGGCCAATATAAACACCTAATTGTATTTGGAAGTATCCTAGTCAATACCAAGGAGTCCTAATACGAGTTTAGGGCTTTGGGAAAGGATTGTGAGATTTGAGAGTGCTTTGTTCATCTTTGGGGTTTGCTTGTTGGTAGATTAGCTCTATAATCTTCTGGAATACATAGTGGAGGTGTCGCTTTGTGCCGTGGTTTTTTCTCGTAAGGGTTTTCCACGTAAAAATCATTTTTCTTCGCATTGATTGCTTGTGTGGCATGTGTTGGTTGTTTGAATCTCTTCGGTGCTTCTGCTAACCGGCTTTTCAACAAGTGATATTAGAGCTATCGTTGGAAGGTTGAAGAAGAGAATTTTCTGAGACAATCTCATGGCATCTAGCACGAAGTTCGACGTAGAGAAGTTTTCGGGCAAAAACAATTTCGAGTTATGGAATGTGAAGATGAGGGTCATCCTAACTCAGCAAGGGCTCGTGAACGCCTTTAGAAAGCAATCGAAAGACAAATGATAATGAGTGGACTAAGATGGATGAGAAGGCTATGTTCTCTATACAATTATGCCTTGTAGATGACGTCTTATATAACATCATAAAGGAGAAGACCATTATAGAGACATGGACTAAGCAAGAGAACGTGTACGTAAAGAAATCTCTACAGAATCGCGTGTATCTGATGATGCAGCTCTTCACTTTGAAGATGCCGAAGGAGACAGATGTGGAGGACCACATCAGCACTTTCAATAAGTTGATTTGTAAATTGCTTGATATTGGTGAACAGATGAAGGATGGGGATCAAGCCTTGATCTTACTGAACTCGCTTCCTAATTCATATGAGTCACTCAGGGACTCGTTGTGCGTAGGTAGGGATACTATCAGTGTTGGGACCGTAATCTCATCCCTCCAGTCGAAGGTGATGAGACAAAAGAGCTATGACGTTGGTTCTTCCTCTGATGCACTGGTTATGAGGGGAACAAATTCTGAGCGAGGTGAATGATTGTCGCGTTCTCGATCCAAGTCGAAGGGCAAAGGTAAAGCGAAGTTAAAGTGTTGGAGATGTGGCTAAGTTGAGCCTATGAAGAAGGACCGCAAGAGTCCTAAAAATAAGAAGGAGAAGTCAGGAGATTCCTCTAGGGAGGCCAATACCATTAAATCTGTAGAAGGCAGTAGTGATATGTGTGAGGTCTTGACGGCGTCAAAGATGGAATCTGTCAGCGATGAGTGAATCATGGACTCCGGGGCTTCGTACCACATGTGCTCGAATAGGGGCATCTTTACTTCCTACAATGAGTATGAGGGCGGTTCGGTATTTCTAGGCGATGACTACGCCTACAAGGTTGTGGAAATTGGAACTGTACGCATCAAGATGTTTGATGGGATCAAACGGACCTTGATGGAAATTAGGCACATTCCCAAGCTAAGGAAGAATCTGATTTCCCTTGGTGCACTCAAGGCGATGGGGTGCAAGTTCACTGGTTTTGACCGATTCTGCAAAGTTTCAAAGGGGGCCCTTGTAATCATTAAGGGACAAAGGCATGGAAACATTTACAGGCTGATTGGGAGCACTTCACTAGGTGGATCTGCAGCGATTGTAGCAGGATTCCACATCTGCACGTATGTGGCATGCACACTTAGGCCACATGAGTGAGTGGGGTATGAAGGTACTCTCTGAACGATCTTTGATTCTTTCCTTTAAATCTGTAAACTTTAGTACATGTGAACATTACATGTATAGGAAACCGTCTAGATTGTCATTTAAGGGGGAGAAATATATATGTAAAAAGATGTTTGAATATGTTCATTCTTATGTATAGGGGCCATCGCCCGTAATTTCTATTGGGGGGCATCGTGGTTCGTGTCATTTATCGATGACTATAGTGGAAAGGTTTAAATTTATTTCCTAAAAAATAAATCAAATGTCTTCACGATCTTCAAGTATTAGAATGCGATGATAGAGAATCAGTCAAGGCAAAAACTAAAGGTTTTAAGAACTGATAATGAAGGTGAGTTCACTTCCAGAAAATTTAACACGTATTGTAAGGAGGAGGGGATTGTAAGGCACAACACAGTGCGCCACACGCCAAAGCAGAATGGTGTAGCAGAGCGGATGAATCAGACTCTCTTGGAAAAAGCCTAATCCATGATTAGTAATGCTGGGTTGGGCAAGGAGTTGTAGACTGAAGCTGTTAACATGGCTTGTTACTTGATAAATCGGTCACCCTCTATGGCAATTGAATGTAAAATCCCTAAAGAAGTGTAGAGTGGTTGTATGTTAAACTAAAGTCTGTGGGTCTTTAGTTGTGAGGCTTACTCTCATATACCATCAATTGAGAGAGATAAGCTAGACCATAGGATCGAAAAATGGATCTTTGTGGGCTATGGTGATGGTGTGAAGGGTTATCACATATATGACCTTGTCACATGGAAGATCACCCTAAGCCGTGATGTCAAGTTTGATGAGGGTTCTTTGTTCCGAAATGATGCTATAAAGGAACCAGAAAAATCAGAGATTGTTGGCACACATGATAATAGAGATGAGACATGGGCTGATACTGAGACGCAGACAGAGGTACAGGATCAGCTGAAGCAGCCACCTGTGAGAAGAAATCTACCTAGAGATCGCAGGTTACCGGTAAGGTATAGGGATGACTCAAACATTGCATTCGCTCTCATTACGGATGAGGGGGATCCGTCTAACTTTGAGGAAGGCACTACAGGATGTAGATGCTAAAAAGTAGAAGACAGCAATACAAGACGAGATAGACTCTCTGTTCAAGAATGAGACTTGGGAGCTTGTAGAGCTTCCTGTGCGCAAAAAGCGATTGGGTGCAAGTGGATTTTTCAGAAGAAATAGGATAAATACAAGGTAAGGTTGGTAGCGAAAGGGTGTGCTCTGCGTAAAGGCATGGACTTCAATGAGATTTTTGCACTGGTTGTGAAGCAATTATCTATCAAGTTCATGTTTGCGCTAATTGCTCAATATGACCTCGAGCTAGAACAGATGGATGTAAAGACTATCTTCCTACATGAGGAATTGAAAGAGCAAATGTACATGGAGCAGCCAGAAGGATATACAGTGTAAGGATCCGAGAAAAAGGTTTGCAGGTTGAAGAGATCGTTGTACGGTCTCAGACAGTCGCCTAAGTAGTGGTACAAGAAATTTGACTCCTTCATAATAAGTCAGGGCTTTTCCAGGAGCGAGTACGATCATTGTGTGTATTTCAAGACACTGAATGATGAGAAGTTTCTCATACTGGTGTTGTGTGTCAATGACATGCTTATAGCCAGTCATAGCATGTCTAATATCGATGTATTGAAAACTCAACTTTCAAGGACTTTTGAGATGAAGAATCTAAGGGCTGAAAAGAGAGTTTTTTGGCATAAATATATATAGAGACAGGAAGAGGAATAGGTTGTGATAATCTCAGGCAGAATACCTTGAGAAGGTGTTGATAAAGTATGGGATGGACAAGTCCAAACCGATTAGCGTTCCCCACGCAACTCACCTGAAGCTTTCTTCTGAACACAATCCCAAAATAGATGAAGAAAAAAGCATGTTATGTCTCATGTACCATATTCAAGTGCCATAGGGCAATTTGATGTATGTCATGTTCTGTATTAGACTGGATATTTTACAAGCTCTAGGTATTGTTAGCCGATTCATGTCTAACATAGGCAACCAACATTGGAAATCTGTGAAATGGCTACTTCGATACACTTGAGGTACATAAGACTACGTCTTGACATTCAAAAGGTCAGAGGAAAAGTTTGTTGGGTATGCGATTCTGATTACGCAAGTAGTTTAGATTGTAGGAGGTCAACTTCAAGTTATTCATTTGTGTTAGCAGGTGGAGCAATTAATTGGATGTCTAAGCTTCAGTCTGTGGTGGCTCTTTCCACTACTGAAGCTGAGTACATGGCAGTGACAGAAGCTTTCAAGGAGGTTGTTTGGTTGAAAGGAATGATAAATCAGTTGGGGCTTCAGTAGGAGGTCGTGCTGGTTAATTATGACAGCTCTAGTGCTATCAATTTGGCTAAAAATTCTGTTTATCACTCTGGTACTAAACACATTGATGTGCGTCACCATTTTATCCGATAGGTGCTTAAGGAAGAAGACGTTACTCTGGAGAAGATTCACACTAGCGTGAATCCGGTGGATATGCTCACCAAGGCGGTTCCTGCAGAGAAGTTCAAGTTCTGCGCAACTTCTTTGGAATTGGCCAAGATCGAATAAAAACGCAGTGGTGCACGATAATCGACGACATTATGTTTGAAGATGAGTTGATCTACGAAGCAAATGAAAGGTGGTTCAATGTTTTTAAGTCTCAGTGGAGTTTATTGGATGAGTCTTCAAAGACTGCAAAAACAGAGTCCACTGACTGGTCGGTCATTGGACAGATTGGCATAGCAGACTTGGACAGATTTTTTAGAGGTTCATACTAGTCGGTTGACCGATCTGCAAGGGGCTTCGACCGGTCACCCGACCGACCTTAGTTGATGCAGACAGTTTTTTTTTTTTAAAAGCAAACTCTCTGGATTAAATTTACACTATGCACGACCGGTCGGCCAGCTGCGATCGGTCATTAAGTACGTCAATTTAGTGTATGTTTACATGGTTTTAAATAATATGTTTCTATTCTCGGTTGGAGGCTTATATAAACACATCCTAATCGTGTTTGGAAGTATCTTAATCAATACCAAGAAGTCCTAATACGAATTTAGGGCTTGGGGAGAGGATTGTGAGGTTTGAGAGTGCTTTTTTCATCTTTGGGATTTACTTGTGGGTAGATTAGCTCTGTAATCTTTTGGAATTCATGGTGGAGGTGTCGCTTTGTGCCGTGGTTTTTTGCCGCAAGGGTTTTCCATGTAAAAATTGTTTGTCTTTGTGTTGATTGCTTGTATGGCGTGTGTTGGTTGTTTGAATCTCTTCGGTGCTTCTGCTGACCGGATTTCCAACAGGTGCAATAGTCAGTCGACTTCCAATGCAGCGAGTTGTTGGTGGTCCCAAAATTGTTCCCCTAAGATTGGCAGATCAGGTATGGACTGTTCATCAAGTAGGACAATACTGATAATGTCTACATCTCAAAGATCTCAGAAAATGACTGCATGATACTCTCTAATGCAAGAAGATCTTTTCAATTGCAGGGTGATTTTATTTTGTCTTCTAATATACATATTTGTATTACCATTTATTGGGTAGCTAAGATCTTCTAATCTTTGTGTTAGCCACGTAAGAGCCCACAATTATTTTATTTTATCTTTTCAATGGGGCAAGCTCTGGTGGTACTGGTACTAACTACCAAGCTAGATGTAGGGATCAAGTGATTTATTCACAACATGTAACCCATCTATCAGATGTGTCACCTCTGAAAATCTCTAGGACATGATACTGGCTTAATCCAAAGCTAAGGTGGGCACAACTAAGGGAATCAGCTGAGAAGGATCACCCATACTTTAATTACGCAAGGGCTCACCTGAGTTGCAAAACGACCTATATTTTGTCCTGACCTTGTATCTGGATTGGACAAAGGGACTGAACGGACTTGCTTATGTATGAACAATACGATGGGCCACCCACTCTAACCAACGAGCTTTCCTCTAAATATGCTCCCTATGCTGTGGTGAATGGGGCTAAATTTTGGGCTCAGGGGTTTTCTGAGATGGCTCATCCTATCAATATGAGTTGGATTTCATGAACACGTCATTGCGAGGTAAATGCAATAAAAGAATGGCGTACGTGATCCACGGGTCATGGCTTGTGAGTTACACTTAGGCATGAATGAAGAGCCATGTGATCCATGCCACATGATCTAATCTTTATATTTACGGCCTGTCTCAATTGGGTTTTCTCTGAAGTCCCATTTGTCATCAACAACTCTTGGGTGAAATCTCAAGAACGTTCAATCAGCATGGCCACGTCCCAAACACCCCCTACTCTACCACAAGAAGAGGAAAGACTAAGTCAGGAATGCAAGGAATTACTCTCCTCCCTCCCAACAGAAGACGGCTGGCGATATAGTCTTCTCTATCAATACCAAGGCATTTGGTACACTCAAATGGGTCTACCAGGAACCATCGCATGCCAACAGCACTTTCAAGCTCGCGACAGTGATTTATTACTCGCAACCACGCCCAAATCGGGTACTACATGGCTCAAGGCACTTGCATTTGCTATCGTGAACCGGACTCACTATCCATATCCTCAGCACCCCTTGCTCACCAACAATCCCCATAAACTTGTCCCTTTCCTGGAGGTCGACCTCTACCCAGACAACCGAATTCCTCGTCCCGACAGCATTCCCTCCCCTGCCCTCCTCTGCACACATATACCCTACATGGCATTGCCACAATCCATTAAGGACTCTAACTGCAAAGTTGTCTATCTTTGTAGAAATCCTAGAGATGTCTTTATTTCACTTTGGCATTTCGTAACAAAGTGGACAACTGAGACTCAATCATCTTTTTCACTCGAAGAGGCACTTGACCTCTTTTGTGCAGGCGTTACCCCATTTGGGCCCTTCTGGGACCATGTGTTGGGGTATTGGAAGGCAAGCTTAGAAAAACCTGAGAAGGTAATGTTTCTTAAGTATGAAGACTTGAAGAGAGAGCCGGTGGTTCAGTTGCAAAAGTTGGCGGAGTTTTTAGGATGCCCTTTCACACCCGAGGAAGACAAAAAAGAGGTGATCCATGATATACTAAGGTTGTGTAGTTTTGAGAATTTGAGCAATCTGGAGGTGAATAAGAAGGGAAAGTTTCAACACAGACATGAGTACTTAAGTGGGCTTGAGTATAAGCTTTTCTTTAGGCGAGGTGAGGTTGGTGATTCATCGAATTATCTTACCACTCAAATGATTGAACGGTTGGATGGAATCATTGAACAAAAGTTGCAAGGTTATGATCTGAAGTTCGAAGTATCCATTTAGAAGCGCTAAGTTCTGTGCCAGTTCTCTTAAGTATTCCTGTATGCTTTCGTGTGTGTTTGAATAATGTGGGGAGATGCTGTGATATAACCCCACATCTACCTAAATTTGCCGGTTATGTTTGCAGGGTTTTGATAGAATGCAATGCCCAACATTGCAGATACCATTCATGGCCTCATTCCAAAAGATGGATGGTGTCCATTTCAGAGAACAGGGCCATTTATCAGCAATTGAAATTCAACATACATGTGGGGCTCACATGATGAGTGCAACACCCTTATTTTTAGCATATGGCTCATTCAAATTGATTGTAAGTGTGCCATCAGTAGGTGGAAATGAGGCCCTGTATGGTAGCTATGGTACGGGCCCTGCTTTCTATCAATCAAAACCCATGTTTGTATTGTGTTATTTGCAATGCTTTTAATATTGTTTGTTATCCATTTACTTTAAGGCTCTCGTCTATGTAATGTCTGTTATATAATGGATATATCAGAAGTAGTGTTATAACCCTCTTTCCCTCCAACGTGTCACATAGAGTATCCCATCTGTACCAATGGTGGGGCATGTTAACTTAAATAGATCTGGTTTTTTATTCTGATCTATCATGGTATGAGAGACCATCTTGGCCATTGGTTCGCATTCGGTAATCAGATTCCAAACAAAACGGCTCTGCATAGCAGAACCCACAACCGTTGATGTGATGTCCATCACCTGTGTCGTTGCCATCAACAACACGTGATCATCCTGCATTGTCCATCATCCAAGACTCTCATTACTTATCCTTAACCCACCTCAACTCAAACCCATCCTGATTCAACTATCAGCCCGGAGTTTATGATCAGCTTGATATGCATTGAAGATGATTAATCCTTAGACATAAGGACATGTGAGGGTTCAAGGTCTTAATTACCATGCTTTAACTGCTTTATGAGGTCATTAAGTGGTCAATAGAAGTGGATATAGCTGGGCGCATCCGTCAAAGTCCATGAAACTCACATGGGCCAAGAAGAGATTCACTAGTTTCTTAAGAAATTACTTGTGGCTTATATCTTAGAGATCAAATTTTTATCAAGAAGTAATTTTTCCACTAAGCCCAGTACTCAAAAGTTTTTAAAAGGTTTTACATTTGTTTTTAATTGTTGAACTTTTTTAATCATTAAAATGGTTTCAATCTCACTGGATGATAATCTGATGGCCTAGATCTTGGGATCCACTACTTGATCTGCATAGGTACAGGACGTTTGGTGGATGGTCATGGCAGTGGAGGGATTGAATCAAATATAAGTTCATCGATGAGGTAGAATCATAGATTTTTTAACGTAATATGGCATATGAAAAACTATAAGATGGTAGAGCACCATAATTGATCTCTCCTAAAAACTTCAAATTCCTTGTATATAAATCCCATCCCAAAGGAAGAGGCTACATTCATAGTAGAGATAGCCTTTGGATGTACCCCTAGGTGTCACTAGCTAGAGAGGTAAAAAAAGGGGGGGGGGGGGGGGGGGGGGGGGGGGGGGGGGGGTGTGGTCCCCTACCTGAGGGCTGACATGTTTGACTCTCACCTCTCCTCCATTTGAGATAGATCAGGGAGAGATTTATTGATTTAGAAGATCGGAATCAACAAAAACAACAAGTTTAATGAGTGAGCTTTGATTAGGTAAACTGTTATTTTTTGTTTTTCCTTTAGAATTTCGAGAATATCTAAATGGAAATTCTTATGGTTGTAAAACCTAAAATTTGGCTCTTTGAAACTTTTTTATTCCACTGCTTTACAAAAATCCCAATAATTATTAACATAGGGAAGTCAAGAATCAACGGTTTGCTTTTGAATAATCTGCATATCTTCACCTAATTTATTAGGACTACCATGGGCATGCCTTTAAGCTCCTCAAAAAATCCTGCCCTATTGAACTAAATTGAAACCACATTTTGCTCATCCCAAAGCAGCAGAATCCCACTTCAGTGGGTCTTTACAAATCAATTAGCTTACTCAATAGGATCATTGCTAAAATCTTGGTTAATCGCTTGAGACCAATCATTCATTCATTGATTATTCCTTGTCAATAGCCTTTTGTCCCTAAAAGAAAAATCTTTGACAACATTGTCGTGACCTAGCAAGCTTCCACTCTCTTTGGTCTGTCTTGAAAAATTGTGAAGCTTGCCATCGCGAAGGCCTATGATAATGTTGAATGAAACTTCATTAAAAAATTATGGAAAAGATGGGATTCTATGACCAATGGATCAAATGGATAGTGTTTTATATTAAATCCTCTTCCTATTTTGTCCTCATCAATAGCCAACCATCAACACTATCTTCCACGAAGCCAGGTCTTAGGCAAGGGAATCTGTTGTCACCTTATCTATACATCCTTTGCATCGAGGCACTCTTGGATGCCATCTCCAATGTGGCCTCTAGAAGAATTGTGGTGCCTATGAGGTTTAGTAAGGGAGGTAAAAGTCCCACACATCCTATTTGCAGATAATAAAATCATATTCTTAAAGGCATCCAAGGAGGGCTATGATCCTAAATATCCTATCCACTTATAATGAGCCGAAAGAAGGCCAAAGCATTAGTAAGACCAAATCGTGCATTCCTTTCTTCAAAAGGACCCATCATAGGGTGACGGGAGCTTACTCCACCATCTTAGAGTTCCCCACAAAACAACCCTTGATCAAGTATTTGGGTTATACCATCTTC
Organism: Liriodendron chinense; assembly: GCA_003013855.2. Lineage (NCBI taxonomy): Eukaryota > Viridiplantae > Streptophyta > Magnoliopsida > Magnoliales > Magnoliaceae > Liriodendron > Liriodendron chinense. The sequence continues at coordinate 864,144 of ML058572.1, forward strand.
GCCCAGTGCCAAAGCATAAACATTTTAGAGAGCTTACAGATAGATTGAACTCGAGCTCAAGAATGGAAGAGTAGACTTCTATCTCAGGCTGGGAGGGTAACTTTGATTAATTCTGTCATGGCTAGGTTTCCCATGGCCATTCACATTATGTCCGTATCAACCCTGTCGAAGGGCACCATAAAACCAATAGAAAGGGCCCAACGAACGTTCCTATCAAAATAACTACGATGATCAGGGTTAGGCTGATGTTAAATGGACGTCGTGATTAAACTAAAGGATAATGGTGATATGGGTATCAAGCCTATCTAGAACACAAATGTGGCCTTGCTCATGAAGCTAGCCCAAAGATTTGCTTCTTCTGGGTGAAAGTTATGGGCTAATGTGCATGGTATCAAATACCGCAAGGATTTGGACTTTCTGACCTGCCCAGCCATGTTGAACCACTATGTGAAAAAGCGCCTAATTCGACCAAAAATGGATGGGTGGTGGGATCAAAATCCACACCGTCCATTCCCTCTTGTCTGACTTCTCTCCAAGTTCTAACTGCCAAACAGAAAATCTGGAATTGATAAGAATTGGAATTGAGGAGAATTCATATCATGGATTCCACTTCTCATCACTTCCTCTCAAATCCATGGTCCCAAACAATCTCTGAAGGTCCGCCTTCTTCTTGTCAAGATTGTGTGTATAATGAAGCTTCAACGTGCACATAGTTTTATGGTACTTTTAAAAGTATTTCCACCAAAAAAGAGCATGGCTAATTAAATTGGTTTTCTCACCTGCATTTGGTTGGAGTTAATCAAATGAACAGAGTTGGGGGAAAAAAATCTTTGAAGCCAATTCACAAGCTTTGGCAAATGCTTTGTCTAGAGAGATGAATTCATTAGTGGACTATTTTGCTAAATAAGGTGTATTTTGAGCTTTATGTGATTTCACCTGGTATCATGAAAATATGGTTTTAGAATAAAAGATACACATGTCCAAAGATGCCCCCCATGTGGCCGTTTGGTTAGTAAAATGCAATTTCAGATGTTCTTGTTATTAGAAAATTTGTAAATATTAGGAAAGATAATATTCCTCTTTTGTATATAAGAAAAAAAACTCTCTTCCTTTTTATTAGATTTGATTAAAAATTAATTGATTATAATCTCCCTAATTAGGTGCCTTCCTTTTGTATATATTTAGAGGACCGTACTCAATAAAAGATATAGAAAAAATAAAAAATGACTTCTCCAAATTTCAGTTTTTCTTTTTTTTTTTTTTTTCTTATCACCTGTGCATGTGTCCGAGCCAAGAAGCTCCCGAAGGCATAAGCTGTCCATTGCGATATCCTGAGCTATCCATTCTGATTCGAAGCATTTATTGCCCCCCCACAAAGGTGTAAGTGATGGCGTTCAACTTCAATTAGTTTCTGCAATGTGATCCACTTGAGTTTTGGATCTGCCACATTTTTTAGTTCATGTCCTGCTGTGAGCTTGTGAAACCGACAGATGAAGTCTGTATCTCATGGAAGCACAGGCAATGTGGCCCCACTGTGATGTTTGTATTTCTCCAACTCATGTCACGACATTTACTCAAAATGAGCCCAACCCACCCTAGTGGGATACATGACAGGAAAAAGTGTGGATTAAAGGGCACGGATTAGGTACTTCCCCTGCCTGTGCCAATTACGGGATAGGATAGGGCTCTAAGGGTCACCATGATGTATGGATCTTATCCACACCGTCCATTCCTTGTTCCATGTTATTTTAGCTCGTGAGCCCAAAAATGGGGCAGATCCAAAGTTCAAGTGGGCCACACCACAAGAAGCAGCAGTGCTAATGATGACTACCATTGAAACCTTCCTAGGGCCTACCGTGATGTTTATTTTCCATCCAACCTGTTCATAAGATCATAGAGACATGGACGAAGGGAAAACATAAATATCAGCTTGATTCAAAACTTCCTATGGCACCCAAGAAGTTTTCAACAGTCAGCGTTTATTCCCCATTTCATGGTCCACTCGAGCTTGGATCTCCCCCAGCTTTGGGCTCATCGCCTAAAATAATATGGAAAAATGAATAGATGGTGTGGATAAGATCCATACATGATGGTGGCCCTCATAGCCCTAGCCTATCCCGAGCTCTGGACGGGCAGGGAAGTACCTAATCCGCGCCCTGGAGTGAATGCTCACCATTCAGTCATTTGCGGTCCCATCATGATGTTTAGATGCAATCTAAATTGTTCATAAGGTCATTTCCTCTCAAATAATAAATAAATAAATAAAAAATAGCATTATATAAAACTTTTGGAATGTTTCAAATGATGGGCCGGAAGGATTTCTGGCAAACATTGTGGGTACCCATGTAGCTCCCGCCTACAGAACATCCCGTTGGTTGGGGACAGAGGCAACTCGTGTCCGTCGCTGACGGGATGGATTTCTGGCAAACATCGGTGCAGATGTCGAAGGTACAATGTAGCTCACACAAATGGTGAACAGGATGATTGAATTGCAGGTCCCACTAACACAAAAATCTCATCGATCAATGATCCTAACCATCCAACTGGGCCGATTGGCAATTAGGCCCTCAATTTAGATGATCCCAACAACGTCCACACTTGGGCCACGTGTACTATGTAGATGGGCAAGAGCATCAACCGTGATACTTATGAAAATACTCATATGGGGCCGCTGTGATGTTGAGCCCACTCCCTCCATAATGTGTCCCAATATTCTAAAAACCAGACATATCCAACACACAAGTTGGTCACCCCACCGGGAATAGCTGGGATGGGATGCCCACAATTAAAACCTTCCATTCTATAAGATGCAACCCAATAGGATGCGTGGACAACCCAAAAACATGGCCATTCCAAAATTCAAGTGGGCCTTATTACCACGTTATTTTAAAAGTGTTAGGCATGAATGTACACTAAGTTCCACCTTAGATTTGGATCGGCCTTATCTTTTGGTCCCAGGGAGGACATGGGATGGAGGACACATAACTGAAGTGGATGTATGCAGAGACATCAAGACATCACGGTGGGACTCACACGTGCAATTAATTGTCAAACAACCACTTTCTCTGAAAGCTCGAGCTGTTAGAGGATGGCGTATCAATGTATATCAAGGGACTCTAACATTAATATATGAAAGATTTGATCATTGATCCAGACCATCCATGGCATAGGGCCCTCCTTTGATTACCATCCCTCAAAACATTCAGTTTGATCGAGTGTTAACCATCTGATTAATGGATGTGAAAATGCATGGTCCATATTTATTACACTAAGAAAGGTTCAATCATTGATTTCCACTATCCATGGTGAGGAGACCACCTTTGATTTCCTATCCCTCCCAAAAACTACTACGATCGTAGCCATCCAACCTATGTTGTATAGAAATGGGTGGTCCATATTTGTTATAATAGAAAAGGTTTGATCTTTGGCTTGGACCATACATGGATGGCCTGCCTTTGATTGCCAATCACTCCCGAAAGTCACTTCCTTGGGATTATTCTAATCATTGTATCAACAAGCAAGAAATGGATGACCCTTATTTATAAATAAATTAATTAATTAAAATTAAAATCTAATCATTTGCTAATACACTGGACCCGCCTTTAATTGTCCATCCTCAGAAATTATTTTGGACAATCTAACCATCTTAGCTATCGCCTAGAAAATGGATGGTGCCGAGTGACTGCCTAGAAAGGTGTGTTGATTTTGGCCTTAAATCTTATGGCCGGTCCACTTTCTGATTGCCTATCCCTTACAAAAATCAATTTGATCGGATAACCATAACCATTCAATCAATGATTTGAAAAATAAATATTTTGTAGCCAGGGAAGCTATCATACATCAACTAACAACATCTTAATCTTCTTCTTTTCTATTATCCAAACAAACAAGTTGTTTACATAAATAAATAACTAAAATAAAAAAGAAAACTAACAGCATCTAAATCTTCTTCTTTTCTTTTATCCATGTTTACATAAATAAATAAATAAAAGAAAAAAGAAAAATTGTCATTTTATCAACATAATTAAACAGCTTAAATTTAAAAAATTAAAATAACACAAAAAATAAATATGCTATAATTAAAACTAATAATTTCAAATTTTCATAATTTTTTTTAATACAATGTACAAAACTAACCTTAGTCATTTATTATAACCAAATATATTCATTGTCTCACTGGATAGTTGCTTCTCTTTTCTTTTTCTTTAATAAAATCATTTTTTATTGATTAAAGATAAAAACTCCTAAAATTTATGGCCCATTTGGATACCACCCAAATAAGTAACTTTTTAATGTATGTTTAGTTCATGAGTTACTTTTTAAAATTAAATTAGTTTGGCAAGCACCATTATAAAAGTATCTTATATGGTGAAAGTTATATATATATATATATATATATATATATATATATATATATATATATATATATATATATATATATATATATATATAAACTTCTCTCTCTCTCTCTCTCTCTCTCTCTCTCTCTCTCTCTCTCTCTATATATATATATATATATATGTGTGTGTGTGTGTGTGTGTGTGCGTGTGAGAGAGAGAGAGAGATGGATGATCCATATCAAATGAGGCCCCATGTCACATCCCAAAATTTGGATACAGAGTGTGCACCCTCAGACCTAAGTTACAAATCATGACTCGTACACTATGTACTTAAACCCGTCAATCATACTATTTACGCAAAGGCACTAGTTACAAGTGTAAGTTCTATCTAATTCCTTATAATGAACATTCGAACACATCCACTTAACATGTACGTCCACACATCTCCAACATTCTCAAACCACTCAACTTCATTAATTAAAAATCATCTAGTAAATTAACTCAATCTACCCATTTAGGACCTTATTTAATAATAAGTATCCATAACCACTTAACAAGTAATATCCAACAAAATTAACCAAAAACATAAATAATGTCAAAATCCAAGTTATCAAATAAATTGAAATGGATACTAATGTCCCTAAGTGGCAACATGTTTCAATTAATCATACTAGTTATTCCAACATAGCAAATTCATTTTCAATCATAGAGGGCCACATTTTTTCATGGATCATCTACTAGCTCGGTTGCATTCTCCTATTCTTGTATCTAAGGTTCAACCTCGATCACATCTGTATGGTTATTCATCAACAAACATAAGCTGGCTAGGCCTAGTCATGAGCAAACCCAGCATGGGTTGTACACATTAAAATTAAAATAGTACACTACATAAATAGAGTATGTAATAACCAACAAAATGTACAAATGCATAGGAATGTATGAATACATCGATGACGTGCAAATGCAACCATGAATGATGTGAATGAATGCATTAAGTGGAAAAATCATCCATTTACTTGGGTTTGGACTTGGGTAACTATCAACCCACATTTGCACTTGATAGACTTCTACCAAATTGGGTAGGCATGGGCAAAGCCCGCATCTACTCCTTAGGCAGGCTTCTACTAATATAGCAGGTATCTAGAGCGGTCTTCTAAGTACTTGGCATGTAGTGTGCATGTAATAGATGAATATATGATTGTCATTACACATTTATAAGCAAATTATCACATACATCACTCCACAATAGAGGCTATACAATTTTATGAAATTCAACAGTATAGTAACTCAACATAGGATAGTTTAATGGTAACAATCAAGACAGGTATTCAACAAATATTAAATCAATTAATTCAACAAATAACATATCAGATACATCAAAGCTATTTTAATTATAATGGGAGGAAACATGTTGGGATCACTCACTTGGAATTCGGTAATGATGATTTCGATATGTTTATTGAATTTTAACGACTTAAGATTCTCATAATTATATAATACAATCCAATCATTTTCTGATAAAGTAATTTCACATGGTGGCCATCCACCTTTGATTGATCAAGTTCCAATCTAGGGTCCACACGACAGATTACATCATTCAATTCGAATTCTTTCAGTTCCAACCCTTAACACCAAGTTCGTGATCAGTAGTACTTAATGTGGGGCCACTGGTTAAATCAAAGTGACCTACAATATTTCGGTGTTATTTGAACGAACTGGAGTTACTTAATACCTTCTTTTATTAATTTAAATAAACTAATAATTTTAAATTTCAAGTCTTTGAATTAAACAAATCTGTACAATAGTCTACCGATCGGATCGACACATTGTCGATCGAATTGACACCAATTGACAGTTGAATTGACAATCGTTGGAATCAACTCGATTTGATGATTTGACTCCAAAATATAAGGGGTTTTCTAAATTTTAAGGTTTAAGGAATAATCATACCCATTAGTTAGATCCAAATCGTCCATTGGCTCTCACGCAATCGATTAAAGGCATATGCAATAGGTTAGTAATTAGATTTAAACCATCCATGGTCTATAATCTTCTTATGACACGATTTAAGAAAAAAAATTTCTTTTGATCCTTACGGCCCACCAGGCGATTAGATTGATCTAATATTCTAGATATCATTATAGTTTGATCCCAGAACTATTATAAACATTCTAGATAGATCTGATGCGTCCAATGATCCAACATAGAACATAATGTATGAATCAGCATCTAAATTTTAATATGATTGATGTGGCCCATCGATAGTAAGATCAATAAAAAAATTGGGGTCCTAGCATGTTTTGACCTTGGGAATCAACTAATCCATGTGGATTAGATCGGACATATCAAGACGACCCCACACCAATCTCTACAACAAAGAGATTCGCATTAGAACGTGAGACTAATCCACCTCGTTCATTGTACAAATCTAGTGAAAATATCTTACATTCACAAAAAAAAGGGGGCACCCTCTCACTCACTCTCTTTTTCTCTCTTTTCTATAAATACTCATTTAAGTTTTTTTCTCTTGATAGGAGAGAATTCTCATAATTTTATACGGTGCTAAGTATCAATCCTTTAACTTATCTTATAACCAAGAGTGTCTTTACCATGTGGCCTAATAGTCAGTTTCGTTTATTTATGAAAAAATTTAGTGTCTAAGTAGGGAGTACATGTGTGTACTGCCTATGTAAAATTTGGGATTGTAACACCCCACATGACTGGTAGTCCACATCAAAAGTTGGGCCCATACAATGGACGATCCACATCAAAGGTGAGCCTCGCATTATAGATGACCCACATTTAGGTAAGCTCACATAATGGATTGCCCACATGAAAGGTGGGCCCCTAATGATGAATGGCCCACATCCAAAGCGGACTCTACACGATAGATGACCCACATCGAAGGTGGGGCCCACACGATGGTCGGTCCATATCAAAGGTGAGCTCCACATGAGAGGTTGTGGATATTGAAGGTAGCCTCACATGATGAACAATAATATTGAAAGTGGGCTCCACATGATGGATGACCCACATTTGAGTGGGTCATTGTAGACACTCCACCCAAGGCTAACGAGTTGATCGGAGCATTGTGGGACCCAAAACTCGGCTTATTCTATAACCTAAGCCTAAGCATAGTTCGAAGCCCAGTCCAAGTCCAAACCCAAGCCCATTTAGTCTTAGGACTACAATAAAGTAATAGGGACCAGACTAGAAGGGAATTAAGACCTCACTGAGGTTCCCAGCCAAAACCACGGCCCCCCATTCACATGGCTGGCGACGCATCATGTGCCACTTGCTATGTGAAAGTTCGCAATCTTTCATCACTTGCTAAGTAAATGAGAGAAATGAAACCCCACCTCGGGAGTTCCACAAGTTGAAATTACCCTTTTACTCCTAATTTTCTATCAAATTACATCCCGTACCAAGCCCCTTAACCAATGAGGTATTGTCACATGGCACACCCATACCCTCCATCAATCACAACCTCCCAAGCCCTTTTTAACCTCCCAAAATTTAAAAAATCATCAAACTGCCACCCCCAACACCAATAAATACCCCTCTCTTTCGCTTTCAACATCACTCATCACTCACCAAGACCCTTTTCCATACTTACTATCTCATCTCTTAAGTCACCCATCCACAAAGGAGAGAAAAGTGTAGAAGGAATGGAAGCTCTGTTAACCTTAGGTCAGCCTAGCCAAGCACAAATTCTAACCACTTGAGCCACCAAAAGGCCAATCTAACCCACTCTGATCAATCCTTCCGGCAACCTATTTATCCACTTGACTAACTCAAATTAATTTCATTCATTCTTGCATCAACATTGTTCATCATCATTCCTACTCTTAACCCTCTGTTCATCTAGTTAATTTGAGTGTATACTCTCTAACATGCTGGGATATCGGATCCTACCCATTAAAAATTTGAATCGATTGGATTTCGACCGCTTCTCTAAGTATGTGGGTTCGAGCAGAGAAGTCTTTCCCAGTTCATTGCTTGAAGTAGACACCACAATGCCACACCGCATACCACATACTCCATACATCATTCACACACAAGAACTAACCTAATCCCTTATACTTCGTTGAGTCCTATGAAGTAGAGAACGTATATTCGTATGGACAGAGAGAGTACTAGCATCTTCCTTTGTTGTTGCTATGGTCCCTTCTCTAGAATCTCAAGTCACAGATCATGAGTCATTTTAAGGTAGGGAATCCTCAAATTTTCTAATTTAAAAGTTTTTGCAGGGTCTAGTTGACGGTAGAAATTTGAGTATCTAGCTAGTGGTGACTCTAAGTCAAACATACAATACTTTTAAGTTACAACTATACACAAAAGCCTGAAAAAGGCCCTCATGAGTGCAATGCACCCATGATCTAGCATCCACAACCCTATATAATGGATGGTCCACATCGAAGGTTAGCCCCTAATGATGAATGAATCATATCTAAGGCGGGCCCTGCTTGATGGATGACCCACATCGAAAGTGAGGCCCACATGATGGATGGTCCACATCAAAGTTGGGCTCCACATGATGGGTGATGGACATTAAAGGTGGGGCCCATGTGATGGATGACCCACATTAAGGTGAGCCCCACATAATGGATAGCACACAACAAAGGTGCCAATGATAAATGGCCCACATCCAAGTGGGCCCTGCATGATGGACAATCCACAACGAAAGTGGGGCCTACATGATGGACGACCCACATTGAAGGTGGGGCCACATGATGGACAATCCACATCATATGGGGCTCATATGACGGGCAATGGATATTAAAAGTAGACCCCACATGAGAACAATTCACATCAAAGGGTGGCCCCTAATGATGAATAACCCACATCAAAGGTGGGCCCCATTGATGGATGGCTCACTTTGAAGTTAGGGCCCTACATGATGGACAATCCTCCTTATAGGTGGGACCACATGATGGATGGATCACATCCAAGGTCAACCCCACATGATGGGTAGCCCATATCAAAGGTTGGCCTCACAAGTTGGATTCTTCACAATGCAACTAGAACCCACATGATGGACAATCCACATTGAAGATAGGGCCAGGGTTGGCCCAACATAATGAACAACCCACATCAAAGGTTAGGCCCACATGATTGATAGTGGATTTTAGGGTGGACTAAACAAACTCAAGGGATAAGTGCTTATGTGATGTTGGAAACTAGACATACTTTTTTTTTTTTTCTTATGTAAAGTAACTTATGATCCAAACACCCCCTTAATTTCATTTCCAAACCTGATAGAAGGATTAAGAATGAAATACCAACAAATTACATGCACACTAGGGCCCACAAAACATGGGATCCTCTAATATTAGCCAAGAGATTATGTTAGGATGTCACCTTGTTCTTGAAAATCCTCTGCTTATTCCCCTCCTTTTAACTACCTATATTATGTAAAATTTCAAATAACAAAACCTTCATTTTAGCATAAATGGATGAGACCTTTTAAATTCATCCTCATAAAAATTTGGGATCGATGGGCTTTATGTTAAAGTAATCCAATGCAATTACTTCTATGTAAGAATGCAATGTCGAAATTTGAAAATCTTCAGTCAAATGCATGTGTAATGTTAAAGGAAAGGATCATGACAAATGGAGAGAAGATCATTAGTGCAACATGAAGAAGAATATAAAATATATGAAGATTTAAGAGGAAAAACAAAATTTCACAATACTAATGAATTATGTGAAATCTAATGCATAATAACCGGTAGAATGACCACATGTATTAAAGCTTAGGATTTCTAAAATTCTGGTTAACTAAAATGAGATGAACTCAATTTTAGGTGTCTAAAAAATAGGGCTTAATAGTTTCCCTTGCACTAATGTGAGATGTTGTTAGAAAATTGGCACGTGTATGTCGTTAGCTTTTATGTCTCAGAATTTTATTATACAAATTTTGGTTTTTTAAATCTTTGAATTACTCATAATGTCATATATAATAAATATAAAAAATTTCAAGTAAATGATAGTATTAGCATAATTTATCTAGTTTTTTCATTGTGGACATGAAAAAAGGTAAAATACATCTCAAAGTAAAGATACATCATAGATATGAAGAGAGTATCCTTGTTCATTCATATAATAGGCGTGCTTAAATTTCTAGGACAAAATTCTTCTAAAGAGAGGAGAATGTAATGACACGATACTTTTGTACACATTTATGTGCACATATATATTTATACTCGCATTCATCCATTCATTCATGCATACACATAGCCATCTATCAATCCATACATGTATGCATTTGCACATGATCAGCTACGCATCCATCAATTTGTGCAAAGTATGACTGTTGATATGTGTGCTAAATATGTCTAATAGTAACCATTAATTTATGTAATAAATTAGCTCACTTAGAAATTGAATTAATTTTGAATTAGTAATAATATAATTATCTGTATAAATATATGTAATATGTATGTGTATGTACATATTTACTCTCACCACTTGTGCACATAAAATTAACTGTTCATTTATAAACTAGCCCAATTTTACTTGTTGAGCATGCATTAAACCTACCCAATCATTCTCATTACCCAAGTACCAAATTTACTTAATTATAGCATTTTATTTATATTAAAATTTTGTTCGAATAAGTTCACCCATTTGCTTTCCAAATTAGCACGTTCCCAACAGTTCAATCTTGAGCTAAACCTACATGAAGTGGACCAATGAAGTTTGAGTTCAGTCCACTTATGTTTGACCCTTGATCTATCATGTAGATGGCGAGGCCCAAGATCTAGATCTTCCCTGGTCCAACGACTGAGGCATAAACAAATGAAATTATACTGTTAAAAGAAAAGTAAAGGCCTTCCTTACAATCTAACACTTTGGCATAGATGGAATGGAATTATACCACTTCCTATTCGAAAATCTCAAGTGGACCATACTCTAGGAAACAATGGTGATTGAACGTTGTACCATTAAAAAAATTCTTAGGGCCCACCTTAAATGTTTTTGTAGTGTTTACTTGCTGCCCAATCCATTGATAAGGTCATATAAGCTTGGATGAAGGGAAAAGACAAATATCAACTTGATCCAAAACTTTTGTGGCCTAGTAATGGTCAATCACCACTGTTTCCTATGGTATGGTCCACTTTATATTTGGATTTGCTTCGTTTTTTTGATCATGCACTGAACTGATATGAAAAAATGGATGGAAGGCGTGGATACATATTAGATACATCAAGATGAGCCCCACGATAAGGGTCACAACATCTTAGGTGAGGTTGGGGTATCACCTAGAGGTGGGCAAGGATCCGGGCCGGGCCGAGTTAGCCTTAGTATGGGTTTGGCTTGTTTTTGTGCCACTCTAATTTGTGGATCGGCCTGGTTTGGGTTTCGGGCTAACCCATGCGGCTTGAGTTTAGTTTTCTCCAGAAAAATCTGATTCGGGCCAGGATTGGTTTGGTCAAACATTTCAAACCGGACCGGACCGAGTTCGAACAGGCGGTGGCTCTTTTTTGTTGTTTGTTTAAATAGAAAAAAATTTAAAAAAGTTAAAAATAATATAAAAATACAAAAATATTTTACTACATAATGTTTAACATCCTCCAAAGGAGTGTAATTTCAAAATAGACATGTAAGATTCTTTTCCAAACAAAAGTACACAAGCATAACTTTACTAGTGCAAGGAATAACTCAATTTATGATTTTTATTTTTATTTTTTATTTTACTTAATATCCTACCAGTTAGGTTGAGCTAGGCTAAGTAGGCCTATGCTGCAAGAAATTGGATTTGACCCGTTTATTAATCAGGTGGTGTTAGGGTGGCTTATTGCTGACTCAAACTTCACTTCGAATAGGGCCAAGTCAGGCGTTCGCGGATACGAGGTGGGCCGAACTTTGGAGCTGGCCCAGTTTGTGTCCAGCTCTAGTATAGCCTAATCCGCTCCCCTAATTCCCTCCCACAAATGGCTAACTTTAGCTAAAACCCACGTTAGTCATGCACCGTTTAAAAAATGGTGATGACTTTTCCAGAGCACACTGGGCATGGTTTTAAGGAAATTCAGACCGTCAAAATCGCTGAAAAAAACTGTGGATGAAGCATAACGGAAGATTAACATCTGATTTTTCCATCTGAGTCAGGACCGCTCACTACTTTGCTTTTTTGACTATCCATTTTGTTAGCCCTTAATTTGGTGGTTAGGACTTCTTGATCAGTCTGATTTTATAAACATGATACATCCACAGCGGGACCAACAATTTGGGTGGTCTAGATAGCTGTACATCAGTGTCACGTATGAGGAGGCTGAGTCACCACCATTTTTTAAAATGGTGCAAAACTAACACAGGAACTCAACCCGGCTTAAACCTCAGTCGTCGCTCTGGTCGAAGCAGCAGATCTCTCGTCGCGTTCTGTAGTAGAAACTCGGGTGAGGAAACCTCCCTCTCGATCTCGATCTCAATCTCAATCTCGTTTTGATAATCCTGCTATTTCGACACGTCCGTACCATCCATATCGTCTGCTGAAATCTGGATCTTTGCTTCTTCTAACTCGCTTTCTTTAACAGACGTTCAGTCTCATTGTTATTCAGTCCGCCCTGTTTCCCATCTATAGCGGGACCTTCTAGATGAACGGTCAGGATCATTACGTGGTAGGGCAGAACAGAAGGAGGTGGGCGATGCGTTTGAGGGTGCCTCGCCACCGTCCCTAGTCTGCCTTCAAGAATCCACGTTTTTCCTAATGCAACCCTAGCTTTCTCGCTGTTTGTATTTTGAATCTCAGGGCATGTTTGGCTGCCACTTAAAAATGAGTTCAGCACATTTATACAAATACGAGCATTTGTTTAGCGACAATAGTTATATGAATTGTTTGTTAATACACAATGAACTCATTTTCAAGCAGCACCCAAACGGGCTCTTAGTTTTTGTTGGTACTGGTTGTGATTAATTTTAAGGGATTTCATTGATTAGTCTTGTTATATTGAATTGCTGAGATTAAGAAATTGAGCTGCGGTTGGATTTTCTTTTGAATTGGATTGCGATATTTGGGTTGGTAAAGTGGATATGTCCAAATTGAGATTACCTTGATATTTGCTGTGTGGGATGGGGCTCAAAAGAAGAGAAAATCATGCAATCAGTTGTGTGGGGCCCACTTTGGTATGTGCATGGCTTCCAAACCTCACAGCAGGGCTCACCCCACCATGAAAATGGGACGCCCCCAAAATCAGGCTGATCTGACCATCATGTCGTTCCTACGTGAATATGGTGGTTTTTGTGGGTGGTTGTCCATTGTTTTCTATGGTTGGATTAGCCTGAGTTTTTGGGTGTCAATTTCGCGGCGGAGCGACCTTGTTAGACGGTTTGGATCTGATGCACACACCATGGTGGGCCCCACACCCAACTAATTGTACATTTTGTCATCTACAACCTTCATAGAGAAGCCGAGCTCTTGAAAGGAAGGTCAATTGTAATTTGAGGATATTTCCTTGTATAAATACTAGGAGACGTTGCAATTGTACAAGGAGACGTTATTACAATGCGGTCATTTCCTATCAAACTTTTTTATTTTTATTTTTAGGTAGGCTAGAATTGAATCCGAGACCTCAATGTTGAAAGCCATGCCGTCTACCATTAAGCTATGGCTTAAACCTGAGTCATTTCCTATTGATTGAACTAACTGTTCAAAATGCAATTTGGTTGTGCATCCAAGAGATGCCCGTGGTACCTTAAGTAGAAATCGATGGTAGAAGAAATCTAGAAAGAGAGAGAGAGAGAGAGAGAGAGAGAGAGAGAGAGAGAGAGAGAGAGAGAGAGAGAGAGAGAGAGAGAGAGAGGCTAGGGCAACTTGTGTATTGTATGTTAGTCTTTTGACTAACACACACACACGAACAAATTAACTTGAAAGAAAGGTACAATGCTCCATGGGAGTACAAAACATACATACACAAACAAGCAAAATTATATGTATTTTCACACTCCCCCTCAAGCTGGAGCATGGATATTATCGATCATGCCCAACTTGGAATACATATAAAGAAGACAATGATGATCAACATGGATAGTTTTCTCCCTCAAACACAACATAGCAGGATACAAGATCTTTGATTGTTGGTTGTCTATAGAATATAGCTTGAACTTTCTTTAGTCGTTGAATCTTCTCTTAAAATAGGAGGCTATAACCAAACTTGACAAATATTGAGTCAACAGCTCATCATTTGCATGCAAAATCCTCTCACAAACATGTGCAATATTGCACAATAAATAAGTGAACTGCACTCACAACACTTGAGAGGATATACATGATAGCATGTGAAGATATGCATGCAACACTATGTGAATGAATTACACTCACAACTAACAACAAGGACCTAATAAAGGAAGAGATGATGAATAGAAAAGGAAAACTCTACTACTTGTAAAAATCCCCCGTGTCAAGTTGAGTCAAGCATTACGTCGAACACTTTGTGTGCATAGTACCTCTTAGCATGGAACGAGATCATCAAGTACACAATCACCATCAACATAATTCAACATTGCATTCTATAGCCCCATAACATCAGGACGAAGAAATAAAGAAATTCTAGCAAGAAACCCAAAAAAAGGGCCGATGACACCTACTTCTCACACAGAAAAAAGAGAAGTCATAACACACCCAAGTCTTGACGAAACTTCGTGGTTCTTGTTTCTGGTGATTGCACATGATAAATTGCACCTCCTCCTTGTGGAAAATCTGTCCCAAAAAACCTTCAAAAAAACAACACAACGAGAAAACTAAAATTTGGACTTTTTCGAGTTTTCTCTATGTTCGCTGAAACACCATAAAAATTCATCCAAAAAATTGCAGAAAAATCACCATTATTCTTCTAAAATCATTATCTTCCATATCCTATATTTTCCTACTTCAAAAAGACTACCTGACAGTTACACTGTTAACGCCATCCATACATGCGAATGATGTTAGCAGTGGGCCCCACTATCGTAGGCTATGATCAAGTCCTGACTATTGTAGGTTGTGATCAGGTCCTGACTATCATAGGCTTTGATACTAAGTAGAAATCGATTGTAGAAGAAATCTGTAGAAAGAGTGTAAGGGAGAGAGGGAGAGAGAGGCTAGTGCAACTTGTATTGTGTATGTTAGTCTCTTGACTAACACACACACACGCACACACACACACACACATTAACTTGAAAGAAACATACAATGCTCCACAGGAGTACAAAACACACACACACACACACACACACACACACACACACACACACTCTCACACACACACACACCAAAAAACAAAATTACATGTATTTTCACACCTTATGTTTAGATTTTGCTACAGATTGCTCAGTGTTGTTTTCCTTGAGTTTAAGATTGTATTTTGGGATTCATCTAATGCCTTTATCTTGGTTTTTTTGCAGCTTCAATCATGGCAGGGACAGGAAGCTCCATGCTATACTCATTCCTGCTATTCATTATCATTCTATCACTTCAAGAAATGTATCGAGAAAAATTGGCATCTTCAGAGCTGTTTACAATACTTGGGGGCTTCATTAGCTCTCTCATATTTCTCGTTTTGCTAACGGTGAGTTCTTAATATTTTCATTAAATCTCTCTGTTTCATGGGTAACTAATTAACTGTCTATTTTAACTAACTCTCCCTATTTCCTTGCTGCATGTTTCAAATATTTACTTCTCTTGCTTATTATGTTTGACATAATATTTCATTTTCTTATTTTAACTCTTTTCTCTCGGTGATGTGTTCGGTTGCATTAGACCTTTGGAATGTTCTGCTGTCGCTTAATTAGGTGCATGTCGTTCAAATTATATTAGGTTCATTATACAACGTCATACTGGTTCAATGTATGGATATTCTTTTTCTTGATGTGTGAATCACTTATCCATATGCTCTCTATCAGTTTTCTTGCTTCATAGCATGGCATAAGTGAAAGTATTGTGTCGTGTTTAATGGATGATATGTTTTCGTGCGATAACATCATGCTTGCACATGATAGAGAAGGCTTCTTAAATTTAGATGTGGTTTCAACGATCTTTTTCAGTGTTTAATGCAGCCATGGCCAAATCTGATACCACTTGCCAACTTTGCAAGTAGTGTTGGGTGCAATTTTATTGAAGAATCCAAAGATAAAATTTGGCAGAAAAATGAAAAAAAACTATAAAATAATAGGAGAAGTTGGGGGTAAGAGGTTCTATGGAGCTTGGTTTTTAAGGAGAAACCTTTGGTACTGAAGTATTGTTTGTTGAAGCCTTGGATGTTCGTGAAGGTGTACATACTGCTTTGAGAATGCTAGGAGCACATTTAGGCTGTCTTCTCATCCAAAGAATTCTTCAAAATGTTTGGTTATATATTATCTCACCTATGCTGCATTGCACAGTGATGTGGGGATTTTCTTTTCTGATGTGTGAGTCACACTTCCATGTACATCTCAGGAGGGCACAAGGGCAACACTTCTTTTGTTTGGTACTACGGGGCTCGGTAGCAACTCTGGCATGGTTCTTGGGAAGGAATAAGGTGCTTATGGTTGATAATCTTCGGAAGCAGAAGATGATGATCGCCAATGTTTGGATGTTGTGTATGTAGAGTGAGGAGTCGATTGACCATCTCTTTATTCATTGTCTATTTGCTGGCGAGTTTTGGGAGAGTTTCTTGGTGGTATTTAGTATGACGTGGGTGATGCCAGGCTCCATTGAGGGCCTTTTCTAGCCTGGCATGAGGGCGGGATTGGGAAGAAAGTGAGGATGCTTTGGAGAGTAACCTTATTGGCTGGAATTTGGGCTTTATGGGGAGAAAAATAACTGGTCCTTCCAGAATTAGAGTGGGTTGGTTTCAGAGGTTTTTGGGAGGGAAAAACTGAATGTAATGGAGTGGGCCTCAAAATTCAAATATTAAGGCTCTTGTTGAGTGTCCTTTCATTTGTCTCTTGTTTTTGGCTGTTTCTGGCCACTGTCTCTTTAATAAAATCATCACCTTAACAAAAAGAAAAGATAACATCTCTATCAATTTTGATATTTCATGGCATAAGTGCTAGTATTGTGTTGTGTTCAATGCATAACATGGTTGAGTGTGATAATATCATGTGGGCACATGATAAGAAAAGGATTAGGGGCTAAGCCGATTAAAGAAAAGAGACTTGGGTTTGAGGTGTTAGGATTGTTTCAACGCCAAATGCTTTCTTGGCTAAGTCTATTATGACTCGCCAACTTTGCAAAGTGGTTGTGGCAATGGATTAGATCTTTTAAGATTATATATGTGTTCAATATCTCTCTTTGGGCAGGTGGATAACCTTGTTAAGATGGCTTTTTCCAATATGCCCATTTATTTCTTGTCTCTTTTCAAGTTCTCGAAGTCGGTTTTGGTTAGGCTTGAGAAGTTGAGAAGAGATTTTCTTTGGAAAAGGGGATAATGATAGGATGAAGTTTCACCTTCTGAAGTGGGAAGATGTGTGTAGGCCAATACAGAAGGGGGGTGTTGGCATTAGAAGTTTGAGGGATATGAATCTTGCCTTTCTTGGAAAGTGGATTTGGAGATTTGGCTCTGAGTTGGAAAGGTTATGGAGGGAGTTGATAGCTAACAGATGTTGTGATCGTGGGTGAATGGTTTGTAAAGAATGTTCTCTCTATAGAGCCTCCTCCATTTGGAATGCAATTGCGGAGACTAAACACTTGGTTTGTAGGGAATTTCTCTCTCTTGGCAATGGGAGCCGCATTCGTTTTTGGGTGGATGTTTGGTGCGGCAATGGTGTGCTTCAAAACCGTTTCCCTAGAGTGGCTTCCATCGTCTTTGATCGCTTTATCTTGGTGGCAGACTGCTTCTCTATTTGTGGTGGTTAGGTAGTTTGGAATCCCCTATGTTGTAGAAATATGTCGGATGACGAGCTTGTTGAGTTCGTTGGGCTTTTTAAGCATTCGAAGGATTATAACCTTTTATGAAGAGAGATTCACTTATTTGGATGGTGCATCTCTTTGGTAAATTCTCGGTGAGACCACTATTTCAGTTAATTAGTTTGCCAAATCACACTCCTATTCCGCCGCATTCCTACCATCATTGGTTTTATGGAGCTCCTCCTCGGGTGATGGCTTTTGCCTGGCTAGTGGGTCGGAAGAGAATCCTTATGGTGGACAACTTGAGGAGGAGATCCCTTGTCCTCCCTAACATCTGCCTTTTTTGTATGAAGGATGCAAAATCAATTGATCACCTTTTTATTCACTGCTTGTTCACGTATATAGAGTGTGGGAGCATTTTTTTGACTTCTTTAATATTGCTTGGGCGATGCCAGAATCAGTGGTTGGCTTCATGTGGGCATGGCATGGGGGTGGAGTTGGCAAGGTTCGTAAAGCTATGTGGAGTGGAGGTTAACTTTCATGGCTGTTTTTTGGGCTGTATAGGGTGCTAGGAATGGATGTTGCTTCCGAAATGAGAAATCAGAAGAAGTTATTAGGAAAGTAGAATTTTTAGTTTCTAGTTGGGCTGTATATGTTAATGCTATTCCTGTTGCTAATCGTTTTGGTTAGGTTAGCTTGCTTTCGTTGTATTCTTTCCTCGCTTTTGTGAGCCTTCTAATTAAGTTTTTGTTCTCTCTCTCTCTCTCTCTCTCTCTCTCTCTCTCTCTCACACACACACACACACACACACACACACACACACAAAGGAAAAAAAAAGAAAAAAAGAAAAAAAAAGAGAGAAAAAAAGCGGCCTTACTAGGAAAGTGGTTGTAGTGGGTTGGGCATGATAATGATGACATCTGAAAGGGGGTTGTTCTAAACAAACACATAACCCAAGAATGTAGGTGGACCACCCAGAACTTGTCTAACAACAGAGGTTCTGGGGCTTGGAAAGCGATATAAAAGTTACCCCTCAGTTTTAATGAATTGATACAATGGTGGGTGAGGTAATCTTCAAAAAAAAAAAAAAAAAGTGGGTGGGGTAAGGAAGACAAGTTCTGCACAAAGTTACTGATTGTAGATTTTCCAAGATCATTATAGGATTGTGCTAAGAAATGACATTACGGTGAACTGTTGTTATAGTATGATGGGCAATTTCATAGTGTGGTGTTTGGTCTTTCAAAGAAATCCCTAGGATGAATAAATAGGAAGGCTTACAAAACTTCTATGAAGTCTGGAGTAATGTTTGTCCTTAAATAAGGGACTGATGAACTTGGATTCTTGAAACTATGGGTTTTTTTTTGAAATACTTCTATAGGCATCTTGAATGGGGAAACTTTGGAAAGGAGCGGCTACTAGCCTTTGGGAACATAGCGTGGTGCCTAATCTTTCATAGAAATCTCTGGGATGAAAAAAATATGGTGGCTTACAATCCTTGTACAAATTCTAGAGAAATTTTTGTCTTGAGGGGTGTAAGGGACAGATGAACTTGGACTCTTGAAAGTATTTTTTCCTGAACCCTTCTATAGCCATCTTGAAGGGGGAAACTTTGGAAAGCAGCAACTACTGGTGTTTGAGAGAATCCAGCACAAAGTGTGAAGTGAAGTGGCAATAAGTTTGGGTGCGGGAGCGTGGAAGTGTCTATAACAAAATGTTAGAAAGTATAAACGGCCTGTAAGTGAGAGCATTAGTCAGAAGTGTGATTCTAAGCAGGAATGACACATAGTTAGAAGGATCTTGCAACCAAGGGATAAGTGCTAACCATAAGCCAATTTGTTTAGTAGGGAGATGATTATAACTAATGTATGTTTGATGTTCAAAAGGTGGGGGAGTTGCAGACCATCTCTATCTACATTTCTCATTTTCTTTGAAATTGTGGAAGCTTGGACATTTCCAGCCACACAACCTTTTTGTAAATTGGCTGTAAATCAATCAATTTTGGTAGAAGTTGAGAAAGCAATTTTGACAACCTCTCAAGTGACTTAGTCTGATTGTAATTTCCATCTGTTGGAATCCTATGTAAAACAGACATACACCAATCGTTTCCTGGGAACCTTGCAACCTTGCTGTTCCCTGTAAGCAGCTGTGCCGGCCCAATAACCTTTGTAAGCGTCAGTTCCTGCACTCTTTATTCTTTCTTTATTTTTTGAAGGGCTTTTTTTGTTTGTTGACATTCCTTGGCACCTGAAAAGTTTCCCACAATTTAAGTGATGAAATTACTAACTGCTATGCAGGGGGACTTGTTCAACAAGTCACCAGTTAAACAGTCTCAAACAACTAATTTGATTACGAACTTTGGAAAAAGAACAAACCCTGTGGACTTGTGGTGGACCACTGGTTTCACTATGCCATATGTTGGGAAGTGAATCGATGGATTGAACCACCTTGTGTGTGCATAGATCTATTGGAACACTTTCAGTGGCTCAAAAAACTGGGAACAGGTTCTGGGTCCACTCTTGCGTTGTTGCGCTTCCCTCTCTTTGGCTTCATCTGTTAGCTTTTTATTATGACTTACGAGGAATAATTCTAGATGTCCTGTCTTCATTGCTTCTAATGCAAATGCACCTGACATGCTAACATGGCGCATGTGTTCGGGATTTTGGACTTTCATCAGATAGTTAGCCGGTGCTTGTGTCCTATCTAAAAGATCAGGCTGGCCTGCTTGTCATGTTAGTGACAGCTCGGCACATGCACCTTAAATATGCCATTGGTTATAATTTTACTTACCATTAGTTTCTACGTACATGTATTTAGTGGCTAGAGTTTCCACTGTAGCTTCTTGAAGGATCCAATCCCTCTTAGGTGGTGCATAACTAGTAAGTGAAGCTGGTGCTCGGTTGCAGAATGATGCAATAGATGATGACGAAGGAGAGTGGAGAATAGTGTCAAATACAGTCCAAGGAGGACTCGCAGTGTGAGAAGGATGGGTGACTTTGTTTGTGTCTAGCTTCCTCTCGAACCCATCCTCGAAAAATTGGAGCACATGTTCAAAATGGTAGGGGAGGAGGTCATACCCAGGGAGAAAATACTAGTAGTAGGGGTTTTGGCTTCATCTGCATGCGTTTGGAGGAGGATGTGTTAAGATCCATAGATGAAATCAATGGAGCCAATTGGGATGGATGCTTGACGTGGGTTCAAAAGGCAAGGTATGGTCCGGAGGCAAAGAAGATGAAACCATGGGTGGATGAGAAGGTGGGCTAAAATGGCAGGGTAAAGGTTAAGGCTAAAGGGCCTATGAACAACATGAGGGGTTGCGGTTCTGGGATTGGGGGTAATGGGACTTTGGGAGACCCTGTCTGAGGAAGGGGGAGTGGGGGGAAGGGCGAGTGTGGGAGGAAAAATGAGGTTTGGTTGGTAGAGGAGGGTGGGATGAAGGCAATGAGGGTGGCTTTACAAATTCTGGCCAAAGTGAAGAAGTGAATGGAGAATAGCCTAGTGGGCTATCTCGCAAACGAAGAGGAGGAAGAATATGAAGTGTCTAAATAGATTAGAAGACATTGGGGTGTTATGGGAACTAAAGTGAGAAGAATGGGGAAAGGGATCGTCTGGATATACCTAGTGATCATGAGGAGGTAGTTGGGGCATGGTGGAGATGCCAAATGATGCTCCAATCTGGGGGCTCGTTAGGTCGTTGGACTCATTGGAAGAGGAATGTGTAAATGATAAGTGGATCAAGATTTATAATATATCACTAATAGCTTGGAATGCATGTGCCTTGGCCGTAGTGGGCGAATGCTTTGGAAAAGTGGTGGTAATTGACTGCATTCCATCTTCATGGAGTGCATGGAGTTCTCTAGGGTAACAATCAAGGTTTTAGAAGCTTGGAAAGGCAAGAAGTAGGTGAAGTATTGGATGGAGAATGTTTCTGTTGTAGTGGAAGTGGAAATGGAGTAGCTCTTGCCTCTTGGCAGGGAGGAAGGAGAAGGCCCTGTATCTCCACAATGAAGGGGCTGAAATCCCAATGGTTGAAGGCTAAATTTGGTTGTTATATTTTGACAACAGAAGAAAGAGGGCAATTTGTGTACCGGATGGCAGAGGAGAGCAGGAGGATGGCTTTAGTAGTGAGCAAGTAGGTAGTGAAAGAAGAGGAAGCACAAATTTAGGTGGTGGAAGAAGATGGAGCACAGATTCAGGTTATCTATAATCCACCAGAAGTGCCAAAGGACTGGTGGGAGATCTTGATTGGCAAGAAAAGTGGTGGTAGGTAGTATGAGATTGATTTAATACCTATCTTAAGTTCGGATGAGGTTGCATAGAGGTTCGCAAAAGCACGACACACACCTTATTTGATCCTGCTAGTGAGTAGGTTTTCGCAAGTAGGTAGGTGCTACATCAGCAAGTAGATGAGCCACATCTCCCATTGCTAGAATCTAGTCCCCCACATGTGTCAAGGCAGAACATGTGAAAAATCTCTCCAGTAGAAGAGGGACGAGGATGTGAGTAGGTGAAGGAGAGGACTTGGTAAGCCAATGTGGGCCTGAGTTCAAGTTTGGAGTTGGGATTGAAGTCCAATGCCCGAAAGATTTTGATTGGGCCCACGCAACTGCTTAAAGTGCAATTTACTTTCAAAGTACCCCAATTTTCCCATTGTTCAAATAGGTTACATGGGGGAGCTTCCAGAATTGATTAAGCCTTGGAATCGAGCAAGGTGCTTATGGAGGAGTGGTCAAGTGAGGAGGCAATTGTTGTACCCTATTTCTGACCATTCCTAGAAGAACCGATCAGCGGAGGAAACGTGTCATTGCACATGTCAAAGGATAGCGGTCGAGTGAGTTTTGCAGTCAATAGGTAGTGGCCGATCGAGGTTTGCAACCAAAGGACAGCGACCGAGAAAGGTTTGCAATCAAAGGGCACCGGTCGACCGAGGTTTGTAACCAAAGGTAGACTGGCCAACCAAGGGATGCTGAATCGTCACAGGAAGAGGAAGAGTGTAGAGGACCACTGGAGAACCAATCAGCAAAGGACAAGTGACGTTGCGGGAAGAAGTATATGTGGAATGGGTCCCACAAGCAGTTACCAGGAAAGGTGTCAAGAGGAGTGGTACCAAAGCAGTTACCATAACCATTGAACGTGGAGAGTATCCAGATGGTTCTTTCTCTCCAATGAAGCCTATAAATAGTATAGGGAAGCAACAGAGCAAGACATATCATACCAACCAAATCAAACACACCAAAATCTATCTTTCAAATTACCCTTATGTTCCTTAGCATAATCATTTACATTCCCTAGCATAATCATCACTTTATGTTCCTTCGCGTAATCTGTAGCTTAATCCTACATTAGGAGTAGCGGTAATCTAATAGCTGTAATCCATGTCTACGCTAGGCTGGACTCTGTTCAATATCAAGCAAGTTCCTCATCCAGAAAGGCGTTCTGTAGTAGTTCTTCATGACCGACTGTAAGTGTTTTCTTTTTGTGTTATCTGTGTTAAAAAGTTCTTTCATACGAAAGGCAAAGTGTGACCCGTCTTCGGAGGACAAACCCCACCCTTCGATAATTGCCTGATTATCTCAAACAACGTTGTGCAAGTGGCTGAATGGGCGACCTATCTTATTTGATCTTGTTCCCATTCGATCAATGCTATAATTCGAAGATTGCACACCCAAGTGCAGGTAGCGAAGTAGTAAAATACTCGGTAAGACCGAGGTCGATCCACAGGGATTGGGGTTAAGAACACTTAGAGGAATTAGTTTAGGTGTGAGAGATGAAATCTAATTTATCCACGAGAGTGGAGCAAGTTGTGTGTGGTAAAAGACAAAAAATAGAAAAGGGGCTAAGGCATCAGGGATCCACCTTTGATTTATCCACAAAGTTTGATTCATTGGTCCAACTATAACTCAACTGGAATCGAATAAAGATTCATTCCAATTGGAAGATGAAACGATTAAACCACTGCATATTTCTTAAAAGATGGTGATCTGAACCGATTGATTTGACCATGAAGCACTTGTTAGTTGATCGCAAGGAATTCCAAGCATCCACTGTGCCCGGAGTCGACAATGGATCAAGGAATTATACAGATCAACTACCTTGCCAAAAAGTTAATCGATAAGATCACAAATCATTCGATTAAATGCATACTTACAAGATAGGAGGCTTTGATTGACCGATCCAACCGTTAAGATCTTGTCTATCGATCGCAGGGAATCCAAAGCATCCAATGTACCCGGAGTCTACAATGGATCAAGGGATTTTACAGATCAATGACTTTACTTGCACTAGCTCGATGACCGTAGGGAATCCAAAGCATCCAACGTACCCGGAGTCTACGATGGATCAACGGACTTTATCAATCATGAACTAGCTAATTGGTGTGCAAGGGATCCCAAGCATCTAACATGCTTGGAGTCGACGATGGATCAAGGGGCTTACACAACAATAGCGTCCGCCGAGGTGGATAACCGAACCAATCAACCAAAGAGAACTCCAACATTCATACACCATTGTTGAACCAAAAGAACCAAAGCTTGCAAATTTCTTCAAAGGCTTCACCTCTAACCTTAGCTAGAGGTTTAGCCAACCATACTATAATGGAAGACTTAAACTTCTACAAAGGAAAAAAAACTACACTACACTACAAAAGAAAGAAAGAAAACTAAAGAAGAGAGAACTCTTGGATTTGTGGGATGGTGGGATGATCCAAATGAGAGGGAGAGGAGCTCCTTTTATAGCCTCATGAGAAGCTCCAAGCCTAGGTGGCACTCCTAAGCAAATCTCCTCTAGGTTTGGGCTTGGAGTTAGGCTTGGGTGATGAGGTGGCAATTCCAAGCCAATAGTTGTGCTTTTTAGGTTTGGGTTAGGAGTTAGGCTTGGAATGCCCAAAGCAAACTTTTCTTTTGGTTTGGAGCTCATGGATGGAAGAGGATGGAGAGAGCATTTGCAATGGCCCAAGGATGGAAGGTAACTAGGTGAGTTAACTAGGTCCACATGAGTTGGAGTTGACGGGATCCTCATGGAGAATTTGGACAATCTGGATCGTCCATTGAAGATGGAGTGCTTTAGATGATGGACGATGTTGGTGATGGGTCCCTAGTGGATGGACGATTGAAATTCTGCTGCATGGATGGGATTTGATCTCCATAATTGCACTGTACATGTGAAGCGGTTGAAGTCGACGGCTGAAGATGATCTCTTTGTGCAACACACTGGTGGACGGTTGATGATCGAGGGCTTATCACATGCTGGATGATGGAGGCATGAACGGTTGAAGGATGACTGATCCTGTGGATAGATGGATCAACGGCTGAGGATGAGCTGCTGGTGCTGTGGACGGCTGCAATGATCCAGCCATTGATGATTGCTGGATGCTGGTTGTGGACGGTGGGAGCTTTGATGGACGGTTAGAATCAGCTGGACGCTGATGACAGCTACAACGTCCACCTACTGCACATGGATGAACAACATCCATAGCTGTTGGACGGTCGTCCACTGCTGGACGTTGAAGATGTGAGGTCCACTTGATGCTGGCTGTGGAGATGATGGAGGTGCTGGACGTTGCTGACCATTGATGGACGGCTGATGTTGGAACCCATCTTGATGGACGGCTGAGCTGGTTCAGCTGGACGGACGTCTTGTGCTGGTGCTCAGCACGTGTGACTGAAGGTGGGGTCCACAGCGTTGCTGGGCTAATGGACGCTAAGGAGATTTGGACAACCGTCCATTGCTGGACGTGATGATGGAGTCCACTGATCTGCTGCACTGATGGACGGTGAGATGTAGCGCTACTACTGCACGTGTGAAGGAGGGGAGCTGATGACGTCCACCAGCTGGACTTGGACGGTGGAAGATCCACTGGATGCATGGCTGGTATGTGCTACAGCTGGGACGTCCACAAGATGGACTGGATGGAGATAGATGCTGGCGGCCCACTTCAGCTGCACGTGAAGTGGGTTAGGCGGACAGACGTCCTATTTAGCTAGTGGAGCCCACTTGACGGTGGATATCACACCAGCAGGTGAACTATGGTGATGGTTGGATGGTGAGCACATGTGGCATGGATGGTTGATGGATGATGATGAAGGTGGGGACCTTGGACGCTGGAGATTGCTGGACGGACCGTTGAAGATGGGCCATGTGGAGTTGATCAACAGCTAGGATCTGATGTCCTCAAGTTGGGCTGCTGCATGTGTTGAAGATGAAGTGTGGTCCACCTTGCTGACAGATGTTGGAGCTTGGAGGTGGGGTAGACTGGAACGATCAAAGGTCGACGGCCTAATGGACAGGTGGTGGTCCAGCTTTTGGATGTGTGAGACCGATGGTCACACACGGGCGAGATGGCACATGAGCAGGATCGACGACATCTCTTCTTGTCGTTTGATGCTCCATTGGTCCCATATATGGTCATCCAATCTTGACTGTCCAACCTTGAGTGATTGCCTCATCACGACCATCATGCACAACTTAGATTTCCAAATGAGCGGTTGTGATGCGGTCCACCGTAGAGCATGATCCATCCTTTGATCTTTACGGTCTGATTTCCTTCAGGGCTGCTCCGATGGTTGATCTTGCTCTCTTTTAGGCTTTTAAACGCCCTAATTAGCTCATATCTTGTCCAACCTCTCTTGATCACCTGAACATTAAAAATTCACCTAATGAGGGATAATTAACCGGGAAAACAATGATAATACTCTAAATATCTAGGGTTAATTATACAATATTAGGCACTTATCAATCAATTCTGACATATCTGCCTATCTTGGCGCTTGGGTCATAGTTGTTTGGTTTGAATCGAGTTGCACATTCGATTCTAGCACGCCCACACCAGTCACATGATCGAATTTGAAATTGAGAGGCAACATTTTTGGCACGCTCGGTGGGACGACTGATTAAGGTATACATACCAATGTGACGTTGTTTAAGTGACCGAACATGAGAAAATGGGACAGGGCATCCACCTCTCAGAATAACCTTCTCGAAGTAATATCGGTCGGGTTACGTAATAGGCGAACAAGGATCCAACATATCTCAGAATAGGGGAGAACTCAAGTCGAGTTATCACATGCTCAGGCTGAGCAAATTTGAATTCAGACTGAAAGCTTTAATAGATTGACTGAGAGCATAAATCGGTTGATGGCTCTTGTTGCTGAAAGAGCCCAAGCGGCACCTCACCCGAATATTCCAAATGTTGAGGTTAGCACTGTGGGAAATTTGGGGCCAATGCCGCCAGTATCTCCACCACAGTAACGTAACATTTATTCGGCTCCAATCCGGGATGTACGGAATGCAACACCACCTACCGACTTCAGGCGATTGGAGTGGGAGGCCAGGAGCTTCGTTCCTGAAGGCAGGAATCAAGGAACACCTGGGGGCAACCTTTCCAGTATTTTTCTTAGGAATCCACTATTTCATGAAGGACAAAATCAGATAGGTCCGGAACTGCTACCAGTGGTTGAACTAAATCGTCTGGTTCGCGATCAAATCATACCACTGGTACTACCCCGGTTGACCATGAGCCTAATCCTGAATGGATTGACTAACAGTCTCCATTAGCATGACCAACTTCAATGTTTTTTGATCAAGACGGTCGATTTTGACCAATATGGCCGATTTCGATGTTTTCTACTGAGATGGCCGAGATCGGCCTAGACAGCCGAACTTTGATGTTTTTCGACTAAGACAGTCGATTTTGACGTTTTTGACCGAGACAGCTGAGTTCGACCAAGATGTTCGACTTTGATGTTTTTCGACCACGATGGCCGAATTTGATGGTTTCGCTCAATTGAGTGGTTGCATTAATCGCGCCGAACAACGAATCAACATTGTACTCACCTTTTCGACCAAAAGGTGAAGTGACGTGGGGGGCAATGTTGTACCCTATTTCTGACTGTTCTTGAAAGAACCGATCAGAGGAGGAAACGTGTCATTACACACATCAAAGGACAACCACCAAGCAAGGTTTGCAATCAAAGGGTAGCAGCTGATCGAGATTTGCAACCAAAGGTGGACCGGCCGACTAAGGGATGCTGAACCGTCATAAGAAGATGGAGAGTGTAGAGGACCATTGGAGAACCAATCAGCAGAGGATCGGTGGCGTTGCAAGAAGAAGTATATGTGGAATGGGTCCCACAAGCAGTTATCGGGACATATGTCAAGAGTAGTGGTACCAAAGCAGTTACTATAACTGCTGAATGTGGGGAGTATCCAAATGGTTCTTTCTCTTAATGAAGCTTATAAATAACAGAGAGAAGCAACAGAGCAAGACATCTCATACCAACCAAATCAAACAAACCAAAATTTGTCGTTTAAATTAACCTTATGTTCCTTAGCATAATCTATCGTTTATATTCCCTAGGATAATCATCACTTTACGTTCCTTAGCGTAATCCGTAGCTTAATCCTACATTAGGAGTAGCAGTAATCCGGTAGTTGTAATCCAAGTCTACGCTCATTCGCTGGACTTGGTTCAATATCAAGCAAGTTCCTTATCTAGAAAGGCGTTCTGCAGTTTTTCTTCACGACCAACTATAAGTATTTCCTTTTGTGCTATTTGTGTTAAAATGTCCTTTCGCACGGAAGACAAATGTGTGACCCATCTTTGGAGGACGAACCTCACCCTTTGATAATCACCTGATTATCTTAAACAACTTTGTGCAAGTGGTTGAATGGGCGGCCGATCTTATTTGATCTTGGTCCCATACGGTCAATTCTAATGTATCTGACTATCTTGGCACTTGGGGTCATAGTTATTTAGTTTGAATCGAGCAGCACATTCGATTATGGCACTCCCACACTAGTCACGTGACTGAATTTGAAACTGAGAGGCAGCGTCTTTGTCAGAGCAAATATTGCCAAATGACATAAGTGATCCTGTGCGATCCAAAGGAGCTGTGCGCTTATGCGATGGCATAATCGCATATACGATCGCTCAACCTTCCAAACTTTTTTAAAATATTAATAATAAAATAAAATTCAAGTAAAAATGAAGAAGTATAAGAAATTGTTTTTTATTATTTTATTAGGCTATTAGACTATCACAAGTCGACAAACAATACTCAAATGAATCGTAAAGGTAACGATGGTGGTCGTTATGGCCACTATTACCATTACGGAATAGCTTGAGAGAGAGAGAGAGAGAGAGAGAGAGAGAGAGAGAGAGAGTTGAGAAAATGTGGGTGAGAGTGACTATTTATAGGCAAAAGGTGAGAGAAAATGAAGCTCCAAAAAAAAAAAAAAAAGTCCCAATAGTCAGAAATCTAACTGTTGGTTGGTTAACCATGTAACTATAGGTTATGCGGTTGATTTCTCCATGCGATTGCATGAGCCCCAACGGCACAATAATTGCATATGCCACCATGGCATATGTGGTCCACTAGTCCAAGATGGCATAATCACTTGTACGATCACATATGACAACACTGGTCGGAGCTGATTTGGAGTTTGAGTTGACTCTAGTTACAGCGAGGGATGCAAGACAAGACTTTCATTTCATAAGAGAGCTTGGTGAGGTTACAACTATCATCCTTAAAAAAAAAAAAGAAAAAAAGAAAAAACACAAAAGGTTACATGTATCACGATTTAGAGTTTTCATAATTTCGAGCACTCTCAATTAGATAAGTTTGATGGGTTAGCTTTAGAAGGCTCTCAAGTGAGTGACAGGGTGAAAGAATGGATCAAAGATATGATGCAGAGGCTTTCATTTGGTGGAAGTGAAGAGGCTCTGGAAATTTTGTTCTTCATGGAGGAAAGAGACAAAATCCACATAGAAGCTCAATTACAAATATCCAGGAAACCAAGAAAGGGAAAAGGGAATTGTTTAACCTTTTGTTTTCAATGAACTACGATTGCCGTAGAGGCACCCCATGTACAAAAGCTTAAGGGGAAATATTGAATTTCTTTTGATGGGTTTGTCTAATAGAGGAGCTCGGGCATTGCACCAGGGAAAGGGGTTCTCATCGAGTTCTCCATGAAGAATCGAAGATGCTATCATGGAACATCAGGGGGCTTGGGAGCTCTAGGAAGAGGGACCTTCGTAAGTAGATATGTACATTGCAGAAGGTTCAGTTGGCGCCATTTCAACAGACCAAGAGTTCTAGTTGGGATGATGCGACGATGAGATTAGTTTGAGGGTCAATCCTAGTGGATAGCCAAAGAAGCAATCGGTTCAGTTGGAGGCATCATGGTGATTTGGAATGCAAGAGTGCTAACTAAATAAGATTGGCACATAGGGAATTCTCAGTTTCTATCGTCTTTAAGAGTGTGGATAATGATAGTTAATGGGTGTTCATGTTAGTTTATGGCTCAGGTGATCCAAACGGGAGGCAACAACTTTGGGAGGACTTTAATGTATTCAGAAATAAGTGGAATCTCCTCTAGTGTATTGGAGGGCAGTTGAATGTGGTTAGATATTTGTATAAGAAGTTGAATGGCTCGTACTCTAGAGTCATGCGGGAATTCTCTTCTTGGGTGGAGGTCAATAAGCTCATCGACTTCCCTCTTATAAGAAGTAAATACACATGGTTTAACTTGCAAGATGGCCCTTCGATTTCAGTATTGGACTGATTCCTTGCTTCTGTTGATTGGGAAGACTAATTGTTAGGGCTCACAGACATGGTATTAAAGAATAGTTACAAAATGGCCATAACACCCAATTTAGAAAAAAAAAGTCTTGTAATGGGCAAATATGTGGCTATAACAGATTGATACAGGCCGATATGTGGTTGATGCATTTTTTTCTTTAAAAAAAAATTCACCCTTACAGGTCGTAATGGCCATCACAACCCGCATCATAATGGTCATATGGCTGGCCGTTAAGACCACCGTTACTATTATTGATTACCTTTGTTATACAGAGAGGACCAACAAGGGCAATGTCCAACCATAAGTTGATTGTTTGGGAGTTAAGACGTGGAGCCCAAATCCTTTTAGGTTTTTGGCTTGGCTTGAGGAGGAAGGCTTCATTTAAAAGGTGAAAGATTGTGAAATTGCGTCGGGTAGTCTAACACGACACCCTATGCATACACGTGCGGAAGCTTAAGGAGCAATTAGAATTATGGCTAAGCCCTAGAGGGGGGGTGATTAGGACCTTTTGAAATTCTTTTCGCCTACTTACACAATTTAACAAATTAAACTAAGTAAGCAAGAACACTTTCGGCTTCCAAGCCTAAGTGGGTCCAATCACAAGACTAGCATATGGTTAAGCAATAAACAACCTAGTCTAAGCATGCATAGGTAAACAAATGATTTAACTAATCAAGCTCTTAACCTATGCAACCTATGTAGACTTATGAGAATGGATCAATGAGCTCAAGTCTACACTACTAGTGAAAGTACATCTTGTGTGTTGATGTGCTTATCCAGTGCCTAGCATACATTCCTATCAAGCATTCATAATTAAACAATTAAACTTACAATGATAAGATATCAATGTGCTCAATTCAATCACAAACACAAGCATGTATAGTGGTTCGACTACTTGTCTACTCCACTCCCGGTTCAAGTACTCAACCCCTTTGAGCACACCGGCATTCACTAGGGAGTTTAAATCTGGTTCCTCCGAACCAAGGTGTTTTAACTCGGATCCACCCAACCGGGGAGTTTACAGGTTCCTCCCAACCTATACGTTTGCACCCGTGTTGGTGGCTCCCCCGTGGAGACTTTGTTTAGGCCCGACAAACAGGCCAAGGATCGGCAAACGACCCTAGTTCGAGTTTGTTAAACAAACTCTACACTCAACTCCCACAGGGAATTGAGTGGATGGACTCCTAACAAGACAACCTTGTCGGATTGATCCCATTTGTAGCGCCGCTTTGGGTTGCTTCTTCTTGCTCTCCCATGCTTGAATCAGCTCCCCTTGTGCTCCCCCGATCTTTGACGCCGCTGCTTTGCCAAGGCTTCAGCTCCAAGATCAGCTACCTTGCATGTGATGCTCCATTGGAGATGCCCAAGGTGCTAGGGAATGGTGAATCCTCTACAAATGGTAGGAAATAGGTTTCCTAGAGGAAAACACCTATTTGGACTCCTAGGTAGTGTTTAGACAAGGGATTTAACTATGATCAAGGTGTCTAAACCCTAGGAATCAAGAGGGAACAAGTCCATTCTCAAGATGCCATTGAATGGCCCAAGCTTGTGATGAAAACAAAAGAAGAATGGCTTGTTATGGGTTTGGGATAGAGCCTCTGATGTTCTCTAGCAATGGTGGCTTTTATCTCCTCAAAATCCCCTTTACTCAGCTAAAAAACGAATCCCCCATCTTAAATACATTTTCTTCCAACGGTAAAAAAAGGGCAGATTCGCGTATCTCCGATTGATCGGAAAAATGTCCGATTGATCGGAGACCAGTGCGATTGATCGGAGATATGTCCGATTGATCGAAAATTAGTCCTAGTGAATTCTCTGGAAGATGTTCTGATTGATCGGAAACATGGTCCGATTGATCGGACTGACCCCTTCCGATGGATCGGAAGACTGTCCGATTGATCGGAAATATGTCCAGTGGATTTTCAAGTTTGCTGGGACAATTTCCGATTGATCGGAACTTTGGTCCGATTGATCGGAGTCCTATCGGAGCCAATGTCCGATTGATTGGAGATCAATCGGAAACTGCTGTTTGAGCTAATTTTGATTACAACAGCTTCCACCTCTTTAATTAGTCTAACTTATCATGTTTTTCATGGAGTTCTAAGACTAATGATAATGACTAAGGGTATACCTAGTTGGTGCAAGTCATCTAAGAGGTTAAGGGTTAGGTTTTGGTCAAGGTTAAGGCACACCAAGGCATCACTTTTACCTGTTTCTTCTTCCTTGATGCAGCAGGGCCACTTGAGTCTTCGGTCTTCGTCTTCATTAAGCTCAACCGACACTAGACCCACTGACCTAAGTGATTGACAAACAAGGTGCACTAGTATGCCACAGAAAAGTGCACTTACAGATTGGTGGGCATCATTCCAAATAATGTTGGGTGGGTTGGTAAGATGCTTATGTTGAAATTTGAAACCGAAGCTTTTGAAAGGCAAGATCAAATATTACCCGAAGGAGCAAGGTGTCCCATAACAGTAACGGTGGCCGTAACGGCCACCACCGTTACCGTTACGATACGGGCCGTCACGGACCCCGTATCGGCCGATACGGCCCTTTTTTATTTTTTTGAAAAAAATATTAGTAGACCGATATGGGGTTGTTACGGGGCCGATACG
This sequence comes from Liriodendron chinense, assembly GCA_003013855.2. Taxonomy (NCBI): domain Eukaryota; kingdom Viridiplantae; phylum Streptophyta; class Magnoliopsida; order Magnoliales; family Magnoliaceae; genus Liriodendron; species Liriodendron chinense. The sequence continues at coordinate 897,479 of ML058572.1, forward strand.
GGGCCGTTACGGCCTGTTTTTTTTTCTGTAACGGCCGTTACGGCCGTTTCAACCTCGTAACGCATAACAGTCATGATTGTTTCCGTTTTGTATCGGCCGATACAGCCGATACGTAACCGTTTTGGGATACCTTGCGGAGGAGAATATCCAGCTACTTGAAGAATAAAAGGCTAGGCTGCTCGAGGCGATTAGAAGAATTGATGTGCAAGTAGAAGAAGGTGCATTGGAAGAGAATGATATTGTGGAGAGACATGTTTTAAAGATGGAACTCGACAAGGATCTTACCCAGAAGAAATTAAGTGGAGAGAAAGATAAAGAGCAGTGTGATTCAAAGAAGGCGACAAGAACACACAATTCTTTCATGGAATCGCAAATGATAGAAAGGATAACTAATTGGATTCAGTGTCTTTTGGTGAATAATGGTAGAGTGGGGGATAAAGATGAGATCTGTTAGGCATAAATGCAATTCCTTTATAATCTCCTTTTGGATGAAGGGCAGACTCGCTCTCGATTCAGCACTTCCAATTTTATCAAATTGAAGACGAAGAAGCGGCGTGGCTAGAAAGGAGCTTTGAAGAGGTGTGGCCATGTGGAAGGGGTAAAATATTTGGGAAGGGACAACTTCGGTCTGGATGGATTTCTAATTGCGGTTTTCCATGTTTTTTGGGAGGACATCAAAGGAGATGTGATGGCTTTCATCTAGGAACTTTTCAAAAGAAGCAAAATATCTTTTAATTTGGGGGCATCCTTTATTGCATTGATTCTTAAGTGAGAAGGGGTTAAAAGTTTGATAGACTGACTTATCGGCAATCTGTGCAAGATTCTAGCTGAAGTCCTTCCTTCTAGACTTCGAAAACTTCTTAGTTGAGTTATCTTGGAAATCCGCCCTTGTCTTTGAAAGATAGATTTTGGATGGAGCTCTCAGTGCCCATGAATGAATTGATTCAAGATACAAATTTGGTTTGTTGGGAATTATATGCCAACTAGATGTGGAGAAAGCTTATGATCATGTTAAATGGGAATTCCTTAAAATAATACATGATGAGACTAATGGGGTTTGTATTATGCAAGTGGACTGGGGTGTGTGTCGATTCTCCTTTCTTTCTATTTTAGGAATATCACCAAAATGATTTTTTAGAAGCTTTTGGGGGTTGTGCCAAGGAGACCCTCGTTGCTCTTTTCTCTTCGTCATCATAGTGGAAGCAGTAAGCAAAATGCTTGATTAAGCAAAGAGAAGCTAGCCTGATTAAGGACTTTGAGGTGGAACACTCGGAGATTAGGCTCTGTCACTTGCACGTTGTTGATGACATCGTCTTATCATATGATGCTGATAGGACCAGTGTTCGAGTTGTCGGTATCGCTACAGGTTTCGCTGGCTGGAGATAAAGATAAAATATCTTTATCGCTGATAATATCGCCGATAACTGGACATGCGGGGAAAAAGAGGGAAACATGGGGAAAATGATGAAATTTTCAGTGAAACTTTAGGATATGCCTAAATAAATATATTTGCATATTTAGGAATAAAAAATTGCAAAAAGAATGCATTACATTATAAGTTTTCATTTAATAGGGATAAAAAAGCATACGATGCTATAAGAAATCACTCCAATAATAACCAAAATGGGCTTATATAATACAAATGAAGCTAGCATACAATAATAAAGACATATAAATGAACTAAAAAGTACACCTTTCTTGCCATCTTTCATATCCACATGAGTGACGTGGCGGCTCATAGTCATCACACAGATCTCGTTGCTTTTTGGTCATCATTTGTCCAGATCATTATAGGATATGAGCCCAAAAATGAGGCAGATCCAAATATCATGTGGACCACACCACAGGAGAAAGTAGTGATTAAACGCCTACCATTAAAAACTTATTGGGAGCCATAAAAGTTTTGGATCAAGCTGATATTTGTGTTTTTCCTTCATCCAGATCTTTGTGACCTAATCAACAGGTTGGACGGCAAATAAACATTACAGTGGGCCCTCAGAAGTTTATAATGGTGGGCATTCAATCACCACTATTTTCTTGTGGTATGGTCCACTTGATTTGTCTCATTTTTGGGCTCATGCTCTAAAATGATATGAAAAAATAGATGGACGGTGCGGATAAAACAAATATATCATGATGGGGCCCACAGAGCAGACACTTTCCTAATGGCAACGTCAGTTAGTAGGGAAGTTTCATGTTGGACGCAGTACTCATACTGGAAATTACGATCAAGGATTACTCTATCAATCCCCCTCTGCTTCAGAATATCTTCTGAAACATTTATCAAATACAAAAGTTCAGTATCTTCCCACGAATTAGTGAATTAGGCAGGGTGTGTTTGTGCAGAATAACAAACAGTGGGTCAATCTTCATAAATTTCATCGTAAATGTGAAATACTCGGGGGCCTTTTCCATGGGGGATTGGGTACTACCCCCACCAGGACCTAGCTAGAGACGAACGATCCTGTTAGGTGCTTTGTGGGCACCACTGTGATATATTGGTTTTATCTAAGCCGTCCATCCATTTTCACATATTATTTATTTTAGGGCATGATCTAAAAAAGGAGGCAGATAAAATGGACCAGTGGAGCACACCATAGGAAGCAGTGGTGACAATGACCCTCATCGTTGAAACCTCACTCCCCACCCTCCGTGATATTTATTTGCCATCTAACCTGTTTATAAGGTCACATATACTTGGATGAAGGGAAAACATGTATATATGCTTGATCAGAAACTTCTGTGGCCCCCAAGAGGTTTTCAGCGGTAGGCAGTCAACCCCCAATGTTTACTATGGTGTGGTCCACTTGAGCATTTGCTCTATCTCATTTTTTAGCTCATCACTGAAAATAATTTTTTAAAATGTATGGATGGCGTGGATAGAAAACATACATCATGATGGGTCCTACAGATCCCCTTATAGGACCGTCCTGGTGGGGTAGTACCCAATCCACGTCGTTTGACAAGCAATTTGAGCTCAAAAACCAAGTGGAGCCCACTCTCATCCTTGTGAGAAATCCACCCGATTCATCTATTTCATGATATCATTTTAGCACATGGGCCTAAAAATGAGGTAGATCCAAATATCAAGTGAACCACATCAAAGGAAACGATAGTGATTGAATCCCACCATTAAAAACTTCTTAGGGGCCACGAAAGTTTTCGATTAAGCTGATAATTGTGTTTTCGCTTCATCCAAGTCTTTGTCACCTAATCAAGAGGTTGGATGGAAATAAAACATTACAATGCGCCCTAAGAGGTTTTTAATGGTGGGCATTTAATCACCACTATTTCCTTTGGTGTGGTCCACTTAAGATGCGGATCTACCTCATTTTTGGGCTTATTCCCTGAAATTATCTGGCAAAATAAATGGATGGTGTTGATAAAACGCCTCGTAAATCATGATGTGGCCCACATCGCACCCAGCCACAGATTGAAACAAGATGCACGCCTGCGACTTCGTAGGGATGTCGATTGTGTACTGAGTAAACTTTGTGGGGCCCACCATGATTTATGTATTTTATCCAATTCGTCCATCCATTTTAATAGTCAATTTTAGAGCTAGATCCCAAAGATTAAGAATATCCAAAGCTCAAGTGGACCACACCACGGGAAAGAGTGTGAATTGAACGTCTACAGTTGAAATTTTTTTAGGGCCCACAAAACTTTTGGATCTGTGTGATTTTTGTTTTTTACCTTCATCTATGTCTGTGAGATATTATGAACAGATTAGATGACAAATAAGCATCACTATGGGCCCTAGGAAGGTTTCAACAGTGGTAATCATTATTCTCACTGTTTCCTGTGGTGTGGTCCACTTGAGCTTTGGATATCCTTAAATTTTGGGCTTAACCCCTAAAATGTGCTGGAAAAATGGATGGACGATGTGGATAAAAAACATACATTCACGGTGGGCCTAAGAGAGTTTAGTTAGTACGATAAAGCATATGGAGTTACTCGGTACATAGTTCACCTACTCTTCATGGTTCGACTTGAAAACAAAACTTCATTTTCGAGAGGCTTTTTCGCCAAAAAACGGGGGTTCTTGAGGGAGGGTTTCAAAACCCTAAATCGCACCCAAATCAAGCAGAAATCCGCCTGAAATCCCAGATTAATTGCCGAAATCCACCAATCTTGTGACATTCATCTTCCAGTCGAAAAAAAGGATTTCTTTGAGGTTTTTTCTTACCTCCATCGAAGACCGATGCTCTCGATCGATGCCTTATTCTTCCGAGTTCCCATCAACCAATAGGTATGAAAATCTCTCTCAATCTTTACAAAAATACCGAAATGAAAGCTTTCCCCCCTCTTTTTATCTATTTACGGAGGTGGCTACCGTCGATATCGAAAATCGACATTTCGCCGACTTTTGGTAGAGAAACGAAAACTTGGGATATCGATGTCGCAGGTGCACTGATATTATTGGCGATAATATTGACAATTCGTTGACAATGCGAACACTAGATAGGACCCAGGTTGATAATTTACACAAAGTGGTGTGATGCTTTGAAGTGGTTCCCAACCTTTGAATTAATGTTCAGAAAAGCAAAATGTTGGTGGGGTTTGGCTTGGTAAGACGAAGCTCGGAGGTGGCTTCCTTGTTGTCGAGATTGGGTGCGAAGTTAGGAAATTCTCTTATACATGTCTTGGGTTGCCACTTTGTATTGGAAAACCGATGAAGCAATTATGGGATGCAGTGGTGGAGAGAAACCAACACAAGTTATCATCTATCGCTTGGGGGAAGTATCACATTGATCAAGTTCACTCTCTTAAGTTTGCGTATCTTCCACACGCTATTTCAATGCTCAGTGAGTGAGATTTAGAGGCTTGAAAATAGCCAAAGGGATTTTATTTGGCAAGGAGCGGAAATAAAAAATTAAGTTCCACTTGGTTAAGTGGGAAGAGGTGTACAAGCCAAAGGCATAAGGCGGCTTGGGTATTAGAAACCTGAAATTAATGAATCTTGCCCTCTTTTGGATAAATGGTTGTGGAGGTTTGAGGAGAAGGGTGGTACCTTTGGCATTGAGTAGTCGCCGAGAAGTATGGAATGGAATGTGGGTGGTCCCTTCTGTCTCTGTGAGGAAGAGATGGTCAATCACCTATTCGTGCATTGTTCCTTGTCCATGGTGTTTGGGATAGTTTTAGGCTTGTTTAGGGTATAGGTGATGCCCCATTCAATAGGGGTGTGATATTTGCTAGGTGTGGGATGGGAATGGAGTGCACGAATAGGAAAGGGCTCCAACACCTTTTTTATTGTCTGGTCAGTGTGGCATGAGCATAATAGCAGGATCTTGAAAGATTGCGGAAACCATCTGCATGCAATATTTCTTAGGTCCAAGCGGTTGGTTGGGAGTTGCTGCAAATTAGAAATTGTATTTGGGGAAGGGATTGGTCTCTTGTAGGCCTTTAGGGCTCGTGGTTCTGTTTCCTGGATGACTCCTTGTGCTCCTTTTGAAAATAAAAGCTTGATACCTTTCCAAAATAAAAAGAGAGTTTGGACATCTGTAGCTGGCTTAGGATTTTTGGGCTAATTAACATTTTCTGAACAACCATATGTATGTGATGGATCCAACACGTGCGTTTGTATTGGTGCTTGAAAATTTAGCATATGAAATTAGTGTTCCTCTTCTACTATGTTGAGAGAGGTTGTAGGTTGCATCCTACCACTAAAAGGACCATGCCTAATTACCAAAATACAGTCCCATGCCTTCTAACAAATATATATATATATATATATATATATATATATATATATATATATATATATATATATATATATATATATATATATATATATATATATATATATATATATATATATATATTTGCAAGGCCAGTTACCTTTTGAATCATTCACATTGGGAATTTGTGTGCCGTCGACATTTTTGTTATATAGCATATATGAGCTATTTGCATAGAAAATGCATATAAAATATTAGCTTCTAGTGAAAGACTTAGGTGTCGTTTGGTAAACTGAAAAATAAGGTCTGAAAATTGATTTAATTGCTGAATATTTCATTTCTTGGCGCTTTTGCTTCTGTCTCCAACCTCTCAATGTAGTTCATGAAGATTTGGGGTGGGATGGTTAGAAAAAAGATCGTTCGTGAGAAGATTTTCTTCACTAAAGATCATCACAGGAACTCAACCATTGATTCTTTCGCTGGCCGAATAGAGTGTACCATTGGGGGAAAATCCTCATCTCTGCCGCAACATTACAGGGAGGTTGTAGATAAGAGGAAATAGGGAGAAAGAAGGCCACCTCAGGCTTTTGATAGGGAGGGAGAGGAATAGGGAGTATGGATCTCAGTATTGAAGCAGAAGAAACTAGGTGGTTATTGACTCAATCCTAAAGTCAGGCCTTCTGTCGGAACTCCCAACGCTATTTGTGGAACAGTTTCCTCCAGGTTGGATGAAAATCAATTTCAGGTGTGTTTTCAGACAAGTTGGTTCGATCCGGGAAGTGGTGCTGCCTAGATCAAAAGATTTTGACGAGCTTCGAGGTTTCACTTTCGTTCGCTTCAAAAAGGAAGATGAAACCGAGCGAGCGATGGACGATCTCGATGGCAGGCAGTTTGATGGCTTTTCCCTTTCGGTTCAAAATGCAAGGTACGTGTAGAGCGAGCTGCAGACCTATTCTTGGCACAGATGGACCGAAAGAAGCCCAAACGAAGTGGACCTAGTCTGTTAGATTTGGGCCCAGTCCTACGTAGGGCATGATGTAATTGGGTCCCAAGTGCATCTAGATCAAAGAAATTCATTCCGGATAGGACGAAATTGCCTGTTCAAAGCACGAACCGTAAATTATCCATAACTTTTGATCCGGGTATTAGGACACTACCTATGAATTTTTACTAGAATAGGCCATCCGGGGCCAACCGGCTCATGCAAGCAGGTTGTGTTGCTCCATTTCGTGAGAAAACAACTTCCAATTAAAAATTACAGTTTTACGAAAAACTTACTATGTTTAGTTAGTTTTAGATTATACATTTCTCCTTTGTCTTTGAGTTTTAGTACATGATGTCTTCTTAGGATTTGCTTCTTATCATGCCAGGAATCATCCTGCAGTAATTAAATTAGGACCTTCTATTTTTAGTAGATTTTACCATTTAGGGTAAGTTTGAATTTAGTCGCATTAGGACTCCTAATTAGGGTTTGCTTTTCTTTATAAGTGATTTAATTGGAAGTCTAAGGATTATTATTGATTAATAAAATTTTCGAATTTCCTTTTCTTTCTTGTGGATTCAAGAATAGCCTTGTGGATTCAAGGTTTTGCACACCTAAGGTAGACAATGATCTTCCTCATCACACCCTTCCCTACGTCAGTATGGACTGGCGAGTGTTAACTCAGAGAAGGGTTTATCGACTTTGAGGGGGGCTACTGGGAATAGATTCAAAATTCTTTCTTAGGCGGAGGAGAATCGGGAGAGAAAGGGTAATGAAGGTAAGTTGCAGTTGACAAGGTGTTCCATAACGATAACGGTGGCTGTAATGGCCATCACTGTTACCGTTATGATACGAGCCGTAACAGCCGTTACGGACCTCGTATCGGCTGATACGACCATTTTTTATTTTCTGAAAAATGCTGTTACAGGACCGTTACGGTCCGATACGAGGCCGATACAGGGTCGTATCGGTCCATTATGGGACTGTTACGGCTGTTTTGACCCCGTAACGCGTAATGGTTATGACCGTTTCCGTTACATATCGGCCAATACGTAACCGTTTTGGGATGCCTTGAGTCGAATGTTAAAGGCCCTAATGCTGTATCGACTAACAACTGCCTCCTTTCGAGATGTTGTTGTTGAGGGACGTAGCTCAGATATTCCCAACACAACATGCTCAAACCCAAGGCAACTCTCTCAAAGACCAATGTGGTGGCGGAATGGATTTGGAAAGAGGGTTCTTCGGAGATGCCAGTGGTGTGCTTTCATCCACTACTCTTGGAGACGGCTGAAGGAAGCCCTTCAATGGAGTATAGTGGTGGCAATCAGGAATGGTTCCTCCTAGGAAGAAGTGAGCAAATGGATGGACATATTGGGTTTCGTCAATTTAGCCTGGGATTTGATAAAGTTACTGTAGAAGATGAACTATGGAATTCCGTTGCGCTCATAGGAGGAGTTTCATAATTTTTTTATCCCTCGGGCATATCAGCATTAGGTGGCTCGATTTTGGAGATGGTCAGCTGGTTGTCTATCTCTCCATTTGCTACGAAAGAGTGTTGGTTTCGCGTCGAAGGGGTCCCACTCGAGCTGTGGCATTGCGATACCTTCAAGCATACCGGAGAATGGTTTGGGGAACTAGTGGCAATTGATCCATAAACATCTTCGAGGGCGGATCTTCGTTGGGGATGAATCTGCGTTAGAAAATATTGCAAGAAGATACCTGTGAGGATGTTACAATCGTTATCCGTGTTTGTAAGGAAGTCGACAAAGGGGAGATACAGACATCTGCGCCGGTTGAGAGCTGCGTCGATTTGGCCATAGAAGTTGATTCTCTAAGTTTCCGAGAGGAAGGACCATCGAATTCCTACTCCGTCAGAGCACGAGATAAGGAGGAGTTTACGTGGTACCATTTCCCTTCCCTAGCAGACAACAATGACATGTGGTAGAAGGAGATGCTTCCTTCGGGATCATGCAGGAATGGGGCTCTCCTGGCAGAGGAGAAGACAAGGCTGGCTCTGACACCTGTCCAGGCCACAGTGATACGTGGAGACGATCTCGTGCCTCAGATTGAAAAAGGTGGATATGAGTCTTGGTTTGGTCCAAACCACGGTCCTTTGGAGCACTTGGAGCTACCCTCTTACGATAGCACCTGTCAAACCATCGCTTTAGTTGGGTCAAACTCGGTTCCTATAGGCTTAGACGCTCCCCCAGCCGTTGGATCTCTTACGTGTGTCCCTACAATGGCTTTAGAAGGTTTCGATGCATTTGCAGTGTTGGCTCAGGTGCCATGTGCGAGGGATTATATGCGTGTCGAATTTTCGTGGATGTGGCACGTGTCCATTATAATTTAATTGCTAACACGTGCATACCATACTATTCTCATCTATTTTATGACTCCATTCTATTCTCAAAACTTATTTGGTCAAATGCAAGCATCTCTTAATAGGACAGTTCCTCTGCCTAGTCAACGACACAGTTGGTTTCCGGTTGGGCATCAATGTCCTCTAGAAGCCTTCACGAGCAGACATATGACCATGCTTTGGGCGAATTCTTCCAAGAGGAAGGGCAAATAGATGTGCTGGTTGTTTCCCCTCTGCAAGTAGTCGAGACGCCATGTTAGGAGGCGATTACTGTGCAAGAGAACTCTCTTGTTATAGAAGATAGACCGGAACGGAGTTCAGAAGCGCTAGTGGAAGTAGTGAGAGGAAAGAGATGGATAAGGGAAGCTTTGGGGCATTTTCGGAGACTGATTGGCATGTCGTTTGGAGATTAGCCAGAAGATTACTACAGTATTTTCCAATTTGTGGAGCAGCATGGTCGTCCGAAAGACTGTTCTAAATCTTTGAAAATTATCCATCAGAACTTCCTCAAGTTGTAGGGAGTTAGCTAGATTATCTTCTGATGGTGCTTTTCACGCTGGATGTTCAGATGGGGGATCCAGAAGGGGCGGGCAAGGTAGATCAGTTTCGAAATGAAGATTCTTTCATGGAATTTGAGGGGGGTGGGCGGCAAACAGAAAAGAAGCTAGATAAAGGATGTCGGCAGAAGATTCAAGGCCCAACTTATTATGATTCAGGAAACCAAGGTACAAAATTTTGATGTTAAAATCTTGAGAACTTTGTGGGGTAAAAAAAATGCTGATTGGGTAACCCTTGATGCAGAGGGTAGATTAGAGGGCATTTTGGTTGTGTGGGATTCTTCAGTTTGGTCCAAACTTGCTGGGTGGGAATATCCTTCTTCATCTCGGTGCTTTTAAAAGACGTGTCTTTGGGCTTCCAATGGCTATTCACATTTGTTTTTGGCCCTAACCAAGGGATAGAAGATCAAAATTTTTCAAAGAATTGTCAAATTGCCATAGTAGGTTCAATGGGCCGTGCTGCATTGGGGGTGATTTTAATGTTATCCGTTTTTCTTTTGAGAAATCGAATGGGGGGAGAATTTTTGGGAGTATGCGATCCTTCTCCTAGTGGATTGAATCTCATGATCTTCTCGATTTGCCTATGGAGGGAGGCAAGTTCACCTGGTCTAATGGTCAGGTTAATCAATTATGTCTAGGTTGGACCATTTTCTTGTTTGCCCTGGATGGGTTAAAAGTTTTCCCCTTATCTTTCAAAGGGCGTTGCTGAGACCAACATCTGATCACTGCCTCCTCTTATTGTCTATGGATGACGAGAATTGGGGTCCGAAACCTTTCAAATTTGAGCTGAGTTGGCTTGAGATCGAAGGCTTCAATCAAAAGATCAAGAACTGGTGGTCTTTTTTTTTAGGTGGATGGTTTTGCGGACTTCAAACTCTCTCGGAAACTGAAATTATTAAGAGAACAAATCAAAGCATGGAAGGAGGAACTCTTCAAACGGGAGGCAGAAACATGCATTATTCTCCTTAAGCTCCAAACTTTGGACAATAAAGTGGGGAAAAATCCTTATCTCCTAAGGAGTTAGCGGCACAGGTTAATCTTATTCAGGAGTATCGTATGTTGGTAGGGTTAAGGAAGATGAAATCAAGTGGATGCAGCGTTCGAGAAGCACCTGGTTAAAGGAAGGCAATAAAAACACAAAATATTTTCACAGCATTGCTAGTGCGTGAGCCAAGGTGAACAAAATCAGCAGCATCACGATTAATGGCGATCACATAGATGACAAAGATCGCATTTGCACTGAAATCTCTTGGTTTTAGAAAGGCTTGTTGCCGAGTGAAGAGTGAAAAAGACCAATATTGGATAATTTAGCCTTCAATTGTTTTTCTATTGCAGAGACTGACTCTCTTGAGGCTCCTTTTGTGGAGGAAGAGGTTAAAGCGGCTATAGATATGTTAGGAAGAGATAAAGCATAAGGTCCTAATGGTTTTTTTATGGCATTCTTTCAATTTCTTTGGGAGATTGTGAAAGTGGATGTTATGAATTTTTTGCTGGAGTTCTTTCATAGAGGCTGATTATCGACTGATATTGGGGCAATGTTCATTGCTATTATCCCTAAGTCTTCGGTTATTGAGTTAATTAAGGACTTTTGGTCAATTAGTCTCATTGGAGGACCTTACAAAATCCTGGTTAAGGTTCTTGCCACCCGATTGTGGAAGGTTATTAGAAAGGTTATATCTGATAATCAAAGTGCCTTCATTCCGAGTTGGCAGATCCTCGATAGTGCCCTCATAGCACACGAGTACCTTGATTATCTTCGTAAAGAAGGTACCAAGGGATTAGTGTGCAAACTCAATATGGAGAATGCAAACTCAATATGGAGAAAGCCCACAATCACGTTGATTGGAACTTCCTTGACTATATGATGTCTCAATTGGAATGTGGTCCAGAATGGAGGGGATGGATTCGGGAATGTGTTGGTTCGGCTCATTTTTCAATCCTCCTTAATGGCTCCCTAAAAGGATTTTTTAAAAGCTCAAGGGGCCCTCGGCAAGCTGATCCTCTCCCTCTACCTCTTTCTTATGGTGGTGGAGGCCTTGGGGAGAATGTTGGCTAAAGGGCAGGAGGAAGGAGTTTTCTGTGGCTTCAAAGTGGAGGGCATGTCCCACCCCATTTCTCATTTAAATTCACCGATGATACTCTTCTCTTTTGTGGTGCGTCTCTTGATATGGTAGAGAACTTGAGCACTATTATAAAATGTTTTGAGGTGGTTTCAGGTCTTAAAATCAATATAGCGAAGAGCAAGATGTTTGGTGTGCGGATGGAGGTTGATGAAGTGCAGCATTACGCCAAGATCTTTGGTTGTGCAGTGGGGATTCTTCCAACTACGTTTGTGGGCTTGCCCCTTTGTGTGGGCAAACCGACCACAGTCCTTTAGAACAAGGTGGTGGAAAGGTTTGGTAAGAAACTTGCAAGATGGAAAACTCGTTATCTCTCTAGGTAGTCATCTTACCTTCATCAAGGCTGCCTTATCCAATCTTTCCCTTTATTTCATCAAGTTCCCGACCTCGATTCTTGCTAGGCTTGAAAAGTCGAGAGGAGATTTCTTATGGCAAGGAGCAGAAGAAAAAGAGAAATTCAATTTAGTAAGCTAGGATGACGTTTGCAAAACTTACGAGGAGGGAGGAGCTGGTATTGCAAACCTCAAATCCATTCACTTATGTTTACTGGGAAAATGGCTTTGGAGATTTAGGGATGAAGAGGGGCCCTTTGGAGAAGGGTTATCAAAAGTAAGTACGGCTCTTCATATGGGGATTCGTGGACCACAGACTCTTTTATCTATAGGGCTTCGACTTTGTGGAAAGGAGTTCATTTGGTGAAAGCAGTTTTCTTGGAAGGCGTGGGATTCTCTACTGGTAACGGCAAAAAAATAAGGTTTTTGGAAGACTCTTGGACAAGATTGTCACCTCTCAAATAGGATTTCCCTAACATTTTTCGATTGGCCCCCAATCCCGATGTCATGGTGACGGACTGCTCCTCCAATATTGGAGGGGCGGTAGTTTGGGAACCCCTTTGTAGGCACTTCTTGCAAGATGACAAAGAGATGAGTATGCCTTCCTCCTTGAATGCATTCACCTTTTTCTTCCTGATCTCTTCTGAGCCCGGATAAAATGGTGTGGAATGTAGAGAAATCGGATGCCTTTTGGTTAAATCCTTTTCCTCCCTTGTCAGGGGAAGTGAAAGTCATAGGGAGTTGGCAAACACGAGGTTCGTCTGGCGCTACAGTGTTCCCCCTAAGAAGGCGATTTCGATTGGTTGGTGGGTAGGAAGAAAGTACTAACCATTCATAACCTTCGAAGGAGATCTCTATGGTGCTTCCAAATACATGTATTCTTTGTATGCAAGATGAGGAAACAGTTGGTCATCTATTTGTGCATATTGCTCTTTCCTCATTCCAATTTGGGCTGATCTATTCGGTCACTTTCAGATGAGATGGGTGGCACCAGGTTTGGTAGGTACTCTTCTCTCATCTTGGAACGGAGTGGACTTAGGAAAAGAAAAAACGGTGCTATGGCAAATGGCGCTGCTTCCTGTATGGTGGGCTGTCTGGGAAGAATGAAATGTGAGATCCTTTAAGAATGATTGTTACCCTGTGGATCGCATATCCCAAAGGGTTAGAGGGTTGGTTATTGAATGGGCTTCTTGTGTATCCTATCTTGAGGATTGTAATCTTAATTTTCTTGGTTAGGGTGTGGTCGCTTTCTTTGTTTCTGTTTTTGCTCTCTTTTTTAATATAATTTTGTTACCTTAGAAAAAAAAAAAAAAAAAAACTTCTGGTACATTCTTGGCGTTTTCTTTCTGGTTATGGTTATAAGGGAACATCAATATGAAGACAATATTCTAGCTTACACATGGAATGAACTTGGCTTGCATGACTCTTGCCATTGTCTCAATCTGCATTGGTTCTTTCCGTGAAGTGAGATGGGCTTTCTGCTATCAGTTAGTTGCAGTTTTTCATTGACTGTGTTCCCAGTCTGGACATGGTTCTCTGTTTTTTCTTTCTTGTTTCCTTTCAAATAGACACAATGTTCATCCTAAGCATTTACATGCATTTATTACTTGTTCAGTAGAAGTGCTTTTTTGTTATTAACTCGAGAAGATCCTTTAGATTTTTAATGAAACATGTTATATGAAACAATTTTCTGTTGCACATGTGGAGCTCCACTAAGTGCACATGCATGTACAATAAAGCTCATGTACATTCCACATGTGCTAGCATGGCACGGTTGGTCTGATATCCAATCCATCCATCAGAACTACACCACTATATTGATTCCCCAGCTAAAGAATCAGGTTGATCCACTGGTCAGGCGGGCCACAGTTTGCAAAACAAATATATGGCTGTGAAAAACTTGGCTTAAGTTCTCTAACCCATCCACCTGTTTTCAAGGCCCACATACTGATTGGACAAGATTTTATTTTTGGGAACCTGTACGAGGTTGGACCAACTTGATGGATGTATTAGATCTTTTACGTCTGTGACATGCTGGCACATGCATTGTGTACCCGAGCTGCATTGCACATGCGTTGTGCTTAGCAAAGCTCACATATTTATTAGCAATGTAGATTTTGTAGCCTATGCAAAGTGTGTTTTATCAGGGACTGACTTGACGTGGTCAAATTTTTTGCAGTTTGTTGGGAACTTCCAGGAATCCTGTGGAATGAGAACTGGTTGGGGTTCTGGTAAGTGGAGTTTGGTTTTGGTATTATTTTTAATTTGTTGAGATTCAATAAACAATAGAAAGAGACACATCAACCTTTCATAAAATTAAAAAAAAGAAGAAGAAGAAAACAAAACAAAACAAAACAAAAAGAAGAAAAATGAGAGGCACATCAGCAGGCTAGCATCATTACAACCTCCACTTTAGCCATATCGTGCAGATTGCCCGATTATTTAGATGCATTGTTTTTCTTCTTTCCACAGTTTGTCATTTAATGTCTTCTGGTTTGCAGTTCTATTCTCAGAATTGGTTGCTCTCGCTGCAGCTAGTTCAGTGCATCGTGTTTGTATCACAACGTGGTAATCCTTTTAGTTTTGATGGATTTTATACCTTTTCTCTTTGTGATTGCTTCCTTCAATCTCCTTGAACAGTTTTTCATGGCATTTTGCATTTTTTTATTTTTATTTTTTTATACTGGTCTTGGAAAAAGGGTCATGCATTTTGTCATTGGATTACTTTCTGTGTTTGTTATACATTTGGAAACGATTTTCAGCATTTTTCTTTTCGATGACCTTTTGTGTGTTGACCCGTAATAGTTTGTGTTTGGAGTTAACTGAGTCTTGCATGCATTCCAGGCAAGATCTTATGTTGTGTATGAGCCTGATTTCAATCCAAAATAAGAGGAAGATTGTACATACCCGATCCAAATAAGAGATGCAAAATTCCTCTGGAAACTCCATGCAATATGCAAAAGAGTAAAAGAAAGAAACTAGAAATAGATAAAAGGACTTTGGAAAGACTTCAAACAGTGTTCCATGGCATCACACCACTTGAAAGAAAGTAGAAGAATCATTCTCTGCATATATTCCAATCAATGTTTTAAGTATCAAAATCTCACATGACATCATATCTTCAAGAATGGGAAATATCATGGACCATTTCGCATAAAGTTTTAGTCTTAGGCAGTGTTCGCAGTATCGGTATCGCGTTACATTTCGCACCCTTGGGATACAGATACATATTGCGTATCGGTGGGAAATATCGGTTGTATCGCGGAATGTATTGCACTTTTTGGGAAACATGGGGAAACATTGGGAAATTGATTGAATTTTTCAATGAAACTTCAGGGATTGTTAAAATGGACCTCAATACACACATTTAAATCATAATATGTAAAAAAAAAGTCCACGTAATGGAGTTCCTTTGTAAAAGGATCCTAAGCTATGCGCTATTTGATTGAACTAATACAACTATTGTTTAAATTGATTTCATAAGATATACAAATGTAACAAGACATTAATGTAAACACAACCAATGCATTGACAAGGTAAAACAAGCAAGAGAGTTGAGAAATATACCTATGGATGCAACTGAATGAGTATCCTCCAAATGCAGTTTTGACTATCCTAGTTCAACGCAATGCAAGCTACCCTATATGGCCTAGATCTATATGAGGACTTAATAAAATCTAGAAAATAACTAACTGGACACAACAAACTATGACCCCTACGCAGAGTCGGAACGCGGGAGAAAATTGAGGAAAAAATAGACCTCCTCAAGTTTTTTCTCAAAAAAAAAAAAAAAAAAAAAAAAGTTTAAAAACATTTTAGCGTCTTTGACTGATACCTGGATGATATCGTCTAGGTATCGACGATATCTGGAGCCGTAAACAGAAAAAATCACGATATTTTGACAATATATCATGCGATATCGATACATAGTGCGATATTATCGATATCATACAATATACGATACCAAGGAATCAGGGATTTTTTATGTTATTACTGGGCCAATATTTATCGGCGACCAACGATACCGATAATATCGATATTGCAAACACTGGTCTTAGGGAAACCTTGGGGAAACTTTAGGAAAATGGTGGAATGTTTTTAGTGAAAGCTACGTGTAATAGTTTCTTGTTGTTTACGGGACAACTATGCATTGTCAGCTAGCCTATAAGTGATGTAATTGTATCTAAAATGAGTTATGTCATTCAAATGTCATAGAATAAAAGCAATAAAATACTAACAATAAAGCAAGAAACTAAAAAGAAAAAAATGTACTTGGTCTGAGATCCACATGGACTTACCCAGCCATAGAGATTCTGTTATGTTTGAAGAAATAGGGGATTTAGCTTCAAGGACAAACATTCATTTTTTCCACATTGAGAGGAGGGTAAATGTATCGCCTACGCACTTGCTAAAGATGGGTTGGAAGATTCTTTGTTTTGGGCACTATTTCCCCTCTAGTTTGATTTAGCTCTTTCAATTTTGTTATGCACATCTGGCTCTGGGTATCTCCCTATATTTCTGTTTACTTTTCTTAGTTATAGAATCTCGTTGTCATTCATAAAGAAACTAATAAATTAACCAATTATGTAGTCTCTCTATGGGGAAAGTACACTACTTCGGGAACTGTTTATATCAGATATTGGAGGTCTCAAATTCTCAATCAATACGAATGGACTTATACTCCCAAAGAGAATGATGCATTGAAAGGAAAAGTTGTGTTCCTTCCTTTTTGCATTCAAAATTCCAAAGAAGTTATTGCACGACTCATGATTGTTTTTTTTAATGAATCCATTGTTGCCCTTGTGATTTAGCAAATGAGAGGGATTATTATTATTATTATTATTATTTTGGACAAGGATTGAACATCAATTGAGAGAAAAAAAGTACACACCAATTGCAGATCAACCATTCTAGCTTAATTCCCACAAATAGTGAAGAAAATATCCAATGATGGACTGCAGAATTTATTTGCATTAGTCTTCCAATTTTCTACTAGAAACAAAAGGAAGAAAAGCATCCTGTAGAACGAAGGATTTGAACGCTGGGTCCTGGGTGGCATGTGGTCACGGGAAATATCCTAGATATCATGGAAATATCAAGAACATTGCATATATTGCAGGAAATATTGAGCATATCACAGCTATTACGATTAATCAGCTGATGTCGATGATATGATCAATATCTTGTAAAAGTATATTCCAGGAAGATATCATGTCACACTTGTGGGAAAACTGAGATATCAGCCTATGCTTCGGCCGATAAATATTTTGTCAAAAGCCAACTCCTACTGTGAGGAGCTGTGCTGTTTGCTGAATTAGACAATTGTATTTACACTTTTACCCTTAACCAAAAGCTTTTGATGAAGAGGTTTGCTACAATAGGAACGTTTGAAAAAAAAAAAACCCTCCAGATCATAGCCATTGGTTCTCGGGTCATGTTTCATCAATCCAAGCTGTTTATATGATTGGCCTCACCATTGATTGGGAATATCCAAAACAAAATTATCTGATTAGAATGTGTCCACCTTTTGATCACTTAAATCTTTTCCTTTAGATATTCACCATCTTATTAGTTTCCGTTTGAGGGCCATTGATATAAATTTAGGATATTCTAATCTTGAAGATTTTTGAGGCAGCCACAATCAATGGTGAGCCTGTCATATGAACAATTTGGATCATTGAAATATGATCTCAAATCCAATAGCTTCAATCCCAATGTTCACGATGACCTAAAGTGGTGAGCGGTTGAAACCCGTTAGACTATCATTCCCTCTTGTACACCTGAAAATCAGGTGAGAGAAGCTTTCTAAACCTAAAAAGGTATACACATGTCCAGGCGTACTGTTTACCTTCTTTGAAATTTGGGCACACGTGCCAGAGTTGTGCACTATTCATCAGGTATTGTGTACTTGACAATATGTTGATATAAAAAGAACGCAAGGCCATTGATTATGTAATACCCAACCCAGCCTATAGGTACGTATGACTAATCATGTACTCTATTTTCGTTCCAACCACTAGGTAGGTTGCGATCATCTTCCGAATTAGAACCTTGCAATACCCGCACCTCGGATACCTGATGGAGTTCGAAATAGTGCCTAGAGAACATGACCCGAGTAACGTGATTGACCGCTCCGACGAGATGAATCCGATGGTATCTCCCATGGGCGGACACGTGACCCTGAACTCGTGATATAATGCGAAGAACCCGGCCCTGTCCATGTGCAAATATCCATGGAAAAGCATGAATGACACCATCATGAGGTGAGGATGAACTCATACCTAGAACTATTCCATTATGATTAGTTTAAGGTAAATGTAATCTAAAGTTTATAATAAACCTTCCCTATATCTCATGGAAGTCACTTTATTAACAAGGTTAATGAGGTAGCTAATTTTATTAACTAAAAGTTAAGGCTTTTCCTTGATTTAAGGAGAGCCATGACACCTAACATCTCTTAATTATGCTAATACCACCCTTAAACTTACGTAGAGCTCACTTAAGGGTAATAAAACTAACCTAATTCCTTCAAAAAATAATTAAAAAAATAAAGGAGAACATCTAAAAGTAAAAAAAGCTTCCTTGAATTAAGGTGGCTATGCCACCTCACTATGTTATAGAAATATTTAATTGCATCTAGAAGTTTTTAAAGCCCCTTAAGCAAAATCCAAAGTATGCTTTTGGAAGCTAAAATAAGAGATAATAAAGAGGGTGTTGTAAAGTTAACAACACATCTCTTAAAATGAGAAAATGTGTCAGCGTAGTCATGATTTTTCTAAAAGAGGCATAAGAGTCATTTATGGTGAACTAAAAATATTCTAATTAGGTGATTATCATAAGACAATTACTCATGAATTAGGGAGAGTAATCCATATTATGGTTTATAAGATTAACCAAGTTAATTGTTCTCACGTCTATATAAAGGGGGCAATGGCTCAATTTTTGGGCACTTAGTGCCCAAACTTCTTAGCTCCCTTAATTATTTTCCTGCACATCTTAAGCCTTTAAATCACCCTCTAATTAACCCCAATATGTCCCTTAATTTCAAATAAAACAACCCCTTAATCAAGGCCATCCAACTATCTAAGGAGTAAGGAAGATCAATCCTCTAACAAGGAGAGTATACCCCCCTTTCACTTTTTTGTTGTTTTTATGATGTGGATGGTGTTTGGTGCTTCAAGCTCCTTCGGCGGAGGTGGACGAGATGATTTGGAGGATCCATCCGTCTAGAAAATTCTTGGTTCGATCGTTGGTCACCCACTTATCCATGGCAGGCTCCCCCCATGGGCCTTATCATCCGTTCCACCATTGGTTTTATGGGGCCCCTCCGAGAGTGGCGGTGTTTGTTTTGCTAGTTGGTAGAAAGAGAATTCTGACGATCAACAATTTACAAAGAAGATCTCTAATTCTCCCTAATGTTTGCTTGATGTGTATGAGGGATGCCAAATCTATTGATCATCTCTTCATTCATTGTCCCCTTGTTCGGGAGGTGTGGGATTTCTTTTTGTCAGTTTTGCATGTTCCTTGGGTTATGTCGAATTCGATAGATGCTCTTCTGTGGGTTTGGCATGGGAGTGGCACTTCGAAGTAGGGAAAGAAAGCGTGCGGCTGCTCATCTTGGCGGTCTTCTGGACAATTTGGAAGGAGCAGAACGATCGGTGCTTTAGGGGAATTAGCAATCCGGTCGCCTTTTTTATAGGGAATGTTAACAACCTTTTAGTGGATTGGTTGTCTTGTGGTAGCAGTTAGGGTTGTGCTTTTGTTTCTTTTGTCTTTGTATTCTTTTCCCGCTTTGCAGCTTCTTAATAAGTTGTTGTTTCCTCTAAAAGAAAAGTGATCAGGATTTTGATGTAATGGTGGTGATGATGATGTGGGCTCCACTAGCTGTGGGCCCCACCGTTGTGCTTGAATGCAACTTGAACCCTTCATAGGGCCACATACACTTGGATGAAAGGAAGATACAAAAAATCGGCTTGAATTGGAATTTCAGGTGGGACCTGCTGATTGTGGGCCCCACCATGATGTTTATGAGCCATCCAACCAGTCCATATTCATAAACAACTTGATGAAATGACCACACAAATTTCAGTTTGATTCAAAATGTGGACTCTACAATAGTGTGATTATGCAAATCTTAATCGCCAATTTGCATGAACCCTAGTAATTTTGACAAACACACACACACACACACACACACACACACACACACACACACATATATATATATATATATGATACATATTAAATAAGAAAAAGAAATGCTAAGCAGCAACTGACGCTGTTGCTCCCATGCGGCCAATTCACGGTGGCATTTCCAAC
Source organism: Liriodendron chinense (assembly GCA_003013855.2). Lineage (NCBI taxonomy): Eukaryota > Viridiplantae > Streptophyta > Magnoliopsida > Magnoliales > Magnoliaceae > Liriodendron > Liriodendron chinense. The sequence continues at coordinate 917,829 of ML058572.1, forward strand.
ATAAGCAAAATAACCTGCTCTCACTATGCAATATGTTTACATCACAACTGTTTCACAATAGTGCATAATCGTCAAAATGAGTTGGAAGCGCAGTGTCTAAAAGTCAAGCAACAAGCATCATCTGGTACTCTTAATTTTGGTACCATCCTGAAAGAAATTATTAGAGGAAGGCATGAGCTTTAGAGCCTAGTGAGTACACAGATGTGTGTAGTGTCCTACATGCAAGCAAGTAAGATAAATATACCATGAAAGAATTATGAATGGTGGAATGCAGGTAGTATATGAGGAATGATGCCGATACCAATGTAATGCAATGCAACACATATGCATCATGATTATGCTCCGAATCAATGCTACCAGCATCATCAAGTCATGCTACCATATCTCTGTTACCACAGCCATAACCGTATCACACGTGTTCGTAGCCATATCATCGACATCATGCTGTCATGCCATATCATGATAACCGTATAATCTCAGGAAACACCGTGGTTGATGCCCATGCACTAGTCACCAACAATCGACCTCGCATACCCGCCCTGCGATGGTGTCGTAGAACTTCCACTTGGCACACCAGTAGCGGATTTCATTCGCGCTTCTTCTCTTCGGCTGGTCAGACCGGCCCCTGTTTGCACCTTAGCCCTTAAGCAGGTTGGACCCACCTCTTCTCAACCCGATCTTGTCAGTGGGAGTCAAATCCATGACCCATGTGTCCACTCAGCCCGACGATGAGGCATCCTTAGGTACCATGGGGGTTTAAGGACTTTCAACCAAATGGGCACATCATCCCTTACTATTTTCACATTTTTGGTGTCTCATCCTTTTTAGGGATAATCCATGTCATCATCATAGATCTACATTTCATTTCTAAGATCCAAATCATCCAATTCATGTTATACAACAGTGGTATTACAATCATTAAGTATGTCATGATCATGCATGAATTCAAGCAATCATGCTAAGGCATACATTCATGTGCATGTAGTATGCATGTAATGACATGAGTTGGGTTGGCTTAGCCCTTAGGCTAGAAAATTCATGTATAATCAGTTATGTGCTTATCGGCTTGTATCAATCTAAGGTCATGTAACCCAACTACAAAGGACATATCTTATGCATGGATGAATGTATTGTGCCACACATGCACATACCATCATTCCATGATGCATGAGTGTGATCAACTTCAATATGTTTAAGACAGCATATCGCATCTCTACTAATTCAAAATCATCAATACCATTACCATCATCCATAACTATCACGAGCACATGCATTATTTGTAATCACAATCACATCTCATTCATCACAAGTTAGATATTCCATTAACAGCTTTGGCCCGACACGATTTCCACTATTGGGCCCACAAGGCTTTGCTCTAGGTGGGCCTTATGGCTAATGGGCCCGCCACTCTAATGCCTAAGTGGGCTCATTAGTGGAGTCTACAAACCACTTGAATCTTCAATTAAGCGGGCCCTAACATTCGGCCTAACACCCATCTCAATTTAGGCTCGACTTAACCTTACATGTTTCATGTTATGGACCTAATGGGCTTTGGATCTATCTCATTATCAAGCTTGGGCCCCTTTCATGGGTTGACAAAGAGGATGGTCATCATATACACATGCTAAGGTGGTTTTCATATGATAGATGGTGTTGATAACATACATATAATCCGATGGGCTCCGCTTCCAAGTGGGTTGCCAATAGGTTGGATTGCAAATAATCATCACAATTGGTCTAAAACGATTTGGACAGTGCGGGTAAACACTCACACGTTACAGCGGACCCTAAGATGAATGGCTTGGATATACAATGGATACATCAAAGTAGGCCGCGATAGGGCAGGTATAGGTGTAACCCGTATAATGTGGTGGGGCTCACTTCCAAGTGGTCCCGCCAACAGATGGGTTCACATATAGACATTACAGTGGGTCCACAACAAGTGGATGGTATACGTAACTCACATACATCAAGGTGGTTCAAGGATGAACAATATAGATGTATAAGGCATACATCAAGGTGGAGTCTACAGTGGGTTCCATGATCGGAACTGGTTGGTTGGCAAAAATGGTTGAGCGGTGTGGATACGCACATCATAGTGAAGTCTGAATGGACAACGTGGATATAATTACATACATCATGATAGGGTTTACAGTGAGCCTTAGGGAAGCTTTAATGGTGGCCAATTAATCTGAATCGTTTCTTCTTGTGTGGTTCATGCGAGATTTGGATTTGTTTTTAATTTTGGGACACGACCCACCTGATGGACAATGTCATTATATGCATCAAGCCGGGGTCCGAGGTGGCCTCTATAATAAACAGTTTGAATAACAAATAAATAATTTAATGGGTCTTATGAAGTTTTTAACAGTTTGCACTCACTTCAACCGCATGGCCCCACTTGAGATTTGGATCGACTTCACTTTTGGGCCCATGGCCTAAAATGAGTTGGATAAACTGAGGGACGGCCTGGATGCGCTCACATACATAATTGTGGGCCCGCAGGAAGGTTTAAATGGTTGGTGTACATCACTATTTCATGTAGTTTGGACCATCTGAAACTTGGATATGTCTGATATTTGGGCATAGTCCACCTAAGCTTGAGTTGACAAGCAAGATGGTTGGTGTGGATCTAACGTATACATCATGGTGTGGTGTATGCAGGCCCCACCGCCTCTAGACAAAACAAACCTAGACAAATAACAATTAAAGGGAGGTCAGGACATCCAGTTATGGACGTCCTCTCCCTTTTTTTTTTTTTTTTGGTTTTCCTTTTAACCTGGTGATAACACGGTGGACCTTGGTAGCTTTCAACGGTAGGTGGGCCCACCTAAGATTTGGATCGGTGTGATTTTTAAATCCATGCCTTAAAATGATTTGGCGGTGTAAATGGATGGCTTGGATAAACCACATACATCATGGTGGTGCCCATGGTGGCCCCCCACAACCCTAAGAAAGATGAAAGGGAAGGGCGTCCCTTGACACTCACCCTTTGTAAGTGAAGTTTTTTTTTTTTTAGTTCCTTTCATACAAAAATGTGTGGCCTTATCAATAGGTTGGGTGTAAATAAACATCACCATGCATCTTAGGAAGTCTTTAATGGTGGACGTGCAATGACCTTTGTTTGCCGTGTGTGGTCCACTTGATCATTGGATCAACTTGACCTTTTAGCACGGCCCACCTAAAATGATTCGGAAAAACAGAATGGACAGTGTGGATTTAACATATACATGGGTTCTAAGGTGGGTCCCACACATCTGATAAAGAGGTGGGGAATGGGCGTCCCTTCTTTGAACGCTGTCCATAGAGGGCACCTGCTTACCTTTTTTTTTGTTATTTATTTATTTTTTCAATGGCAACTAAACATAATGGTGGGCCTTGAGAAGCTTTTAACGGTTAGCATTCAATCACACTGTTTTCTATGGTATGGCCCACCCAATGTCTGGATCATCTTGATTTTTGGGTCTTTGGCCTAAAGTGATCTGGATAAATGAATGGACGGCCTAGATGATTCACATGCATCATGGTGGGCCGCTACAACGGGCACTATAGACCCTTTTTTTCTTGGGAACTAAACACGTGTGACCTTAAGTTCAGTTGGGATACAAATAAACATCATTGTGGGCCCTGGAAGGTTTCAACGATGGGTGTTCCACCTCCACCTGGTGGCTCACCTGAGTTTGGATTCGGCACATTCTTGGGCTCATACTGCTTAATGATCAGTGTTCGAGGTTTCGGTATCGCTACAAGTTTCGCTAGCCGGGGATACGGAAACAATATCGATATCGCCGATAATATCACTGATAACCGGAAATGCGGGGAAAATGGGAAAAACAGTGGAATTTTCATTGAAACCTCAGGAGTTGATAAAATACACATATTTGCATATTTAGGAATAAAAAAATTGCATAAAGAATGCATACATAATAGGTTTCTATTTAATGGGGGCCTAAAAGCATGTGTTGCCGTAAGAAGTCAGTCCAATCATCTCATCCATCCAAAATCTGAACTTCCATCCAAACATCCATTGATATTTCAGAATATCGGTAACACATGAAATTTCCAAACAAATCATTAACAACTGAAAAAGAAACTAAAGATTGTGGTCTCGTTATTGTCATGTTGCGATAATGATAATATCGTGATATTATCAATGTTATCGTCAACAAATGAACGCTGTATACAACCATGCACCCATAAAAAAAATATGAAATGAGAATTTTTTAAATATATAGATTTTTGGCATATCGATACATTGGCGATATTGTCGAAATATTGCAGATACATTTGACGATACAAGCGACACTTGGAATTTACACAGTAAAAAATATTGGCGATACATCGATGGGATCAATGTATTGACAATAAAAACGACGCCTGGAATTTACACAATTGAAAATATTGACGATATCAATACATTGGCAATATTTAGTGATACATCACCGATGTCAAGAATTTTTTATACTATCAGTGTTATCGGTATCGCTACCAGTGTTATCGGTGTCGCTAAACTAGAAATAGAGATAATATTGGGGATATTTCGATAATATCGGAGATAATGCAAACATTGTTAATGATAAGGCAAAATGGATGAATGGCTTGGATAGAACACGAATATCATGGTGGGCCCTTCAATGGGCCCCACCCTGTGCCATTTTTTTTTGTCTTTCTTTAACCAATAACTAACGTCCAGAAGCAGCAACATTAGCATTATTTTTTTAATTTTTAATTTTTATTTAGTATGAATCATATCTATATGAATATATGTGTGTTTGTCAATATTAGTGGGTCCATGCAATGGACAGTTTGGATTGCATAATCACACTATGGTAGAGTCCACATTTTGGATCAAACTGAAATTTGTGTGGTCATTTCATCAAGTTGTTTGTGACCATATGGATTGGTTGGATGGCTTATAAACATCATGGTGAGGCCCACAATTAGCGGGTACCACCTGAAATTCTGATTTAAGCCCATTTTTGTATCTTTCTTTCATCCAAGTGTATGTGGCCCTACGAAGGGTTCAAGTTGCATTCAAGCACAACGATGGGGCCCACGGTTAGTGGGTCACACATCATCACCACCACTGTTACATCAAAATCCCAATCATCACCATCCACATGATAAAAACAACAAAGGAGTTTGGGGGGGGGGGGGGGGGGGGGGGGGGGGGGTGCTCACCTTGTTAGATGATTGATCTTCCTTGGATAGTTGGATGACCTTGATCGAGGGGCTGTTTTGCTTGAAATTATGGGGCTTATTGGGGTTAATTATAGGGCGATTTAAGGGCTTAAGATGTGTTGGAAAATGATAAAAGGAGCTAGGAAGTGTGGGCACTAAATGCTCAAAAATTGAGCCATTGCTCCCTTTATATAGACATGGGGCCAATTAACTTAGTTAATCTTATAAACCATGAGGTGGATGATTCTCCTTAATTCATGGGTGATTGTCTTATGATAATCATCTAATTAGAGTCTTTTTATTCCACCATAAATGGGTGATTGTCTTATGATAATTATCTAATTAGAGTCGTTTTATTCCACCATAAATGGCTCTTATGCCTTTTCTAGAAAAATCATGACCATGTAGACATATTTCCTTATTTTAAGGGATGCGTTGTTGACTTTATAACACTCACTTTATTATCTCTTGTTTTATCGTTCAAAAGCATACTTTGGAGTTTGCTTAAGAGGCCTTAATGACCTTCTAGATGTAATTAAGGATTTCTAGAATATGGTGAGGTGGCATTCAAGGAAGCTTTTTGACTTTTAAAAGTTATTCTTTATTATTTGTTAAGTTAGTTTTATCACCCTTAAGTGAGCTTCATGTAAGCTTAATGATGGTGTTAGCTTAATTAAGAGATGCTAGGTGTCATGGCTCTCCTTAAATCAAGGAAGAGCCTTGACTCTTAGTTAATAAAGTTAGCTACCTTATTAACCTTGTTAATAAAGTGGCTTCCATAAGACATGGGAATGATTTATTATAAACCTTAGGTTATATTTACCTTAAACTAATAATAATGGAATAGTTTTAGGTAAAGTTCATCTTTACCTCATGATGGTGTCATCCATGCACTTCCCTATAGATATTTGCACATGGACGGGGCTGGGTTCTTCGCATTATATCGCGAGTTCAGGGTTACGTGTCCGTGTATAGGAGATACTATTGGATTTGTCTCGTTAGGGCGGTCGTCATGGTATACATTTCGGGTATTTGCAATCGTGTACTCGTGTTACTCGGGTCGTGTTCTCTAGGCATTATTTCGGATTCCATTAGGTATTCGGGTTGTGGGTATTGCAAGGTTCTAATTCGGAAGACGAACCCAAGATACCCAATGGTTGGAACGAAAATAGAGTACATGATCAATCATACATACCTATAGGCTGAGTTGGGTATTATAGATTAGGTAGGCCAAACTTTTATGCGAAAATTGTACAGTTAGGAAAATAATCCAACGGTCCAAATTCAATGTATGTTTGTGGCTTACCTCATGAGTGTACTCACCCTTACTTTCTTTTTTTTAATGTCATATTCACATTTTGCAATGATTTAGATTTCTCACAATGCCATGTCAGCACATGATCCGCAAAGCCCCTATCTCTCTCTCTTTATATACATGTGTGTGTATATGTATGTATGTATATGGGAGATTACCTAGTGCAAATAGTTTATTGTGGGCCCCACCATCATATGTTGATGAAATCCACTCTATTCCATACATTAGGGTTTCATGGAATGAAATGGGTGGCCTGGCCTTGTAGGGCCAACGCATCGGCAGGATTGAAGTCTAGGCCCAATGTCTGGGCAGGGTCGGGCTAAGGCCAATGATGACCCAGTCCAATCATCAAGTGAGCCACCATTATACATTAAGAATAGATGATTTAAAGGCACTTGTTCAGCATGCATGTGACACTTGTTGGATCCCTGGTCATATTCGAATGATCCAGACCCGTTTATATGATGGAAATCGATGTAGATGAAGGATACTAAAAAGAAATTGTTTGATTGGACTATTTCAAACCATTGATCATTTAAATTATTTTCGTTATAGGGCCAGTGCAAGGCTTTTTCGGCCCAATTAGGGACAGGCTTATGGGACTAGGCTGGGCTAGGGCCACCCTGGCCCAGCCCCAGCCCCAGCCCCAGCCCTAGCCTGGCCCATTGCCACCCCTCCCATACATATGGTATGTATGAGTAGGCCTTTCACCATCTTCTTTCCTACTTTGACCATAATAACCAATTCTCTTCAGCTTGCTAAACAAGTTTCTTAGTGAAAAAAGGAATCTTCTACCAAAACCAATGAAATTAACTTGCTAATTATCCTAGCCCTGAACCGCTCATTCATGCAAACAGTGCACAGATGAACAGAGTACATGTGTAAATAGTGCATACATGTGGGACCCGCCAGTCTGATTGGACCACCTATGTTGCCCACCGGTCTAATTGGAGCTCGAATCAGGCCCTTCAAATAGATTTTGGGGGATCGATTATCAACCAGTTTGCTTTTGGGCTCATCATCTTTACTTCAGTATATAAACAAATCAGAGGATTGAATCACAATTCAGCCCCTTACTTTGCACCTTGAAAGCCCTTGAAAACTAGGATTCTAGTTTTTCGAACAGTATTGCTTAGCTGATTTGCATCAGATTTTACTGACTTGATGAATTACAAGCTTTTGAAAATAATCATTCCATGTAAATGGTCCTTCCTAGTAGGCATTTAAATTTTAGGAGCTCATCTATTTGGTAAGTTAGTAAAGTCCGTGTAGTCTTGAATCAGCTCTCCTTATACGTTTTGGGGAGCAAAGTTAGGTTTATGGTCATGATAAATGATATATGTGATGGTTTGGCAAAATGAAACCCTCAGTTACGTTAGTGAATCAATAGTCTCTGGTATTTGTGTTCAAACTTCAAACAGATGCTTTTGTAGCCAAACTTCTACATTGCGGATGGAGAGATTGCTGTGATTGGGTCCCTTGTGACATTTTACCAATGGTGCAAACTTATTCTCCATTGGTTGTGCTTTGTAGATACATATGGATAACACAATGAGCATTCAACTGTAGTTAATCCAAAGTAAGATATTTTGGACAACACTATCAAACTTAAGGCTCCACCAAAGCATAGAAAACGCAGAGCGGGAGTGTGCATGGAAGGAGGTTTTTTTTTTTTTTTTTCCTTCTCTTTTCAATACAAGCATAGAAAACACGGATAGAGAGGGTGTGCATTCCTTACTCTCTTTTCAATACAATGTTGTCCTTGTGCAAAGGGGGAAAGTGAGCGGGGGGGGGGGGGGGGGGGGGGGGGGGGGGGGGAGGGAGGGAGCAGGCATGGAGGGGGAAGGGAGGGAGGTTCCTACTCTCTATTTTGTGCGAAGGGGGAAAGTGAGGGAGAGTCCTCTCTTTTGAATACAATCTTGTCCTTGCACAGCTCTGTCCTTGTGCAAAGGTGTATTTGTACCAACAAACAATACTGCATTTGCATTTTGGTTTGGCTTCTTAGATCAAATGTTTAGAATGTGAATAAAAAAAGGAACTCTCTCCTCGTTCCTCATGGCATTTGATTTGTGTTCTTAGATAAAATGTTTGGCACTTGTTCCTCATGTGTTATTTGGTAACAGAAACATGTTTTGCTTATATTGTACTTGCTTTATTCAAATGCAGTTTCTTGTTCTCTGCTGGACTTCTCTATGAGGTTAACAAGCTTTCAGGGATGATACTTAGCAAGAATGAAGCCAAAGTAAAAAGGCATTAGATACAAAAACATGTGCTCGTTCCAGGGTACATAGGCTTCTTTCTCTACACTTGTACGACTCATCTAAAGATTTTGTTTTTGTTTTTGATTCTTTTTTTTTTAATCTTAAAACTAGCACATCATTCCAGAACCTCGAATTTGTTTTTTTTTTGTTTTTTTTTTTTTTTGTTTTTTTCACTTGGTTTCTGCTCTATCGATTGATCGAAGATCTCATATGGTTTACGACTGTTTGTTTATTAGGGAAAGTTATTGATGTGATTGACTTGAGCCAAGATTCAAAGGACTAAATCATCTTAGATACTGGGTAGAAGCTTTTAACTTGGCAGTAATGGAAGTGGGCCATGTAGTCCTTGGAAGACATGAAGGACTTGGTTATCTTAGATAGCGAGCAGATGATTTTGACTAGAGAGTAATCACAACAGGCCATCATTTCATAAATGAGGGAATATGATAGGTTAGCTTGGAGTTTAGCAGCCATTGAAAGAGAATAGTTTAGGGCAAGTTTGGGTGCCATCCTTAAATTATTAAATTTGAAATCGTTGCGGTCTGTCACTGTCGAGAAGACGTGTTGCACTTGCAAACCAGTGACCCAAGTCAGGACCTAAACAGTCCACTTGTGCAAATGATGGGAAAATATCATCGCTTACTATGAGGCCCATCCTATATTTAAAAGGGGCCAACTGTGCAAGAGAATTTTCACTGTGACATAGCAGATAGTCTTTGACAACTACAGCAGAGCTTCTCATCATCTTGAAACAAGTATAGCAATTTTTCAGTGGCACCCAAACGGCCTTAGATACTCTGGCAGAATGTGATGATCCATATACATTCACACAGCCCGTATGCATGTGCCCATAGTGTATTTTAACTTGAAAAAAAACTCCAAGCTATGGCCCAATTTTGTTAGCTATGATTTTCCTTAAAATTGATTGTATGGTCTGGATGTGATCCTTTCTTCTGCACCGTAGGCACTGTGTGGTAAATCATCCATTATAAGGCATGCGGCATGCCAATCTGGACCATTCAAATTTAGCAGTCACTGGTGGATGTTAAGGATCCCCCCATCGGTTTCACATTTTAAGGTTAGTTCCATCTGCATGTGTGTTGGACGGTCTATATTGGTGCACCTGGTTGCTTCATATTGGGAGGACAATCTGAGCTGATTAATTGGTTAGGACCATTAATCTATTCACCCCACCATGGATGAACCATGTCCAGAATATCTCCTAATGGGATAGTTCTAACCCTTGAATAAGTTGCCTGCTAGATGCTTAGGAAGAAAAATGCAATATCCTTATTCTGGTATTCAAATAAAGGGGGAAAAAGAGCTGGAGTTTGGTGGCTCGGATCCTTTGGGTGCTTTTAGGATATTGTCCAATTACGGTCCTAACAGAAAATGGATCATAAAACTATGGGCCCCACTTGCTCGAACTGAAAATACTGTTAACGTTCTTGGGTCAAGAATGTCATAATTCCTTAAAGCCTTTGGAATGTCCCTATTTGTTAATAGCCTTAAAATTCTGATGATAGGCCATTTATCCCAAGATGCCCGGTCTTTTTGCTGCCTAAATCGCTGGCAATTGTGGGTAAGTGTGCAACTCGGGTGGGTTGGGTTGGGTTGAGGGTCAACCGCAGTCCCAACCTGACCTCAAGAGTACTAAACCCATAACCCGTCCTAACCAAAATTCCAACTGAAGATACTAAACTAGAACCCAACCGAAAGTCCCTTGTACTCGACCCAACCCAACCTGCTAGCAGGCATGAGTTATGTCAGGCGTATTTGAAAGTAAGTCGGTTGAGTAATTATTCAATTGTGGGCTCTATTTTTAACAGTGTTATGTGACCCAATCAAATCCTATCATGTTAGGGATTACCTCAGTTGAGTAGCCTGCCCTCCAAGTACTCCAATGTACTTGACCAGGTCATTTCTGATAGCAGCTTGCCTTTCAATGAATCCCGTCACGCAGGCAAGTACCCAATCAGTATCTATTCTTTTTGCCTTGGAAGAAATGATAAAGAAAACCAGTCAAATCAAGGTGATATAGGGCTATTTGTGGTACAGGACCTTTTTAGCCACAGGATGAAAGAAAATATCTACTCTCTCTTTCTCAGGGCGGGAATTAGGTGTTACCCCGGGAAAAGCTTAGTGGGTGTTACCCTAACCGTGTGGGGCCCATCTAGATGTGTGTTTTATTTATTTTATTTATATATCTAAGTTATCTATCTGTTTTTTCATATCATTTCAGGATATGATCCAAAAAACTAAGAAGATCCAAATCTCAGGTGGACCATAACACTAGAAACAGTGTTTTGTTGGCCACAAAAGTTTTGGATTAATCTGATCTTTATATTTTCCCTTAATCAAGACATTATTAACATTATTAAGAGATTGATTTGCAAATAAACATTACCAAAACCGTAATATGGGCTTTTTGGAATTTTTAATGGCGGGGCACTCAATCACACTGTTTCTAGTGGCATGGTCCACTTGAGATTTAGATCTGCATAAATTTTGGAACCCCATTCTAAAATGGGCTGTAGAAAAGGATAGACCACGTGGACATACAAAATATCATCCATGTGGGCCATACGATAGGGGTAACACCCACTAAGCTGTTCCCAAGGTAACACCTAATTCGCGCCCCTCTTTCTCTCTCACATTATACTGAAAATGCTAGGGCACATGCGCCTATAGGTATTAGTTCGCAATTGAGCTGCACACGAGCTGGGCTCAAGCCGAGCTTGGCCTTGCTTGAGCTTGGCTTGATCAATGGCCCACTGAGCTTGAGCTTGGCTTGGCTAGAGCATCGAGCTCAAAGCAGCCACTCGAGCTTGGTTTGCTGGTTAAGCTGAGTGAGCTTTGTTTGAGCTAAGCTGAGCTTTGTAATTTTTTTTTCTTTTTTCTTTTTGTCCTTTTTTTTAAACACATGTACAAGTTAGAACTAATTAACTATAAACTAAAACAATTACAATATAACTACAAGTCTACAAAATACTGAAAGTAAAAGTTAGACAAAGTATACAAACCTTAATACCTTATACATTCATAAACTTAAAATACTTTATAGATGAATGCTTATATCCATAATACTCATCCCCTCCATCAAATCCATCTGTAACCGAGCTATTATCTTTTCCAAGTTAGTCATTAATCTCACCTGAATCAGAAGGTGGGGAAACCTTTCCATCGTTTTTTTATATAGATTCAGCTAGTTCTTTCAAACTTTTTTTATGAGTTGATCTATACTTAATACCCAATATCTTATAGAATGAGGCGAGTTTGGAGATAAACTTCGATGACTTCTTGCTTCCTGTGCTCGGCCCTGCTTCAGCGTCATGTTGTTGAGGAGGAGAACATCATTGATATCTAGATGCCTTTGCCTCTTCCTTACTTAACTTTAAGGCAATTTTATTTGCTATGCTTCCATAACCCTCATTCTAGCTTCCCTTTTCTCTTCCTTTTCCCTACTAATTCTCTTCACTCTTTCTATTTCAAATTCTTTATCGATTACAATGGGTTTGTTATGATATATCTTATAGCTAGTTGTATTCGGTGTGGGAGGGGGTATAAGACTTTTTGTTGGATTCTACGAGAGCCTGAAATAATTCTTGTACCTCCCAGGATGCTTTGGGACACAGTTTTGCGTTTGCCCCTCGATATGACAAGTATAGTCTAAGCCAATTTGTTTTGTTTACAAATTTAGCCCACACAAATTGCATTGAATTTTCATTCTTCCAAAGTTTGAGAAGTGGACTTGGGAAATGTAATCCTAAATGTCGGTGGATGGATCATCTGAAGACATTGCTGGACACCCTTTTATTGTAAGAGAAGTATTTTAAATAAAGAACAGCAAATCTAAAAATAGAATTACATAAATTTAATGATATAAATGAAATCATTATATGAATGACAGATACCATACATCATATAGAAATTAAAGAACAGTAAATCCATAAGCCATAAGTGTAATTCATAATACCAATAATAAAAAACTACAAAAATATGCAAAATTGTTCAAAAGTTATAATAATAGTGTGAAAAATGAACCTCCTGTAAACAGATGGAGGAACAATCTCTCCTAAACCTTCGGTGTCATCCTCCTCTTCATCCTCAGCTTCAAAACTGCTACAGCCCCAAGTCGGTCGCAACCAATCTTATGTATAGACGAGTGTTTCAATGATTTTTAAATTTTTTTTTTTTTATGTAAGAGAGCTTCAATGTTTGCTGATAACCCTACTATCCATGCTAGATGCTGATTCTGATACCATTGTTGTAATTGGAATAAATAATATATCACGTGCCATTATCGACATGATAGGGTATTTTCCTTTAAGACTTCTTACATTTTACTAATCTAAAACATCAAAATCTTGGGTCGCGACCTTCACGATAGATTCACTGAGGTATGAATCTAATATTTTAGACTCGGTTGTATTCTCAGTCAATTTTTCTTCCTCATACGCCAAGAAGAATTCAAATAGTAGTTGAACTACAACTAGCTTCAGGTGGTTTAGCTTGATCTGTGTCTTGTCCTCTAGCAATTTTAGCAACATATAAGTCATACAATTCTATGACCATTTCACGAACACTTGCAGTTTCTCTTGCTACTTTTTTAGTCGAATAAATCTTCTTAAAGATGTGTAAAAAGATGAAACTAAGCATCACAATCTTATCCCGAGGGTCAAGAACAGTAGTCATGGCCATTAACAAATGACAATCAGTCCAGTACTTGTCAAATTTGTCTTGCATGCCTTTAGCCATTGCTTGTAAAAAATTCGGACCGGTGTTGGCAAATCTATGTAGGCTCTCTTTAACCTTCCAAAGTGATGGAAGAAATAAATTTACTATAGGGTATTTATTTCCAGAAAAAATCTTCGTCAATTCATGAAAACCCTTCAGAAACCCATGAACTTGCTCAGCTTATATCCAATCATCCTTTATAGGGCACCAGGTATATGATCTATCACATACCTTGAATTCAGGGAATACAATTTTCAATTCCATAGTCGAATCCAACATTTCAAATGTCGAATTCCATTACGTACATACATCTAACTTTAAAGTTTTCTACGACTCGTCATTCAAATGGTATAGTGTCTCATTCCAGATACAAAGTTTTGAAGGTGACACCCTTATAAATTTAAGGGCTCGTTTGGCATCTCCACTCTAATTCAATAAGAGCTACTTCAATAAGTCCTTTTTGTTCTAGCCCTGTTTTAAATAAGCTCGTTTGGTAAAATCTCTAAAAAAAAAAGCTCTTATTTAAAATAAGCACGTTTGGTAAAACTTTCAAATAAGAGCTTTCTTAAGGGTAGTTGACTTCATTTTTAAAGATTACAACTTTAATATAAGAGCAATCCAAATGGTTGTTTTGGTGGACCATCCATCATGTGGGGCCCAAAATCATTCCTAAGTGCTTTAATAAGTCCTTTTGTCCTTTTTGTTATAGCTCTGTTTTAAATAAGCTCGTTTGGTAAAATCTCTAAAAAAAAAAGCTCTTATTTAAAATAAGCACGTTTGATAAAACTTTCAAATAAGAGCTTTCTTAAGGGTAGTTGACTTCATTTTTAAAGATTACAACTTTAATATAAGAGCAATCCAAATGGTTGTTTTGGTGGACCATCCATCATGTGGGGCCCAAAATCATTCCTAAGTGCTATTTATGTGGGCCCCCTCAATATCCACTACCCATTACCCATCACGTGGACTCTACATTTGATGTGTCCATAGTGTGAGCCCTACCTTTGAAGTGGATTGTCCATCATGTGGGGCCCACTTTTGATATCCACCATTCATCATGTGGGGCACACCTTCTATGTGGATCATCCATCATATGGCCCACTTTGGATATGGGTCATCCATCATGAGAGAACTTGGATGTGGACCGTCCATTAGGTGGGGCCCACTTGATGTGAATTGTCCATTATGAGAGGCCACACTTTTATGTGGGTCATCCATCGTGTGAAGCCCACTCCGTCCATTATGTGGGCCCACCTTGATGTGGACCATTCATTGTGTGGGGCCCCACCTTCATTATGTGTCATTCATCGTGTGAGCCCATCTTTGATATCAACTAACCATCATGTGGGCCCACCTTCAATCACCATCATCCATCATGTAGGTCCCACCTTGATGTGGACTGTCCATCAAATGGGACCCACTTGATGCGCATTTTTTGTCATATTGGGCCACACTTTAATGCGGGCCATCTATCATGAGGGGCCCACCTTTGATGTGAACCTTTCATTACGTGGGCCCACCTTGATGTGGGGACCCCACCTTAATATGAGTCATTCATCATGAGGGGCCTATCTTTGATGTCCACCATCCATCATGTGGGTCCCACCTTTGTTGTGGACCACTATGATTTGGGGTCCCACTTGATTTGGATAGTCCATCATGTGGGACCCACCTTTGATGTCCTACCATCCATCATGTAGGTCCCACCTTGGTTGTGGACCGTCCATCACGTGGGGCTCAACCTTTAATATGGGTCATTCATCATGTAGGCCCACCTTTAATGTCAACCTTCCATCATGTGGTCTCACATTCAATGTCCACCATCCATCACGTGAGTCCTTACCTTTGATGTGGAACATCTATCATGTGAGTACCATACTTGTTGTGGACCATCTATCATGTGGGGCCCACTTAGTGTGGATAGTCCATCATGTGGGACCCACCTTTGATGTCCACCATCCATTATGTAGGTCCCACCTTCGCTATGGACTGCTCATCATGTGGGGCTCAACCTTCATGTGGGCCCACCTTTAATGTCAATCTTCCATCATGTGGTCCCACATTCAATATCCACCATCCATCGTGTGGGTCCCTACCTTTGATGTGGACCATCATCAAGTAGGGCTTGTTTGATGTGGATCATTCATCATGCGGGGCCACACTTTGAAGTAGGCCATCCATCATGTGGGGTTCACCTTTGATGTGACTATGCATTATGTAGGCCCACCTTTGATATGGGTCATTCATCATGTGGGGCCCACATTCACTATGGATCGTTCATCGTGTGGGCCTTTCTTGAAGAATTTGTAAAGAGAAGAGGGTAAGATGGGAATTTTTTGAAAAGTTTAAGGTAAACTTGTCTGAAAAATAGTCTAAAATGTCTATCCGCTTAAGTCAAATAAGCTCCATTTCAAAAAGTAACCCCTCCCCAACTTATTAAATCAGAGCTTATTTGTTACTTTCTAAAAAAATATGCACTTCATTAGACTTTTACCAAATGGTCTAAAAGTTTTTTTTTTTTTTAAAATAAGCCAATAAGCTCTTATTTGTAGAGATGCCAAAGGCCCCCTAATACTCTTTCTAATATTCTCAATCATGGGGTCAATTGATTTAAGCCATTCTTATACAATTATATTTAGAATGTATGCACAACATCGAACCACCAAAGAATAACTTGTCGGTTGTCCTGAAATGATTCCGCAAGTAAAAAATTGTACTATCATTTGCGAATACATTGTCTAATGTTATCGCCGAAATCTTATCTTCGATTTTCCATTCCAAAAGGCAATTATAAATGCAGGTTTGAGATTTCCAAGCCATTATAGGGGAGGGGGGATATGGCAGAAGTTTATGATTGACTTACACAACTTCATTCCGCATTTACATAATGCTCGGTCAATGACATGTACCCCTTCTTCTGATTTGATGTCATTCAAAAATCTAATGTCAAACTTATACGTGATATTGATTTCAACACTTCTTTCAGCTTTGCCTTTTCAACTGAATACATTTCATACACTCTCTCTGCACCGTCATGCACGACATCTTTTCAACCTTAGGATTAAGGTATCGGCATAATTCATTTAATGATTTGCTCTCGATGAATTTGAATAGTTTCTCTTTAACTATGATTAACCGAGCAATCAACTCTTTAACCTTCTCATTCTCAAACTTATGAGTTGTAATGTTAGCTTGAGAATTACCTACGGACGGAGAAAATGAGAGCATTTGTTGGCCTCCTTTCGTGATTCTTGGACGCTTGGGACACTATAAAAAATGTCTAGCATAATGAGTAGTTGCCAACCCTTTATGTTTTTTGAACGATACCTTACAATGCGAACATATCACTTTCGTCTCAGCACCTTTCGTCTCTTCGTAGAAATCTTCCCAAATCGTTGATCTTTTCTTTCCTTTAACCGTTGATCCAGCTGGACCAGCCTTGACATTTTCATCATCTCCCCCTACATGTAGAAGAGATGTGGTCGGCGCACATGGGGTACTTGGTACTTCCTCACTAGTCATTTATAATTAGAAAAATAGAAAATAATGTCATTCTAATTTGTACGTGAGCATTTCCTAAAGGCTAAAGTCCTAATGTCTCATGGTCTCTATTAATTTAGTTTCACTTTTTATCTCATTTAGTAATATATCATGTACTGTATCACACGATTTACATGCAAGCTGAAAATTCGACAGCATCTCCCATAATTCTGTAAATATATGCAAAATTCTATATTGATTTGATGCCATCAACATTATCTATTATTTACAAACGAGGCATTCAATCAATATAAAACCATATATTCGGATAAAAAATTGAGAGATGTACTGAATTTTTGACTGCATGTAAATCGTGCAAGCAACTTAAGTACATGATATACTACCAAACTATCCATTGATTTGGACAATTTAAGAAAATATATAGCACAAACATTATTAACCAATAAGTTATAGTTATTGGATAATACAATGTAGTTCTATATGCGTTCTTAAACGAGTGGGTAGATTATTAAATTAAATAGGCAACTAAACATATGTGTTGATGTGAATCACACTCGCAAAATTCTAAACAACTCAACTATTCAAGTCTTCAAAATTCACAAAATCACAATTCAAAACTATTCTAAACAATGTATGTAATGTAAACTATTCTAAGCACTAATATAAAACTTCTAAACAAATCATAATTATAAATAATTACAAACAATTATAAACAATTCAAGTTTAAATAATTATAAACAATTCAAGTTTAAACAATTATAAACAATTATAAATAATTATAAACAACCCAACCCACTTAACCAACCCAACCCACTCACTGACCCAACCCTACCGACCCATTGACCTGACTGGACCTAACCCATTGACTCAACCCTACTCGACCCACTCACCTGACTCAACCCTACCCAACCCACTGACCCCCACTGATCCAACCCAACCCAACCCAACCTAACCAGCTTACCCAACCATCTGACCCAACCCAACCCAACCAGTTGACCTAACCTCAATCTGACAAAAAAACCCCCAAAACTAGCCCCATTTTAGAGTAATCCATATTTTAAACAAAATAATTTCAAAATAAGAAAAAATACAGATAAGCCTACCTGTGGATGCTCAGGCATTCGCCGTTCAATGCCTGGTGCGATGTGGCCGTACGGTTTGGGCGTTCACTGCTAGTGGCAGGTGCGATGCAGGGAGGGAGCCGGAACGGAGAGAGGGAGATTAGAGAGAGAGAGATTTGAAACTTGAGAGGGAGGGAGAAAGGGAGAGGGTCAGGCAGGGGTGCGGCAGGATGGGTGGGAATGAAAAGGAAGGAGGGTGGGTGGGGTCGAGTAGAGTTAGGTTTTGTAAATTTTCTTTACACACAAGCACACACACACACACGCTCAAGCCGAGCTGAGTTCAAGCAAGCCGAGCTTTATTTGAGCTTCGAGCCAAGCCAAGCCAAGCCTACTTGTGCTCGAGCTTGGCTTGTTTTCGAACGAGCTTTCAAAATCAAGCTTGTGCTTGATCGAACTGCTCTACAAGCCAAGCCAAACCAAGATTAAATGAGCCAAGCTGAGCGAGCTTTTCGAGCTAGTTCAGCTCGTGTGCAGCTTTAGTTCTCAATGACAAAGTGCTCCCAAGCTTCTTTCTCAGTTATTATAGTCTTCCGAAATGGGATTTGTAGAGTTGCTTTAACATTTGGCGCCCTGATGGAGCTACCTACCAACTTGCAAGCACACGTGCCAACATTAGACATGTGAAACCTTCGGGCTTACATGGCCTAAAAATAAAGCCTTTTCGAACGTCAGATAAGTACACCATCCAATGGTGTCTGGCCTACTAGCCCAGCTGGAAGATGCCTAGGCATTTCAACAGCATATCTCGGGTTCGAGTGCTATGGATACACGCTAACCCCATCGGTGGGTGGGTGCATCGTGCGACTAACCATGTGGGAGTGTTGCACAACTAACAGTGCATTGCATTAAAAAAAAAAAAAAGGGTACACCATACAACGCAATTGGATGTCTACAAATCATTCTATTAACTGTTAGTTTACATCTTACATTGCGGCCGACCTGATGATTGGATTGGCCCTAGTTTTATCCTAGGTGACCCTAGCTGTTAACCAAGTGCCAAGTGGACGAAACTTTCATGGGGCCCACCCTGTCCATCATGTACCGTTTTTCATGTTCAACCTCCAACCCAAAAATCATGATGATCCAAGTAGGCCACACACGCATCTACCCTTAGTTTTGTGCAATGTCCACATTCAATCCACTCATCTGATGTGCCTGCCTCATCAGGATGGAAGGATTATCCAAAATTCCAGTAATCAGAAACTCAGGTGGGCCTTACCACTAGAATTTAATGGTTTTTATATAATTTTTTTTTTTTTTGGGGGGGGGGGGGGGGGGGGGGGCGTGGCGTTGCACAGCTTTCAGTGGTGGGTGCATTGCATGACTAACAAAAAAATAAATAAAACTTTCTCCAGAGCACTTGAACGTGAGACCTGCTGTTGAAATGCTAAGGTGTCTTCTAGCTGGGCTAGCAGGTTGTGCATGCAAGAATGCATGTGTATGTATGGAAGAAAATCCAATAGAAATTGAAGGTTTTGGCCCACTCAATGGGCCCCACTTGGATTCTCCACTCGAACAATAATCTCCCCAGTTTTACCCTTGATCATCCATGACTATATGTCCATGCCATGCTAGTGGTGGTACATGTTCGATGCATTTACTTCAATATAAAGCATCCAAATCATGGGGCTCACTATTGGCGGGTCATAATCCAAGTCTACAGAACAGATGATTATAACTTTCTAGTTGATCAAAGGATGATGGATGGCTAAAATGGAAAGAAACCAATGGTTCAAATTCTCAATAGCAGAATGCCTATTAATCTGAGGATACGATTGCCCAATCAATTTGATTATTGGGTTGTGCCCTATCTGCAGTGGCGTATGGGCCAAGCATAGTTGATTATTTCTAAAATTGTGACTGCCCAACTCAATAACGGAAGACCTGTGATTATTTCTAAAATAGTGACTGCCCAATTCAATAGCCGAAGATTTGTGATTATCTCTAAAGTAGTGACTGCCATAGCTGTACGAGTCAAGCATTAACATACGTGGAGGTTTTTTAGTCACAACCGCGCCCGTCGCCATCTAATTGCAATATGGGCCCATGCATGCGACATCTCATGAATACATGAGGTGAGCCCGTAATAAAGATGATTTGTTCGTCCATCTACTTGCAATATGGGCCCATGCATACGACATCTTATTAATACACGAGGTTGGCCCGCAATAAAGATGATTTAGACAATTTGACTAGTCGACTCATCAAGTTAGCCACCTTTGTACAAAATCTGATAGACCTTCCCCCCCCCCCCCCCCCCCCCCCCCCCCCAGCATCGGCATCCAAACACATTATAAGAAAATTAGGAAGAACCTACCTTATTGTTGGTGAGCCTTCCAAAGGTTGCATGCTTAGATTGGTCCGGCGACCGGTATGGCCGTTTGACCCGGATGCACAAGAGGCTGCTGGACTGTTTTCTCTCACCCTAGACCTGTCGGGTGACAGGTCTGTAGGGGGCTTAGACCGGTCGGGCAACAAGTCTGCAGGGGGCTTAGACCTATCGGGTGACAGGTCTAAGGTGAGGCAGATGTGTGATATTTGTGTGATTTTTCTCTGGACTGTTTTGCGCCATGTGCGACTGGTCGTGCACAATAGCGGTGTTGTGCATGGTTACGCGATTTTGCGTAACATGTTTCTAATTCCAGGTTGCTTGCTATATATATGGCATGAATCCAGGATTAAGAGTAATCCTAAGTTGTTCAAGGTTTCCTAAGTGTGTTAGGAAGAGGGGAGAGTGTTTTGAGAGGGAGAGAGCTTGGGTTTTCTCTGTATTTTTTCTTGTTTGTGGGTTGCCAATCTCTATAATATTCTAGAATCATAGTGGATCGCTTTGTGCCATGATTTTTTACCCATTGAGGGGTTTTTCCATGTAAAATCGGATTGTCTCTTGTGGTTGAATGCTTATGTGGTGTGATTGCATTGTGTTTCTCGTTTGATGGTATATTTTTCTATGGTGTTGTTCGACTTTCGCTTCTGCTGCCAGTGTTCCATATTCCCAACAAGTGATATCAAAGATAAAGGTTGGGTGGAGTAGAATTTGGATCTAAGACGAGAAGATGAGATAAGCATAAGATTCGATGTATAGAAGTTCTTCGGCAAAAATAACTTCGAACTATGGAAGGTGAATCCGTCTTAGTTCAGCAAGGGCTTGATGAAGCTCTTGGAAAGTAACCTGAGGCTATAAAAGAAGATGAGTGGACGAAGCTTGACAAGAAGGCTAGAACCTCAATCCTGTTATGCCCTACGGATGATGTCCTCTATCACGTCACGAAGGAGAAGACAACTGCTGATATAATGGCGGAGTTAGAGAAGGTTTATGCCAATAAACCTCTACAGAATCGCATGTATCTATTGATGTAGTTATTCACCTTGAGGATGGCTGGGGGGATGAATGTGGAGGACCACTTAAGCACATTCAATCGGCTAGTTTGCAAGTTGGTGGAGATAAGATGAAGGATGAATATCAAGCATGCATCCTGTTGAATTCTCTTCCAGATTCATATGAGTCATTTAGGGACTCTGTGTGCGCAGGGAGGGATACCATCAACGTCGAGACCGTTATCTCAGCCCTCCAGTCAAAGGTGATTAGACAGAAAAGCGGTAACGTGGATTCTCGTTCTTCCTCAGAGGCACTGATTATAAGGGGAAGAAATTCTGAGTATGGTGGAAGACATTTGAAATCGGGATCTAAGGCCAAGGGTAAAGGGAAATCTAAGGTGAAGTGCTGAAGTTGTGGTCAAGAAGGCCATATAAGAGAGGATTGTCAGAATCCAAAGTTGAAGCAAGAGAGATATGAAAATTCTTCTAGAGAAGGACCCAATACCGTAGAGGACGGTGACGATCTTTGTGAACTTTTAACTGTATTTGGCAAGAGATCTCACGGTAGAGAGTGGATACTAGATTCAAGGACTTCATGTCACGTTGATCGGAGTTCATTTATGACATACAGGGAGTATAGTGGTGAATCGGTGTTTGTGGGCGATGGCTACACTCACAAGGTGATGGGTATTGGTGCGGTGCGCATCAGGATGATCGATGGGATCGAATGAGTCCTGGAAGATGTGAAGCATATCCCTAAGATGAAGATGAATGTGATTTCTCTTGGTGCACTCGAGGTGAAAGGGTGCTTGTTTATCGGCTGCAATCGTTGTTGTGAAGTGATGAAGGGGTCACTCGTGTGTATGAAGGCACGGAGGTGTGGCCATCTTTACAAGTTGATCGGAAGCACAATTCACGGTGGAGCTGTGGAACGACAGTGAGATCCACGGTTGCTCGTATGTGGCAAGTGCTCAAGGGCCACATGAAAAGAGCGGAAAAGGGCGTGAAAGTGCAAGGTTAAGGTTGATGGAGGTATGAGAAGCGGTGGAGCTATGATGAAGATGAGATGACGAAGCGAGGATGGTTTGATTCGACGTTTGAAGCCTCGGTGGAGATTGTTGGAGAGCCTTCAAACTGTGCACATGTTGCATGCTCAGACCAGTCGGGCGACCAGTCTGGCCGTTTGGCTCAGATGCACAGGAGGCTGTTAGACTGTTTTCTCTCACCCTAGACCTGTCGGGCGACACGTTTGCAGGGGGCTTAGACCGGTCGGGCAACATGTTTGCATGGGGTTTAGACCTATCGGGTGATAGGTCTAAGGTGAGGCAGATGTGCGATTTTTGTGTGATTTTCCTCTGGACTGTTTTGTGCCATGTGCGACCGGTCTGCCGATCGGTTGTGCACAATGACGATGTTGTGCATGGTACGCAGTTTTGCGTAACATGTTTATAATTTTGGGTTGCTTACTATTTATATGACATGAATCCAGGATTATGAGTAATCCTAAGGTGTTCAAGGTTTCTTAAGTGTGTTAGGAAGAGGGGAGAGTGTTTTAAGAGGGGAGAGCTTGGGTTTTCTCTGTATTTTTCCTTGCTTGTGGGCTGTCAATCTCTGTAATATTCTGGAATCATAGTGGATCGCTTTGTGTCGTGATTTGTTTACCCATGAGGGGTTTTTCCACGTAAAATCGGATTGTCTCTTGGTTGAATGCTTATGTGGTGTGATTGCATTGTGTTTCTCGTTTGATCGTATATTTTGCTATGGTGTTGTTCGGCTTTCGCTTCCATTGCCGGTGTTCCATATTCCCAACAGTCTTCCAAATAGCATTTTAGAAAAAAATAAGTTTTTAAATTGTGCTCCCCAACATCCATGCGTGTTGCCTACAACCGGGGGATGCAGGGGATTCCTGCAGTCCTAAGCTCTATGGGGCTCACCGTGATGTATTTATCCACTCCATCCTTTGATCCAACACTTTTTTAGCCCTAAAAAAGGCTTCAATAGTAGGCGTTTAATCACTACTATTTCCAATGGTGTGGTCCACTTGAGCTTCAGATTTGCCTCATGTCGTAGAATGAGTGTGTGAGATGTGTGGACAGAGTGGATGTAACACATACATCACGGTAGACCCCATTAAGCTTAGGGCTGCAGGAATCTCCTCTGTTACATCCCAAACTAAAATGTAATGAAGTTTTCATAAACTGATTTATGAACTGTTTCCTAGTAGCGAAAGGATTTGAAGAAATGATAAGGTGAACCAGTCAAGTAAAGGTGCATGTATTGCTTTCTGCGCCTATAGGTGATCAGTTCTCAATGACAAAAGTTCCCCTGAAGCTTCTTTCATAGTTATTATAGTTTTTCAAAATGGGATTTGTTTAGTTGCTTTAACATTTCACACTCAAATGGAGCCACATAGTACCATGCAAGCACATCGGCTATTTTCCACCTCAGATAGATACAACCTACAATACAATTGGATGTATATAAATCATTGTATTAATAGTTAATTAACATTGCATAGTGCAGCTCACTTGATGATTCGATTGGCCTGATTTTTATCATGGTAACTTTTATGGTAGGGATGGTTATGATCATCATACTGTTGGGTCATTTGCATTTAAATGCAATGGAAACATAAGATTTTCGATTTTAAAGGATCCCATCCCAGGAACACCTAAATACAATAACATTAGATTTCAGAAATAAAAATATTATAATAATGGTTTAGATCATACTTAGAGGCGATTAATCGTATAGACGATATACATAGAGTAGATTTGTTGATGCCGATTTCCTAAACCAAAAAATCTCTCCCAATCATCACATATGAAGGGATGCTAAGAGAGAATGTATTTTTTCTAGTAAGAGTTGAGGAAACATTACAATCGTATAAGCAGATGAACCACACAAACGAAAAAGAATGCAGGTTAAGGGATGATGGAAGGAGAATACTTTCTTTTTTTCCCCTCTCTTCTCTCCTCTTTAGATTGGACACCAAAGGGGAAGGGGTGTCCAAGCTCTCTCTCTCTCTCTCTCTCTCTCTCTCTCTCTCTCTCATAATGTATATTCCCTTTGCAATATGATGTATATATAAGAAGGGGTTAGGGTTTTAGGAATACACTGATTATGATGCTTTGCTATTCAGTGGACTTCAGTGTACCCTACTATAAAGAAAGTCAATGAATTCGCCTCTCACATGCACATATCTATGATCTAATCCATCCAATGTTAAGGCCATCCACTTATAATCTATATTCTAGGCTAGTCATGAGGTAGCTAGACTATCAGATTTGTGCTTGACAATACATATGGTAACACGGTCTAGCTACTCAGAGTGTTACCTCTAAGCAGCCCTGTCAGTTACAATAAAAACCAAATAGTCGATTACCAATGGGGGCATCCCCAAGTAGTATAAGCAACTTAGGGATTATAGCCACTCGAGGGAAACCTCCAATCGTGACTCCCCCCTACTAAGGACAACCTAGGACAAAAGTGCTTAGGAGGCAACTATCGACCACACCTCTTAATGGCTACCAAAGGGTAGAAGTGCTTGAGGGTCAACCGTCGACTACACCTCTTAGTGGCTACCAAAGAGTAGAAATGCCAAGGGGGTAACTCCCGACCGCACCTTACCCTATGGTCGTTCCAAATGTGGTTGTAAACCTAAATATAGAATGACTGCACATAGTTGCTAGCTAAGAAAATCTCCCAGGCCTGTAACGACTGCTTGGCTGAGATGATGTTATTAGGCTCATTCAGGAGTACGACATACAGCTGAATGGCCGACAAATATTAAGGTTGACTTACAAAAACACATATCCTGAGTGGATTGATCGATGCTATGAATTATCTAGAGGTTTCAAGTTCCCAGAGTTCACTTTGTTTTTAGGGGATGGTGGTACCTCTCTATAGAACATATTAACTGCTTCACCATGCAATGCGGTGAGGCAGCCCATAACAACTATCTGAAGCTCAGGCTATTTAAAAATTCTCTAACAGGAATGACCTTCACCTTGTATATTAACCTACTGATCGATTTAATCCAGACCTGGCTCAACATGGAAGAGAAGTTCCACATGCAGTTTCATCGCATTGAGCCAGAAGTATCCATGGCTGACCTTTCCAAGCTAAGGCAACTACTGTAGAGTCGGTCGAATAATTCATTGCCCAATTTAAGGGTGTAAGAAACTGTTACCCGGTGATCTTACCCAAGGCTGAGTTCACCAGACTTGCCTTAAAAGGCATGGCCTTCGAACTTTGTAAGAAGTTTGTGAGCGTCTATTTCAAAGACCTATTCGAATTATCGACCAGGGCCACAAGGTATGAGTGAATCCTCCGAGAGGGGCAAATGCAAATGAACATGTCCAAGGGCACGTTTTATTATGACCCAATTATGAGTTGGTCGTCGTAGATATAGTACTTGCACGATCGAGCGAGTACTATGATGCTTTGTACAAAGCGGCCATGGCCAAGATCAACAAAACATGGCCGTGTGAGTGTCCAACCCTTAAAAGGGTCAAGTGCAAGGCTTCGAGAATGACAAACCCAAAGAAGGGCACACAAGAGGCCTCTCGACTATATACATTTTATATTTCTAAGGCCAAGGATATATTTGATACTTTGCTGAAAAGCAAGTTCATTAAACTCCTTACAAACCGAAAAATCCCCTCGACCAACGATATGAAAAAATAGAATTATTATAAATTGCATGACACTAGGAGACACTCTATTAAAAATTATGTTGTAATTGGAAACCTAGTGTAGGACAAATTAACAAGGGACTTGTTAAGTTCCCTAAAATGGAAGAATAAGTAATGGGGGTCAACGTCACACCCACTACCGAGATGATCATGGTCAACATTGTCCAGACCAACGTCATGACAGTTGACCAACTCAAGAAGGAACACATGAAAGCATTCTCAAATTCTCCCAAGTCGAAGACACTACAGGCGAAAACCCAATCTGTGGTGCCTGAAATAGAAGTGTTGCCACACCTGGTTGATGACACTGCAAAAGTGCTCCCAGTAACCATGATGGACAAGAGCTCGAACCTGACCATGTCTTCGACTAAGAAAGATGAATTGGCCAAAAGCACGACCAATATGACAAATGGGACTATAGAAGAAAAAGAAATGGCCCCGATAATATATCAAGACTCTAAGAGCTCAAAGTCTCAAGAGTCTGAGGACAAGCCGTAGACTTATATTTGCTGCACATGCCAAAATAAGATGATTTAGCATCCGAATCGGGGCTGGAGATTGGTAAAATGTAAGCTGAAGACATTCCTAAACTAAGAGAAGCCCTAATAGTGGTAGATGCCTTCGCACTGATGGGGCCAACCTGCGGCGAGAAACGCTAATGTTGGTGGGATGCCTAGGACTAGCACTGATAGGAGAAAGGGAGCCTGACCCACCATACCCCCTATGAGCAACAAGGAAACTGCCAATGGACCAAGGCTCCATCGATCCTAACAGGTAATCGATTGGTAGAACCTCCCAATTAGATACACTAGGGACTAGTTGCTGGCAGTCAAGCCCTAATAATGACTTATTGGAGGAAATCCAATCAAGCCAAAATTTAACGGAGGCCATGGTTTGTGGTCCAACCGAGGAAAATGTGGAACAATCCAACATGGGATTCTTCGAACCCAGGGTACGATGAATGTGTGCAATGCATTCAAGACATCATTCACATTAGCCAGATAAGCAGCTCCCAGGAGTGGAACCAAGGCAAACGACCGACAGAGAAGTTGTCCAAGATAAAAAAGACAGAAGCCTTTGGGGGAAGAGAGCCACCCAAAAGAACTATGAAGTGAAGTAAGCAGCTTGGTAGCAGATTACCGTCTTCATCCCACGACCGTAGAACCTAGCCTCCAGGGTCCAAGACTGAAACCACCAAAGATTTCTCTGTGATGAAACCAGGGGGGAGTAAGCGAGGTTGAAGATATCGGCCATGCCAACAGTCTAGTTATTATCAAGATTTGAGAATAAAAGAGATTGATAGGATGACTTAAAAGATGAATTATAGGGCATCCTATGGCATAGGAAACCTTTTCAGCATAGAATTGTACAACTAATTGGAAAGGCCACAACTATTTAAAATTCCTTTTTAGTAATAAACAAAGACATTTAAATACTTAACACATAACATGATTGATGATTTGGACAAACCCTCAAAAGTGAAATGGCTATTTTAAATGACTAAGTCTGGTTGTGTTTTATTATAATTAATCCAAAATATACAAGTACAAAGGAGAGTTGTATAGTCAAAGTTTAAAGTCAACTTCTTGGTGATCAGTAAAACACCATAAGACTTTCCTTATCTTACCCAAAAGCCTTTGTCATGATCTGAGCCTAATGATGAAACCATGTAAAGTGGGCTCCAACGAAATCACTTGGTCATGAGCTAATGGTCTAGCCTCATAGCCCTAGTCTTTGGCTAATAAAGTAGCCACCACCTTATTAGAGGGTGGAGTCATTCTAACAGTTGTGGCCTAAGTAGCAGGCTATTCAGTAGGGAGTGCTAGAATAGACACTGAAGTAGGAGCTTCTAGAGAGGAGCAATAATCTCTAAACTCATGGACGTCTTTTCTGGAGTCCCATCCTCTTCCAAAGATATTGCCAAAAGGGCAGGAGAGCAATTTGTAACACCCTGAAAATTGAGAGTCGGGTACCCCTGATTTGCCAGGTATTAACTTAAGAAAAATACACATAGGCGAGTTCCCACATGCCCACATAGACCAATAAACCTTCAATCATGGCTAAATAATCAGAGTAGCTTAAATCAAGCAACATCAACAATTAAGTAAAGATGTACAATGTACAATTAAACTGAGCAATATATGAAAAATATATACAATGTACAATTCATAAATGTAGTATTTGCCCATATGGGGATTATACCAACCATAATACTCACCATCAAATTCATGGAGCTCCACATAAAATTACATAATGAATAAAGAATAAAAAAAGGTACTATGAGGATTATCAATCACCATGGCTTCGGTAAAACTGTATCAAGAGAGCTGGTTGTTATTTTAAAACACTGTCTCAGGTGAGGGTGAATAGCTAACTCAATAGTTCCATTATCTTAAGTTACACATGTTATCAATCGCAATAAAGCATAGGTAATGATAACATATAAAACAATTAGTTTTCTAAACTAGTTTATTAATGCATGTATGTCATGATGCATGCCCATATGATAATGATGAAGATACCACACTTCGGGATTACATACCTCAACAAAAGGATCAATGAGTAGGATACCACGTCACGTGGATTACGTACCTCAAAGAAATGATGACGATACCACGTGCTTGCGGATTACATAGATAGAAAAAGATGTGATGTATGAGGATACATGCATGCATGATTACCAAGCCTTTATTAGTCCATTTACATACAACAATGTTGGCGAAGCTAAGTACTACTATTATATCATAAGTCTAATTCGGATCACATGGCTTAAGCGGCCGCATCAGCTCCTCACAAGTGTCCCTTGATCCAGTTTAGGGCTTGTCACCCAAAGATAACACAATAAGGTAAGGACTTATTAGCCAACACAAAATCAATGCTGGAAAGGGCTCGTCAGTCAACACAAAATCAATGTGGAAAGGGCTCATCGTCCAATCCTATACAACATGGAAAGCTCGTCACCTCCATCAATGCTCACTGGTCACTAGGGAAGGCTCGTCACCCCAGCGTATAGGCCAATAGCTCAGACGCGGTGTCCTATACCGTCATACCCGACCCATGAGTCTTTAGTAAGATTGTATCGCACTAATGACTTTAAGTGGACTTCATTTAATAGGAACGATGGTACTCTAGATTCCTTAGGGTGTAATTTAAAAAGCAAACATAATTATGTTCAGTTCAGCATTACACTAATCCGATCAATAACGGAGAACTGTGAAAAAAATTGACGTATTGGGCGCAAAGCGACCCGTGTAGCTCTAACTACTGTCAGTCACCTGCATTTAACCTCGATCAATTGAACAAACTTAGGGTGATCGACCCAAGGAGGCCACCCTCTTACTTAGGCATTTGTCGTACTGAACTCAAGCAAGATTAATTTCTAATCATAACATAACTATAAAATAAAATATACCACATCAAGATGAACAAGTTAGATGTACATACAAATTCATTTTAATCTGCCTATCAACGAACAATAAATCATATCTTAAAGGTAGACTTAACAAACATGAATTTCATTCATTCGAGCATTTCATCAAACACGTAGCCATCCAATCACACATAGCATTTTAATTGATATAGTAACATATCTAACAATCCTAATATACTCAACTATAGGAAAATATGAATTCATTAACTAATCTATCATGATTTGATAAAAGGAAATCTAGGAGGAATGGTCCACACCTATGTAGAAGGGTTTCTCGATTTTCGAGCACCTAGGGTTAGGGTTTTTGAGGAAATAAGTGATTCTTACATCAATTGAACGATTCCAAGTGAAATTCATGAAATCCAAAGCTAAAGGGAGTCTATATTGGAAGCCAAGATGTATCTATTACCTCCATATTTGAATGGAGGTGGATCCAGTGAAAGAACGATGATTGATCGAAGCACTTGTACCCACAAGATGATGAACACTAACACAAGCACTCACCTCTCACAAACTCCCTCTCCTTCTTTTGCTTTATCTCTCAACTTCTATCTCTTTCTTCCAATCCCTAAAAATTCAGATTTGGGGGAGAAATGCCTAAATTGCCTCTATATTTTAGTGCCAAATGTGGTGCAAATGGCCATAAAAGCTTGGTTATTGGTTATTTAACTTTAGGGAGATTATTCTAGTATTTGGGGCCCACTTAGGTCCATTGAGGTTAATATAATCCATAAGATAGTTGTTATAAGTGGAGATCCACCCAAGGCTATGATCGCCTCGCGAGTAGGACGCGACGATCAATGTATATGACTCAATGTTCGTTTAATGGTTACCAAACATCGATCGGGGCCGCGACTTTAGGGATGTTCATGGAGTAATAATCAAAACCAGTGTCCTAAGTTTCATCAAAATCTAATGGCTCGAAAGCCACAACTTCACGTAAGTTTGAATGACAGAATTCACTTAAGTTCTAAATAAACTCTGGGTAGATTCACTCATCACATGTGCTACCTTATTGGCTCCAAGTTAAGGGATTCAACGCACAGTCTCAGCTCAATGTTCCACGAGGGACGTCAAGTCTGCTGAGACGGATGATTTTCCTTAATCTCGAGGTTGATGGCCTACTAACGAGTGGCCTAGGGCTTGTTTGGATAATCCAAATATTTTTGAATAAATTGAATAACGAAATTTCTTGTGCGCGATAAGTAGGGTCTGGATTAACTATGTTCACAGTGTGGCCTATTCGCAATTTGTGAAAATGATGATTTAGCTTAAGTTACCTTAATTCATTAATTTTGAGCTAAATAAGGTAACTAATTGAGTTCGTACAACTTTTTGACAAATTCACTCATGTATAGGCTAGGGCTAGTACATAAATTTATAGGATGTTACACTATTGGTAAGCCAAGATGTAGTACTCTTTGAGAGAATCAGATGATGTTCCATGATTCTTTCGGCCTAATAGGGGGGAGCATGTGATAAATTGGTGGCAAGTCAACTTGTGAGGCCCACTGCCGTTTCACTGGTGGTTGAATCTCCTCCTTTGCCATGGTTCACCCTGTATGATGACAAAACTAGTAGATAACATTAAGTGAAAATATGATAGCCAAGGTGGAGGACTTAGTAAATAGATACGTTAGCTAGAAGAAGAATCAACCACACCCCCATGCAATAAAGTAAAGGGAGAGATTGTTTGCTCGATAATCTCTAGCTTAGAGTTGAACATAGTCGACCGATTCCCAATAGAAATACCACTTAGAGGACGAAGTAGTCCAACCATACTGTCACTAATATTAAAGGAAGGCATCTCAATTGGTTGTTTCCCATTATTGGCCTTTGCCAACGAAACAGGAGTTGATTAGGAAGTATGACTGCTTAAAGAAAGGATGACGTGGCCAGGTGGAGCTTGAGACAGCTAAGATGTCCCCAAATTTGAAGGAGCTTGCAGAAGGTAAGACTTCTAAATTGTCACAACAGGAGAACCATGCCCTGGAACAACTGATCGAGGGACAGAGCCCTGACTGGAGGAAGCGGTCGTTCTCGCTTGACTAGGAAGTGGAGGAAATAGGTAGTTACACTTAGCCATGACTGGCGAAAGATACCTCCTCCAGTGTTCTTTCCACGAATCTCGAAAGTGAGGAATGGCGTGCGAGTAAAAAGAAAGTCCATGACGAAAAGAAATGTGAAGAATCGTGTCTTTGAAGCTAGCTCGAATAGGCACTATTTCTTTGGTAGAATGAAGTTGTGCCCATGGCAAAGGGAATATGTTTCTCGAGAAGACACAGGGGGAGAGGAAGGCCTTGGATCAATCCAAATTATTGGCCGCACAAGAAGGACAGGTAAAACTCTACGTCAGTCTTTGTGTTCAGATCATGAATTGGGAAGGCGCCGCTGTTTGGAAGGTCCCGAGGGATTATGAAATGGGACCATAGGTCGTATACAAGTTGAACGCCTTCATTTTAAATAGGACTATGCCGCGTGCGACGAAACCAAGTGGGCCCATGAGACATCTCAAGAAAGGGAAAGAAACTCACATCAGGGAATGTTCACAAGTCAATAAGGAAGAACTCCAAACAGTCATGAAAAGTACACTCTATAATATGGAAATAAGCTAACCTACGATAACCATAGGTAGGAGAACGAGTTGGGGAAGTATTGATAATGGCGAAAAGGAGGAAGTGGAAATACTCATAAAGACACAACTGGAGGAGCCATAATGACCCTCCACAGCCCTGAAGTCATTGGCTAGCAAGTAAAGTGAGCGATATAAATGGGAAAGCACGAAAGGTGCGAGTACAAGTTGTCAGCGAATAGCTAATGCTTTAGCTAAAGCATTGTACTCCTTAGTCATAAGCCTAGCCTTCACACAGCAAATGAAATGACAAAGCTACAGTAAGCGTAATGCTCCTGATGTGTAATCGAGCATGTACCCAATATTTCAGGTTGAATATACGTAAGGAGACCCAGTAGCATTCTAGTTGTTGCACTCACTAGAAAACCAAGAGCTATAATGTTCAACATACTCAACCTCGGAAGGTAATCTCGTAAGGGCACAAACATCAAGAATGGTAGGGCTCATAAACCTACTTAGGAAGTGAAAGGTGTTGGTCGACCAACTCCGTAAACAAATGGTCATGGCTAGCAGAGGAGACTGTATGGGGATCAAAAAGTGAGGAAGATGGATACAATTGAAGATCTTGATTTGTTGCCAAAGGTGACCAAATGCACCTTAGCCTCTTTCCAGCCAATCTATCTAATTGGGAGATGCGTCAGGCCAGAATCAAAATTTCGAACCATCAGTTGGCCATCAACTTTATGATAAATAACAATTCCATAGTAAGAGCTACTCTTTTGGGTATAAAGGAAAGAAAGGAGAGAGAGAGAGAGAGAGAGAGAGAGAGAGAGAGAGAGAGAGAGAGGCTCAAGGTTGGTGGTGGGTGTGAGAAGGGCCGAGCATGAGGCTCATAACAGAAATAAAAGAGTAAGGAGTCAAATGATCTAGGTGAATGGAGTTCCCTAAGGGAGTGAAGAATAGGTTCAAGCAGGTTGGGAGCCAAATTATTATGGCCATTAACATAGGTGTACCCAGTGTCAATGGACCGGGTTGGCCTGATGGGCTTTCGGGCCTAGCTCGCATTGGGTCGGGCTTAGACTAGAATATCAGGCCCGCGGGTTGGGTTCAAGCCTAAAGTATAAGCCCTTTTTTCAAATGGGCCGGACTTGGACTAAGCTGTTCAAAAGCCCAATAACCTAGCCCGACTCGAATATATTTTTTAATTTAAAATTTAAATTAAAATATTTTTCCTCGTTTCAAAATTTAAATTTTACACAAATGTTTCCTAAAAATTCACCTCCCTCCTTAAACTCATTTTATTTTCTACAGTGTTGATGATTTTTTTTTTTTTTATATATATATGGAAAAGCTCAAGATTAAAGGATAATTTCTTTCTTTATGTGAAAGGCCAGGCTCGGGTTGGGGCTGGACCTTACATTTCTATCTTTGGCTGGGCTTGGGCTAGATTATTGTGGCCCGTCACGAATCCGGGCTGGGTTTGGGCGTAAGTTGAGAGAGGCGGGCCGGGCTTGGACAGATCTTGGCCCAGCCCTAACCCGGCCCGTTGACACCCCTATGTACCCTTTACAAGTTTAATATCTTGGGAAGAAGCCATGATGCAGGAAGCCTAAAAAGAGAGGAGACGAAGAAGGTCAAAGCACAACGAAGTACCAATTGCGATGGAAATGTAACTGTATTTAATTGAAATAAAACATTGCAATTCGTGTCCACAATAAAAGATGGCAATCATGTCAGGAGAAATCCTACGTCCGCATTAAATCACATGGTGGTTTAGCATAAACCCCATGCTGCTACATGTCACACGTAGGAATGACCACCAAAACCCAAACATTAAACATTCCACCACATCTGTCGATATGAAGGGATGTGGGGGGCATTGTTTACACCCATTTTCGGTGGCCTAACATGGACAAATCAAAGGCTGCTACTTTTTGACACTACGCGATCGCAGCTGACGCAAAAATTACTCTCATTCGAGATTATCATCGTTTGATATTCCTTCAGTGATACACATTTAACTATTAATGCAAAGGCACGAACTTGTATGCCTACCGTTTGGAGAATGAGTCAGTGTGTACCATGTGGCCATGTTTATTGTACTCATTAATTAGGTACGTACCCAATACATCTAT
The DNA here is from genome assembly GCA_003013855.2 of Liriodendron chinense. Lineage (NCBI taxonomy): Eukaryota > Viridiplantae > Streptophyta > Magnoliopsida > Magnoliales > Magnoliaceae > Liriodendron > Liriodendron chinense. The sequence goes on from ML058572.1 coordinate 952,097, forward strand.
AAAAGACCCATCGACAGAGCGATCTAATCATGAATTAGGTTATGATCTTCTCGACGAGGCTGTCTCTCACAGTTATTCTAAATGGGATATTTTCTAAAGACATTCGGAGTTGTTGCAGTGTTTGAGAAGATTCTGAAGATCAAGAGGTCGAACCAATGTTCAAGCTAACCCGACCTTGATTCAGATTCGAGTTAGGAGATATGTACATTTCGGTTCGGTTAGGTCCTTCTCCCATAACCTTAATCAAATCAAGAGAATAGGAGAACTAGATTAGATCTAGTCCATCTTTGATAATAGATCAGTATCTGGTGTCAAATCCCACTCCTCTAGTTAGGAACTGAGTGATTTAGACCAGGTCACTCGTATAAACGGTCGTAATTAATCGAAAGATACTCACTTGTTCAAGACGGAAGGGTTCTATAGGGGAGCATCTGCATATAGGAGTGGAAGTCAAAGATCTAACGACTACAGACTTTTCAGAGATCTTCATAGTTCAGAGATTCTAAATTTGCTAAGGAGTCTTTCTTAACTAGAAAGCCAACAACATGAGAGAGAAGGTTCTAAGATCAGCAAGGAAACCCTAGAATTCACCACCTCGACAAGCAATAAAAGGAGCAATTGAAGAAGAGCTCAAGGCCCCACGCCAAACACAACAGTTTATCTTTTAAACTATCTTTCATTTTCTTAGCTTAGCTTAATTTTAACATAGTTACTACCTAGCGACTCTTGCTATAGTACCTTAGGAGTATGATTAGTTTTCTGCAACCTTAAATTGCAGATCGTGGTCATCCTCAATTCTGATTTAATAATTCACACCCACCTCGATCGTCTATTTAGATAGGCACATCAGGTATTTATTCCTACCCCCCCCCCCCCCCCCCCCCCCGACAATGTTTTGCCTTTCTTAATCCGCTTGTGTATGTGTTGAACTGAGAGTGCTGGTGGAATAAAAAGTCCTTAATTCATATACTCACGTCTATTGTGACAAGGCAAAAATAATTCATTACCCTTTCACAAATAACTCGAACAAAATGCAATACAAGTGGCCAAGAGGACTTTGGATCCTATGTTCAGTCTCTAACCTGTCGTCTCCGTGCAGGGGACACCAACAATTCAATCAACCCTCCGTACAGGCCCACACATCTTACACACACACACACACACACAAAACCTAATCAAGGCCTTCACATGAGTGGCCTAGGTTGATTGAATTGAGAGCAACAAGTTCATTGGCCTCAAGCAAAGAAACTAGGTCTCCGAATACATAAATAAGCTTGAGAGTAGCACGATAAAACTCCATTTTTCTGCTATCATTTTAAAAACTTTTCTCAACTGAAAATCTGGATTATAACAGTTTTCAAGATGGTTGCCATCGTGATCGAGATTTTAAAGAAGAAATCTATATTTAGATTGTTGGTTGAAATAATAAAGATAACAGAAAATGAATTTTTTGTGAGGCAGATTAAAATAGAGAACCTGGCACTGTCTTAAAGACACATATTTACCCCCACAAGTATTAAATCATCGATGCATTAGTTCGTGGCACTTCTGTCCCTAGGATACAACAGATCTCTTCGACGATGAGAAATGTTGGTTGTTGCAATACTTAAATACTCAAATGAAAAACTGAGGGAGACAGCTTATATGTGGAGTACGCGTGGTAGACATTCACACATCGGCACATGCATTCTCGGAGTACTGCAACTTGCGACCCGTGCATAGCACTACGAGTGTATATGCAGAGATACACCCAAGGCATATTCTCTTACTTTGCAAAATAAATTACTTAGACAGGGATTTAATATAAAAGCTCACCCGACTCCTTTTCTTACCCATATATGGGACAAGAACTACTTACAATAGAAAACAATAGAAAAACTTGATTTTTGTTTAATTTTTAAATTCGTTTTTTCCAACTACTTTTAAGCCAAAGGCCCCCAAAATATTTAAGCCATCTAATGGAAAGCCCTGATCAGGCACATGCAATTGTATATGGGTAGGCCTCTGGCACTCGTGTGGGCTTAGCAAACCTTTTGTACACACACACAGAAAAAGAAGAAGAAGAAGAAGAGAAAAAGGAAACTTCCCATTTTGCGTTTGGACTTTTTTTTTCGAGAAATTTCCGACTGTAAACGTCTAATTTACACAATATTCCCAGCTAAACCTCCAATACTTTTCTTTCCAAAAGTAAACTTCCATTAATTTTCTGACCAAAGTGCCCCCTATTTGTTGAGAGTTTCACCGCGATCTCGTTGAATTGAACTCGTTGAGTTGATCTCGTTGAAAATCAACGAGACACAATTTTCTCGTTGAAGATCTCATCTTCATCTTCATCTTCATCTTTCTTATGGCTCCTCCGTCGAAGAGGCTATGGAAAGGTATGTTTTAGGAATGTTTGGGGGTGATTTTCGTTTTACGTTGGGTTCGTTTGAATATTTGGGAGTGATTGTCGTTTTAGATTAATCGTTAACCTTGGCATACAAACTGCTTGTAGAAATGCCAATGTAAACTTCTAGAAATGCCAATGTAAACTTCAAATGTTGAAATGGGAATGTAATGGCTTGATCAACCATACAAGGTGTTTGTAGAAATGCCAATTAACCTTGAAATGTTCAAATGCTTGATCAACCATACAAGTTTGTAGAAATGCTTCAACATGATCGCGTTGAAATGCAATGAGATTACTTTCAAATTGAAGGAGATCATCTCACTTAAAGTGAACGAGATCTCGTTGAAATTCAACGGGCACAGATTTATTTGAATGCGATCGCGGTCAATTTGAACGCGATCGCGGTCAAATTGAACGCGATCGCGGTGAATTTCAACGCCATCGAGGTCAATTTGAACACGATCACGGTCAATTATATCTGTGCTCGTTCAATTTCACCGAAATTGCGGTCATTTTCAATGCAATCGCGGTCAATTATATCTGTGCTCGTTCAATTTCAACGAGCACATATATAATTCAACGAGCACTGAAAAATTCATCAATCACACTGATAATTATTCAACAAGCACACTAATATAGTTTACGTTTCATATGTTTTCTTTGTAGGGATTGAAGAATTGCCAAGGAATGTTTACCCAAACAATTCCGCTCGATGTTCACAGACTTGGTGGTTCGATATTGTGAAGGATGGATTAGAGAAGCATGAGAGTCGATTGAAAATGTTTCGAGATTCTCAATTTTCGTTTCTGTTAGACATCCCCTCATTCAGATACAATGGCGCCATAATTCACTCACTTCTTTCAAGACATAGAAGTGACATGGGTGAGCTAGTATTTGAATTGAGGAAAATTTTTCTAAACTTTACCAAGATGGACTTCGCCCTTATAACAGGGCTGAAGTTTGGAGACATCTACACCCTTGAGAAATCGACTAGTAAGAAGTCGATAAAAGAAACCTATTTCAAAAAACACCCTATTGTAAAAAATAGTCTACTACAAGCGTTTGAAAAAATTGTAAATTCAAATAAGCACTCAGATGTTGTGAAGATCGCGTTGTTAATGTGTGTGGAGTTTTTCGTAAGGGGGACAGACACGAAGAATCATTGCAACCCCCTATTCATTGACTTGGTTAACTCTTTGGAAGAGTTCAATAAGTATCCATGGGGCAATGTGGCATTCGAGTCAATGTCTCAAGGGATACAAACTGCTAGTCACTCAGCAAAGTCAGGAGGAAAAATCTACAATGTTCTCGGCTGCATATTTCCATTACAAGTAAGTATTCTTTGTTTATTTCACATAAGTAGTATATATTTTCAAACTAGAGTTTTTAAATCTAATGAAATTTGTTGTCATTGTCACAGATATGGGCCGTTGAAAGGGTTCCAGCCTTAGCTTCTATAGCAATATCATTTGTTTCCAACCAAGTTCCACGCTTCATGAAATATCGAGGGTGGAAGGGTTGGAGGTATCCGACAATAGATGATATTTTGAAACGTCCAGATGTAAGTAGCATTCCATTACAAATTTGTTGGTAGACCAGATATTATTATTGTAGATGTATTAGATACTAATTTTTTAGTAACTTATAAACACAGACCACCGTGCTGCTTACCCTGAAACCCACAATTGATGAACTTGAGATAGAGGCAATTCGAGTACTTGGACAAAAGTTTCAAGTAAGATAATCATTGGCCTTAATGTAACTTACATTTATTTTATGATTATCTAATAATGTTAATTTTACAGGGCATTGAAGCCGGTTGCATTAGAAGGATGATTGGAGAAGTCCGAATGAAGAGGACACTGGATATCATCCAAAGTAAAGATGAAGAAGAAGAAGTTGAAGAAGAAGAAGAAGCCGAAGAAGAAGAAGCTGAAGAAGATGAGCAAGAACAGAAAAATGGGGAATGCGAAGATGAGAAAGAAGAAGAGGAAGAAGGGGATGATGAAGGAAAAGAGGAAGTGAGAGAGGGAGAAGAAGGAGTAGGAGAAGGAGAGAGCGTGAGAGGGGGAGATGTGGATGAAGGTTTGAAAACATTGATTGAAAATCTACAGAGAGAGAGAATACAGATAAAAAAAGAAAGAGAGGAACTGGAAAAGGAGAGAAAGAAGATGAAGCAAGAGAGAAAGATATGAAAATGAGAGGAAGATTGAGAGAGAAGAGATGAAGAAGGAGAGAGAGGAGATGAAGAAGGAGAGGGAGACTGAGAGAGAAGAAATGAAAAAGGAGAGAGAGGAGATTAAAATGGAAAGAGAAGCATTGATGAAGGAGAGATCAGAGTTGAAGAAAATTGTAGATATGAAGAGGAAGAAGTTTGAAGATGGATTAAACAAGGTTTAATATTTTTTTATAGAATGTTAACTACTTTATTGTTACTTTCATAAATTTCTTACTTGTTTCTACTATATAGGAAGAAGAAAGATTAATTGTTTCTACTTCCAATGTGGAACTGGACAATAAAGAAATGGGTTCACATTTGGTGGCGAAAGAGGAAATTAAAGAAGAATGTGAAAGTACTCCTGTAAATGAAGGAAGGCCAAAAAGGCCAGTAAAGCCATTGTACATAAAGCAATCCCCATACGTATCATTATCAGCAATTCCTACAACTGGCCTCATCAGTGGAGCTCAGGAACTAAAAGTGTTAGATACTTCTCCAATATCATTTATTGTGCCGATGGACCCGTTTAGAGAGTTATCGGATAAGGAATTAGAAGTGTGTATGGATTGGTATAAAAAAATAATAATACAAAATCAGGAGAATCATTTAATAGCATTTGGCAGACAGGTGCCTGGGTCGATAGCCATGTAAGTATTGTCAATTTATTTTCGTTAAGTTACTTATATTTACGACCTATATAAACATCTCGTTGAATCTTATTATTATTAATTTTTTTTGCTTAGGCTATCGACACATACATTAAATTTTTGATAAAAAGGCAGGAGGATTACAAGGGAGCATATCTACAAGATTGCAAGTTCTACCTCACCTATTTTCAGGTAATTGTTTATTTTAGTTTATGGTTATTTTATTTGTGATTGTAGAAGACAAATAGTAATATGTAAATTCTGTTGTAACAGCAATGTCTCAATAGGTGTCTTCCTCTCTTGAGAAGCTATCGGGATTCAAATGATAGCGAAGTGCGGCGCTTGATTTGTGAAGAAAATCAGAAAGATTCTATATTTGCTATTGTAAAGGGAGAAGAAGGATCAAATGAATTTTGGCGCTATGAACAGGTAAGGTTATCGTCTTCAATTTATCGACTGTGGTCCAATAGACAATGGTTGCGTCTTATATGTTATTTTCTTCTGTTTACCATGGACAGGTGTATGTACTAATGAACTATGACAATAAACATTGGTTTCTTCTTGTCATCCACCCGGAAGCAAGAGAGATTATTCTTCTTGATAGTTTAGACATCAAAGGAAAGAGTAGATACTAGAAAGAGAAGAGTATCATAACTGAAGCACTCCATATTCTATTTCATGCCACTGGAGATACATCTGCGCTTGATAGAAATGAATAGAATGTCCGCATTGATGCATCTGCACCAAAGCAAACGAATGGTTATGATTGTGGCATATTCATTATGAAGTATATGGACTATCTTGAGCAGCGGTCTACTTTTGAAGGATAAGGAGTTGCAACCACACGCTCGTACATTTAGGAATTCATTGGCTTACGATTATTTGAGCGTCGCCGATTAGTCATAGGCATGTGAGGAAGTGGGAAATTTTGTGAATGTATATTGTGAATGTTGTATATTATGAATTGTGGATGTATACTGGGAATGTTGAATTGTGGATGTCAATGTTAGATATGGATGTAATGATCAGGCTAAATCAACGCGATCTCGTTGAATTTCAACGAGCACAGTGGAATTCAACGCGATCTCGTTGAATTTCAACAAGCACAGTGTGAATTCAATGCGATCTCGTTGAATTTCAACGAGCACAGTGTGAATTCAACTCGATCTCGTTGAATTCAACGAGCACAGTTGGTATTCAACGCTGATCTCGTTGAATTTCAACGAGCATAGTGTGAATTCAACGCAATCTCGTTGAAATTCAACGAGCACAGTGTTAATTCAACTGCGATCTCGTTGAATTTCAACGAGCACAGTGTGAATTCAACGCGATCTCGTTGAAATTCAACGAGCACAGTGTGAATTCAACGCGATCTCATTGAAATTCAACGAGAACAGTGTAAATTCAACGAGAACAGTGTAAATTCAACGCGCACAGTGTAAATTCAACGCGATCTCTCTTGAATTTCAACAAGCACAGTATACATTCAACGCTGATCACGTTGAAATCCACTGTGCACAGTATACATTCAACGCGATCACGTTGAAAGTACAATACTCAATCATCATTAATTATATATATAGATAGCTAAATGAATAATGTTTACACCCATGAACCATCAACCATCATTACTCGTAAATGAAGATAAAGATACATTATTCCTCAGGTATTGGAAACTTGCATCTACGTCAGTTATGACCTGTTTGTTTACACCTACCACACTTGACTGTTTTCCGTTCCTCTCCACGTGAAGGAATTCTCATCTTCTTTGGTCTTCCAGCTGACCTCCTTACTTCCAGAGGTTTAATTTTCGCACAAAACTCCTTGAATTGGTCCGATAATTTCCACTCACTCTTATCACGAATTGGGTAAAGTGGTTGGTTGTAGCACATTCGGTAATTTTCAACTGTATAAAATGGAGAACAATATTTATGATGAGGAAGATTATACTTTATACATGCCAAAAGAACATGGATACAAGGCAGCGCTTTAACATCAAACTCGCGACATGTACACGAAAGTTTCACTAAGCTTAAGTGTGTCTTTGTAATCTCCTATAGTATAATATTCGTCGCGAGAGATTGCATGACAACGGACATCGCGCGCCATCGATATAAGTTTCGTTATTTCTTTCGCTGCCCATTTCATCAATGGTCCATTAAATGTTGATGCACGTTCACTTCTTTTGTAGAACATTTCTTGGATCTTTAATCTGACCGTCTCTATCAGTCTAGTAACAGGGTACTCTCTTGCTTCCTTGAACAAAGCATTAACACACTCCGATATGTTCGTAGTCACGAAATTGAATCTTTTTCCTGGAAAATGTGAAGATGCCCATCTTTCGTATCCTATTTCTGTCAACCATGCAAATACTGGAGAGTTTGCCATTTTAATATTGTGCATTATCTTTTCAAATTCAGCCTTTCTGCAGTATTTGCAGCTTGCCAATATAATGTTTCCAACGACTTGTCTTTAAATGTGTCAACCAAGTTTCTGTAGATATGATAGGCACAGTAGCCATGTGTTGCGTATTGAAAGACTTCGGGGACTTCTTTCATTAAACCTTTATGTCAGTTTGATAATATCACAAGTCCTGAAAGATACCCTAACGTAAAATTGAGGTTATCAAGGAACCATTTCCAACTGTGGTTGTTCTCTGATTCCCCGACACCAAATGCTATTGGTACAATTTGATTATTACCATCCAGGGTTGTAGCAACAAATAGAACACCCTTTTATTTACCTTTTAGGTGAGCCGCATCGAATGCCAATACCCTTCGCAGATAAGTTTGGAAAATTCTGACGCACTGTCTGAAAGCAACAAAACATCTCTCGAACCTACTTGTCTGTGAGTTAACAAGCACGACAGTCACTGTTCCTGGGTTGGCCCTCCGCAGCTCATGCAAATAGGCCGGAAGTTCATTGTAAGGGTCTTCATAAGATCCCATTACGTGCTTGATTGCGATCTCCTTCGCCCGCCATGCTTTCTTGTAGCTCATAACAATATGATATTTCTCATGCATAGCCAATACAATGTCTTTCGGGCTTAATGCCATGTGTTGTTCAATACGACTAATAACCAAATCACTAGATAACTTACTACTTGCTTGCCGATGATCACTCTGCATACATGACATTTCACATGTGTGTTTGGACATGTAAGTTTGAATCTTAAATATTCCGGCATTATTTACCCTAGATGCATGGACCCTCCATTGACAGTTATCTTTGACACACACCACAGTATATCTCTTCGTTGATGAATACAGGACTCGATATTGGAAGTGATTTTTCATGGCAAATTGGCTCAACACATACTGGCACTATCTTTTGTCCTTAAACGTTTGACCAACAGTTATCTCATTCGACTCATTCAGCAATCCATTAAATTTTGACTGATCCGCATTGATGAATGCTTCATCTTCTAAAGGCACATTAAATCTAACATCTATGAAGTTTGATGTTTGAAGTGGCTCGGGTGATGAAGGCAAATGTGCTGTTTTACGTAACGGTGATGATGAATACACATGTCCTCTTGTAGGTGAAGATGATGATGTAGACCCATGTACTCTTCTAAGTAATAGTATAGACGAAGTCACAGGTACTCTTGTATGAGAAGGTGATGATGACTCCACATATGCTTTTGTAAGCGAAGGTGATGATGAAGGCACATTGCCGCTTGTGGGCAAAGATGACGATGATGTCACATGTACTTTTGTAGGCGATCGTGATACCATATATTCACTTTTCAGGCTAAGGTCAACTGCCCAATTAACGCCATGTTCTTCACACATATTTGTCATCGGAAGGGCATCATGTTGAATGTCGACATTCTGTTCAACGCCACTACACCGAATAGGGTCTTCGTGAATGGTCTCATTAATGCTTCGCACTGTCTCTATTATTAAAGGCATGTATATATTTGGATGCTCCAATTGTGCTGCCAAGAACACTCACACATCTTCATCGTCTTCAATTTCAGATGGAGGGATTGATTGGTTTGAGCATGGGTATATTACTTTCATATTAATATCATGATCATTCGATGTACTCTTAATGATCCTGTAGATCTTCGATAGAAGATCATCATATGTAGTGTTGACACTCAAAGAAAAACTTTTCGATTTTCCACCCTTATACGTGTATGAATTGTTTTCACATATTAAGTCCCCACCATAAGAGCAAACGATGATTCTAGCAGCCATTATCTGCAAAGAAACATAATGAAATTAGTTATCTTTCAAATTTCAAATAGTACTCTTTTAAAATTCAAAGAGTACAATACTTTTGTTACAGTTTCAATGATTACTCGTTCATCTTTCAAATCACAAAAGAGAATGTTGTAAAATTTATTATAGCACACCTTTAAAATAAAATTTAAAGAGTATAAAATTCAAAGAGCAAGCGTAGAGCAATTCAAAGAGCACACCAATTCAAAGTGCACAGTGTCAAATTCAAAGAGCACACCAATTCAAAGTGCACAGTGTAAAATTCAAAGAGGACGGCAATTCAAAGTGCACAGTGTAAAATTCAAAGAGAAAGCGCAGAGCAATTCAAAGAGCAAAGCAATTCAAAGTGTCTCGTGTAAAATTCAAAGAGCACACCAATTCAAAGTGCACAGTGTAAAATTCAAAGAGCATGGCAATTCAAAGTGCACAGTGTAAAATTCAAAGAGCACGGCAATTCAAAGTGCACAGTGTAAAATTCAAAGAGCAAGCGCAAAGCAATTCAAAGAGCAAAGCAATTCAAAGTGTCTCGTGTAAAATTCAAAGAGCACACCAATTCAAAGTACACAGTGTAAAATTCAAAGAGCACGGCAATTCAAAGTACTCAGTGTAAAATTTAAAGAGCACGGCAATTCAAAGTGCACAGTGTAAAATTCAAAGAGCAAGCGCAGAGCAATTCAAAGAGCAAAGCAATTTAAAGTGTCTCGTGTAAAATTCAAAGAGCACACCAATTCAAAGTGCACAGTGTAAAATTCAAAGAGCACGGCAATTCAAAGTGCTCAGTGTAAAATTCAAAGAGCACGGCAATTCAAAGTGCATAGTGTAAAATTCAAAGAGCAAGCGAGAGCAATTCAAAGAGAAAAGCAATTCAAAGTATCTCGTGTAAAATTCAAAGAGCACACCAATTCAAAGTGCACAGTGTAAAATTCAAAGAGTGCAGCAATTGAAAGAGCAGAGCTATTCAAAGTGTCTCATGTAAAATTCAAAGAGCATACCAATTTAAAGTGCAAAGTGTATAATTCAAAGAGCATACCAATTCAAAGTGCAAAGTGTAAAATTCAAAGTGCAAAGTGTAAAATTCAAAGAGCACAATGTATAATTCAAAAAGCACATCAATTCAAATAGCACAGTGTAAAATTCAAAGAGAAGGTTGTAAATTTCGAAGAGCACAGTGTAAAATTCAAAGAGAGCACAATGTACTATTTAAAGAGCACAGCAATTCAAAGAGCACAGCTATCACGAATCTTCGAATGTCCTAACATTTCCACTGTGCTCTTTGAAATATCAATATCAATATGCTCGTTGAAATTGGACGAGATCGATTATTGCAAAAACACATTGCGATAAAACAAAGATCTTACTTGATTATTAAAAATAAATAACGCATTCGTAGAGGAAAAAATTTCACATTCTTCGTTCTTACCTGGTCCACACCACAGCCTCGTTTCCAATGAAACACGAGTTGAAGAAATAGAATAGTAATGCTCTGAAGTGGAAACCGATCTCAAAACTAAAGAGATGATGCTTTTTTGCTATAAATGAGAGAAGAAAATGAGTTTTGAATATAGAAGAGGAGAAAAACAAGTAGAAAATAGGTTTTCTTTGGAGAAGGAATAATTCCTAAGAACGGGGGTATTTCGGTCCAAAAATGGTCCGTCTGTACAAGTGAAGTTTACTTTTGGAAAGAAAAGTGTTGGAGGTTTAGCTGGGAATATTGGTCAAAAGAGAGGTTTACAGTCGGAAATTTCTCTGTTTTTTTCTGATTTAATTATGGTACAATATATTAGCATACATATTCGTACACATTATGATTGTACCCCCAGCTTCCAAGTGCTAAGTTGGACACTTCAATCATTGATGGAGACTGTCTATTTATTTAACACATCCATCAGATGGGCCATGATGCAAAGATGACATCAATCTGATGATTTCTGCCTTTCCATTAAGAGCTATAGAATCAATGGTTAGCACCATATGACCAAAGTGCTTCCTTGGAATCATAACTAATGCACAGTAGGGCCTTTCGAACGGACGTGTGTAATTCATTTGTGTGGAGGAAGCCTGTCCATTGGTCCAGAGGTATGGCTCATACACGTGTTGGGTGTGATGATCTGAACCACACGTCCTGCTTGATCTACCGTTGATTGGCCATTAACTAGAAATTCTGCATTTAGGGCTCTCAATGGGTTGGATCTGGATTGGATCCAGTTGGATCCGGTTCCAAGTCCAAAAATCCGTAGAAGGATTCAAATCCAACTCGGGTCCAAGAAGTGATATCCATCTCCGATCCATTTATAAATAACTATATCCATTTTCGTTCCAAAATCCATATAACCATGGGATTCGGGTTTGGGTCAGATCTAGGTCTGAATCCGCTCCATCACAAATCTAAAAAATATATAATATAATATATTTAATTTAGTAGCAAAATGATGCAAATCCCACTATTTACTGTGATATGGTCGACTTGAGATTGGCATGTCTCAATTTTGAGACGTGGCCTAAAATAATATGGAAAACGGACAGCATGGATATAACATATACATTATGGTGATAATGAGCTGGATCTGGATCGGATTCAGTTGGATCTGGCTCCAAGTCCGAAAATCTATAGATGGATTTGGACCAAATTCGAATTCGGATCTATTTCTGCGAATCCAAATCTGGTCCATTTAATTAATCGGACCTATTTTAAGATCTAAATCCGCATTATATGGATTTGGAGCAAATCGGATCCCAGATCTAACCCGCTCCATTGAGAGCTGATGTAGGGGAAGAACCCCATGATCGAGGGCGTGGATCACACACCTTCTTGCGGGAGATGGACATGAAGAAAAACAATAGGAAACTAAGGAATTTTCGATTTTGGAGTTTCAACTAAGAAATTGTTATTCCCGCTTTTGAATTTCGGCCCAACTTGTGAGGCCCATATCTATCATTTATAATGATCCGTTTCGTCCATTTTGTAGAGCTTCTCGACGCCGAGAAAACCCAACAAGTTTCATGTCGATCTGAGTTACGGATTGATCGTGGCGTCCAAAATGGTACGAACTGTCCATAAAGTTCCGAATTCTACCCATTGAAACTGAAGATGGTCCAGGTGGCCCATTACTACTGATATGGAGAATCTGATCCGACCATCTTGAAGAGTACGTCGATATCAGTAAAACCACAAAGTTTTGTGTCAATCAGATATGTGGATTGCTCGAATCAGCAGAAGGAAGATGGCGCCCGACAGGCGTTATACAGTTTGCGCAGATTTTTCTATTTCTTTTCTAATTGTATTAGGATTCTTTTCTTCCTTTGCAAGTTAGTGTTAAATACGAATTTAGGGTTTAGTTTATTATTTAAAGCAAGGTAATTATGATTTTTAATTATTCATTCAATTATCAAAAAAATAATTATTCGGAATTAATTTCCTCTTACTATCTTTTTATTTCTTCTCGTAGATTCGAGAAACAATCAGTTAGGGAGACGGTGCTCGACCTACCACGTCCTCCCTGCGTCATTGGTATTAGAGAGAGGTTTCTTCCTTAGGACGATGGCCTCTAATAAAGGGTTGGATCTTCATCCTAAGGATGGTGTTTCCAAGGGATTATGTCACGGCGGCAGCTTTCGATGAAGCACAACGGGAAAATCGGTTGATCCTGCAAGGTATACAGGCAACCCTCGATCGCATTATAGCGGCATTAAATCTGCCCCAAGCCTAAGGCAACAGTCAACAACCACCTATGCTTGCTGTACAAAATAACCCCATGTTTCGTAGAGCACCCCAGGTGGCCTATCACAGGGCTGCCCTAGATGATTTAAAACCCAGTGATAAAGAGGTCGAAGACGTCATTGTACGACGACCTGCGTGTGGGAACGATCACGAGGATTATGTTGAAAGAGATTTTTGAGGTAATGCAACTTCGAATCAGGTCGTTGAAGTACAACCCACCACCATCTCAGAGGATGTTCAAAATTCTGAGGAGGTGGAGGAAATCAATACTTCAGTCTTAAAGGATAGGGAAGGAGAGTTTAAAGTTATTCCAGACATTATGGAATCAGTTTTAACGGAATCCATGAGCATCCCATAAAGTGTCATGCCAGCAATGCAGGAAATTGAAGGCGATCGTAGTTGCCAAACTTTCTGATGAATTGTTCATTGTAAAGGAAATTGTCATTTCTCAGAAAAGGCTAACTTTCAATATGCCAGAGAAGATTGCAATTATTCATGTTGGCGTGGAGAAGAATTCGGAGAAATTTATTACTGCATTCCAGGATAAGGACAGCAAGCATCCACTTTCGAAGTTAAAAGCAAATCATGGCCCTAACCTAAAGCGAAACTTAAGGACGAGTTTTTTTCAAGTGGGGAAGAATGATGTAGGGGAAGAACCCCATGATTGAGGGCGTGGATCACGCATCTTTTTACGGGAGATTGATAGGAAGAAAAACAAGAGGAAACTAAGGAATTTTCGATTTTGGAGTTTCAACTAGGAAATTGTTATTCCCGTTTTTGAATTTCGGCCCAACTTGTGAGGCCCATATCGATCATTTATGATGATCCGTTCTGTACATTTTGTAGAGCTGCTCGACGCCGAGAAAACCCAATAAGTTTCACGTCGATCCGAGTTACGGATTGATTGTGGCGTCCAAAATGGTACGAACTGTCCATAAAGTTTCGAATTCCGCCCACTAAAATTGGAGATGGTCCAGGTGGCCCATTACTACTGATATGGAGAATCTGAGCCGACCATCTTGAAGAGTACGTCGATGTCAGTAAAATTACAAAGTTTTGTGCCAATTAGACATGTGGATTGCTCGTATTAGCAGAAGGAAGACAGCGCCCGACAGGGGTTATACAGTTTGCGCAGATTTTTCTATTTCTTTTCTAATTGTATTAGGATTCTTTTTTTCCTTTGTGAGTTAGTGTTAAGTACGAATTTAGGGTTTAGTTTATTATTTAAAGTAAGGTAATTATGATTTTTAATTATTCATTCACCTATCAAAAAAACAATCATTCGGAATTAATTTTCTCTTTTTATCTTTTTATTTCTTCTCATGGATTCGAGAAACAATCGGTTAGGGAGACGGTGCTCGACCTACCACATCCTGTCCTCCCTGCGTCAAGAGCCCTACTTGGATTGGACTATCCTAGCAGTTTCACGAATGAACCTTTTTATGGTGATTGAGAATTTATCTCACAAATGAAATTTCTCTATATTACAAAATGGTGGTGATTTTTCCTCCTCTCATGTGGCACCCATGTACGTCACGATCCAGATCATCAAAATTGTGGGCATATTGTAAATGTAAGGTATCCTAGAAATCACACTAATTGAGAAAATCCCAACCATCCAACAGTGAATGGTCCAAATTGGAAGGGAAACAAATCAGATAGTTGATATTTTCTTCTCAGTGTAGTTTGTGGGTCATGCTCCATCCACCAATGGGTCAGTGTGGAGCATCTGAACCATACAAACCGTTGGCTGCACGATAAAGATCACCTGTAGCAATAATCAGTGCTAGCTGGATCGCTAATCAGGTGAGCTACAATACCGAAATCAATGCACAACTGATGATCTAAATCTGGCTCAATGTATGGATGTGGACCACCACGTGAGCCAATTAACCATGTTATTTCTCCCCACTTGATCTTAATGGTGGGGCCCACCTGCTGCACGGACTGATGTTCCACAATAACGACACAACTGCTTGCTTTTGAAAACAAGCGTTGTATATATGTGAGCACTTTTTCTTACACTAATTCCGGAAGAAATGGAATTCAAACCTATGCCTTTCTTGGCTTAATCCTGTGAGCTGAGCCAACGGCCAAACTAGCAAAAATCCAGTCCAATCAAATTGAATTGAGTTCTTTCTCATTCACATAATAAGGACGAGAAGTGGACACATGAAAGGCACAGGAGGCTTTTGAAGAATTTTCAACACATCATACATCCCATAATGCATACATGCTAGTCATGCTGTTGATGGATCCATCTGCCATTAGGATGTGAGATTAATGGAGGTTGCTTTGCACTCAATTCTTCTAACAATCGGCTGCTTTTGGAGGGATTAATTAACGTCGTGAGCTTCTCCTCCAACTTTCATTGTCGGTTCACTACGTTCCCTTCCACTGGTCTCTCGTCTCTTCTTCCTGCTATGATGACAATGCCATGGACATTGCCGTTGCTATTACTTGTTGCTGCAGCAGGCGTTTACAGGGTCTCAAGCTCTACGGCTAGTCAAGATGGTAACGTAGAGATGCTTCTCCTCTGTTCCACTTGAATTGGGTTCTCCTCTCTGGAAATTTTTTTTTTTTTTTTTTACTCATCTTCTTCTTCTTTCCTTTCTCCCTTCTTCTCATTTCTTTTCTCTTTGGGTTTGAAAGTGAAAGTTTTCATCTTACATCAATCCACCCACGTTACTTGTTTGGGTTTGTGTGTGTGTCACAGAGAGAGAGAGAGAGAGAGAGAGAGAGAGAGAGAGAGAGAGAGAGAGAGAGAGAGAGAGAGAGAGAGATTATTTATACTCTTACTAGAATTTCCTAGAATTGGAAACTCAGTTTTCTTGTTTCGAATTTGAAAGAAAGAGCTCTTATATGTATCCATACAAGATGGTTTCATGATTTTTGTAAATTCTACTGAGAACATAAATCCGAATAGTCATGGACCGGTGTATTCCCAAATAGAAAATAGGAAAGGAGAGTTCAACACATTGTCCATTACCCCATAGGTGATCCAAACTGTTGATTGTAATCTGAAGCCATTTTAACCATAGAATTAGAGGGGTGATCAAACCTTCGCTATTTCCATAGTAGTTAGGTGGACCATTGAATGTGCACCATCTATGGTCAGCTTTTACGAAGGTCCTACAATTGTATAGACCATTGGATCTTGTGAGCCCACCCATTTGGGCCGCTTTTCAATGGTATCATAACTACATCATATGAATCTCCAATCTATTTTGTGTCAGTATCCTTTTACTTTCCTAATATGAAATTTTATTATAACAACTTTTTTATTTTATATGTTGATCATTTGTGCCCTTCTTTCAAATTAAAGGGATCATGATTGTGAAATGAACAGATAATGCTAAGAGAGGAATTAGAAAGGTTGAGTTGAAAATGGGATATAATCTAATAGAGGAATGAGAATACCTATTTGACACAGGGAAGGACGTGATGAGGTCGATCACTGCCTTCCTCAGAGGATAAATACCTTGAATCCACAAGGTACTTTTGAATCCACAAGAGAAATCTCAAATCTACAAGAGAACGACAAAAGTCAAAATTTGATTGAGTAATATGAAGATTAAAACCTAAAACCGTGTTTAAGAGACATTACATACTCTAAAGAAAACCCTATAAATGAATCGAAAGAGTCATAATCAAAATAGGAAAGAAATCATGCAAGTTCGGCAATTTTCGCAATTTTTTGACGTGTTAAACAATATTTTGACCTATCAAAGCTACAGTTTCGACCTGTCTAAACTAGCAGAATTTGTCCAGCAAGCAATCTGAACAATTTTTTTACCTGTCAAAGCACTATATTTTGACATGTCTAAACTGGCAGAATTTGTCTAGCAACCAAATTAAAATTTATGCAGGAATTTAGATCATCGATTGATTCAACTGGTCGACCAGTCGAACTTTGTTGAGTTTTGTCGACTTTTCTTTGAGCCTTTTCTAATCCATGTGTGATAGAAAGGTGCTTGATCCTCATCCTACATTAGACCCCTCCACTTGAAAAAAAAAAAAAAAAAAAACTCGTCGTTGAGTTTCTCTTTGGACTTGGGCCTTGAATTGCATTCAACTTCTTGAATGGACTTGGTTTGCAATAATCATTCTTAGCCTCTTTCTGGTACATTACAATAGACTTTGTTGACTTCTTCTCAGATTGAGACTAGTTGGTAGATTGATTCTTCATGTTGTTAAAGACAGACTCAACCCAAGAAAAATACCAATTTCCTGTATATGGGAGTCGTCTAGAATTTTGGTGAGCACAATCACCTTGAATTCCTACAATGCTGGCTTGACATCTTTTAGATGCTCACAGACTCCTACAACATTGGCTTTACAACTTCTAGGATGTCTACGGAATCTTTCTCTTTTCCCTCTACCACTGAGGTATTGATCTCCTCCTCCTCAGATTTTTTAACAATCTTTGAGATGGTGGTGGGTTATACTTCAGTTTTTCTTTTCTAATGCATCAATCTCTCCCAAACCATCAGATTCATTGATGAGATATTGGACGATTATGAAAGACTGTCCCTCTACTTTAAAAGTATTAGGTTGGTTCTCCATTTCCACAGGGGTCACATGTACGCCACTGTTGAATCGGACTAGCTATTGCCAGCTCCGTCTTAACCAGATCATCTCTCGCCATCAAACAATAGAATTTCTCGGCACAACCCCTCACCGATCGGCTTTCCTACCGATAATTTTGGGATTGTTTGAATAGTATCTAATCATCGTCATTGCACAAAAAGTGTGCTTGTAATCGTCGCTTCATCCGCGACCATGTGTAGATTGGCAATTTCATCTGTTGCGCCAGCTCACACTGAAGTTGTTCCACCAAGCCTGATATGCTGTCATTCAACTTGTAAGCCACAAACTTTACCTTCTTCTCCTCAGGGATCTATATGTAATTGAAGAAGCATTCGACTTCAAAAGGCAATGCTCGATGTGAATCTACCATTGAAACTAGGAAGATCAATCGTCCTCTTGAAGGCTTGATCCGTCCGATCCACCCTATCTCGAATTCCAAAGCCCATCGGAGGTGAATTGTCGCGACGAATATGGAATGGCACTAAAGACTTTGCTATATGGTCGAAAGAAGTCTGTAGGCCTTGCATGGCTTACTGAATCTCTTGTCGAAAAGCTTCAAGCGACGTCTCAAAAACTGCCATTGTGAGAGGATAATCCCCTAGAGGACCGTCCATGGGGTTGTTGTCCAAACCTTCGTTAGTTCCCATCGATCTGAGGGAAAGTCCTCACTCTGATACCACTTGACGCGGGGAAAGATGTGATGAGGTCAATCACCATCTTCCTCAAAGGATAACTCCTTGAATACACAAGAGAAATCTCAAATTCACGAGTTGAGAGTCAATAAAAATTAAATTTTGATTGAATAATATAAAGATAAAGAGACATTAAATACTCTAAACAAAACTCTAGAAATGAATCAAAAGAGTCCTAATTAAAATAGCAAAGAAATTACACAAGTTCGGCAATTTTCACAATTTTTTTACCTATCAAACAATATTTCAACCTGTCGAAGATACAGTTTCGACCTGTCTAAACTGGAAAATTTTTTCTAGCAAGCAATTTGAACAAATTTTTTTTCCAACTTGTCAAAGGACAATATTTCAACATGTCTAAACTGGCAGAATTTTTCTAGCAACCAAATGAAAATTTTATAGGAATTTCGATCGATCAATTGGACTAGTCAACCGAATAAACTTTGTTAAGTCTTGTCGACTCTCCTTTGAGCCTTTTCCAGTCCATGTGTAATAGAAAGGTGCTTGATCCTCATCCTACATCATTCTTTCAACAAAATGAGACATTAATTGAAATGGAGATAAATTAATAAAATAAATGTAAAGAGTGAGATGGAGGAGCCGAGTTGGCCTTTGCCTAATCGTGACAGGGCAGCTACCACTGGCCATTGATGAGCAGCGGCAACATTAGCCACTGTGGGCCAAAGACCAAGCCCCTGTGGCCATTAGGCCACTTGCAAGCACCTGTATCCATTAAGAATGACCTATAGATGGTGGGTTTTTGTTGTTTTGAACCTCTAATGTAAGACCAGCGGCTGCCAGCTGCAACAATGGCAGCCACGGTGACTACAGCAATAGTTGCATAATGCACACTGCCGACATCAACGCTGGGTTGCAATCCCTCTTGATTAGCCTCTCTCTCTCTCTCTCTCTCTCTCTATGCAGCCCTATGAATAAGAGGAATAGGAAAAGAAGACTTTTTATGTTAGAATAAATGGGCTTATTATTAGCTGAAATAGGCTTGATCAATTTTAGATTCAAATGGAAAATCCTTTTGCCATTTTTTTACATTAGAATAAACGGGCTTATTATTGGCTGAAATAGAGTTAATCAATTTTGGATTCAAATGGCAAATCCTTTTGCCATTTTTTTTGCCCAAAATTGTAACAAATAGGGCTTCACCGAGTAAAATTCCTGAACAATTAATTGTTGTTTAACTAATGTCCACAATTACCTTTAATATGTGGGCCCAAATTTAGATAAAGCCTATTAACCATTAACATGCCAATTGGATGGCTTTAGTGATATCATTTAACCCATAAATTTTTCCAAAGTTGAAGGACCATTATACATTATCCTCAAGCATGTGGAAAACGTAAATGGGCCCCACATTCATGCACAAATCGAGATGGGCACAATTCAAAGCCCAAGTTACTTTCCTTATTAAGATTATATGCATCTTTGTAAGAGCTTATAATTGGGCATTTATCCGGTGATTTAGGTCAAGTTTTTGGAATAGAATTTGTAGCAAGTTTGAATCAATGATGGTGCATACTATTTTTGTAATTAATGATCCAGATCTCTTGTAATGATGATGGTTGATATATAGATTAAAATAAAAAGCATACAATAATAAAATTTTGGCTAAAGTAATATTATTATGTGGGCCACACATTTTTTTTGTGATCATGACCATATATATGATAATATTAGATGGGCCACACATTTTTTTATTTGATGACTAAAATGTATAACACTATGTATTCCTTGATAATAAAGTGTATGTTTACGTGCATGAGAATGAAGATCCCTTTTATGTCATCCCATCACTATTAATTATGGGGCTGCAAGTGATCAAAATCATCTTCAATCGTGATAATTTATGGTGATGATCAAATCCATCATCAACAATGAATCGATGATCATTAATAATAATAAACAGATCCATCACTTACGGTGGTGATCAACGATGATGATTAGTTCTTTTATTCAATGTAGTATTATTTTCATTAATTCTTATAATAAGAACATTATGTGTTATAATTAGACTTGATGTGCTTAGATTAATGTCCCCAATTATCATTAGTAAATTGAAACTTAGTGTTAAGGTTATTCCTTTGAATTAAGGTTGTGCATAACCTAAGTGAAAAGCTCTTCTCAACCACCAAATGATGCCTATACCCAAAATGGAGAGTTCCATATGTTATACAAATATATTATAATAAAAGCATTTTATTTATCTACTTTAGATAACTTAATTAATCTACATCGCCCATTTGGTTATATTAACCTTTAAATCTTATTTAAGATGAATTGATCACTTTTATAACTTTAAAATTTAGATAATATATAGAAATCTTAATGATTACTTCCAAAACCTTACACCATAGCTAAATAGTGATACTTTTTATAATGTAGAAATGACCACCAAAGCATTAATCATTAAACAAATCAAAGATATAAATTTGATCACAATAATTATGAAAACCGATGATTGTAATAATTATAAAAACTGATTCTATGCTATGAGATGCCTTCTAGATGAGGATAGCATTTCACACATTCGGATGACTGAATATAAGAACTTGGAAGAATATAAGGTTACAATGAAATGTTACAACAAGTGGCGTAAGTCGAATTGCTCAGGCTGAAACGTCTTGATTAGCACCATGCACAAAAAGCGTATATCTATGTATAAGGTGTATGAGATCGCTAAAGGAATCTAGGATGTACTAGCTAATGCCTATGCATATAACTCAGATATACACATTAAAACAATGAAATTGAAGTTTCGGGAGTATAAAATGCCAATCAGTTGCTCCATTAAGGGTTATATCTAAGAAATGGAGCAAACAATATGTGCCCTTGAGAACTCTAGGTGAAGATTGACGAAGAATCAAAAGATCATCGCAATTCATTGCTTCTTACTCGAGTTGTGGGCCTCACCTAAAAAGAATTCTAAACCATAATTATTTAATTAATATGTTAAGAGATTTTTGTAACCACATGGTACGTGGGGTTGAAATGAGTGCAATTCAGCCCAATGAAGTTAAGGCTTTTGCAGCAGAACTCTACAAGTAGAAAGTTAATAGGACATGGTTCAAAGCTCATAAGAAAACGAAGAAGAATAATAAAAAAAACAAAAACCCGCAACAACTCCTCTTCATCTCAAGAAGGAAAAAAAAGAAAAAAATTATAATTTAACCTGATCGACTTTGTATGTGAAAATTTTATCCATTACGCCTATAAGTGTGATAACAAAAAGATGATAATTCATAAGTCACTTAATATAATTTATTTATAGGAGTTTGTTATGAAATACTTCCTATTGATACTCTATCGGCCAATGAATGAATTTTGGATTCAGGCATAACAAAAGCACAAGAGTGAGATCATAGAGGATTTAAGGAATTCTAATTTATAGTCATGAGGAGCTACAAGATGCGCATGGAGAATAATACCACTGAAGACGTGCTAGGAATGGTGTTTACCATCTCTGTACGCACATGCAGCGAAAGATAGTCCTCCATGATACTCTTTCTTTATGCATCAAGCTGCATTAAAGTTTAATTTCTATTTCTAAGTTGTTAGTGAATGGTTTTAACATTTTCTTAGATTTAAAGTTTTATTATGACTAAATAACCTCATCTTTGCATAAGACATTTATTATTAAATTATTTATTCTTGAAATAGAATGTGATGATGGACCTGTTGCTTTATCTGCTATGTCGAATGAATTTGTTGCATCTAAATTTATAAAATAACATATGCTGCTATGTTAGAAAGAACAATGTGACAAGACTAGCTTATTCTAGTCTATTCAGTTCATTATTGAGAGTTGATCTAGCATTTTATAAACATTATGTCTAAAAAAGCTTCAAAGAAATATTTTCCAAATGTGATTAGGTCTAAGCGTCTACTAAAGATAATCCATTCATATATATATGAACTCTTAAATATACGTGCTAAAAATAGATACTAATACTTCATCTCTTTAATTTACAATTACTTATGCTATGAATATCTATCACATCTCACATAAATCTAAAGCTTTTTATTATTTTCTTAAATAAAAAGTTGAACTATAAAATCAACTAAAAAAAAGATCGAAATTCTCAAATTTGATAGTAGTAGTAGTGAGTATGCATTTGAAACATTCAAATCATTTGTGGAAATATTGGGATCGTCAGAAAATACATAACGACTTATACTCCACAAGCTTTGTAGAGAGAGGATTATGACATAATTGGATATAATTAGATCAATGATGATACATGCCTATCTTTTTACCACATTATAGGGAGACATTGTTTAAAATCGTTTATTTCCTTAATAAAGTCCTGTCTAAATTTGTTCCTAAGACCTCATATGATACAATAATGCATCCTAATAAGAAACATGTTCATCCTGAAAGGAGGCATTGCTTACAAGGAGTTTTTCACCTGTTGTAAAATTTTCCTCAATCTTTATGATTTATTCATTGCTACAAGTTTATACTTAGAGTTATATCAGATGAATGTAAAGATTACATTCTTTAATGATAACTTAGATGAAGAGAAATACATGCAACAACTAATGAGATATGTAGATAAAGAATTCAAAGAAACTTTATAAATTATTAAAATTCATCTATGAGCTGAAGCAATCTTTAAGACAATGGTACATGAGATTCTAATTAGCCATCACCACCTTTGTGTTCACGATGAGTTAAGAAGATTATTGTGTATAAATAAAGTGGTTTGGAAGATCTTTTTCTGATATTATCTTTATATGTAAATGATATTATGTTATTGGTAATAATATGTAATTATTGTTGACAACTAAAGGTTGGTTTTTCTCGAATTTTGAGATGAAAGATCGATCTTGGTGAAGTCAACTTTATTCTTAGGAAAAATATCATCAAAGACCATCCTAGGAGATTCTTAAGCTTGTCTTAAACAACTATATATAAAAGAAAATCTTAGAATGGCTCATAATGAAAAATTAAAAAGCTGTTAAAACTCCTATAGGAAAAATTATCAAATTAGACAGAAAATGGTATTTCTGGATTGAAGCTGAGAAATTGACCATGTCTTCAATACCTTACGAGAGCACAATAGATAACTTAATATATGATACTCTTTGTACCAGATTATATATTTTTTATGCAATTGGCATAGTCAATCATAACCGAAGTAACTCAAGACAATCTCATTAGAAAGTCGTCAAATGTATATTCCTCTATCACAAAGGAACTAAGGACCCGATGTTGTGTTCTCAATGCACAACTATTGAGTTTAAAAGATATTTTAATGCTACTTAGCATAATAACATCGATGAGGGTAAGTCTACTTCATGCTATGTATTTTTTCTTAGTGTAGAGCTTTCTCATGGTCGAGAAAGATATAAATATCTACAATACTTTCATTTACGGAGGCCGAGTTCATTGTATGTTATGTTGTTGTTTAAGAGTGTGTATGGTTCACAGATTCTTACAAGGTGTGGGTGTTGTATTGGGCATTTGTGAGCCTGTATCATTAAAGATAGACAATACCTTTGCCATTGACTTGCCAAATAACCCCAAATACTATCAAAAGTCCAAGCACATTGAGATCAAGTATCATTATTTTCATGATGAGGTGAGAGACAAAAAGGCCATCCTCAACTACATTCCCACCAAAGAGATGTAGGAAAATACCATGATGAAGCCTATAGGAAGAGATTTATTCTAAATTTCCGTTAGCCAAATGGGATTTAGAAGAGCTCGAGTAATGTGGTTGTAAAATATACCTTTCATATTTTATTAATGATCAAATACCATTTTTACTCAGTATTGAGCACTATTATTAATTAAATGTGTATATCATCAACATTTGTTTTAAAATTGTGCAAGATTTTTACCTTTGTTGATAGTCCGGTCACTAACTCACATGAGTAGACTAACCCTAATTATACAAAAGAGGTATAATTGGAATGATGTTCATACATTAAGGTATGGACCACCCTCTTTTGTGAAGAAAAGAGGACAATGATACGATTAATGAGACATGTTGAGGCCTAAATATTGCATATTTATCCCCTACTTAGCATTGATTTTATCATATATAATTGTTAGTGCACTTTTCTGTGGCATACTAGTGCACCTTGTTTGTCAATCACTTAGGTCAGTGGGTCTAGTGTTGGTTGAGCTTAATGAAGACGAAGTCCAAAGATTCAAGTGGCTCGGCTGCATCAAGAAAGAAGAAACAGGTAAAAGTGATGCCTTGGTGTGCCTTGCCTTGACCAAAACCTAACCCATAACCTCTTAGATGACTTGGACCAACTAGGTATACCTTTAGTCATCATCATTAGTCTTAGAACTCCATGAAAAACATGATAAATTAGACTAATTAAAGAGGTGGAAACTGCTGTAAACAAACCAGCTCAAACAGCAGTTTTTTATTGATCTTCGATCAATCGGACACTAGCTCCGATAAGACTCTGATCAATCGGAGATAAGTTCCGATCAATCGGAAATTGTTCCAGCAAACTTCGAAAATTCACTGGACATATTTCCGATCAATCGGACAGTCTTCCGATCCATCAGAAGGGTCCGTCCGATCAATCGGACCATGTTCCGATCAATCGGAAAATCCTCCAGAGAGTTCTCTGGACTAAGTTCTGATCAATCGGACATGTCTCCGATCAATCGGACTGGTTTCCGATCAATCGGACCATTTTTCCGATCAATCGAAGATACGAGAATCTGCCCTTTTTTTACCGTTGGAAGAAATCTATTTAAGAGGGGGATTCATTTTTTGAGCTAAGAGAGGGGATTTTGAGGAGATAGAAGCCACCATTGCTAGAGATCATTAGAGGCTCTATTCCAAACCCAAAGCAAGTCATTCTCCTTGTGTTTTCATCACAAGCTTGGGCCATTCAATGGCATCTTGAGAATGGACTTGTTCCCTTTTGATTCCTAGGGTTTAGACACCTTGATGATAATTAAATCCTTTGTCTAAACACTACCTAGGAGTCCAAATAGGTGTATTCCTCTAGGAAACCCATTTCCTACCATTTGTAGAGGATTCACCATTCCCTAGCACCTTGGCATCTCCAATGAAGCATCACATGCAAGGTAGCTGATATTGGAGCTGAAGCCTTGGCAAAGCAATGGCGTCAAAGATCAGGGGAGCACAAGGGGAGCTTATTCAAGCACGGGAGAGCGAGAAGAAGCAACCCAAAGCAGCGCTACAAAGGGGCTCAATCCGACAAGTAAGGTTGTCTTATTAGGAGTCCATCCACTCAATTCCCTGTGGGGGTTGAGTTTAGAGTTTGTTTGACAAACTCGACCTAGGGTCGTTAGCCGATCCTTGGCCTATTAGTTGGGCCTAAAATCTAGGGACGTCAGCCGTTCCTTGGCACATTAGTCGGGCCTAAACAAAGTCTCCAAGGGGGAACCACCAACACGGGTGCAAACATGTAGGTTGGGAGGAACCTGTAAACTCCTCGGTTGGGTGGATTCGATTTAAAACACCTTGGTTGGGAGGAACCAGATTTAAACTCCCCAGTGAATGCCGGTGTGCTCAAAGTGATTGAGTACTTGAACCGGGAGTGGAGTAGACAAGTAGTCGAACCACTATACATCCTTGTGTTTGTGATTGTTCTCGAGCACATTTCTCTTTATGCATTTTGTTTAATTGGTTAATTATGAATGCTTAGTTAGGAATGAATGCTAGGCACTAGATAGGCACATCCACACTCACAAGATGTACTTTCACTACCTCATGATGACTTGAGCATTTCTTTATCCATCCTCTATAGTCCACATGAGTTGTTTAGACTAGGTTGCTGATTGCACTTATCAATTGCTAGTCTTTTAATTGGACCCACTTAGGCTTGGAAGCCGAAGTGTTAATCGCTTACGTAGTTTGATTTGTTAAAATTGTTAAGTAGGCGAAAAGATTTTAAAAGGTCCTAACCCCCCCTCCTATAGGTTTAGCCATAATTCTAGTTGCTCTTTAAGCTTCCGCACGTGTATGCATAGGGTGTCGTGTTAGACTACCTGATGCAATTTCAATAATAAGTTAATTAATCTTAATTATGTATGTTTCATGTTTAAGGAATGATTTGAAGACCAAGTCCAAATTCGTGCAAACAATAAAAGATTAAAGTTCAAAAGAATTATGAAGAAAAAGCTTGAAAAAATCAAGTTACAAGACCTGAATTGGCCAGGAAAATCAAAGTGCAGAATTGCAAGGCCAGAAAACAGAAATATGGAGAATTCAGGAAATGACCCTACTGTCCTTTTTTGTTTATTTCGGCCGGCCGATAATCGCAAGTCGACAGGCCGAAAATTGACAATTTGGGATGAAAATCTTTGTTTTAAAAAGTGCAATTTCAGCCAATCGAGGGCTATGGTTTGCTGGCCGACTCGACGCATAAAATTTGACAGTTTTTTGCTGGATAGTTGAGGGAAATTTTGACTGGCCGAAGCCCAACTTCGACCGGCCAACGGGCAATGGCAGTGTGAACCTTTTACATAAAATCAAAGGCTGTGCTCAATTTCTTCTATTTAAAGGAATGGTTTTCTAAATTCCAAGGCATCCTAAAACGTGGAGAAAGAGAAGTTCAAGAGTGTGGAGGCTTCGATTTTATCTTCTCCTAGTTTTTCTTCTTTTCTAGTTCTAATTCTTTTTTTTTTTTCTTTTTTTTTTTGAGTTAGCCATGCTAGGCTAATCTCTTAGCTAGGGCTAAAAGGTGAATCTTTTAGTTTGTTTATGATGTTCTAGTTTTTTTTATTCAAGTTATGGTTTGAATGATGAACAATGGACTGATTAGTTTAAATAAAGTTGGTAGTTTTAGAGAATTCTAAATATCTCTTATGATTAAGGTTATATAGGATGCTTATGAGTTTTTAAGATTAATCAGAATAGTTTTATGGGTTTTGATTTGTGGAGACCTTAGATTCACCATGATTTTCGGATATGGTGAATGCTTCGAGTTCTCTATAAGTTGGAATTTTAGATTTTGAATTAAAACTAATTGATTGAAGTTCATATTTATTTTGGTTTGTTTAAATCCAATTTAATGTGAACAAATACATTAATTTTGGTTTGAATGAAGATGTAGTTTTAGTTTACTTTGATCCAGTGTCAACTCCGCGCACATTTGATGCTTAGGAAGTCTAAGAATGTTTTCTTAATCTTTTTGCAAGGAATTGATCTGTAAAATCCCTAGATTCATCATGATTTAAGGATACGTTGAATGCTTTGGATTCCCTACGATCAGTAACTTAGTTCTTCAAGTGAGAACTAAATCAATGGATGTTTTATTTATATTGGATTTTCTGAATTATGATTTAACCGCTCTATTATTCAGTTGGATAGGACTGGACTTCGATTCCAAATGAGTTATTTAATTGAATCAAGTAAATTAGATGTTGTAAATAGCTAGAAGTGAATCTTTGACGCTCTAGTGTTCATTTTCATTAATTTTCCTTTAAAACTAAATTAATCTATCCTTAATCCAATTTTAGTTCAGTTTAGTTAATTTAGTTTTAGATCCTAGATATCCTTTAAGTGTTCGAACCTATATCATTCCCGTGGATCGACTTCGGTCTCACTGAGATTATTACTACTATTGCAACCCTACAATTGGGGTTGTGAGTAAGAGGATGTATTCATCTTCAACCTTAGAGGACTAAAGATGAGATTGATTAAGTCAAAATAACATAATCGCTTAATTCTTCTTTTATGTGATTAATGTTATTCCTTGAATAAAACTCAGGTTGTAACGATATAAGATGAGTATAGCTCATGTGTGGTGACCTACATATTGTAGACCCAGCGTATGCTTAATCTTGTCTACTTTATGGCATGATCGTAGCCACGTGCTGGGACCCTTTCCCTACAGATTGTTTTGATTTCATCTAATTATTGTAACATGTGAGTGACCGGTCCTGTAGGTTATGTCTTTGTATCCTTAGTCACCATTATTTGTGTACATGAGGATGAGAATTAGTGTTGTTACTTTAGCATACGATGATGAAAGGTCTTTCATCTTGGTTACGTTAGGAAAGTGGGTCGGTTGATTCCAAATTACATATCTGTGTGGAAAAACACTCGTGATAGCTATACAAAGTTTTTGAAATTATTAATACGTATTTGAAGGCTTATTCATCGACAGTATCAAATTTTTGACAACTTTGTTACTAACAATATTATTTTCAAAAGTATGTCATATAATATTATTTAAAAAAAAATTCAAATTTATATTTATGAAAAATTGAATTTTCAGAATGACTTAATAAGTTGAATAAGTGCATATGTTAGTTGAATACTCCACATCGAAAGTCAACTCCATCCGATGTGGCCATGTGAATTAAGACATGCATTTCAAAGCTTAGGTTCTTTAGTGCTAGTTACATGGTCGCTTAATACTCAAACACCTATGAGAAGACAACGATGATCCAAACTGGTCTCATGCCTCTGATTCTTTTAATCGTGATATTTAGTTTTGATTGTTATGAGATGAATTAAATAGACAATCATTATTGTGCATATCCTGTACTGTGATTGGGTGAGAAATGTTGGATATGGGCCTGTTAGCCCCACTTATGGGTAACTACTGGTAGGCGGGTCTCACAAAAGTTTTCTTCTTAAATCCTTTTTCCACTTTATCTTGGAAATTATCTTTAAAAGATTAAATTAATTAAAATTTTAACTTAAACATGAATTTTAAATTTAATTTCAATTGGATGAGAGAGGAATATCGAATGAGATATGTCCCTCCCGCATTAAAACTCTTCAATCCCTCCCTTATAAGGGAAAGGATCCCTTGTATTATCCTATACATTTGAAATGATATAGGAAATGAGAGTTTAATACCCATTGTCCATCGGACACACCCTACAAGCAATCTAAACCATTAATTAGATTTTGGAGCCATCTTAAAAGTAGAATCAGATATGTGATCAGATCAGACCCTCTCTGCTCCTGTAGTAGTTAGGTGGATCACTGGATGTGCACCATCCATCTTTAGCTTTTGTGAAGGTCTTAAGATTATGCCGACCAACGGATCCTACATGCCCGCCCATCCAGCCACTTTTTTAACTAAAACATTGCCTAAAGCATTAATGGATCTCAAAATTCTCAGTGGGGATCGAGGATTTATTTTTCTTTTCTTTAGTTTGTTGTCGTACAAGATATATATATATATATATATATATATATATATATATATATATATATATATATATATATATATATATATATATATATATATATATATATATATAATAAAAGAAGAATTAGATCAAAGTTGGGAAGAGAACTTCACCACTAAGTTGTTGGCGTTTAACTGGAAAACAACAACAACATTTTTAGGAAGATTGAAAATCGAATCTTTAATTGGGGGCCAACTAAGGCTTTGAATAACAATTTTGGAGTGTTGACTCTTCCAATTAATTTTCCTTACTTCTAGAATTAGTTTGCTAGGGAAGTTCATTTAAGTTCACATCTGTTTTTCTTTTGTAATTATTGTTATATATTTCCTACCATTGTCGCTAGTTAGGGCCTATTTGGATACCACCCCATAAATAATCATTTTACTTATAGCAGTAAAACAATTAATTTTTTAAGTTATTTTGAGAAGCACGTTTTCAAAAGTAACACACTTTAAAGTTGCTTATAGCCATTAGTAAAAAAAATTGCTTTCTTACTTTTCTACTCTCTCTCTCTCTCTCTCTCTCTCTCTCTCTCCCCATCCAGATAATGGATAGTATATATCAAAAGTAGCCCAATAGCCTACAACAAAGGTGCAGCCCACACAATGGACGGTCCACACAAAGGTGGGCTCCACATGATGGGTGGTGGATATTGAAGGTGGGTCCCTCATGATGGACAATAACACTGATGATGGGCTCCACATTATGGATGACTCATATAAAGGTGGACACCGCATGAGGACAGTTCACATTGAATGTTGGCCCCTAGTGATTAATGACCCACATCCGAAGTTAGCCCCACATAATGGCCCACTTCAAAGTTGGGCCTACATGATGGACAGTCCACATTAAAGGAACACCTGCATGATGAACGGCCCACACCCAAGGTGGGCCCACATGATGGATAGCACACATTAAAGGTGGGCCTCACAAGGTGGATGGTCCACATTGAAGGAAGGCTCCATAAGAAGGGCAATTCACATGGAAGAGGGGCCAAGATGAGCTCAACATAATGAATGGTCCACTTCAAGGGTTGGCCCAGCATAATGGACAGTATATATTAAGGGTGGACCAAACAAACTTGAGGGATGAGTACTTACCTGATGTTGGAAACCAAGCATACTTTTCTATCAAGTATGTTGCTTACCAAATATACTTTAGTGAAACCAGATAAACAACTATAGGTATAAGTAGCTTATGTAAAGTAAGGGCCCGTTTGGTTGGCATCTGGAAACCCGTTTCCAGCCTAAAATTTGGATTCCAGTATAATCTTATTTTAACTGGTGTGTTTGTTGGCAAGTTCCAGTCAAAAGGATTCCGTCTGGAAGACTAAATAGACTGGAACAGGGACTAATGGAAACGATGTGGTCGACTGTTTCTACGGAAGGGAGAAAGAGGTGAAGTGAGTGTCACCACCTCCATATATGCGTTGTACATCTATAATGTATGTGTTTTATATCCACGCGGTCCATCAATTTTGAGAGCTCAATTAAGGGCATTGGACAAAAAATGAGGTAGATCTAAATCACAAGTGGGCCACACCGCAGGAAAACAGTATTGATTGAACGTCCACCATTAAAAACTTCCTAGGGCCCACTATAATGCTTATTTGCCATCCAACCTGGCCATCTGTCTTACGGGACTACAATAGACCAAGGGTAAGGCTCTCAGGTGGATCTAAAGCCCAAGTGGGCCATGCCACAAGCAACGGTTGGAAATTGCACCGATTTCAACCAAACAGCAAGTTCCGGATGAAACCTGAGTTCCACTTAAACTAATTTTGGATTCCAACAGTGGAACCTAGATTTTCTCTAGAATCTGGATTCTGCAACCAAACAGGCCCTAACTTAGATCCAAATGAGAGATTCTAACAACATCTGCCTTGTGATCCAATGGGTTCATCTTGTGGGCCCCATGGGGGATAGATCACAACGCAAATGTCTTGCTTGGGCAATCCACATACTTCCATTGATGACCTGAAAATAGATGGCTCATAAAAGAAACCAATACAGCCGGGCCCACATCCAACTGGAAATTACCAAATATCAAATGGCCAGGCCATTCCAATTTGGGAGATTTTTGGGGTCCACCCAAAACAGGTCCCATTGAATCACCAACCTAGATCGCTGATTCTTCGGCCCACAGGTACAAACTCAATATCCAAAATGAGTGGTAATGCTTTTAGTTTCGGGTATATGCTCGTAGTTTTGGATTTTTTGTTTTTTCCTTGCGGTTTGGTTTTTCCCTTTGTTGTTGCTGTTGTAATTGTTTTTTTTTTTTTCCTTCTCTGGTGGTTGATAATAAATAATTGCTTACCTTCTCAATAATGTAAATCCAACGACATTTAAAAACCAGAATTTTTCTTCCATGGACATTAGCATTTCACATATCCAAACAGCTGGATGTATGCTAACTTGTCATGCAGCCCCATCTTTCCAACCACAATGACACTAATGTCGGACACGCATACCATCCGAATGGTAGGCCCCATCATGAAGATTACCCACATTGAAAATCAGCTTGATCCATTCATTAGGTGGGCCACTGGCTGTTTGTGATATGTCCTCCATCTTAACGTAATTGACATCTACTAGTCAATCCAGGAAATTGCACAATGGGCCTTCTTTGAAGTTGTTACAGAAGGGTGAGAAACACCGACGTCCACAGCCCAATCTCTAGATTTGTGGCATAGCATTCAAGAGAGAGATGGGTGGATAATCTCTCCACCATTTTAGAGAGAGATTTTCACCCAGTACTGTTTTAATATCTTTCAATTACATCATCATAAACTCTCTACAGAACTACTTGTATGTGGAGTATTTCACTAGTAACAGAACAAAATTCCAGAAACAGAATAAAAAACCAAAGAAGCCATACATGAATAGCTGAGCAGGCCATTGGTTATCGATAAAGGAACATTTTATTTGCAGTAGGACCGAGTGGGCTTGGTTGTATGACCTATGAAGCTGGAACATATGGTTAGGGTTAGTAGTATGTAACATCAAATCCATAGGGCTGCGCAGTCTTGTTTGTTGGTTCATATGATTGGATGGTCCAGTGATCCAACAGATTGTGTGGTTCAATCTTCTTAATTTCTGTTTTGGGACCCAAAGGGCTTAAGCCAATCAAATGGGTGTCCTATGATGAAAGTGATTTATGGCTAATAATTGGATAAATTATGCAGTGGCTGCACTGAATGCTCTTAAGAATGCGTGGACGCACACACCACCAAGTTGGCATAAATCAAATGATCCTTGCGGCTCAAAGTGGGATGGAGTCTATTGCACTGGTGACAGGGTGACTGAATTGTGAGCCTTTGTTCTGTTAATCTGACATCACTCATTGATGCTTTGTTCTCTTTGCTGTAACTTCTCTTCTTCGCCTTATAAGGAAAGATCATCCTTTCAATGTTTTCAGGAGATTATCATCCATCGGCCTTGAAGGTGAACTTGGTGGAGACATTACACAACTCACCGAGTTGCAATCCTTGTGAGTTGGGTTCTCTCCTCTACATATTTTGCTGAGTGTGCTTCTGTTACTACCATTATTACTACAAATAGTAAGAGGTAATTGCTTGACTACCTACAGCAGCAAAGAAATGAAAACATGAACAACAACAAAAAAGAGGAAAAAATAAAATTCAGGATCCAAAGTGTCTGAAACCACATGATTTCTCCAGTAAGAGGCACCAAAACAGCCATGTGAACTCAATGCTTTGAAAATGGAATCACAGTACAAAAATTATAAGTGGTCTGTTTCAAATCAAATTTTACTTCAAAGAAGTAATAGAAATACTGAAAATAGTAGAGAATATAGGGCATTTCTATATGTTAATGAACTGTGTACAGCATAAGCCATCAAACATTGAAAATAAATCTCATTATGCTACCAGACTAGAAATTCGACTTCACATGGTTTCAATCTATGAGAACTACATTACACTTTTTTTTTCCAAGAGATCTTTCAATCCATGCATGTCCTTTTATCAGATATGATTCAAACCGAGTAGCAGATCTTTTTCCATGGCATTTGAATTGTTAATTGTAATATCTGCACAATACTTCACACAATACTAAATAGTTTGTTTTCTTAAATTTGATACCTTTGTCATAAGATTTTAACAACACTTCATGCAACTCGAAATAATAGAAGAACAAATAATCTAAGTAGTGGGTATAATTTGATGCCATTGACAATCATGAAACCCTCCTACACCATTCCATTTTTAAACTGATCTTCTGATCCATGAATGTCATTTTATCAGATACGATTCAAATTGAGTGGTGAATCATTTTCAATGACATTTGAATTATAACATTCACATCTAAATAGTAGAAGCAGAAGTTATATAATAGTTTTTTTTTTCTTTCTTTCTATAATTTCAGTACTTTTGTGGCCCACTATTTATCTTAACTAGTACAGACTCATATGATCATTGCTTTCTGTCAACATTTCTTTTTGCAACACAGGGACCTTTCTTCCAACTCAGGCTTACATGGATCCATCTCTCCATCAATAGGCGATTTGAAGAAATTAAACACCCTGTGAGATTGAAAGAAAGCATGTGAATAGTATCTGCATATCTATGCATATTGCGTTAGATATGAGAGAGATGAATTCAACTTCAACACCATTTCTTTTTATCTGTCAGGATCCTGGCTGGCTGCAGCTTCACCGGCAACATCCCAGAGCAATTAGGAAACCTAGCAGAACTCTCATTCTTGTAAGTTCCACTCAAAGCTTTTCTAGTTTAGTATCATTAACAGTTTCCAACAGATATGATTTTCTGTGCTGACTCTCCTTGTCAGGGCTCTGAATTCAAACAAATTCACTGGTGGAATACCTCCTTCTTTGGGTAGGCTCTCCAACGTTACCTGGCTGGACCTGGCAGACAATCAGCTGACTGGATCTCTCCCTGTCTCAACATTAACAACCCCTGGCTTGGATCAGCTTCTCCAAGCAAGGCACTTGTGAGTGTTTCAAGTCCCCTGCTTCCATCTCAAAAAGGGGTTAAAAAAAAAAAAGGAAAAAAGAAAAAAAAGAAAAAGAAAAAGAGAAAAGGCCATCTGGATTTTATTTTACAAGTCAATTTATTAGAATCTGGAAGCAAGGAAATTATATACTCACAATTGAATGAACGGTTTTCCAATTTATGCACTTGCCAGCCATTTCAACAAGAACAGGTTGTCAGGTAAAATTCCGGCCAAGCTTTTCAGCTCTGCAATGAAGCTGATACACATGTAAGGAAATACCTACCTTCTGAAGTAATGTTCCATTCTAAATTCTCCTCTGCTACCAACTGCTTGTGCTTTTCTGCTGGCAGAGTATTTGATGGAAATCAACTAACTGGGGAGATCCCATCCACATTGGGCCTTGTGAAAACCCTTGAGGTTCTGTGAGTGGTCTTCTAACCATATACTCATCTGTCCCCCTGTCTTGCTAGGATTTTGTTTCTACTTCTACTTACCTGAACTTTTATATTTGTAATTGCTGCTTTTGCAACAGTCGGCTTGATAGGAATTCATTGAATGGTCTCATCTGTCCCCCGGATGGCTTTCCATTTTTTAAAATGTCTTGAATGGGCTTGAATGTATCTCACTGTTTTATTGTTTTGCCTTTGATGAAGCCCACTAAGACCAGGCCATTTCCATTTCAAGATATGTCTCATTATGGCCTGCGTATCACTGTAATGAAGAACAGTCAGAAATATTTGACCAGTCATGAATGAGACCTTGTGAAAATAGCCCATTCTTTGGGTCTATATAAAGAAGTCATGGCCAAGGTCTTTCTAACATGGAACAACTGCTTAGGAATAAAAAAAAAAGTGTTTTTCCTTCTCTTATCCTGGGCATACGGAAATACTCTCTTTGGTGTTGGTGATGGGTTCATCTACGGTCTGTGCACACCGGAGATAATCGTGTTGGATGTTGTATCTTAGACGTAGTGTGTTGGGAGCCTATTGCACCGGTCAAGCAAACTGAGGGGTGGGACCATCTCAAAGACAGTGATTGTGTCTGTGCCTAGGCCCCGTAAGAAAACTCGGATACCTCTGCCTCGTTCAAGCATCTTATACAGGTGTGAGGTTCCAAATACTCTCTATTTTATTCTATTCAAGCTTATTTCTCCAACCTACTTCAATAATTTTGAGATAGATGGCCCGTGTCACCTCAAAAAATCTCTCAAACGATACCAAGTCAATTCATTCAGAAACCTTCAATAGACAACACTACAAAAGGTGGAGGCAGAAGTGATGCAGCAACCCTCTTGGGAGTGTTAATCTTGCCTTGTCTCATGGGTTGTATGGCTGGATGGCCGTAGTTGTGGGGCCCCTGCCCCCTCTTGTATATTGTATTTTATTCTTTTTCTGCCCCTAGACCCATGTTGGGTCTTTCTCTTATGTGTGAGGGCATTCTTGTATTTTCCTCAAGTTGTATATATGTTCTATCTCCCTTGTTTGGGTTAGGGCAATTGATGCTCAACATACTATCATGGTATCAGAGCCTAAGTTCTCAAGCCTGCCCCACTGAGTTGCTCTATCTCAGAACCATCTTCCCCAAATCCGGCCTCCTCCATGTTTCCGGCCGTTAGAAATAGTTCCGTTCGTCAGCTTTGTCTGTCCGTCAGCAACGACTCCTCCTTCATAGCTCCGTGAGGTTCGTCCGCAAGTTCCGTCTGACCACAGCAGCTCCGTCAGTCCGTCAGCAAGCTCCGTTCGACCAACAGCTCCTCCGTCTGCAACTCCGTCCGTCCGTCAGCAGCTCCGTCTGTCTGTCTGCAAGCTCCGTCTGACCAGCAGCTCGTTCGTCTGCAACTCCGTCAAACGTAGCTTCATCAGATCTGTCCGTCGCGGCTCGATTTGCAGCTCTGTCAACAACAGCTTGACTCCCCAAATCTATCCAGAAACTCTGTCTCATTCGGAGACCCGTCGGGCAACCAAAGATCCCTTGGCCAGCACATATTCGAGGAGGCTCCCTTCCCCTTGGTCATTCTCTTATCTCTATTCTCGTTCTCATTGCTATGGACAAAGAAAACTATCGGGCTGATGCCCCTCGATGTAGTTTTGATGGCACCAACTACGGGTTATGGTCCATCCATTTTCAAAGCTTTCTTAAAGGTCGGAGGTTGTGGGGCCTGGTTGATGGCACTTTTCCAACCCCTCCATCTACCGATTTAGACAAACTCGCCGATTGGGAGATGAAAAATGGGTGCATCATTACTTGGATCCTCGACTCCGTTGATAAGACGATTGCTGTTGGCCTGACCCTGCACCGTACAGCCAAAGCAATGTGGGATCACCTCAACGTGGTCTATAAATAGTGCAACGAAGCTCGTCTCCTACCGTTTGGAACGAGATCTGGCCTATATTACTCAAGGTGATAGGACCATTCAGGAATTTTATTCGGCGATAGTGGCCATTTGGATGGAAATGACGATGATGGATCTTGAGTTTTCCACTGATTTTCAGATATTCCACGATATGAGGGATCGCACACGGGTTCGCCAATTCCTTATGAAGCTGAGACCGGAGTATGAGCATTGTCGAGCTGCTCTTCTAAATCGCAGTCCTCTTCCTTCTTTGAATGTTACTATCAATGACCTGTTGGCTGAAGAGCAGAGGTTATAGGTTCTTTCTACCTTATCTCAGTATTCTTCTTCCTCTGATATGGTATTAGCGGCTTCCGCTTCATCCAATCGTCGTGGCTCAAGCAGTGTGACATGCCATGGCTGTAACAAATTAGGCCATGTGATCTCTCAATGTCGTGAGTTTTGTGCTTATTGTCGACGGACTGGACATGGCCTTATCGATTGCCGGACGAAGGCTTATGCTTCCCCCCTGGGACGTGGTCGTGGTGACCTTGACCGTGACCGTGGTCATGGCCGAGGTTAGGCATTTACGGCCACTTCTACTTCTTCAATTTCAGAGCCTGTCGTGAGTGACATTGCTAGCTCCTCCTCCTCACCTTTGACTCCCGAGATGATTCAACAGGTAGTGCAAGCCCTTTCCGCTACAAGTCTGTCAGGTAACCCACATTTGCTTCCATGGTTCTTTAATTCTGATGCTTCGAATCACATGACCAGTGATGCCTCCCATCTTCGTGATCTCCAACCATACACTGGTACTTAGGTTATCCCTACTACTGATGGGTCTCGGTTACCTATCTAGTCTGTTGGTTCCTTGACTTTCTCTCCTTCTTCCCATAGGAAGTTTGTTCTTCATGATGTGTTTCATGTTCCTCAACTCTCTTCTAATTTGATCTCCGTGGGTCAGCTTACGGCCAACAATTGTTTAGTCATGTTTCTTCCTGATTGTTGTTTTGTGTAGGATCTGGTGATGGGGAAGGTGGTTGGGAAGGGTAGGAGGAGTGAACATCTATTCGTGCTGGAGTTTGATCAATCTGTGACACTCGCCAACTGTTTTTTTGCACCTTCTGATACTGAAATTTCGTTAGCCAACCGGAAGTGGAGACTATGGCACTATCGTCTTGGTCATCCACATTTTGACCGGTTGCTTCATTTATTTTCTTCGGGGATGTCGGATAAACTGAATATTAACAAATCTATTTTGGATCTCTCTTGTCATTCCTGTTGCTTATCAAAAAGTAAATGTGCTCCGTTTTCATTAAGTGTATCTCGCTCTTCTTCTATGTTTGAGCTTGTTCATATTGATGTCTGGGGACCTTCACCTATTTTATCCATGTCATTTTTACGTTATTATGTTATTTTCATTAATGATTTTACTCGCTACACATGGATCTACTTTATGCACTCCAAAGCACATGTCTTTGCCATCTTTCAACAATTTGTTTCTATAGTAGACACTCAATTTAGGGTAAAAATCAGGACCCTCCACTCTGACTTAGGGGGCGAGTATGTCTCTCTGGCCTTCCGTACTTACCTTCAAGATTGTGGGATTATCCATCAAACTACATGTCCTGATACTCCCCAACAAAATGGAGTTGCTGAACGAAAAAGTCGTCACATCGTTGAGACTGCAAATACCTTGATGACTGAAACGGATGTCCCGCGTTATTTTTGGGCCGAAGCTATGTTACATTCCGTCTACTTGATCAACCGCATGCCAACGAAGCTTCATGAGAATACTTCTCCCTACTTTGTTTTCTACGGTTCCCTTCCTGATTATTCCACATTTTGTGTTTTCGGTTGTGTGTTATGTTCATCTTGCTGCATGTGCACGTCACAAACTTTCACCTAAGTCCGTTCGATGTATGTACTTGGGGTTTGGGGAAACCAAAAAGGATTTTGGTGCTATGATCCAGTTTCCCATTGCATTTGGGTGTCTTGTCATGTTGTATTCCTGGAACATGTTCCGTTTCACGCCTCTTCGACTATTTCCTCGCCTCCACCTTTATCTCCTGGCTTGACTTCTTTTCCTAACATTCCTTCTGCATCTCCTGTGTCCTCTCGTCCCTTGTAGGTCTACTCCTCAGGCCACTCCCACTTCTTCCCCTACTGCCGATCCGAATCCTCCTCCTTCAGCCACTCCCACTACATCCTCTGCTGCTGATACTTCTTCGGTACGTCGTTCTGGCCGCCCTCATAGGGCTCCTGATCGGTTGATCTATTCTATGCCTGCAATGTCTTCCACCTTGGATTCCATTTCTATTCCCACCACTTACTCGCAGGCTGCATCTCGGAGTTGTTGGAGGGAGGCTATGGCCGAGGAACTTCGCGCTTTGGCTGACAATCATACTTGGGAGCTTGTTCCGCGCCCCACTGGGAGTCCTATTATTTGTAGCAAGTGGGTCTATTTTGTCAAGTTAAAGTCTTGGACCGTTACAAAGCGAGGCTCGTTGCCCAAGGATATAAACAAGAGTATGGAATTGACTATGACGAGACTTTTGCTCCCGTGGCGAAGATGAAGATGGTTCGCACCCTTCTCACAGTCGCCTCCTCTCATGCTTGGCCCATCTCGCAAATGGATGTGAAGAATGCCTTTCTTCATGGCGATCTTCTCGAGACAGTTTACATGCAATTGCTTCTAGGTTCAGATACGACTTCTGGTGATATGGTTTGCCGACTGAAGAAGGCTTTGTATGCTCTTAAGCAGGCACCTCATGCCTGGTTTTAGCGCTTTCGTGATGTCATTGTTGGTGCTGGATTCTTTCAAAGTGGACATGGTCCTTCCTTATTTACTCGTACTACCATCTTTGGCATTGTTATTGTTCTGGTATATGTGGATGATCTCTTATTGACTGGCAGTGATCCCTCGGCCATTACAGCATTACAGCGGGTCCTGCGATCCTCCTTTCGGATGAAGGATTTGGGCCCTCTTACCTACTTCCTCGGCCTTGAAGTCTCACGATCTGACCGTGGGCTCCTTGTTGGCCAGTGCAAGTACTCCAAGGACCTCATTGCCTTAGCTCAGTTGACAGATCAGAAAGTTGTTCAGACCCCCATGGAGCTGAATGTTCAGTATGGCCGCGATGATGGTGACTTAGTCGGGGAGTCTACTCTTTACCGTCGCTTGGTAGGAGGTTTGGTATATTTGACGATGACTCGTCCTGACATTGCCTATGCTGTCCAAGTCATCAGTCAGTTCGTTTCAGCTCCTCGAACCCTCCATATGACCGTTGTCCTTCGGATTATCAGGTACTTATGTGGCACAATGGACTGGTCTATGTTCTTCTCTTCCAGCTCCCCTTTAGATCTTCGGGCTTAGTCCGATGCTGATTGGGCTGACTATGTGGTCTCTCGCCATTCCACTACCGGTTATTGCATCTTTCTTGGCTCCTCCCTTATTTCTTGGAAGTGCAAAAAGCAAGCTACATTTTCAAAATCCAGCACCGAGGCTGAATATCACGCAATGTCCGCTGCATGTAGTGAGATTGTTTGGCTTCATGGGCTTCTCGGTGATCTTGGTCTTCCCCTTTAGTCTCCAACTCCTCTCCATGTGGATAACCTCAGTGCTATCCATATTGCTTCCAACCCCGTCTTCCATGAGAGGACAAAACACATAGAGGTTAATTGTCACTTCATTCGAGAGAAATATCAGTCTGGTCTCATTTCTCTTCCCCATGTGGCGTCCTAGGATCAGATAGCTGACATTCTCACTAAGACGTTACCTTCTGCTCGTCATTCCTTCCTGTTAGTAAACTGCTACTTGTCGACGACCTACATCAGTTTGAGGAGGGGTGTTAATCTTGCCCTATCTCATGGGTCGTACGGCTGGATGGCCGTAGTTGTGGGGCCCCTGCCCCCCTTGTATATTGTATTTTATTCCTTTTCTACCCCTAGACCCATGTTGAGCCTTTCTCTTATGTGTAAGGGCATTCTTGTATTTTCCTCAAGTTGTATAAATGCTCTATCTCCCTTGTTTGGGTTAGGGCAATTGATGCTCAACATACTATCAGGGAGTGGGGCCCAACGGTTGCCTTGGGCCCCACCCCTCCAACGTCTCTTTCTCTCTCTCTCCCCCATTTACTCTCTCCAACATCTCTCTCTCTCTCTCTCTCTCTCTCTCTCTCTCTCTCTTCTCTAATGCAAATCTCCCCCTCTCTCTCTATAAATGTAGTCTTAAAGTGGAAGAAGAGCACTAGTTTATTTTCCCTTTTTTTGTGAGATCTCTCGATCATTGAGAGTGAGTGAGTCCTCTTGTATTTGGGTGAGTGAATCCCAAAACCTTCTATAGTGTATTGTCATCTCCATTTTCAATCAAAGCAATCAATCTTCCTTTCCTCTCTATTTCTTGCTTATGTCCCTTTTTTTTCCTTTCTTTGTGTTCAATCAGCATCATTTGGTATCAAAGTATGTTGATCTTCATGGTGTGGGGATGGGGCCAACGTTGTCATACCGCTCCACTCGAAGATGTACATGTCTGTATTGAAGTGGAAGAATTGAAACAAGCCAACAACCTCCTTTAACATATGATGGAGAAGGTTTTGCGTAAGCTCTACAATCAGAGCCCCGCGAACGAACCAATGAAAACTCCTACACGTATGCAGTTATCATTCGATGTTCTCAATATGCTTGATGAACAAGTGTTCTTCAACTCTTCAAGTTGTACTAAGCTTCATTGTAACAAGGTCCATCGCAATCAACTTGGGTGATGGAACTGTTCGTGCACTTTTCTGTGGCATACTAGTGCACCTTGTTTGTCAATCACTAGGTCAGTGAGTCTAGTGTCGGTTGAGCTTAATGAAGACGAAGACCGAAGACCCAAGTGGCTCTGCTGCATCAAGGAAGAACAAACAGGTAAAAGTGATGCCTTAATGTGCCTTAACCTTAACCAAAACCTAACCCTTATCCTCTTTGATGACCTTGACCATATTAGGAAACCTTTAGTCATCATAGACTGTCCCTAGGTGTACCAAAAGACCATCCGAACCTTGGCCTTTGTATAGGGTTGTGATCTTGGTGGGTCAGCTAGCAAACAGGCTGAACCCAGGCATGTCCGACCTGTCACGGCTGGTTGGCTGGACTAGACTGACCGGTCAAGACAGGTCGGACGAGTGTCCCAGTCCATACAGCAGTACATATACGGTGCAGGCCATTGGGCCGACCGGTCTTGACCGGTCATGCAGACCCTTCCCATAGACAGCAAGCCCCTGTCCACTTTCTAGCCTATGGCCGACCGGTCACGACCGGTCAGCACTAGCCGTTTTTTGCCCGTTTTAAATCTGTTGCACATTTTCTATAAAAGGGCTTGGCTCATATTGAGGGGTAATAAGAGGGATTTCGAGACGAGTGAAGCCACCATTGTTGGAGACCATTTGAGGCTCATTCCCAACCTATGCAAGGCATCTTCCTTGTGCTTTAATACAAGATTGGAGCATTCCAAGCTCATGAAGAAGATGACCTTCATCTCCTCTTGATCTCTAGAGTTTGGACCTTTCTTGATAGGCATATCCTTGTCCAAAACTCTAAGATGAGATCGTCGTAAGAGAGAAACTCTAGGCAACCCATTCCCATTAGTTGTAGAGTTCTCAAACCTACTCTCCTATCACCTTGGGCATCTCAAAGGCATCACAAGCAAGGTGATTGATCAAGTGTAGCTGATGCATTGGCGACGCAACGGCGACACGATCGTGGGAGCAAGGGAAGCTGATTGAAGCACGGGAGAGCGGAGATCAAGCAACCTGAACTGGCGCTGAACGAGGGGCTCATTCGACAAGTAAGGTTGTCTTTATTGAGAGTCCATCCACTCAATTCCCTTTGGGAGTTGAGTGTAGAGTTTGTTAGTTAAACTCGATCTAGGGACGTTGGCCATTCCTTGGCCTGTTTGTGGGCCTAAAGACTAGGGGTTGTTTGGCACTCCTTGACCCGTTAGCCGGGCCTAAACAAAGTCTCCAAGGGGGAGCCTCCGACACGGGAGTGAACGTGCGTCGGGTTGAGAGTTAGCCTTTGTCCAAAACTCCAGTTATGGTTTAGAGGTGAACCGGTAAAACCTCCGTGTAAAGGTTGAGAGGTGAACCTCATTTAAAACCTCCAATAGTGAATGTCGGTGTGCTCAAAGGAGTTGAGTACTTGAACCGGAGAGTGGAGTAGACCCAAAGTCGAACCACTATACATGCTTGTGTTTGTGATTGAATTGAACACATTGTTATCTTAGCATTGTAAGGTTAATTGTTTAATTATGAATGCTTGATAGGAATG
This sequence comes from Liriodendron chinense, assembly GCA_003013855.2. NCBI lineage: Eukaryota > Viridiplantae > Streptophyta > Magnoliopsida > Magnoliales > Magnoliaceae > Liriodendron > Liriodendron chinense. The sequence continues at coordinate 995,358 of ML058572.1, forward strand.
TACTGCTAGGCATTAGATAGGCACATCCACACACAAGATGTACTTTCACTAGTTGTTTAGACTTGAGCCCATTGATCCATTCTCACAAGTCTACATAGGTTGCATAGATTAGGAGCCTGATTAGTTATATCATTTGATTATCTATGCATGCTTAGAGTAGGTTATTTATTGCTTAAACCTTATGCTAGTCTTGGGATTGGACCCACTTAGGCTTGGAAGCCGAAGTGTTCTTACTTACTCAGTTTAATTTGTTAAATTGTGTAAGTAGGCGAAAAGAATTTCAAAAAGGTCCTAATCACCCCCTCCTATAGGTCTTAACCATAATTCTAGTTACTCTCTAGGCTTCCGCACATACGAAGGTATCGTGTTAGACTATCGACGTACTTTCAATTGGTATCAGAGAGGGTTGCTCTTCAAGGACTTAACCGTCTAGAGTAAGATCTGGTACCGGAGCACTAGGACTATGACTACCCAAGAGGGGTATTTGAACCCAAAAGACAAATAAATTGTTTTGGGTGATCCCTATGGGAACAAGAGAGGTTTTGAGCCTTTTTCGCATACATTTGTAACCTCATCTTCTCTTTCGGTGATTAAAATGGATTCTATTGCTTCTCGGAGCAAACCTAAATCATCTCCCATATGTCATGCTTGTGGAGATGTCGGTCACTTTAGGTTTGAATGCCCTATCGTCAAAGGCCAACGATTCACCTCAGTCACTAAACCGGATAGTTAAATATATAGTGACTGAGAAAGTGGCACACACAAGAAAGAGTCCACCAAAGAGATCACCGGAGAAAAAGAAAAGGTTCCCATCCCTCCAATAATGACAAATCATATGAGGGAATTAATTAAGAAACTTGCTCTACTTAATTAAAAATCAAAGAATATTTTGTGTAGGAGCAATACATGTGTTGGTAGGTACAATAGATCCCCTACCGCACATAGATCTCCAACTAGAGATGAACCTAAGGGAGATGAATCTAGAATAGACAAATTCCCTCCCAACAACATGTTGGGTCCTGCAAAATCACATCTAAGGGAGTTGTGAACTAGGCTAGGTGACCTTAGGAGGCTAATTTGTGCTTAAATAAGAAAATCTGAGGATTTCGGCCTCATTTCTGTGTGTATGGGCAAATCAGAGGATTCAAGCCTCATGAGCCCAAATTTGGTACTTTAGCCTTGCGTTTAACTTGTATATTTGCTTGCTAGTCTATCATCATGCTTAGATTAGCTGATTTTGCTGAATTATATGCTTCATTGTATGCTAATCTTTGCGTAGTATTGGTCTTGATATACCAATAGGGGAGATTGGTTGATTGGGCTATAAGCCCTTTGTGCTTTTATTGCAAATGTATATCGTTTGACCAATTATGCATGATTAACTATGCTTAGATAGTTACATTTTTTTGTTAATCATGTTCCTTAGCATGCTCCATGTTTTAAAGTTCATGCACCCTATACTCTCCTTGTTAGCATGTGCTTATAGTTATAACTGCAACATACTATCTACTCTTACCTTAACCTGATTGATATATCATTAAGGGGGAGAGAATAGTTTGTCAATTGCTGACAAAAAGTGGGAGAAAGATCAAGTCCCACCAAAACTAGTTTGCTATGTTTTGTGATGCAGGATTGACAGGTTATGGGGGAGCAAACTGAAGAGGTGCTGCTTAGTTAGGCATGTCAAGACCCCTATTTAATTCATTATCAATGTAATCTCTTGTACATGTATTTTGTTTTAGTAGGTTAGGTTTTTGTAAGTAATTGACAAATAGGGAGATTGTTAGTGCACTTTTCTGTGGCATACTAGTGCACCTTGTTTGTCAATCACTTAGGTCAGTGAGTCTAGTGTCGGTTGAGCTTAATGAAGACGAAGACCGAAGACTCAAGTGGCTCTGCTGCATCAAGGAAGAAGAAACAGGTAAAAGTGATGCCTTGATGTGCCTTAACCTTAACCAAAACCTAACCCTTATCCTCTTTGATGACCTTGACCATATTAGGAAACTTTTAGTCATCATAGACTGGCCCTAGGTGTACCAAAAGACCATCCAAACCTTGGCCTTTGTATAGGGTTGTGATCTTGGTGGGTCAGCCAGCAAACAGGCTGAACCCAGGCCTGTCCGACCGGTCACGGCTGGTCGGCTGGACTGGACCGACCGGTCAAGAGAGGTCGCCCCGGGGCGCGGAAGGATTCAAGCAGGGTGCTTAGCTTGCCTGAATCGCTCCGTTGGGGGGAATAAAAAAAAAATAGGGCCCAAGGAACCAGATCCACAGGGGTATAAGATGAGTCCCCCCCCCAATCAAATATGGTAAGCCTATACACAGACCCATGGACACCAAATGAAGTTCATCTGTTTCAACGTTCATTAGCCGGGCGGGGATTGAAGAAAAGAATTGGGGGGGGGGGGGGGGGGGGGGGGTGGGGTTAGGGGGGGGAAGAGGTCACCTCCCCCTCTTGATTGGAAAGGCGGTACGAGAAGAAGAGGTTCGAGAGTCCTTTCCATCTGATCTTTTCCTTCACTCATGAATCCGGTTGGAAAGGAAGGAGTCAATTTCCCAGGAATACTCCTCAGGAGCGTATTTGTATCTTTTGGGCCTTGACCGGTGTCCAGTCCATACAGCAGCACATATATAGTGCAAGCCATTGGGCCGACCGGTCTTGACCGGTAGGGCAGACCCTTCCCATAGACAGCAAGCCCCTGTCCACTTTCTAGCCTATGGCCGACTGGTCAAGACCGGTCATGGACCCCTGGCCGACCGATCGACACTAGCCATTTTTTGCCCGTTTTAAATCCGTTGCACATTTTCTATAAAAGGGCTTGTCTCATATTGAGGGGTAATAAGAGGGATTTCGAGAGGAGTGAAGCCACCATTGTTGGAGACCATTTGAGGCTCATTCCCAACCTATGCAAGGCATCTTCCTTGTGCTTTAACACAAGATTGGAGCATTCCAAGCTCATAAAGAAGATGACCTTCATCCCCTCTTGATCTCTAGAGTTTGGACCTTTCTTGATAGGTATATCCTTGTCCAAAACTCTAAGATGAGATCGTCGTAGGAGAGAAACTCTAGGCAACTCATTCCCATTAGTTGTAGAGTTCTCAAACCTACTCTCCTATCACCTTGGGCATCTCAAAGGCATCATAAGCAAGGTGATTGATCAAGTGTAGCTGATGCATTGGCGACGCAACGGCGACACGATCGTGGGAGCAAGGGAAGCTGATTGAAGCACGGGAGAGCGGAGATCAAGCAACCTGAACCGGTGCTGAACGAGGGGCTCATCCGACAAGTAAGGTTGTCTTTATTGAGAGTCCATCCACTCAATTCCCTTTGGGAGTTGAGTGTAGAGTTTGTTAGTCAAACTCGATCTAGGGACGTTGGCCGTTCCTTGGCTTGTTTGTGGGCCTAAAGACTAGGGGTTGTTTGGCACTCCTTGACCCGTTAGCCGGGCCTAAACAAAGTCTCCAAGGGGGAGCCTCCGACACGGGAGTGAACGTGCGTCGAGTTGAGAGTTAGCCTTTGTCCAAAACTCCGGTTATGGTTTAGAGGTAAACCGGTAAAACCTCCGTGTAAAGGTTGAGAGGTGAACCTCATTTAAAACCTCCAATAGTGAATGCCGGTGTGCTCAAAGGAGTTGAGTATTAGAACCGGGAGTGGAGTAGACCCAAAGTCGAACCACTATACATGCTTGTGTTTGTGATTGAATTGAGCACATTGTTATCTTAGCATTGTAAGGTTAATTGTTTAATTATGAATGCTTGATAGGAATGTATGCTAGGCACTATATAGGCATATCCACACACAAGATGTACTTTCACTAGTTGTGTAGACTTGAGCCCATTAATCCATTCTCACAAGTCTACATAGGTTGCATAGATTAGGAGCCTGATTAGTTATATCATTTGATTATCTATGCATGCTTAGAGTAGGTTGTTTATTGCTTAAACCTTATGCTAGTCTTGTGATTGGACCCACTTAGGCTTGGAAGCCGAAGTGTTCTTGCTTACTTAGTTTAATTTGTTAAATTGTGTAAGTAGGCGAAAAGAATTTCAAAAAGGTCCTAATCACCCCCTCCTATAGGTCTTAGCCATAATTCTAGTTGCTCTCTAAGCTTCCGCACATACGAAGGTGTCGTGTTAGACTACCGACGTACTTTCAAGAACAACTTGCACGTGCTCTAGAAAATGCCAACAAGACCGTCTGGGTAGACATCCCCAACTTTGATGCTAAACTCAATTCCAAATGTTATTATGATTGGGTCTCTTCTTAGGAATCTTCTTTCTTTGTGTGGAAAGAATTGTCAGAGGCGAGAAAAGTTAAATTTATTGCTACATAACTAAAGGTCATGGCTTAGTTTGTTGGCAACAATACCAACTAAGTCGTGAACAGAGAGTAACTCGGCGACTCAATACATGGGCCGAAATGAAATTAAAGTTTAGATGATAAATTCCTCCCTCTCGGCTATTCTCAAACTTTATATCGAAAGTTTCATCATCTTCGGCAAAAGAATGATCAAGATGTGGCTAACTCTACTAAAGAATTTATAAATATTTTAGTTGGGTAAATTTGTAAGAAACTAATGATCAATTGGTAGCAAGATATTTAAGTGGTTTGAAATCATCTATCTATGATGAGATAAGTTTACATTACCTAAGTAATCTTGAAGAGGGATATAAAAAAGCTTTGAAAGCAGAAGAAAACTTGAAAAGGCTTTCTTTTAGTCGCTTCGAGAAGGGTTCAAATGTTGGAACCTCCAAAGACAAAAAGTTTGCTACAAGGCTTATTGAATGCTCAAACCGACATGATGGAAAAGAAGTTAGGGAGTGTACAACCACTCCATGTGAAATAACTCGAAATAATATAGGTTTTCTGTGTAGAGAGAGGACTTTTGGCTTATGAGTGTCCTGAAAAGAAAGTTAGCAACCAATTAAATCTAATCGATGAAAATAATGATGATGTTGTTTACAATCTGAAAATGACAATGAGGTCTACCAAGAAGTGTGTGACCTTGATAGTGGTGCCGAAAGTTTTGTGATCAGACGAGTTCTAGTTATACCTAAAAGCCAAGAGAATGACCATTGGCTATGTGGTAGTGTTTTTTCATACCTTTTGCATCGCCTATGGCTAAAAATGTTCGGTTTTAATTGATTTGGGTAGTTGCGAAACTATGGTTGTCAAGGAAATGGTCGATAAGTTAAAACTAAAATGTGAAAGCATCCCAATCCCCACAAAATTTCTTAGTTCAAAAAGGGAGGTGGAGTCCCTATTAATGATAGCTGTTTGATAAAATTCTCCATTAGGAAGTATTGTGATGAACTTTGGTTGGATATCTTACCTATAGACGCTTGCCACATTTTACTTGGGTGTTCATGCCATTATGACCAGGATGTTCATCATGATGGAAGAAAATTGTTTATTCTCTTTCTCTTAATGGGGTAAAATATATATCGACTCCTTTAAAGAAAATTCCTCCTCGTGTCCCCAAGGAGCAACAAGTTAATCTTTTATCTCTAAAATATTTTGCAGAGACTAGTAGGGAAATGACCCATGTTTATGCCCTTGTGACTCAAGTCATCTCTAAGGAAGAAGTAACTGAAATACCCACATGCATGGTGGAACTCTTGAAAGGGTAGAGCACTAGTTTATTTTCCCCTTTTTCGTGATTTCTTTTAATCATTGAGAATGAGTGAGTCCTCTTGTATTTGGGTGAGTGAATCCCCAAACCATCTATGGTGTATTATTATCTCCATTTTCAATTAAAGCAATCAATATTCCTTTCCTCTCCGTTTCTTGCTTGTGTCCTTTTTTTTTCCTTTCTTGGATCGGCATTAAGAAGATATTTTTCTACCTCACCACCCTTCATATGGCTTATATTATAAATAAAAAAAATGACATCTTCTCTTCATGCACCGAAGTTATCTGTTGTCTTAGACAATGAGACGAAGATGACTACTTGTGCAAAATACATACTTGGTTTGCTATCAAACTGACTATATGATGTATTTTGTGATTATGTAGTATCTACTGAAATTTGGTCTGCTTTGGAAAAGAAATATAAAACAGAAGTAGGTGTGAAAAGATACATTGTCAGCAGGTATTTTAAATACTAAATGGTAGATGATAAGTCAATAGTTTAGTAAACAAACGAGTTCAGTTTGATAGCTGATGGAATTTTGTATGGGGGGGATTAAATTGGATAAATTATTTCAAGTAGTGGTGGTTATTGAAAAATTACCTCCGATCATGGAAAGATTTTAAGAACTCTCAGTCACAAAACTAAAGAACTCTCCATAGAAAGCTTCATAGTGCGCCTTCCCATCAAGAAAGAGTCAAGGTGTTTGGATAAAAATAAGTTATTGAAAGAGGGAGTTTCTAAAATCAACCTCTTGAAGAAAAAAAGTCTAGGAAAAACCCAATAAATGAATATCAAACTAGAACAATATTTAATTTAGAAAGAAACCCAAGCCCAGGAATAAGAATAAGAAACCTAATAGCCATGAAAAATCTGCTAGGTGTTATGTATGTGGCTGATGCGGACATCAGTGGTGCACCTTTTAGGGTGTACAAGAGACGGAGGTGACATAGACAAAGTGTTGGAACGGAGGATCTTATGTGGATGGACACTAGGCCCACCGTGTCTATTTTCTAACAGGACACGTGACCCCGTGCACATGCACATTTGGAGGTTTATTAGCGACGTGCATGTGCAAGATGATGAATGGAAGTTATCTGGACCATGGATCTTTGATTGGATGAGATCGGACTATTTGGCCATCCAGCTGTTGGATCACATCGGGCCAAACTCGATTGGCCCACTTCTTATTTTTCAGTTTTCACATGTTCTAGAATTTAGAGACATATGGATGGTTTATATTTGGTATGTGATGTTTGGATTATGTTATTTTAAATTTGGGACATGAGTGGCAATTTTGTAATTTTCATGAAAATTTAATATAAAAGTCATAGTGTTGGACGTCTAGCCCTAGAATGGGATTTATGCATTGTTTTTTTTTCTTTATCCTCCTTGTGAAGAAGGATTAGGGTTTCAGGATTGGCCATTCGGGCGTGAGGATTCCACCCCGGTTTTCAATTTTCCTTGCATCTCGGCTTCTCTACGCACATGAAAAGGTAAGATCCTTCATACTCTTGAACCCTACCCTTCCTTTGAACCCTCGTTGATTCTCAACAACTTTCTCCTCTTTCTTCTTCCTCCTCCATCATTTCTTTCCCTCATCTAACCTCCCCAAACCATCAAACGGTCTACACGTGGGCAACTACCCACGTCCGTACGGACGAACAGTTGTCCACACGTGTGGACGACTACGCACATAAGTTCCTTCCTTAACCTGGGTTGTTTCCCCTTTGATTAGGACTGACTTATGATAGATTAGGGATATTCTCATATCCCTTGGATTCTCCCCTTTTACTTTTATGTGTACCTCATGCTAGGGGCGTGGCCCTAATGATTCATCACTATTCTTTGGTTGTAATTCTCTATTCTATTGTGTTTGTTGGTAGTTAGCATTAATTTTCATGAATTGAATATCATCCATTGCTCACACTTACATATAGAATTAGGGCATAGCATAAAACCCCCCGCATCAGTGGCAAACTTGGCCATTTGCAAGAGTGTTAAAATCATAATAAGAAGCGTGTAAATCATAATAAGAAGCAACCAACTAGCACTTCAAGAAAATTTGACTGAAGAGCCTCAAATCATGGTTGTAGTCATTGAAATTAACATGGCTTGCTTGGAACCGTGGAACAGTTGGTGGATTAATACATGTGTTGATGTGCACGTGTATGATAACCATCGTTGGTTCATGACCTATAAAGAGGTTACAACCTGTAGCAAGGTTTAGATGGGCAACTTTGTCACTGCAAACATGGTTGGATATGGAAAGATGGAACTGATATTCACATGGGAGTATATTAGGTGTGGCTCCAGCCTCACGCAAGACATTGCGGCCCTTAATGTGGGGCCCACCTTGTTGCATGTATTCTACATCCACATCATCCATTTGTTTTGTCAAATCATTTTAGGGCATGAGCCCAAAAATGAAGCGGATCGGAATCTTGATCGGACCATACCACATGAAACAATGGTGATTGACCATTTACAACTTATAATGGGCCACAAAAGTTTCAGATCAAGCTAATATTTGTTTTCTCCCTTCATCTAGGTTTATGTGATCTTACCAACAAGTTGAATGGAAAATAAACATTATGAAACGATGGGCCCTAAGAAGTTTTTAATGGTGGGATGTTCAACCACCACTCTTTCATATAGTATGATCCACTTAAGATTTAGATATGCTTCATTTTTTGTTTCATACCCTCGAATGATCTAGAAAAACAGATGGACGGTAGATATAGAAGACATACATTAAGGTCGGCCCCACAGTAAAGGTCACACTTTCTTGGGTGAGGCCGGGGCTGCATCTAATCTGCTGTCTATTCATATCGGGGAAGGCTATTACATTAACTAATGTTCTTTACGTTCCAGACAAACACAAAAATTTGGTCTTATACTTCCTTTTGAATAAGGTGGGTTCAAAATAGGTTTGAGTCAGATCAAGTCGTTATTACAAAGAATGGATAATTTGTTGGAAAGGGCTATGTAGATCATGAACATTGCATGTTTAAGCTGAATGTTGAACTAAATAAAACTTCTCTTCCTTATATGGTGTGTACTATTTTTTTGTGGGATGGTAAACAAGGTTGTGTGAATGTTAAATGATGTATGATGCCCTAATTATGATGCATGCTCATGAACACAATTAAATTAGCGGAATTAAAAGACAATAACAATATAAAATCTAGTAGAAATCATCACGAACTAAGAAAATCACAAGGAAGCATGCAATGGAACGGGCCATTCATCACAACCATGAAGTATGAAATTCGATTATCACTATGGTTGGATCCGGCGAGGGATGGAACCTCCCGATCTTGCATGGCTACAACCCAATCAATTAAGAGGAATCTCTAATCCAAGAAATCAAGAGATTTTGGATTAGGGATTTGAAAATCTGAAAGCTTAGGGTTTAGGATAAAAAATCAGATTTTGGGATTGTGGTTAGCAAAACAAATAGGTTAGGGAAAGATAGAATTACCTGGAAGAAGGATTAGAGGGGCATAAGAAGCAAGTAGAAGAAAGAGGGATCAAGGAAGAAGAAACATCACCATGAGAGAGAAAGAAGGAGAGAAGCACCAAGAGGCTTTTCATTAAGCAATAATCAATAACTAAAATCGAGTTTAGGGCTTTCGCCCACTTAAATAAGCAAATAAAGACATGAAAGTACTAAAATACCCCTAAAACTAAGCAAAAACGCGTAACTAACAAAAGTGCGGGAAAGTTCGGGCGCTCGGTTGGGCGCCCGAGCTGCTGGCCGAAGTCGTCTGAAAACCTCCAAAGAGGTTGGGGCGCTTGGCAGATAAAGTTCGGGCACCCGATAGGGCGTCCGAAGGTTATGGTCGGGCGCCCTATCTGGCGCCCAATCGGGCGCCCGAAATCTTCAGTTTCTTCAGTCTTCTTTCTCCTTTCTTCCTTCACAAGTGTCTTCCCTGAGTGGGGTCTTCTATGTGTCCAATCACATGTGAAGGGTCTTCAGCTCTTCAATAATCGCCTATCCACAAGGACGGTACTTGTGGTTGGCGCTTTCTTCGTTGGTACACCTTGAATGTGCTTGTGTCCTGCATCAATTCCCCTCAGGTGAGAGAAACTCAACTCCGACGAGTTGAAACTTTTGTAGCACTCTAGTAGATCCGGATCAATACCCTGCAATGCATCGCCCGACAGCCACGTGGATTAAGACGATGGTTTGTTTTTCCACTTGACAAGATACCTCTGGAAACCTTCATCTCTCGTAGATACTATCTCGTCATCCAAGATCTCCTCAATTTCTTCTTTATGGGTAATGGGTGGAGGAAGGGGTGGAAGGGGTTGTGTAGCAAAATCAGAAAAAGGCCATGAAAGGGACGATGGATCGACAATGGGAGTATGGGAACGGACTAGATCTTCCACATTAAAAGTTGGATTAATGCTCATTTTAGGTGGAAGGTCAATCCGATACGCGTTGGACCCAACCTTTTGTAATATCTTGAATGGTCCAGCACTACGCGCTTGTAACTTTTTAGCGGATCCTTGAGAGAACCGCTCTGGCCTTATACGCATCATTATGTAGTCTCCTTCCTGAAATTCTTGCGCTCTACGATGAGAATCAGCTGAAGTTTTATAATCATCATTGCTCTTACTTAACTGCTGTCTAATATGCGTATGCAAATCATGAATATGGCGTGCAAATGCATCGGCTGATTCAGAAGACCTTTGAGTAACAGACATAGGTAAGAGATCTATGGGCATTCTAGGTTTGTAACCACTTACAATTTCAAAAGGACCAACCCTGTAGATCTATTAACTAACCCATTATAAGCAAGTTCAGCAGTTGGTAAAATTAGGTCCCAATTCTTAACATGTTCTACCCATTAGACAACGTAGAAGATTTCCAAGACTACGGTTTACCACTTCAGTCTGACCATCTGTTTGTGGGTGGTAAGCAGTAGAGAATTGCAAATGAGTTCTCATAATGTGCCATAGTGTCTTCCAAAAATAGCTAGTAAATCGAACATCATGATCAGACACTATAGGTTTTATGTAACCCATGGAGACGCACCTCACCATCAAAAAAGATACGAGCAACATGAGATGCATCCGACACTTTCGAACATGGGAGGAAATACGCCATTTTAGAAAAATGGTCCACAACGACAAAAATGGAATCGTGCTTCTTGATTGTCTTGGGAAGCCCAAGCACGAAGTCCATACTAATGTCTTGCCACTGGAGCATGTGGCACTGGCAATGACGTATACAACCCGGTATTTTGCTTTCGTTGCTTTGCCAGCTGACATGTACGACACTACCCTAAAACTTTGGCTACGTCTTGCTTGAGACTTGGCCAATAGAAACGATCTTCCACGAGGGCAATGGTCTTATCACGACCAAAATGGCCAGCTATCCCTCCTGAATGAAGCTCCCAGATGAGGAATTCATGAAGGGACATACGGGGAATACAAAGTCTGTCTCCCTTGAAAAGGAAGCCATCTTTCAGAACATATTCACCCATAATATGCTGCTCACTAGAGAGCGACGCGTAAGTACTCCCAAAATCAGGACATGTGGGGTATTCATCTTTCAGTTGCTCAAATCCGACTACCTCTACACTCAAGGAGTTGAGCAACGCCACTCTTTTACTAAAGGCATCTGCTGGTTTGTTTTCAACCCCGGCCTTGTGTTTCAGAACGAACGAATATTCCTGAAGAAACGTTACCCACTTAGCATGCCTTAGGTTGAGTTTCTTCTGAGAATGCAAATATCTCAAAGCCTCATGGTCAGAAAACAAAACGAATTCCTGCAGTAGGAGATAGTGTCGCCAATGTCTCAGGGATTGCACTACCGCATAAAATTCTTTGTTGTAAGTAGAGTACTTTTATTTAGCCTTATTCAGCTTCTCACTGAAATAGGCCACTGGGTGTCCTTCTTGACTTAATACTCCACCTATACCGACACCAGACGCATCACATGCTACTTCAAAGACTTTAGAAAAGTCAGGTAGACGCATGACAGGAGCTTCCACCATTTTGCCCTTAATTTCTTTAAAAGCCTTGACTGCGGCTTTAGACCACACGAACTCTCCCTTTTCATGCACTCGGTAATGGGAGCCATGATCATGCTAAAACCCCTAATGAACCAACGATAAAAAGTTGCTAGGCCGTGAAAGCTTCACACCTCATAAATGTTCCTCGGTTCAGGCCACTCAACTATGGCCCTGACCTTTTCAGGGTCTGCGCGCATCCCTTCAGATGACACTATAAATCCTAAGAACACAACTTGGCTAGACATGAATGCATATTTCTTAAGATTAGCGTACAACTTTTCCTTCCTAAGGACGCTACAGACCTTCTTTAAATGTTCAAGGTGTGATTTCCTTAGTGGTACTATAAATAAGAATATCGTTAAAGTACACCACTAGGAATTTTTCTATGAACAGCCTCAAAGCTTGTGTCATCACCCGCATGAAAGTACTGGGTGCGTTAGTCAAGCCGAAGGGCATGACCAACCACTCATATAGCCCATCTTTCATTTTAAACGCAAGTCTTCCACTCATCTCCTGGGCGTATACGGATTTGGTGATATCCACTCTTGAGGTCTATCATAGAGAATATAGTGGACCTGGCCATCAGTGTCAAGCATATCGTCAAGCCTAGGTATAGGGAACCGATTCTTAACAGTAATTTTATTTATGGCACGGCTATCCACACACATGCGCCACGTGCCTTCTTTCTTTGACGTCAACAGTGCAGGCACGGTACACGGGCTCATACTCTCTTGGATGAAACCCTTTTGCATAAGCTCATCAACTTGCTTCTTCAATTCTGCATGTTCTACAGAGTTCATCCTGTAATGAGGAAGGTTCGGTAGAGTAGACCCTGGGACAAGATCAATGGCATGCTGTATGTCCCTCATAGGTGGCAACTCATTCAGTAAGTCTTCAGGAAATACATCGTTGTATTCTTTCAGGACCGAGGTCACCTCACGGGGCAATTCTAATGGAACCTTAGGTGTAATCTCTCTAGCCACAAGGGTATACACCATAGAATCCTCCTTAGCCTCTTTTTCAAACTCTCTTGCGCTAATTATATGTAGAGACTTAGGCTTGGATTTCCCCACTCCTTTAGGCTCACTTGCCTTCTCATCCTTCTTCTTCCCTAGTGTGTTCTCAGGTGGCATGGAGTTAAGTTTGATCTTTTTACCGTTATGCATGAAGGTACACGCATTCGAACGGCTAAAGATCGTGACATCATTATCAAATAGCCACGGTCTACCTAGGATAACATGTCCCACATCCATAGGTAAAACATCACACCACAGGGACTCTTTGTATGACCCAAACTCGATGGGGACTAGACATTGATGGGTGACAGGTAGGGATGTCTTGTCAACCCAAGAAACTTTATATGGGTCTGGATGAGGTGTGGGTTTCAGTTTCAAGCGATCTCAGGTGCTAGCGGAAATCACATTCTGACAACTTCCACTGTCCACTATCACCTTACAATTCTTTTCACCACACTTGGCAATAGTGTAGAAGATAGTGCTTCGACGCCAGTCAACACTACTTCTAGACTGAGCTAGCACACACCTGACTACTGCAAGCGTTGCTTCTCCATCTAATTCTTCCTCATCAGTAAGTCCTCCTTCAGGGTGATACTCTTCAACTTCATAATGACCCTGGTTATCTCCCCCTTCGTGGGACTCGCCTATAACTAAGGCTTTTCCAAGGCTCTTCGTAGGACACTGATTAGACATGTGGCCAAGATTGCCACACTCATAGCACCTCACTTGGCTCATGTTACTAGGATCGTCACCAAGAACCCCTTTGCCCTTATCCTCCCTAGGCCTAGGCGGAATGGTTGCCTGTGCCCTAGGTTGACTACCAATATTAGGTCTAGTCCCCTGGGAACTAGATCTAGCACTGGAGTCTTGGGACTCAAAACGACGAACGACAGGAGCCTTCAGGTATTGCTCTAGCTCCTACACGACTTGATATGCCTCATCCAAGTTCGTTAAGGGCCGAGTCATAAGCTCGCGCTGAAGATCCGCACGAAGGCCCGTCTTGAAACACGAGAGCGTTACTAGAGGGTCTTCTTGGATATCATATCGCATCACATATTCTTCAAATTTAGCGATGTAGTAAGCGACAGACATTGACCCTTGGCGTAAGGATTGCCATTGATCAAGGAGCTTCTGACGGTATGAGAGAGGAAGGTACTTCTCCTTCAACTTCTCTTTCATCTTATACCAATGTGTGATAGGGGCTCTACCAACTCTTTCTATCTTACGCTCGGTGTTGGTCCAAAAGAGCTTGGCTTGGCCCACAAGCTTCATCTTAGCAAACCGCATTTGACGGTTTTGTGACATGCCATACCACTCAAAGTATTGGTCCATGTCGGCAACCCAGTCAAGGAATGCCTTGGGATCCAAATGCCCATCAAAACTCGGGGCCTCAACTCTCACACTCTTCATCGCATGCTCATCTGGATCATAGCGGTCTTGATGATCACATGTGGTTCAGTGCCTCTCGCACGACACCACAACCATTATCACGATCTCTATCCTCACTACCTCCACTTGTGGCAACGCGTTCTTCAATGATTCCTCCCACTTGAGAGTGCGCATCATCCCCTACAGTGGGGTTTTCCCTTTGGGATGCCTCTAGTTGCTCGACCTTAGTCATGGTAGTGGTGATTTGGTTCTCAAGGCGGGCAAACTCACGCTTTTGACCTGCTTCTAGGGCGGTTATCTTTTGTATCAATTGAGCAAGTTGCTCAGATAACTGCTCGTTATTCATGGTAGGCTAAAGTCCGAAACCTCTACCCCTTCTCGTGGGCATACAATGGAGACTTGAACTAAACTCTACCCAACTAGACTACTAGGTGTTATGACTTTCAAGATGAATGCGATGAATGCAAAACTAATATGAACTAACACAATTAAGTTAAAACAGGAAACAACTCAAATCTGGAAATTTTCCAAATTAGGAAACTTTCTAAAATTGAAAACTTTCTAAATCTGGAACTTTCCGAAATCAAACCTAAAAATCTAAACCCTAATTTGATAACTCGATCTAGATAAAACCATGCAAGCCTATTCTCTGATACCAAATTTGATGTAGGATGCCCTAATTATGATGCATGCTCATGAACACAATTAAATCAGCGGAATTAAAAGACAATAACAATATAAAATCTAGTAGAAATCATCACGAACTAAGAAAATTACAAGGAAGCATGCAATGGAACGGGCCATTCATCACAACCATGAAGTATGAAATTCAATTATCACTATGGTTGGATCCGGTGAGGGATGGAACCTCCCGATCTTGCATGGCTACAACCCAATCAATTAAGAGGAATCTCTAATCCAAGAAATTAAGAGATTTTGGATTAGGGATTTGAAAATCTGAAAGCTTAGGGGTTTAGGATAAAAAATCAGATTTTGGGATTGTGGTTAGCAAAACAAATAAGTTAGGGAAAGATAGAATTACCTAGAAGAAGGATTAGATGGGCATAAGAAGCAAGTAGAAGAAAGAGGGATCAAGGAAGAAGAAACATCACCATGAGAGAGAGAGAAGGAGAGAAGCACCAAGAGGCTTTTCATTAATCAATAATCAATAACTAAAATTGAGTTTAGGGCTTTAGCCCACTTAAATAAGCAAATAAAGACATGAAAGTACTAAAATACCCCTAAAACTAAGCAAAAACGCATAACTAACAAAAGTGCGGGAAAGTTCGGGCGCTCGGTCGGGCGCCCGAGCTGCTGCCCGAAGTCAGTCCGAAAACCTCCAGAGAGGTTCGGGCGCTCGGTAGATAAAGTTCGGGCGCCCGATAGGGCGCTCGAAGGCTATGGCCGGGTGCCTTATCGGGCGCCCGAAATCTTCAGTTTCTTCGGTCTTCTTTCTCCTTTCTTCCTTCACATGTGTCTTCCCTAAGTGGGGTCTTCTATATGTCCAATCACATGTGAAGGGTCTTCAGCTCCTCAATAATCGCCTATCCAAAAGGATGGTACTTGTGGTTGGCACTTTCTTCGTTGGTACACCTTGAATGCGCTTGTATCCGCATCATTAAATCCATTAAAAACATGGCTGCTTGTAGAATAATTCTCACTTTAGGAAACAATGAATTTGAGAAGTGTGAATCCTGTTCTCATTCTATGGTAACTAGGAAATCCTTTCCTGATGTGGAAAGGAATTATGAGTTAATAGGATTAATTCACTCTAACACATGCAATCTTAAAGAATCTCTTACTAGAGAAGGTAAGAAATACTTTATTATCTTCATTGACGATCATCTCAAATAGAGAATTTTATAATAAAAAAAAAAAAAAAACTACTTCATTAAGATGGAATTTACATTTCAATACCTTTTTCAAAAAGCTACGTTATTAATCTATATAATTATCATTCCACTACATTTAATCACATAGCCATGCTTGCAAATGGATCAGTGGCTTGAGTAGGCCCTATCATGATTTTTATTTAAAATCGACTCCAACCATCAAGTTCATCACTACATGTTAGCTTAAGGGCCCAAAAATCAGCTCTATTTGTGATTCAAGTGGACCACATGATTGGAACGGTGTACAGGGCAACGTTCGTGCTAGATTATTTCCATCAATGTGGCTCACGTAAATCCCGACTAGGTATGATTTTTTGTCCACGAGTCTAAATGTTTATGTGGAATCTAATGGTTGGAGTTGATTTTATATAATTTATCATGATGGGCGTTGTAAAAATCAAGGGTGGACGTCTCTCTCCTAATTGTTTCCTTTGGTATGGCCAACCAAAATTACAGGTCAGCCTAATTTCTTTGTCTTTGGAGCTAAGATGGTACTAAATATCTAATGGTTGGAGTGGAACTTACATGAACATCACGGTGGCCCCATCAAAATCAAGAGTTGTGTATCCTACAATTCCTACAATTCCTTTTTTTTTTTCCCTTCTGAATACTCTCTTTGTATAGTCCAAGAGGGATGCTAAGACTTTATTATTAGTGGGGCACCATGTTGTGTATGCAAAATCTTCTCTGACCATTTGATGGGAAATCCCAAGTTCAGCCTAGAGCTAAAAAACCAAGTTGACTTGCGATTCAGTTTGGCCGCACCAAAGAAAGTAGTTAGAGGAGAGATTCCACCCTTGATTTTTAGAAGGCCCACCGTGATGATTATATGAAATCTACTCCAACCATAAGATGTCACACTAAAATTTAGGCCTGCGTTTTAAGTTAGGGGGCCATAGCAAGGGAAACGGTTTGGAGGGTGATCATTGCCCTATATAATGTTTCCAATCATGTGGTCCACTTAAATCACAGATGGGAGCAGTTTTGAGGCCCCTGGCCTAACATGGGTGACACACCTAATGGTCAGGGTGGAATTTACATAAATATCATATTGAGGCTCACCCAAGTAGATGATCCATTAGCTTGCAAACCCACCCAATCGGCTGTTAAAAATGTAATTGAAGGTAGTGGAATGGTAATTACATGGATTAGTGAGTTAGCTTTTTGGAAAAAAAAAAAAAAAAAGGTACTAAAATGTAAATTTCATATTAATTAGGTAATTATTTGTAAAAGCCCCTTCCAGAAATGCATATGTATAATATTTGTTAAAATCTAAGAATGAAGCACTCTTTGAATTCATAATTTTCAAAAGTGAAGTGGAAAATCAATTGAACAAAAAAATTAAGATCCTTAGAGGCGATAGAGGTAGTGAATACTCTTTGAACTACCTTGATAATTTTGTAAATGTAATGGAATTATTTATGAAATTGCTACTCCTTATCACCTCAACAAAATAAGATAGCAAAATGTAAAAATAGAACCTTCATTAATATGATAAATGTGATGTTACTTAATTCTAGTCTCACTCTTAACTTTTGGGGAGAAGCTCTTTATCGTGCTTGATATATTCTAAGTAGAGTACCTACAACTAAATCTATGATATTTTTCTATGAATCATGGAAAGGTAGAAAACCAAATGATAATTTTTCTCTTTTTTTATTTTTTTGGAGTATGGGGTTTGTCTTGCATACATTAGGCTAACATATCCTAAAAGGCCTAAAGTAGGAGCCAGAATCATTAAATGTATACTTGTAGGGTATGTATCTTATAGCAAGGCATATAGATTCCTAGAGACTAATGAAAATATTTTAACTAAAACTATAGATTCAAAGTTTTACAAAAATTTATTTCCTTATAAACTAAAGAACAGTGAGAGTCACTCTAGTTAAGTCCCTCTTTTGTAAAATTAAATGAACCATCTAGCTCAAACTCCTAGACTTAGAAAAACCTCAGTCCGAACTCAAAATTGGGAGAAGCAAACGTCCTAGGATTGCTAAGAATTTCAGTCTTGATTTTCATGTGTTTCTAGCCCAACTAGAAGGTGGCCCTGTGACATTTAGAGAGGTTATGGTCTCACATGATGTCATCTTTTGGAAAGTAGTGGCTAGAGATGAGGTAGATTCCATCAGGACTAATAACAGTGGAAATTAATAGGACCTACGTCCTAGGGCAAAAACCTAAGGTTATAAATGAATATAAAAAAGAAACATAGGGCCGATGATTCAATCATAAAATATAAGACTAAGTTAGTAGCCAAGGTTTTAAATAAAAGGACGATGTAGATCACTTTCATGCATACTCTCCTGTATTTAAAATGAATCAATTTGAATTTTGATGGTCATTGCTTTGATTTGTAACTTTCGAATTCATCAAATGAATGTTAAAACTGATTTCTTAAACGGTGAACTAGAAGGATAAATATATATGGATAAACCTAAAGGGTTTGTTTAATCAAGTTAAGAACATAAACTGTAGTGGCATGAAAATTTTGACCTAGTGATGATGACTGATGGGTTTATATTCAACAAGAGTGGAAGATTCCTTTATTCCAAGGTGTCTAAGAATACTCATTTATAGTTTGTTTGTATGTAGATGATCTATTGATCTTTGGTACAACTCTAGGAATTATTAATGAAACTAAAACCTTCTTGTCTCTTCACTTTGATATGAAAGATCTTGAAAAGGCAGATATAGTTTAAAGATTAATATTATTCGGAATGAAAATGCATGGTGTAGCATTAATCCAATCCCATTACGTAGAGAAGATTTTATTAAAGTATTATTATGATTGTAAACATATGTTTGCACCTTTCAACCTTATCATAAAACGAGAAAGGAATATTAGTGAAGAAGTATCTCGGATTGAATATGCTAGTGTCATAGGTTAGCTAATGCTATAAATTGCACAAGGCCAAACATTGCCTTTACAGTAAACAAATTAAGTAAATATTATAGTAATTGAGTTACATGCATAGTAATGGAATTTGGTCTTAAGGTGTCTTAAAAGGATGTGGCAACTTGGTACTCATTACCAAAGATTTCCAGCTCTAATTGAAGGTTACAGTGATGCAGATTGGAATTTAGGGACGAATGATTCCAAATCTACTAGCAACTTCATCTTCACCATGGCCAATGGAGTTGTTTTGTAAAAATAAAAATTAAAAAAAAAAAAAAAAAAACACTTGTATAGCTCATTCCACTATGGAATATGAACTGGTTGCTTTGGCAGTAGATGGTGAGGAGAAAGAATGGATTAAAAAATCTATAATTGATATTTCTTTCTGGGTGAAATTGGTACCACGCATATCTATTCACTATGATAGCTTAGCGATTATAAGAAGAGAAGAGCTAATCACAAGTGTTATAATGGAAAATCTAGACAAATATGTCTCAAGCATGGTTGTGTAAGACAATTATTAAGAAATGGTGTTATAACTCTAGGCTTTGATCTGGAACTAACACTAGCCATCTTACAATCAGCCATGATTATCAATATCAACTTCCATCATGATCCCTTCTTATTTCTTTCAGGAATTTAGCAAGCAATCGGCTGATGGGGCCAGTACCTGACCTGGCTGGAATGACTTCTCTCAGTTTCGTGTATGACATCAGCCCCATTACAATCAACCATGATTATTGATATCAGCTTCCTTCATGACCCCTTCCCATCTCTTTCAGGAATTTAGCAAATAATCAGCTGACGGGGCCAGTACCTGACCTGACTGGAATGACTTCTCTCAGTTTTGTGTACGACATCAGCATGGAAATTCCAATAAATTGAATGCACCAGAAAGTTCTGATGGTATCTTGTGCTGCTCCAACTAATGCCTTGGTTTTTTCTCCAGGGACCTTAGCCGCAATTTATTCAATGCATCAGAGGCTCCAACCTGGTTCTCAACCAAACAATCTCTCACCACTATGTGAGTTTCTAAGTACCTTTTTTGAAATTTGGTAGCATTCCTTGACTAATCCATCTCACCCAAGAAACCCTTCTTGCTGATGGGTGACCAGAGTCATGGAATATGGAGCACTTCAAGGTCCAGTCCCACAAAAGCTATTCAGCCTTCCACTATTGCAGCAAGTGTAAGCACTTTGGCCACAAAGATGTAGGCAGGTCGATTCCAATTGGTCCAATCGTGCAAATTTATTCATCATAAGTTGTGACAGGAGATTGAAGAACAACTCATTCAATGGCACCTTAGAGATGGGTGATAGCATCAGCGAGCGACTCGAACTGGTAGATTTGGAAAACAACCAAATTGCCTTCTTTCCAGCGCCTCCCAGCCATAACAAAACAATAGTGTGAGAATATATCTTCACGCGCCATCTTTTTTGTATGCGGGATTTAAGCATACCATCTTTTACAACCAGTTCCTCATACATATGAGATATTTCTCTCAATCAATGGTTGCAGACTTGTCGGGAACCGCTCTGTACTCCCCCTCAGCCCTACAATGATAAGTATTGCCAACACCAGCAATCATCAGCAACAAACTATTCAACCAGGCTGGCAAACTGTGACAGTGCATCATGTCCCCCCAATCAGAGTCTCAGCCCTCAGAGTTGCAACTGTGCCTGTCCATATGCTGGAACTCTGTATTTCATAGCACCTAATTTCAGCGAATTGTCCAACAACACCCCATTCCAGTCACTGGAAAGATACATGTGGACATTACTCAACCTAACCCAAGGTTCAGTTTCTCTTCAAAACCCTTTCTTCAACAAGTCTGGCTATCTCCAGGTGCACTTGGAAATTTTCCCATCCGCCGGAAAGTACTTCAACTGGTCAGAGATTCAGAGGCTCGGGTTTGGTCTTACCCACCGAGCTTCTGCGCCACCCTCAGAGTTCGGACCATTTTATTTTGTTGCATCTACATATCCTTTCCCAGGTACACACTCCCTCCTTTTCTACAAAAGAGAATGTGAATAAATCCTCTCCAACTAATTGAAAACATTAAATGTTTCAGACAGAAGTGGAGGAACTTCGATGAGTGCAGGCGTAGTTATCGGAATAGCTGTCACTTGCATTGTTCTGGTTCTCTTGCTTGCGGGAGTGGGAATATACGCCTTCCGGCAAAAGAAACGGGCAGAAAGAGCTATAGAATTAAGCAGTCCTTTTGGTAATGTGTAAAATCTGACACCAACCATATTAAGTGAAAAATGCTCACAACCTCAAGAAATTGTGAGACTTCTCAACACTGCTTGTTTGCCATGTCACAGCATCTTGGGGTCTGAGCCGTAGAGACAGCACCGATGCACCACAACTAAAAGGTGCGAGATGGTTTTCTTATGATGAACTCAAAAAGGGCACCAACAACTTCTCAGAAAGCAATGTGCTTGGATCTGGAGGTTTTGGCAAGGTGATCCAGTCCGTGGAAATTCATTGTTCACAAAAGTTCCAGAATCCATTCTTCATGCATCTCATCTTGTTGTGAGTAATATCCTCCTTTTCTTTAGGTTTACCGAGGTAAACTTCCAGGTGGGCAAATTGTGGCAATCAAAAGAGCACAGCAAGGATCCATGCAGGGTGAGCTCGAGTTCAAGACTGAAATTGAGTTGCTTTCCAGGGTTCATCACAAGAATCTTGTCAGTCTCGTGGGTTTCTGTTTTGAGAATGGAGAACAGATGTTGATCTACGAATTTGTTCCAAATGGATCACTAAGAGAGAGCTTGCTTGGTATGTTCATGAGCCCCATTTCAGATCAAGTGGCTTTTCTTTATCCTCATATTGTGGTATTCAGCCATGTTGCTGCAACTATCAACTGTAGGGAGAAGTGGCATCCATCTGGACTGGAAGAGGAGACTTCGGATTGCTTTAGGCTCAGCAAGAGGATTAGCTTATCTTCACGAACTCGCCGATCCTCCCATAATACATAGAGATGTCAAGTCTGCTAATATTCTTCTAGATGAAAATCTAACTGCCAAGGTTGCAGACTTCGGCTTGTCAAAGCTACTTTCAGAAAGCGGAAAGGGACATGTTTCTACTCAAGTTAAAGGCACACTTGTAAGTATTTCTGTTATACTTGTTGCACCTTGTACTTTTTTATTTGGAGTCCACATTAAATTGCCATTCTGTACTGATTCTTCTGCGATGTTTTGAGTTTTTTGAGTACACACACACATAGAACTCTAGCTTGGGACAAAAACATTGCTAGATAGAGTTTTCAAAGAATGTGAATCAGTTTTTTTCTGGGTTGAGTACACACATGGGGAGAGTGAGGGAGGTGTGCCTCTTAACTCTGCATACATCTATGACCACTTCATTATCATCACTCTGACCAACTTGTTGCAGGGTTATCTCGATCCCGAATATTACATGACTCAACAACTGACAGATAAGAGCGATGTATACAGCTTCGGTGTGGTTATGCTCGAGCTGATATGTGCAAAGAAACCGTTAGAGAAGGGAAAGTATATTGTTCGGGAGGTCCGAATGGCAATGGATAAAAATGAACAACACTATGGCCTGAGTGAGATAATGGATCCTTCCATTCGGTATGCAACCAATCTCTTTGGTTTTGAGAGGTTTGTAGAGTTGGCCATGCAATGTCTCGAAGAATCGGCTGCAGACCGTCCAACAATGAGCGAGGTGGTGAAGGAAATGGAGACCATACTGCAGAATGATGGGCTGAACAGAAACTCAGCTTCTGCGTCTTCATCTGCCACAGACTTTGGATCCTTGAAGGGTTCTCAGAGCCATCCTTATAATGAAACTCTACCAAAAAGCGATGAAAATAGCAATGCTTTTGACTACAGTGGTGGGTACATACCCCCGGCCAAAGTCGAACCCAAGTAGCACAATTTTCTTTTCTCGCATTTCTTACTGCTATTATATTTGTTTGCCGTATATGTTGAAGGAAGTCCTATCGCAGAATGAAACCTGCGCAACAGTAAAATGGTATTGTATTTGTGCTCTTGCATCTGAATTGTTTCTTTTAAATGGAACTAATTTCCTTTTTCTCCCCTGTAATCCAATATACCCCACCCTATCAGGATAGTGAAAGGAAAATCCCAATAACAGAGGTGATGCTTTGATGTGGTTTCCTTACAAAGGCTTCATTGCAACAACTTAGACAGAACCATGATTAGTTTACTAGGATCTATTACCATGATTAGTTTACTAGGATCTATTACATTTTTTAGTTCCACAAGGATGTCACAGTTGTAGCTTCTGTTGCATGAATCATGACCAATATGAATTAGCAGATTGCAACACGTTTTCTTCCACCATAATCGAAGTTTAGTTCAACTTTCAGAATGTCTGATACATTTCATGCATTAGCCTGTTGATCCGAAATTGTCTTTCATTTGTGGTATTTGGGTGCCTAGTCGATTCAAAATCCTTTCTTTATGTCCTAAAGAAATGTTTCTTCAAGGTAGCTGCTCCATGGCCTTTTGATGCAAGTATGTAGATAACCTTTTAGTACACACTACCACAACCCCAATATAATTTTTAGGTGCTTCTTTGATCTCAAATGTGCAGTAGTTTCCATTGAGCAGAAGTAGGGGAAAATCTCATACTCAAAAGGACAGCATTTTTTTTAATGAGATATATTCATATAGGCACTGTATGCGAGCTTATACATCCATGTCTTTCCTGTCATGTCACTTGTGGAGAACATCCAGGGCATGAAAAAGGATTTGTGTCCTTCATGGAGTGGAATGGCAGAATGAGGAATAATGTAGCCTTACCCAATTAATTGGGATAAGGCTTAGATGATGATGATGATGAACCTAGACATGCAAAAAGGTGGCTCTCACCTTGAGTGTTGTTTGTTGCAGTGGGCAGCACCATGGCCCAGGATGGCTAAGAACTTTGCCAACACAGTGGCAACTAAGACTATTTAAGCAGGAACTTCTTCGAAGCCCTCCACTTGGGAGAAAAAAATTCAAAGTTAGTATTTATGGAAATAAAGAAGCTGGAGCAAATGAAGACAGCAGAGATTTAAGTAGTCCCAGATGGACAAACCAATCACAGTCATTCTGTAGAAAGGGCTGCACTCTAGTGGTACGAATACCACTGCAAGCAACGGTGGTACTGGGCAGATGTGGGTGCGTCACCTCAATTTGTCTTAAGGATACAAAAGTCAAATTGATCCAGAACTCAGGTAAGGCTACTGTACAGGGAAAAAGGTGAGATGGACACCTTCTGTTGATTTGCATGGGGGGCCTACCATGTTGTGGATGTATAATCAAGGCTGTTCGGACCCCTCATAGCGGATGAAGGATCAGGCCAAAATCAATGATTTCGCAACTCAGGTAGCCCCAGTGTCTCTTTCTAAGTTTTACCTTGACCTCCTTCCAACATTTATATTCTTTTCTTTTCCTGTCATTTTGGTTTAGAGAACTCTCTAAACTTCTTAAGTCAAACCCTCGTACACTTGTTTCGATGACTTTGTAAACTTACCTAGGATTCGGTGGTAACACAGCCTACAAGTATCCTCTTGAGCGTCCGATACAGTACCCATTTGCATTGTGTCCAACATGTTAGTCGCATATTTTGCTGCCACCTGTCTGACACGTGTCAGCAGGTGGCATTGGATATAGCCTGCTAGCCACATGCTTGACACGTGTCAGCAGGTGGCAATGGATGCATGCATTCCAGCCACCTAGCTGGCACGTGTCAGCCATGGGCAACCCCTAGTGGGGCCCACCTGTCTCGCAGGGTGGGCTAGTAGCCCACCTCCCCCTCTCCCATTGCCTCATAAGATGGGAGGTGCAGAGAAAGATAAGAAAGAGAGAGAGAGAGAGAGAGTGAGAGAGAGAGGAGAAAGAGGAATTAATTTTGGTACATACTACGTGGGGTGTGTCCACAATATAAAGTGGGGTGTGTCCGCAATATAAAGAAGGGTTTGCTCCTAAGTCTCGCTTAAAGTCGTGTGTATTGGCAAACCATCAATGTCATTGAATCAGGTAAGTAAATTGGCTTGTCTTCTCTTTATGTAGTTGATTTGAGTGGGCCGCTGATTTTCGTGTTTAAGCTTTCAATTTGGTCATGTAATCATGTCATTTGATCCATGTTCATATCAGTGGGCCTAACTCGCCACGTTGTCCGTGTACGCCCAACAGTGGTATCAGAACCACAATTGACGCGGTTCCGATAAAAGAAATTATAATTCCGCACATATCACTACACAAGGAATACGTAGCAAATAATAGTAAAATAAAAGTGTTTTAACATTGTATTAAATAAATAATTTTTTTTTGGGCGTCACCTAGCTATTGCCACAAAAGGATTCTTTCATTGTCCTTTTGACTTTGATTGTTTTTGCTACGCCCAATCAGGTAAGTGGAACTTTTTGGCCAGATTGACAATGACCGAATTGCCCTCGTGTCAAATTGTTTAGGTGATGCTATTGTTTTTGGACCACTGATGATGATTGCGCATAAATATATTAAATATTTTTTTAAAAGTATTTTTCTGATTAATTGATTTTAGACCTTCTTTCACATTGAATCAGTGATAAATGGCATTTAAATCAATTGTGGCCGACGTTTGTGAAAGGAGAAAAATTTGATGGCAATAATTTTGATGACTGGAGGAGGGTTGTTAGAATTTTGTTAGATGAAGAAGATGTGTTGTTTATATTAACGACTGTTAAGAAAAATCCACAGATAGAAAATGAGGATCAACCCATAAAGAAGTTAAAATTTGAGCAGCGTGAGTATAAGAAGTGAGCGAAAAATAACAGAACAGCTAGAAATATTCTTCTCGCTTCCATGCATAAAGAATTGATTCTCACATATGAGACTTATAAAACTGCCAAAAAAATATGGGATACCCTAACTAGTTCACATGTCAGAATATCAGACTATAAGATTATAACAATGCAAATGGAATTCGATTCATATACAATGCCTTTAGTTCACATGTCAGAATATCAGACTATAAGATTATAACAATGCAAATGGAATTCGATTCATATACAATGCCTTTAGGATGTTCCATTAAAAATCATATTAGGAAGATGGAACAAATGATGACCAAATATTTGCGAAATGTAGGTTGTACTATGACCGAAAATCAGAAAATCATAGCAATGTTTCGATCTTTGCCTGATTCTTGGGCCAACATAAAAGATATCATAAACCATAATGAGGCAATAAAAATGTTCAAGGATTTAGCTCATCACTTTGAACATGAGATTGAGTCTAGGGCCATTTAGTCTAATAGCAGTGTCGTTTTTACTGTAAGAAAGTGGAAAGAAATTTAATAGATAAGAGAAAAAGCTTAGGAAACCAAGTAGACAGTATGCTCCTACTAGACAATTCAATCCATTTTATCATCCACCCATTCAACCTCGTTTCCATCCACGTCCTTCTCGTTACCCAAACAAACCACCCCAACCACAGCTATATCCACCTCAAAATCGTTCATACCAACCTAGGTATCCACAAATTAAACATGCACAACCATTACAACATTGGGATACATACATTGATCCCAGGCCACTAGGAAGAGAGAACAAGAAAAGAGTGAAAGGACAACGTAATGGCTCATGTTTTGTATGTGGAAAGTAAAGACATTGGGCTAGGACTTTCCCTGATTAAAAAATGGTAATCTCCCTTCCACTCATTAGTTGTGTCTGCACAGAAGTATTGATAACCGATTTAAATGTTAATGAATGGATTGTGGATTCAGGGGCAACAAGGCATGTAACAAAGGACAGAGATGGTTTTATGGATTTTCAGACTATCCCACTTGGAAGTCACAAGCTATACATGTGAAACAATGAATCGGAGGATGTCGTTGGAGTTGGTACATACTGTCTCGAGTCAAAGATAGGACACTCTCTTTTACTTAAAGATACTCTTTTTACTCCTGGAATGAGAAGAAATTTAGTGACTATTGCGAGTTTAGCGAAAGAAAAATTTGATGTAAGATTTTGTAAAGATAGAGTTTCACTGAGAAAGAACAATGTAATACTTGTTTGGGGAGAATTGTTAGGAGATCTTTTCAAACTTAATGTTGTAAATACCTTTTCATCAATGCCAAGTAATTCTTCTTTTATTGGTTTAACAAATGTTAATATTGTATCTAAATCTATTAAGTGGCATAATAGACTAAGACACATAGGAAAGGATCGTATGGTTAGGTTAACAAGAGATGGCTTGTTAGGATCATTGACAAAAATAGATTTACCATTGTGTGAGTATTGTGTGTTAGGGAAAGCAATTAGAAAACATTTTCCTAAAACAAAAAGATGTAAAGAACTTATACAAATCATACATAGTGATATATGTGGTCCTTTGAATGTTCGAACTCAAAAGTGTTGCTAGACAATATACGATGCCCTATACTCCTAAGCAGAATGGTGTAGCCAAGAGAAAAAATAGAACATTATTAGATATGGTTAGATCCATGATGGCTCACGCAAAGTTACCTATTAATTTTTGGGGAGATGCATTGTTAACAGCGACCTATGTATTGAATTTAGTTCTGTCACGCCCCATATTCGGTTCTCGATGTCCATTCGCTGTAACCCGAATTCAGAGGTGGCAGCCTCCGTAGTACCCCGATCTCGGATCCTAACCCCATATGCCAGGTTCCGATCCTAGGATACCACAAGGAGGATTTTAGGGTCTGAATTTTTTTTTTTTTTAAAACATGAGCATCACCATATGAGTACCATCAAAGACAAACACAATATTTCCACTAAATCATTTCGTTTATATACAGTACTGAAAAGTAAATACACAATGCGAAAATATAAAAACTGTGCACAATCCGGCACCTCCTGCTACTGCACTCCCAACTCCAACTCAACGTTGCTGATACACTCTGGTATAACTTGCAGCGTAACAAACGCGCATAAGCTTCGAACGAAGCTTTGTGAGTGCGTGTGTGCGTGCGCAATGCGTATGACAAGCATGATAAATATCAGAGTAAGCAGTAAAGCATGATGAGAAATCTAAACCAAAACTTAGCCTAATTAGGCTACACGATCATGTGATATGAATAACCAGCCTACCACGGCTATGCAAGCATGCAATACAAATAACTAGCCTGTCATGGCTATGCAAGCATGTAATACAGGTAACCAGCCTACCAAGGCTATATACTCATACTGTGCAATGGCCTACAGGGCCTAATGTCACATGCAATGATCCATTGCATGTATGCAAATCACCACCTCTCAGTACAGTGGTCCAGATACGAACAGTCATAACGCGATCGCCTAAGCAATGCACGACTCGGAACTGGTAGCTCGCCCAGGCTTACAGCCCCGCCCACATCACACCCGCCCACGTTAGGACCGTCCCACACCATACAGAACATCAGTCACATCACTGATACCAATACCATCTCTGAAACGGAACATCACCGGAGTCTCACAGACCTCACTACTCACCAGTAGAATGCCAAAGCCTATCTGGTGCAATAGCGGACCTACTCACAGCTGGTCAAACTCAACCCACTTTGCCAACACTCTTCCAGCAAGTTAGGTCAGACCTCCTTCCAAACTGACCACGTGCAGTGGAAAACACCGCCGTTTGGTATTCGGCATACTGGTGTATGATTAAACCACCCGGTCCTTGAATGGAGCACCCACCTTGGTACCAACGGGATCAGGGACTTTCACCAAGGACATCTTTGGCATCCAGTTTAAAGATCACATATTTCCGGTGTTCTGCAAACCACGATGGATCTGTGGTTGCAACGTAGTAACCATGCTATATGCGACACAAGCAGACAGGTGCGAAATGCAACCATGCATACAAACGTGGGACGACATGCTCGTGCAAGTCTCCAAAGAGCACCATAAAACTATAGGGTCTCAAATACAATGCCACCGTCAACTGGTAATGAACTGCACGACAATCGCGACCGATATAGCCGGTTGATACAAGACAATCAAATGAGCCAAGAATTCATGATGCATGAGCCAAGCATACAATATGAGTGCCAACAAGTAGTCAATCTACCACGATGGCAATAAATCAATCTAGTCCAGCCTATTTGAGATATGATTAAGATGAGGGGACACATATGAATGATCGAGTCATAGTGAGGGATGTCGCTAGCCAGGGAATCTCGCACCAAGGGCTACAAGGTATGCTAAGCTATTCCCACCATACAGTGTAAGTCAGGATGATAGACTCCTGTCCTCGAATAGTCCCATACCTATTGGAGAGGTTTGCGATAGAGAGCACGTGAATTACATTTGTGCGACTACATCTCGAATGCTTTATGAATGCGTTTATGCCCTAGTGGTCCCCAACTAACAATGGTGATTCAGGATGCATACTCATTACACATGCATGGTGGTTATCGAAGCATATAGTATAAAGATCACATATGAGTATTCCAACAACACTACGTGTGGCAACAGACCTACTAAAAATAGCATAAAAAGATAATTCACTTATAATACAAGCAAACATAAAGAGATAAGACTCTAAATGTATGGTATACAACAACACAGATGGTCCAACAACTGAACGGTGTGGATTAACCTTCAACATTCAGATAACCCAAATGGAAAGAAAATGATTGAATACACTACCGACACATCAAAGGTAGAACCTACTTGAGCGGCAAGAGTAGAATACCCAAAATCATGCCGAGACCCATAATCCTGTAGTACAGTTGAGATAAACACAATAATGGTCCGTAAAAGGAATGTCATAGAACGGGTTGCAAGATAGACAGGTCATGACAGAGAATCATACATGGTAGGGTAATCTGAGATAGATGGTCAATACAATGAGGTCCAAAAAGGGACGACAGGTCTAACCTCATACTACAAGATAGGCTCCATATAATGGATGGCCTAGATGACATACGAACGTCGAGGATGAGCCCCACACTCGCCCTAAAGGTAAACGGACAGTGTGGATGGGATATACACGATATGGTGGTCTTTAATAGTTGGGTACAAGGGTAGGAGGGGTGAGTCATATGAGTATACAAGTTGAGTTACCAAGATCAATCAACATGGTGAGTCAACGAGGTGAGTCAATAAGGCAGGTTGACAAGGCGGGTCAACATGGTGAGTTAACAAGGTGAATTGACAAGACGGTTCAACAGGGTGAGTTTAAGAAAGTAGCCCTATGACTTGGATCGAGCGAACTTTAGGGATTCCCATACATCCAGATCTATATGACCTTCAATAAGGGTTTACACAACTAATCATCAAGGTGGATCCACGGGATGGACAACGCGGTCATTCGAACACGCACACTAAGGTGGTCCCAAGGCCATCCTATACATAACATGCTAGGGTCCATTCATTCGGATGGTTTGGATCAAGCACAAATTTAAGGCGGTCCTAATCGATGGGCAACATACATATCACACCATAGTGGCCAATGGCTGACGTGGATAGAACACATGCATAACAAGGTGGACCCGTGGTTGGGTATAACCGTACAAAGGAGTGGGGGAGTCACATACATCAATGGGCCCCAACAGTTTGGGATCAACCCGATATTTGTGCTTTCCCACTAATCAAGTGAGGTGGCAACCAAACATCATGGTGGGGCCTGCACACCACACATGTGGAACCCTACCCATGGTTGAGTGATTTAAGAACAGGAAGAATGGCAAATAAACATAACAGATGGGTCCTGTAAAGTTTCCAATGGTAGGCGTTCAACCACCCTTATTTTCTATGTGTGGCCCACCCAAAACTGGGCCCATACCCCTGCCAAGAAGAACGACAAGGTATACCCAACATTCATCAAGGTGGGACCCAAAGTTAGGCCCCATCACCTTTGGTTGGATGGAAAAATAAACATTACAATGGCCCCAAGGAAGGTTTCAAAGGTGGGCATCAATGACCACTATTTCCTACAATGTGGTCCACCTGAGGTTTGTATTTACCGTCATCTTTTCTTGGAGGGCCCATGGACTAAAATAATATGGAAAAACAGATGGGCGACATAGATAAAACAGATACATCGTGGTGGGACCCCAGGGTAGGCCACCTGCTGGGCAGTGTGCTAAAGCACGCTGCTTGGAGCGTGGCACCCAGATGGGCCCCAAGAGTTTTGAATCAAAGTGATATTTTGTTTTCTCCTTCATCCATATACATGTGATCTTATGAACAGGTTGAATGACAAATAAACATCACTGTAGGGCTGGGAAGGTTTCAATGGTGGAATTCATTATTCCCACTGTTTCCCGTGACATGGTCCACTTGAGGTTTGGATATGCTTAAATTTTGAGCTCAGCCACTAAAATGAGCTGGAAAAACATATGGATGGAATTGATAAAGCACATACATTCTAGGTGGGTCCCACGAGTGGGCCACCGGCTTGGCAGACCCCCTTATTTATTTATTTATTAAGTGGGGCCCACAGAAGCTTTCGATCAAGCTGATATTTGTTTTCCCTCTCCCACACGTGTGTGGAGTTATGAACAGGTTGGATCTCAAATAAACATCATGGTGGGCCGTAGGGAGGTTTCAACGGAGGGTCACTGTCCCCACTGTTTCCTTTGGTAGGGCCCTCCTGAGATTTGAATCTGTCTCATTCTTGAGATCATACCTTAAAATGATCTCCCCAAATGGATGGATGGTGAGGATATGGCACAAGCATCAAGGTGGGACCCACAGAGTGGGACCAGCTGGGCAGCGAGCCCAGCGTCCGTGGACGCTGGTACTCCCAGCGCCTGCTTCCCTTCTTCTTTCTTTTTTTTTTTTCTCTTTGTTTATCTGCGGTTTTCGTCCAGTGGGGCCCACAAGAGGATGATCCACCCCATTTATCAGGTTTCCTCGGCTTATAAGGAACCCATAGAGCCCTATATTGGATATGTTATGAGGGCTACAAACATCAAGGTGGGCCGAGGAAGTTCAACAGTACAAATCATCTCCCCACTGTTTCATGCAGTGCGATCCACTTAAGAATTGAATTTGCTTTAGATTTGGGCCTTGGCCCTAAAATGATATGGGAAAACAGATAGACGGTGTGGATTACACACAAACATTAAGGTGGGTCCCACGAGTGGGGACCCATTCAAACCGTCCAGGTGACGCTGGACTGTTCCAGCGTTCTGACGCTGTGAACGTCCAGCGTCCCCAACCATTTTTTTTTTTGTTTTTCTTTTTTTCTTTTCTCTAGGCTTATATCAAGTGGGGCCCACTTAGGGAAGATCCAATCCATTCAACAGGTTTCCCAGCGCGTTGGGGACCTAATAAGCCCAATATTGGGCAGGTGATTCCGTCTGCAAACATCACGGTGGGCCACGGAAGTTTCAACAGTGGACATCGTATTCTCCACTATTTTCGATGGTGTGGTCCACCTGAGATCTGGATTTACTCCATTTTTGGTACCCAGCCTTAAAAATGGGCTGGAGAAACATATGGACGACATGGATTGAATACATGCATCAAGGTGGGTCCCACGAGTGGGGACCCACGGTCAAGCCCAAAGGTGTTAGGCACTGCTGGGTAGCAGCATCCTCTAGACGCTGACTGTCCAGCGGCCGGCTTCCTCTTCCTTTTCTTTTATTTTTATTTATTTTATTAGCAAGTGGGGCCCATTCATAGATGATCCAGCCCATCCATCTCATTGCCCATCACAAGGTGGGCCCAAGGAAAGAAAATGAAAGATAAACGAGAAAAAAGGGGGGAAGTTTGCACTCACAATGATGGTTGGAAGGTTGGATTGCCGATTGGACGGTCCGGACTGATGATCGGGGTCCTCCAAGCTAGATCTCCAACTTCAAATCCTTCTCTCTTGATCTCCCTCTAATCTCTCTCTCTCTCTCTCTCTCTCTCTCTCTCTCTCTCCTTTCTCTCTTTCTCTTTCTCTCTCCTTTCTCTTACAAAATAGGAAAATGAGAAGGCCACACCCCCCCTTACGGATGGCTCTTGTATGGGAAGAGGGGGTGCATGAGGTAATGATGATGATGATGGGAGAGGGCATGGGAGGTATGGGTTGGAGTTGACTTTGTTGAGAGAGGAATGGGGTGGGTATGGTGTGTGTAGGCTATGGTAATGATAGGGGTATGGGTGAGGGTGATGGTGATTGATTTGACATGTTGTTGGGATTTGTGCAAGTAGGGACCCACGCCACACGCGCGTTGCGCAGCCCACCTCGGATTAGCGCAAAAGTACGCATCTTACACACCGGGTATCGCAATGGAGCGTGCCGCGAGGCGTTGGAATCACAGCGCCTACACGGTCGCCGGGGTATAGGCCTTGGGTCAATGCGGTACTAAAATAGAGTCGCGATCAAGGCTCGCTAATCTGGTCCATCCGGGACAGTACCGATACCGAAAACCAAACGTACGGAGGGCCAATTCAGGGTACGGGTCTTCCAAGTTCCTTTGAAATATGTTCTCAAGAGACCTTTTGAATTATGTATTGGTAGGAAAACTTCCTTATGCGATTTACGTCCATAGGGTTCTTTAGGTCACGTTTTACTTCCCGCTCCAAATAGAAACAAATTAGGCAAAAGAACTGATTGAGTGTACATTTATTCGGTATCTTATTCACTTAAAAGGGTATAGTGATGATATATGAAAATCAAGGTAGGTATATAGATTGAATTTGAGCCTCGAGATGTAACATTTATAGAAGATAGATATACTTGTAGAAAGAAGCCTAGGATAGAAATAGTACTTTATGAGACAACGGATACAATTCAAGGAAGTGGGAGTAGTAATATGAGTAATAAAAATCAGGGCATTTCTACGACTCATGAAGTTAGTGGGAGCACATCAGCTAATGATCCAGAATTACGACTGCAGTTTAAAAGGAAGAATTCCTAAAAGATATTTTAAGATAAAAGGTGAATCATATTCGTGCATTGCAGCAGATGAAGATGAACTTGAATCATATCAAGACGTGTTAGCATCTCCAGATTTCGAAAATTGGATTCATGTCATGAATGAGGAAATTGATTCAATGATAAAAAAAATCATGTTTGGAAACTAGTTGATCTTCCAATCGGTCGAACAATAATTACAAACAAGTGGGTATTCAAAATTAAAAGAAAAGCAGATAGTTCAATTGATAAATACAAAGCTCTTTTGGTAGCAAAAAGCTTCTTGCAAGTAGAAGGAATTGATTATGAAGAAACTTTTTCTCCAGTGGCTAGGTTTACATCGATTCACATAATTTTAGCTATGGTAACGTACCTAGATTTAGAATTATACCAGATGGATGTAAAGACGGCATTTTTTAATGGGACTTGCAAGAAGACATTTATATGCAACAACCTACTAGGATATGTTGACAAGGGTCAGGAAAACAAGGCATGCAAACTCATAAAATCAATTTATGGGCTAAAATAATCATCTAGGCAATGATATATGAAATTCCATGAGGTTGTCATATCTTTTGGATTTTCTATGTGTGAAAAAGATCATTGTGTATATGTAAAGCGATCTGGAAGGCACTTCTTGATATTATCCTTATATGTTGATGATATTCTACTAGCTGGCAATGATATGGGAATACTTCTCTCGACGAAGGAATGATTATCTTTGAATTTCGAAATGAAGGATCTTTGTGAAGTAAATTTTATATTAGGCGTGAAAATCACAAAAGATCGCTTGAAGAAATTTTTGGGGTTGTCACAGATATCTTATATTGAAAAGATCTTAGAACGATTCAGGATGCATAACTCCAAACCAGTTGAAACACCAATGGATAAATATTCTAAATTAAGTCAAAACATGTGTCCCCAGTCCGATATGGAAAAGCAGACTATGTCATCTGTACCATATGCTAGTGCCATAGGTAACCTTATGTATGACATGCTTTGTACTAGGCCAGACATATGCTACAATGTAGGTTTTGTGAGCAGATACCAGAGTAATCCAGGACAAGCACATTGACAAGCAGTAAAGAGAATTTTTCGCTATCCTCAAGGAACAAGAAATTATATGTTGTGTTATCAAGGTGCTGAGTTAAATATGTAAGCTTATTCTGATGCATCATGGGGAGACGATCAAGACGAAAGCAAGTTCACTTCTGGATATGTGTTTATGTTGAATGGAAGAGCTATTTCATGGAGTAGTAAGACACAATCTTTGACCGCACTCTCAACTATGGAAGCCGAATATATCGCATGTTGTGTAACAGTACAAGACGGCATGTGGATTGTGAGACTTTTGAGAACTTTAGGTGTTCCTACTGTTAAAAGTCCCCTCCTGGTTAAAATGGATAATATATCGGCTGTTGATCTCGCGAAGGATCTGAAACACCACAAGAAATCTAAGCACATCGAAATTAAATATCATTATGTCAGAGATTAGGTGAGAAATGGACAAGTTATACTTAAGTACATTTCTACCAGAGAAATGTTAGCAGATCCTATAACAAAACCAATTGCTAGAGATATATTTGTAATACATGTAAGGCAAATGGGACTAAGGAGACTTTGATGTACTTTTTATTTTATGTATATTTTTTTGTATTCTCCAGTTGATTGTAATGGTAGAAATTTCATTGTGCACTTTTTTTTTTAGACTCGCAATTGAGAAATGGAATAGAGTCCATGTACACCTGAGAGTGGGTGATGTAAATTATTAATGTCATGTATTTTGAATAAATTTTCTATTTCTCACATCAATATTCATGCGCTAATCAATTCTTCTAGGCCTTAAAACATTAGTGACAGATCATGTGTTAGACTTTTGTTTATTTTTTCGTCCGCATGCCGGTCTTCCCCATTCGCACGAGAATTGACCAACCCCTGGCATGCGCTTAAGAGGCATGTTTAAGATGAGGAAGCGTAAGTCAAGGCAGCGACCGCCTCCAATCACAACTATACACACACACACACACACACACACACACACACACACACACACACACACACACACATGTTTTGAATCCCTAATATGTTAGATATGTTCATATATATATTTGGCATATATTAGTACTCATTAATCTGTGCCTCACATAGAAGATAGTTTTAAGTGACTAGGGATAAGACCTTTGGAGTCGAATGACATTCACAGTGGTAGCAAGGTTAGGAGTTGCTAGACCATAACTCACATGCTTTAGGCGGGACCTCTATCTCCTGATGATGTCATGGCCTGTATAGAGCCTAGGTTAAGAATTGATGAGCCAGAACTCACGCGCTTTAGGTGAGATCTCTTTTTGAGGTTAGGAGTTGCTGGTTGAGACTCATGTGCTTTAAGCAGGACCTGCACACTGTAGACCTGACGTATGCCTAGTAATATCTACTTGTGGGGTGGGTAAGTAACCATGTGCTCAGAGCATTGAGTTGGACTCTGCTCTAGACCGATTTACCTACTGGTGCCTGATCCGATCTAGTCAATGCATTGTGCGAACAGGCTGGTCTTGTAGGTAACCCTTGTGCCCTCAGCTACTCACCTTTGCGTATAGGAGGATGAGATTGAGTACGTTACTTTAGTGTACAGTAAGATGGTCATGGTTAATTCGACCTGGGATGTACTGCTAGGAAAGCGACTTAGTTGATTCTGAATTGTTTAATTGCGTGGGAAAGATCCCTTGGCAGCGACACCAGGTTCCTAGGACCATGATTATGCACTTTGAGACTTATCTGCCACGGCATTATCGAGTTTTGTGAGATGATCATTTGTAAACTGTTTTCATAAATTATATATATATATATATATATATATATATATATATATATATATATATGTATATAAATTTATTTTGAACACTTTGAATAATGTTTGCAAAATGATTTGTGATTTGAACTTGTAAGAGGATAAGTGCGTATATTGGCAGAGCGATTCTAAATCGAGGATTGTCTCCATCCGGTGTGGTCGTGCGGGTCTAGGGCAAGCCTTAGAAAGCTTGGGAGGCTATGTGCTAGTGTGATGGTCACTTAGTGTATAGTCACTCGTGTATAGAGACACTGGAATCCCGACTGGTCTCACTTCCCTGATTCTTACTCCTTGCACACAATCTCGATCAGTCTTATTAGAGCATAACCTATAGTACTGTGTTCCCCACTATGGGGTTGAGTGGGAGATGTTACTCGCACATTTTTGCTGCCACTTGTCTGACACAGTGTCAGCAGGTGGCATTGGATATAACATGCTAGCCACATGCTTGACATGTGTCAACAAGTGACACTAGATGCAGAGAACACCTCCAGAGAAAGAGTGGACTGAGGTGATGCCTCCAGAAACACCCCCCAAGAGAACATGCCTCCAGAGAAAGAGTGGACTGAGGTGAGGCATCAGAAAATGCCGAAGAGGGATTTCAGTGTCTTCGTTGGAAATATCACATTTGATACCTCCTTTAGAAACACCCCCCAAGAGAACATGCCTCCAGAGAAAGAGTGGACTGAGGTGAGGCGTCAGAAAATGCCAAAGAGGGATTTCAGTGTCTTCGTTGGAAATATCACGTTTGATACCTCCAGAGAAGATCTGTGGAGAATCTTTGGGAAGTATTGGAAGCTCTCGGAAGTCTATCTACCTTGGGATAAACCCCTTAACAGATCTAGAGGTTTTGCTTTCGTGAGGTTCACATATGAGCAAGATGCGTCAGCGGTGATTGGATTCTTTCATGGAAAAAAAGGTCGATGGTAGGACCCTTTCAGTGTCTATAGCAAAACCCAGAGAGGGGAAAGGTATGGATCTGGATAGCAATTATTTTTCCATAGTTAGAAACCCTGATAGTAATGCCAGAAACAACTGGGATCAGAATCACAATAAAGGGGTTATTTCATCAACCTACGTTCAAGTGGCCAGAGGAATCACAAATCAGGAGGTGCCCCCTGTGATTGGGGAGTCCGGAATACAAGGTAATGAGAGACATGCTCTTTCTATTGAAGCTCCTCCTTTTACCGCTGATTTAAGGGAGGTTGAAGGTAAGCGAGATCAAACATGCTCTTTTTATTGAAGCTCCTCCTTCTTTTACCGCTGATTTAAGGGAGGTTGAAGGTAAGCGATCAGATCTGAAGCTCGCTCTAGTAGGGTATGCAGGGGAGAAAATAGTGTCTATCATCCGTTTGACGAAATGTCTGAGACAAACTGAATATGTTCATTCGACGTTTGATGTAGCCAGGATAGGACAAGACCGTTTCCTTTTAACTTTCAAAGATAAGACCGATTACCTCTCTTTCTATGCTGACAAGTGGCTGCATGTAGAAATGGGCTTACATTTGGTAGAAGCATGGTTGTAACGCCCCAGATTTTTGAGATTTATTTGAAAATTTTTGAAAATTCATTTTTAATTTATTTATTTATTAATTATTGTACATTTACCATTGATTTGCGAATAGCGGGACATCCGTAGGAGATCCGATAGGGGACCCTTTACAAAAGTTGCTTAGAATGATCCCATAAATATCGTAGAAAGATCAGATTTTAAAGATCACGCATTTTTCAGATAATTACGAAAATGCCATTAGTTAAACTTAAGTTAAGATGCCATTTTTAAGTATTATAGTTTCTGACGATCACTTTCACGCAAAACTCTGGATTTAAGTTTTTGGGCACATATTAACCATATACGTCAAATTTCAACCCTTAAATCATAGTAGAAGTGGTCCCATTGTCAAATTAGCCCATTAACCCTTGATTTTCATGTCCATCGAGTGAGGAAAGTGGATGGTTAGTCATAGTCGAATATTTTTCTTCATATGAATGACTTAGATCGTCTTTATTATGGACCAATAGTGTGATTTGAGTGCCCCACCTTGATAAGCCTCTTTCGTATGCGCAAAGTTATCCCATTCTAGAAATTAACGAGTTACCAATTCTTCTCAAATTTGAACCTTTCAATCCACTTTTCACCATCAATCGCTTCTCAAATTTGGACCACCCATTATACTCATATGACTACGAGTTTACACAAAATTTGGACCCCGATCTATAATCCTACACCGTTGAACCACAAAGCCAGCCCCTTCATTTTTCGCAAAAAGTTGGAATTTCAGATGTAGGCATTTCTCACCATCAATCAACAACTAAACTTTGTACAATTGTTTGCCTATCATGATTACATATTTTTTCAAAATTTGGGCCCTGATCATCAAGCGTAGACCGTTAATTGAAATCAAGCCCATTTTAGCACTCGTCAGGCCTATTTTCAAGGATCGACGAATCTAGAATATGGATCATCAAGAAACTTACGTATTCTGACTCTACTCTTCGAGCTTGATAAGATGAATGGATTGGAATTGATCAAAGATCACCTAAATATTGAGATTTGAGAAACCCACCTCGAGAGGTTGTTACACAAGATCTCGCACACCCTTCTTTTCTCTCCCCATGTGCGCACATCCTATTCCATATTCCTACTACGCACCTCCAAGCCCTTCTTCTAACCCTAGCCTCCATGCCCTAGAGAAAGAGAGAGAGAGAGAGAGAGAGAGAGAGAGAGAGAGAGAGAGAGAGAGAGAGAAGGGAGTTCTTTCTCATATTTTTCTAGCGGCTAGGATCTGCTACAACCCTCTTCTAAGTCCATCCTAAGGTGAGGATTTTCCTTCAAGCCTTTCATTAATAATATAACGATTATCATAAGTTTCTTTTGTGGCATGTGAAGTTATTTTGTTTTGAATTGCTGATCCTTATAACATGAAGTTTAACGTAGGATTTACAATGAATATTATTACATAATGATGTGATTCCTTGTTTAGATTTTTTACTAAGAAGCATGCGTATTTGTGTTATTTATCTTTGTGAAATCTATGCCCTTATTTCCTTAATCTGTGTTTTACAAGTAACATTGGTTTTCATATTGTGATATGAAATATGTGTATAAGATCATCATATGGACATTCCATTATTGTATACTATTTGTCCCTAAGTTAGTAAAATTATTCGATGTAGAGAGATGGAACCCGTGAGAGGTGTCTATGATGGAAGAATATATCTTGACTTAACTGAGAGAATGAAGCGATTGTTTGTTAATGGATCCTTACATGTACATGATGCTTGATTGGATCCATTTACATTGTATGAGTATTTGAATGAATTTGGTCATGATGTACAACATTAGCTTTTTGGGACATGATGAAATCATAAAACGGGACAATGAGTGGACACTAATGGTATACAAATTCTCATGAGCCGGGGTTGGTGCTATGGACACTAATCCCATGCTGTCGGCCTATGATGGGTTGCTTGCGACTCCCCATAGTGACCACTGAGTTTTATTTAAATCGATTGTATGCAAAAACACTTAAATAAATGTAAAACTAAAGTCATGCATTCACTTGGCTCCATGTGGGTGTACGGAATTGAGAATAGGCTAGAACGTCCTACTTCTCCCGTACACTGTCACGTGTAGATTTGGGCTATGGGCGTCCCGTTTCTCACGTGGTCGGGCAAAACTATGGGCTTGTGTGTCCCAGGAACCTCTGGTGACTAGTGGCTAGCATGAAGTCGTAACAGGGAGTCTCCCACTTCATGTATTGTGATTCTAACCAGGATGCCTTAGCCAGAGCATGCATTCCATGCATCGCATTAACAAAGATTTTTAGTTGGTTGTTTTGATTTAATTAAATGATAATATCCAGCTTGCGTTTACTCTGTACCGTTATTATTATTCTTGATTGTCTTGGAGGAAATATTCCCCACTATGATAGCGTTTAACGCTATACCAAACATAATTTAGATGATACAGGTGAAGATCCAGGTATTGAACCCGATTTTTAATGAAAAGAGTTTGATAGTTTGTACGATCACATGGCGGATGATGATGTTAAAGAAACTTAGTTGATGTTATCATTTATTAAATATTTCTTTTGAGTAGTTGATACATTAATGGAATTGAAATAAGTCTTTAAGAGAAGACATGGTTTTGTATTTTAATCAATCAGTATGGATATTGGTTGGTTCCCTTATTTAAACATTGATGATGACGTAGTAAGTTTGATAGAATAAGATGATAATTGTTTCCGCCATTGTGCTTGAATGCCATACTTTATTATTTGACAAATTAATTATTCCATAAATTACTTGGAAATTCGGCCGTCATGTTATACATGAGAGTCGAAAATCTCGGACGTTACAATGGTCGTCAAAGTTACAGGCAGATAAAGGAGTGTGGATTCGCCTATATGGGATCCCACAAGATGCGTGGTTAGAATCAGTATTTGAGGGACTTGGAAGAACTTTCAGAACAGTATTGGAAATTGACAGATGTTCGACGTTAGGCCTAGTCCAAGTAGTGGGAAGAGTCAGGGTTTTGCTTCAACCGAGGGTAGACGCGAACAGGGTTAGGAGATTGCTGGTGGCGGATAAGGTTTTTCCAGTGTGGTCAGTCTTAGAACTCACTATAGACGATGCCGAAGTAGATAGTGACCTACCCCTTGGAACAACTTGGAAGTGGGTGGAAAGGGCATTCAATCTCCAATGCCAATCGATAACGAACAAAGGGGGGGTGTCTTCTGGTCAGGCTAAACATCAGGTGACCCAGCCACAGATTTATGACTCTTCCCTTTAGGGGGTATTGCATCACCACAGCCCTTCAATTGGAGCAACAACCCTGGTGCAGGCCCAAGAGCCGGATCAATTGCCACAGGGGAGACGTGAGTATGCCATAAGTTCTGCTAAGGGTGTTTCAAAATCACACAATCTTCAGAATAGGAACCTTCAGAGCCAGGTTAAAAGCCTTCAGAGGGGCAGATAGATGTGGAATCAGAAGCAGATAGAAGGGCAGTTGACGAGCATATAGATAAGGAGGCCGAAACAGAAGGAAGGTATTTCGTGAATATAAGGGAAGCACAGATCCAGAGCAACATAACCCTTTTTAAGGGAAACAATACTCCCACGTAGATAGAGTTAGCTGTCCCTATAGCCACAGTGACCTCAGAGTATGCCAATCAGTTTCAGGAGTCTACTCCAGGCTGGAGGAAAATCAGAGCCCTTTCAGAGGGTTGTTCTCCTCTCATTCCAAAATCTCCAGAGTGTTTCCAGAGTCCCAATGAGATTGATACCTGCTGTCCCGGGTGGAGAATTCCTTATTGATATCCGGAGTTAAACAAAAAGAAGGTGGTTATAAGCACAATGGGATCAATATCGATATTGACCTTTCACCGTATTTCGATGCTATCAATTAGGAAGATAGAAGAGACAATCAGGATTGCTCAGACAAGGTCCAGAACAATCAGTCAGCCCAATTTTCCATTCTAGTCA
The DNA here is from genome assembly GCA_003013855.2 of Liriodendron chinense. Taxonomy (NCBI): domain Eukaryota; kingdom Viridiplantae; phylum Streptophyta; class Magnoliopsida; order Magnoliales; family Magnoliaceae; genus Liriodendron; species Liriodendron chinense. The sequence continues at coordinate 1,037,358 of ML058572.1, forward strand.
TTTCACCGATGGACAGTGTGGAGCATTCACAGGAATGGAGTCAACCTCCAAGGAGCCTACAGACCAGGGGCTTGGAGAAGAAATATTCATAGAGGCGACGGATAATCAGGAGGGTTTTAAGGCCCTCCAGAGCAAGACGGCCAAGAGGAACCTGTTTCGAACAGGTAATGCAGTTGAAACAGAATCCTAAGAAGATCGAAGCGCAGGGCTGGGAGCACAGGCATAGTTATTAATGGATAACATCCTTGTTTGGAATGCCGGGGGGTGGGGAATGTCCCCATCGTCAGAACAGTGAAAAGATATATCAAGGAGTATAATCCTTCTTTGGTGGCTGTGATGGAACCGATGATTGGGGGTGAGAGAAGAGAAGCAACTGGGATTAAATGGGGGTTCCACTCTTCCACTCTAACATGGGGGAAGAAGGAAAATTTTGGGTGTTCTTCAACGCTCCTCTTCAGGTGGATATCATCGATACTTCTAATCATGTTTTATCTATGCGTCTAGCTGTTCATGGGAACTCAGATGAAGTTGTAGTCTCGGTGGTATACGCTAAGTGTTCGAGATAAGTAGGAGGAGTCTTTGGGGATCCATGGTAAACCTCTCGGCGTCGATCTCTACTCCCTGGTTGGTGTGTGGGGATTTCAACGCGGTATAACCTCTCCTATAGAAAGATTGGGTAATTGTAATGCAGATTTTATTTCTGAAACTGAGTTTTCGGCTGCCATCCATCAATCTGGCCTGATCGATGTGGGTTTTGTCGGATGCAGATTCACATGATGCAATAATCAGTCGGGTTCTAATCGGGTTTGGGCTAGGCTGGATAGGGCCCTTTGTAACTTAAATTGGTTGAACAGATTTCCACAATTCCGGGTGATCCATCTTCCGAGGCATCATTCTGACCATGCGCCGCTTCTGTTGTCCTGTCCCCGTTCTGCTGTTTCGATGCCTAAACCGTTCAGGTTCCAACAGTTGTGGCTGTTAGAGAATTCCTTCCAAGATATTGTCTCTGAAGCTTGGGCAGGGAAGGTGAGTGACCAACCTATGTTCAACCTGAAAATCAAGTTGTCCATTTTAAAAAAGGCCCTGAAGATTTGGAACAAGCAGGTCTTTGGGAATGTGTTCCAGTAGGTTAAGAAGGCTGAAGCTGAGGTTCTTAGGTTGGAAAGTTTGGCCGGGGCAAATCAGAACAAGGGAGCTAAGGAGAAGCTAAGTCAAGCCAAGGACCAAGGAGGTCCTGGCCCAGTGAGAGCTCAAGGAAGAGATTTTTTGGAAGCAGAAGTCTCATATAGATTGGCTTAAAGAAGGTGACCGGAACACAAAATTTTTCCACTCGTCCGCATCTGTTCATGCTAGGAGAGCCTGCATTTCAGAAATTCAATTGCCAAATGGAGAAAAGACGTCCGATCATAACCAAATTAAAAAGGGTGCTGTGGATTATTTTAAGGCTCAATTTTCTTCTTCTGCGACTCGGCTGGTGGGAGACTCCCTTGACGTTATTCCTCATCTTATCACAGATGATGACAACAGATTGCTGTTAGCTCTCCCTACAGCTGAAGAGGTCAAAGATGCAGTGTTCTCCATCCCCTCAGATGGTGCAGCTGGCCCGGATGGTTTCTCATCAGCTTTTTTCAAAGGCTGTTGGAAAATTGTCAGTGAAGATGTCCTAAGCGTGGTGGATTTCTTTTTTAAGGGTGGAGACATTCCAGGTCTTACTCTGCCTCTATTATCTGTCTCATTCCTAAAGTCACGTCTCCTTCCAATTTTGCAGATTTCAGGCCTATTAGCCTATGCAACTGTGTTTATAAAATCCTCTCAAAGGTCATTGCCTCTAGACTAAACTGCCTGTTGCCAAAAATTATTTCCAAGGAGCAGGGTGCTTTCGTTAGAGGCAGGTTTATAGTGGAAAGTATTGCGTTTGCTCAGGAACTTTATCGTGATTTGGACAGAAAGGTGAGAGGGGGTAACATCATCATTAAACTGGATTTGGAGAAAGCCTATGATAGAAGGGAATGGGTCTTCCTAAGGGAAGTCCTTCGTAGGTTCGGTTTCTCTGACAGCTGGGTACACTTGGTGGCCAAGTGTTGGGAGAACAATGGGTTCTCAGTTCTGGTGAATGGAGAAGCGTGTGGTTTCTTTAATTCGTCGCAGGGGTTACGCCAAGGAGATCTGATCTCTCCTAGCCTTTTCATTATCGTAACGGAAGTTTTCAGCCGCAGTTTACAGGAACTTCTAATGAAGAATGTGATCATTCCTTATAAATCTTGAAGGGGATGCCCGGTAGTTTCTCACCTGCTTTTTGCTGACGATGTTCTTCTCTTTATTAATGGTTCCAAACACTCTCTTAGGAAGATGGGTGACTTCCTTAAATCCTTTCAAGATAGCTTTGGCCAACTGGTGAATCGAAGGAAAAGTGCATTTTTCTGTGCGGGAAAACTTCCCTCTAGGCAAGTAAAGAATATTGAGGAAACTTTGGAAGTGTGCAAGTCTTCTGGAACCCTAGTCTACCTCGGAGTGCCCATATTCAAAGGGAAAGCCAGGAAAATTAAATTTCAACCGCTGTGTGACAAAATTCAATAGCAAAATTCAAGGTTAGTCAAACAGGATTCTTTCTCAGGCTGGACGCCTCACCTTGATCATCCATGTGCTATCGAGCATGCCTGTACATGTTATGGCGGCTACTGCGATCCCCTCTCAATACCTTAAGCAAATTGAAAGAATCATGTCTAACTTCTTCTGGGCTGGAGAGGTGATCAATCTAAGGCCCACTGGATTAATTGGAAGAAGATTTCGAGGCCTAAGGAGGAGGGCGGCCTGGGGATTAGAAGACTTCCTGAAGTTATGCTAAGTCTGAAGCTCAAATTAGCTTGGTCCCTCAAATATAGGTCTGACAGAAGTATTTGGGCCTCATATATGTTAAACAAGTATGGCGATCCGTCTGCTAGTGGTGCTAGAATTGCTTCCACGTCTCCTTGTTGGAAAGAAATGGTCAATCTCGCACCGATCATTGATAGGAATGTTAGATGGCTGGTGGGGAAAGGCGATTGTAGTGCTTGGTTCTGCAACTGGACCGGTCACGGCCTAATTGCTGATATTCTTCCAGGTGGGGTTCCCATGGATCTGTCGGGGCTGAAGGTTTCTGATCTGTTGGGGCCTAGTGGTCTGTTGGCTAACGAGGCAGCGGTTTCGATTCTCCCTCACGAGGTGAAATCCAGTATAGCTTCCGAAGGAATCAGGTTGTTTGACAGAGAGGATGAGGTGGTTTGGCCGTTGGATAGCTTTGGTAAGTTCTCGGTTAAATAAGCTTGGCGTCTGCGTAGGCAAGCTCATTCTCCTGTTCCAGGTTTCAATTGGGTTTGGCACAACAACATGACCCCAAGTGCGGGCTGTTTGCTTGGAAAGCCTTGCTTGGTGGTATTCCTACAGATGATCATAAAATCAAGAATAGGGGTATTAGCCTCCCTTTAAAGTGTTGCTGCTGCATCAGATTTAACACAGAGGAATCCACCCTCCACCTCTTAATGTTGGGTGAAATGGCAGAAGAAGTTTGGGGGAAGGTAAGTCGCTGGTTCGGTATTTACTCTCCGACTGGTTTAACGCTAGATAGATTGTTTGAGCACTGGTGGAGAGGTGCATCGACTAAGGATTTGATCTCCCTGCTGTGAGGCTTGGCTCCATCCTTTGTGATATGGGAGCTGTGGAAAGAGAGATAGAATAAGGCATAAGGACAAGAGCGTGGACACGAACAAAGTTTTGAGTAACACCATTTTATGGTTGTAGTGGGCCAGCAAGAACGCTCACCCAACGGACTCCTCCAGCAGCGCTATTGGCATGTTCTGCCTGGCTCTGGGTTTGACTAAGCCTTTTTATTCTCTCCCCTTGTTTGACATCGTGGTTTGGAACAAACCGCCCTCGGGGTGGGTTAAAGTCAATGTTGACGGATCAACGAGAGGTAACCCAGGGCCATCCGGGGGTGGTGGTGTTTGCAGGGATGATAGAGGTAATTTCCTATTTGTGTTCTCCAAGGGTTTTGGAGTGTCCTCAAGTTCTAGAGCCGAAATGCGAGCCATGCTTACTGAGCTAGCTTTGTGTGTGGATAAGGGCCTTCCCAATATTGTTCTAGAGAGCGACTCCAAATCGTTGGTGGAGGCTTTGAACGGTGGGCCGTCTAGTAGGTGGAAGACGTGGTATTGGAAGGTGGCTTTTGGGGAGCTTCGGAATAGGGCTCACGTCCGGGTGGTGTATGAACCCTGTGAAGCTAACCAGGTCACGGATGGTCTAGCTCGGCTAGGAAGCGAGCGGCAACAAGACTTAATATTCGAAGCGGAAAGAGAGCTCCCTCAAGTTACCAAAGGCAGTCTGTTCCTCGATCAGGTTGGGCTGGGTACTGTCAGGGAGCGAGCTCTCGGGTCTCCCCACTAGAGTTTCGTATTTCTTTTCTGTTTGTGTGTTTCCTAGTTGTTTCCTTTGGGATTGTTGGGGCGTTGGATCTCAGTTGGATCCTTGTTGTGCTATTTTCAGCTCCTCTTGATTAATATATTTTCAGGTGGGGTTTCCCACTGTTTCTTTAAAAAAAAAAAAAAAAAAAGAAAAAAAGAAAAAGAAAAAAAAAGGTGGCACTGGATGCATGCATTCTAGCCACCTAACTGGCACGTGTCAACCATCGGCAACCCCTAGTGGGGCCCACCTGTCTCGTGTCAAGCAGAGTGGTCTAGTAGCCCACCACCTCCATGATGATTCCTATTCGAAGAGTGCATAACCGCATGGATAAGCTCACACCAACCTGTCAATTTGGGATCCAATTTGGGATTTTATTTTCCTTGGGAGGTATCGGGAAGGAATTAGAATGTAATAATATCGATTCATACAGAAGAAAAGGTTCTCTATTGATTCAAACGTTATACCTATGGGATAGGGATAGAGAAAGAGGAAAAAAACCGAAGATTTCACATAGTACTTTTGATCGAAAAATCAATCTGATTTATTTCGTACCCTTCGCTCGATGAGAAAATGGGTCAGATTCTACAGGATCAAACCTATGGGACTTAAGGAAGGGAATAAAAAGAAAAAAGAGGGAAAGAAAATCGAAATAAAGAATCAAAGAAAATAAATAAGTAGAAGAACCCAGATTCCAAATGAACAAATTCAAACTCGAAAAGAATCTTTCTGATTCTCATGGCCCAGATGGAGCAAAAGAAGACCGGACGGGGCCGAAAGTGATCCGGACCGTCAGGACCGTGAATCGGTCGTATCTCACAATCCGGAATGAGTTACGGGACGTATAATATATCAATTTGGGGTAGCTCGAGCTACTTTAGCCAACCAACCCCGCTACGCCGGGTTGCCCAACCTGGAATCGCGAGAATCGACCGTATCGACGGTCATTAGGCTAGTTTATTTTCATTTTTACTATTTATAGTAAGTTTTAATTCGATCATAACTTTGCATCTGTAAGGTTTTAGAGTTAGTGCCCAACATGAAAAGGGCTTAGAATATTTCGTAGAACAACGTGGTTAAGGCCGTTTGATAACTTTCTATTTTTGGCCGAAAACCAAGAGTTCTAGTAGGATTGAACGACTTCTATAAATAGTAAGTTTACTATTTATAGTAAGTTGTGTTTTCTAGGAGTTTTAGTTGGAATTGGATTTTGATACTTTATCTAGGGTTTAGTTTCCTATTTATATGCATTGTAATTCCGTTTTTATTCATTCAATTATCAATAAATCAATTATTCGGAATTTATTTCCTTTTTTATCTTTTATTTCTTCTCGTGGATTCGAGAAACACTCGGTTAGGGAGACGGTGATCAACCTACCACGTCCTCCCTGCGTCACTCCACCTCTCCCATCGCATATATGAGGGATGCGAGGTGCAGAGAAAGAGAAGACAGAGAGAGAGAGAGAGAGAGAGAGAGAGAGAGAGGAAGAAATTTTGGTACATAATACGTGGGGTGTGTCCGCAATATAAAGAAGGGTCTGCTCCTAAGTCTTGCTCAAGGTCATGTGCATCGGCAAACCATCAACGCCATTGAATCAGGTAAGTAAATTGGCTCTCGTCTTCTCTTTGTGTAGTTGATTTGAGTGGGCCGCTGATTTCTGTGTTTCGGCTTTCAATTCGGTCGTGTAATCACGTCATTTGATCCATGTTCATATCAGTGGGCCTAACCCGCCACGTTGTCCATCTACGCCCAACACAACATGCTACACCAACCATATTCAACTGTATCACGGGGGATTCCCAACCCAGAATTTCCTTGTTCGATAACTTCCAAATTCTCACTTTTCCTATTTTTCCATTTATTCCTAGAGATAAACACCACCTGAAGCTCTCATCAAATGGAATAGCTTTAAAAAAATATTACATCAACGAGGAATACTAATGTTCCTAGCAAACTTGTTCATCATTGCATTCTAGCCTTAGTTGTTTGTGAATTTCCCTTTTACAAATGATGCCAATAGCTAGGCTAAAGTGCATTGTTGGGCATGATTGTGTTGACATGTGAATGGTGATTTTGTAAACCTTAATGCGGAATTGAAAGGACCGTACTATGCATCGAGTATGGAGACCAAATAAACTGAACTGAAATTCCTACCTAGTTGTGATACCATGTCTGGAATCTGATTGCAGGGATCTTCTGCACCTTCTTCAATGTGTGTAGGCCTTGATGGGAATAGAAGAATTCAACGTGTAGGCTTTGGGACTCAGCTGTTCTTTTATAGTTAGAGAGGGTGAGGAGTTTGTAACCCATAGAAACTCCTCCCTTTTAGGCTCCATACGAATTTAGAGTTCCCTTCCATTCCAACTATAATACCGTGTGTGTAACTTAGCCATAGCCCACCACCTCGTACACGATTTTAGATCAATCGCTACCTTAGTGGGGTCCACTGGTATATCCGATCATATTATCCAATCCTTAAGGAGATCCAGACAGTTGATCAATTAGGCCCACGTTATAGAAAATCTTACAGCTTTTGGTAAGGGCTCCCCACTATTCCATAATGCAACCACCTGCATAGAGCATGTCCTATCCACATCTAGTCCTATGGCAGTACATTTATGTGCAGTCAGGCTTAGTGGTTTGCTTGCCAATTAACGTCCGTCAGACAACCTTGCTTGCTTGCAGAGTGTCTCTAATAGTTGGATGGGGAGAGCAACTGGGTGGGACCATGCTGGGTGTTAGTGTCAATAAAAAGCTCTGCCTTGGCTGATCACCCCTCTGATCCTACGGTGAAGATGGTCCCCGGATCAGATCTATGGTTCAGATCTGATGGATGGACCAGATAAACTCTATATGTCTATGCCTCTCTTTTCTCTCCGTATATCACTTATACGTTTTCTCTTCCTTGTGTATTTGATAACGGAAGGAGTCCTCTTATAAATAGAGGGAAAAAGAGATAAGGGATGAGATGAGATAAGGTTGGTTTAACCTTATCTTATCCCATCTCATCTTCTTTCGAGGTTTAAATTTCTAATTAGAAATTCAAACTCTCGGGAGAAGGAGGATGCGGGAACATCCTTATGGGCCCCACCCACAAGTGGTTGTCCACAAGTGGGCCCCATGGGTCCACAATCAACAGGTTCTAAGAGCTCAGGTAAAAGAAGGTCAACGCATGCCGATTTTCCATTTATTGGCCATTCCAAATTATTGGTAGAAAAGCTAAGAAGAAGATGATGATGATTAGTGAAATAAAACTGCAAAAAATAAGAAGACATGGTCAAAATACATCAAAGGGTAGAAATTTTTCAATAATAAAAAAAATACGAGAAAAAGTCAAAGAAATAACAGTCCTAGATTGAACCTCACTGTGCAAGAGGACCCCTCAGCCTATTCGCCAAAGTTCCCAATTCCTGTAGAATTGCAGAACGGAGAGAATCCCATCTAATACGTGAAATCGATTGGCCAAAATCACCAGTGGATAGATCCAAAATGGGGACAATTCGACCACTTTCTCTGCAAGCACCAGCATATGCACATGTAAGGCCAGTTCGGGAGAATGGAAACATTGTTGTGAGTTTTGTTGCATTTCCACCAAAAAATTGATGTCATTTCCATTTTGTTGGCATCAGCTACATTGCGAATTTTTGCAACAAACGTAGAAAGAAACATGGACTTTGAGAAGCCATCCCTTGCAAAATTAAAAACCCACACTGTTAGTCACACTGCAATATTAGCCACCCCCACTCTGGGAATCAATACCATGACTTGAAACGGGTTAGTGCACACATCCCACTGTTAGTAGAAACACCCACATTGTTAGTCACACTTCAATGTTAGCCACCCCCCATGTTGGGATTCGATACCAGGATCTCAGTGTTGAGACGAAGATATCTCCACTCAGTCTGCCACTGTCCCAAAGGTGTGGGTATTCACTCAGTCAGGCCCGGCTCAACGGCTAGGCAGCTTAGGCCGTCGCCTAAGGCCCCGAGTTGAGAGAAGAATTTCATAAAAAAGGAAAAAAATCAATTGTTTTCTCGACGTGGATTGCATTGTTCGGACTGGTTGTTGGTTGGTGTTCTGTGGGCCCCACCACGATGTGTGCTTTTTATCCACGCCATCCATCCATTTCTTCATGTCATTTCAGGGCAAGAGCCCAAAAATGAAGAAGATCAATCTCAGGTGGACCACACCATAGTTGTGATTGAATGCCAGCCATTAAAAACTTCCTAGAGCCATCTTAACGCCCGCCACAATGCTTATTTTTCATCCTACCTTTGATTAAGGCACATAGACCTGGATGAAGGGGAAAAACAGATATGAGCTTCATCCAAAACGTTGGTGAGCCCCAGGATTTAGTGACCGGCGTTAAACACCACTGTTTCTTATGGTATGATCCACCTGATTTTGAATCTGCCTCATTTTCTTGCTCATGCCCTAAGATGATATGGAAAATTGGATGGATGGCATGGAAAATTGGATGGATGGCATGGATCAAACACAAAAATCATGGTGGAGTCCATGGAGCACGGTATGTAATCCGTGGTTGGTGAGATTTGGGCAGGTTAAAGGATTTCCGAATTAGGTATGCTCGGCCTCACCCAACGGCCATGCGGTGTTGACCATGGCCCACCTTAATGCATGTATTGCATATCCAGGATGTCCATCCATTTTCCAGCTCCTTTAATGGCATAAATCCAAAAATTAAGCACATCCAAATATAGGTGGATTATAGTGCTGATTGAATGCCCACAATTAAAAATTTCTAATATTTGTTTATTTGCGATCATTGATAAGGACACACAGACCTGGATGAAGGGTCAAATATCTAAAACTTTTGTAGCCACAAGATGGATTTTAGTGGTGGGTGTTCAATAACCGTTGTTTCCTCTAGCATGGTCCATTTGAGATTTTGATCTGTTCCATTTGTTAGCTCATGCTCTAAAATGATATGGAGAAATGATATACAATACATACATCAAGGCGGGCCCCACAATTGGGGTTGCACCCTGTTGAGTGAGGCAGGTCGCACCTAGTCCATATATCCTTTAACCTACTGCGAATACACGATGGTGATTGCATACGGTGCCATGTGGATGGAAAAATATTTACAAATACACGATTGTGATTGCATATGATGTCATTTGACTTTCATTTTATTTTAGGGGGCTTGTATCCAACTAAAAAATTCAAAAAAAATAAAATCAAGCACAATATTTTAAAATCAATTAGGGTCACACCCTGTTGAGTGAGGCAGGTCGCACCTAGTCCATATATCCTTTAACCTACTGCGAATACACGATGCTGATTGCATACGGTCCGATGTGGATGGCAAAATTATTTACAAATACACGATTGTGATTGCATATGATGTTATTTGACTTTCATTTTATTTTAGGGGGCTTGTATCCAACTAAAAAATTTTAAAAAATAAATCAAGCACAATATTTTAAACTCCTATATACATTTTTCTCACCGATAAAGCGGTTATATCGGCCGATACCGATAAATCGGCGGAAATGATATCGGTATTGGAGCCGACTGATATGGGCTCCAATACCATGACTAAACAGAGTTTAGTTTATGTTGATGCCAAAAATTGGCTAACAGCTGTTGATCAGGGACCAACTTTGATTCTTTGTCGTCTGATCTCCACTCAGAGATAAATGGTGTAGATTGAGGGATCTGCAACCACCGACAAAGGTTAGGACCGCCGCCGGTTGGCCCGGCTTACGGCCCTCCGATGGTAAAGTCAGTATGGATACTGAAAGAAAAGGTTATTGGAGGTTTAATGGCGGTGGATTGCTTTAGCTGAGGAACTTTAAATCCTTTGGGAAGGGGTTCTTCACGAATCTCGTCGGTGAACGGTGATTCAAATGAGTTGACCAGTGCGTCCACTGCGATTGGTGCTCGGGCTCGCTATGCTCTCTGAATATTGCCCATTTGTTCCCTGAGTTCTTTTAACTCGGCCTCCAATGGGCTTAAGTTGTCGTCTACCGGGTCGCTGGCTTCACGATCAGCCCGTTCATGCTCGAGACGAGCCGTCCTCCGTTCCTCAAGTCTATGCCGTAGATCGCTGGCAGGCAAGTCTGTTACTGGCCGAGATCTGGCCCCGGTTGATTGGCTGACGGCCTCGTTTTCTTCGACCGGAGTGGAGTGTTGAGAACGTTGTGACGGCCGAGTCTGGTGAAAGTGCTGGGATTGTTGAGGCTGGGGGTGAGTATGCCGAGGCCCTTCACGGTCTCTGCCATTTAAAACTATTGGATGGACCAGACCAGTTAACAGAGCTTTAATTTCGTCTAGTCTCTGGTCCATGTAGCCGAATCATTCGTCAACACCCCCCAGCTTTTGGGTGACCCCTCCCACCTGCTTTTCGAGAAGGGACAACCTGATTCCCTGATTACGAGGTCTCTGCTGTCCCCCCTGCTGAGCAAAACTAGGAGAATTCCCACCAAGCTGGATGGTGGGGGTTGTCGGGAAACGATCCTTCATTCTCGAAGATTTGATCGTCTGAAGGTCCGGCGATCACGGGTGCTTTCCCTTTATACTTTCTCTTTCCAACCATGATGAAAAGGAGGGAAGATGTCGAGATCGTCTTAAGCGATTGGGCGAGAACACGGACTTCTTGGTTAAAGGAAAAAGGCGTGTTCCCACAGACGGCGCCAATCTGTTGATGCCAAAAATTGGCTAACAGCTATTGGTCAGGGACCAACTTTGATTCTTCGTCGTCTGATCTCCACTCAGAGATAAATGGTGTAGATTGAGGGACCTGCAATCACTGACAAAGGTTAGGACCGCCGCCGGTTGGCCCAGCTTACGGCCCTCTGATGGCAAAGTCAGTATGGATACTGAAAGAAAAGGTTATTGGAGGTTTAATGGCGGTGGATTGCTTCAGCTGAGGAACTTTAAATCCTTTGGGAAGGGGTTCTTCACGAATCTCGTGGTGAACGGTGATTCAGATGAGTCGACCAGTGCGTCCACTGCGATTGGTGCTCGGGCTCGCTTGATATCCTGTACGCTTCAGCTTTTGAGAAAATGAAGATCGACCGATCTAGGCTGAGGCCGGTCAAAACAACATTGACCGGATTTACAGGGGACAGCATTATGCCTGAAGGAGAGATAACTCTGCCGGTTACCGCCGGGGAAGAGCCTAACCAGAAAATAATTATGGTTGATTTTCTTGTCATAAATACCCCCTCTGCCTATAACGTCATCATCGGCCGCCCTATCCTGCGAGCTCTCAAAGCTGCCGTTTCCATCTATCACCTTGCAATGAAGTTCGAAACTGACGAAGGAATCGGTGTGGTCAGAGGAGATTAGCAGGAAGCCCGTTGTTGCTACGAGCTTTCCCTACGAGGGAAAAGTAAAAGCACGGTATCAACCGTCTCTCACGCGACCTCCTTCGACCTAAGAGAAGAAGAGAAAGAGCGCGGGTCACCCATCGAAGAGTTGATCGACATTCCCTTGTCGGAGACCGATCCGACCAGGATAATCAAGATCGGATCATGTTTGAAGGACAAGGTATGAGAGAGCCTGACCACCTTTTTGAAGGAGCATGTGGATGTTTTTGCGTGGTCCCATGAAGAAATGCCCGGAATCTGCCCGGAGATAATGGTCCACCGACTAAACGTCGACCCGACCATCAGACTGGTCCGTCAAAAAAGGCGTACTTTCAACACGGAAAGATACACGATAATAGAAGAAGAGGTACAGAAACTGCGCAAGGCGGGATTTGTCCAAGAAATACGTTATCCAGATTGGTTGGCGAATGTCGTCCTCGTCAAAAAGGCCAATGGGAAATGGAGGGTCTGTGTGGATTACACCGACCTGAACAAAGCCTGTCCTAAAGACAGCTTCCCGCTACCAAGGATAGATCAGCTCGTCAACGCAACTGCTGGGCACGAACTCCTCAGCTTTATGGACGCCTACTCTGGGTACGATCAGATCCAGATGTATGTTCCCGATAGGCAAAAGACCGTGTTCATCACAGATCGCGAGCTCTACTACTGTAAGGTCATGCCCTTCAGGCTCAAAAACGCTGGAGCAACCTACCAACGACTGGTAAACAAGATGTTCGCAATCAACTTGGCAGAACTATGGAAGTGTACGTGGACGATATGCTCGTTAAAAGCAAGCGGTCGGAGGACCATGTCTACGACCTTTGCACCGCATTTAAGATATGAAGGAAATATCGAATGAAGCTCAACCCTAGCAAGTGCGCTTTAGGAGTAAGCTCGGGAAAATTCCTTGGCTTCATGGTTAACCAGCGAGGAATTGAGGCCAACCCCGAAAAAATACAAGCCCTTCTAGACATGGTCTCACCTCGCACAGTGAAAGAGATCCAGCGCCTCACAGGGAGAATCGCAGCACTCAACAGGTTCGTCTCAAAAGCTACGGATCGATGCCTTCCCTTTTTCAAGCAACTGCGCAAATGCAAGGAGATGACTTGGACTTCGGAATGCGAGCAAGCTTTTATCGAGCTAAAAGCCTACCTCGGCTCTCCACCGCTGCTGTCCAAACCGGCGCATAAAGTAGAACTACTCTTGTACTTAGCAGTTTCACCAGCAGCGGTCAGCTCGGCACTAGTCCGGGACGACAAAGGAATACAAAGGCCCGTTTACTACGTCACCAAAGCTCTATTCGACTCGGAAACACGATATCCGAAAATAGAGAAGCTGGCTTTGTCATTAATCACCTCAGCCCAGAAGTTGAGGCCATACTTTCAAGCACACCCGATAGCTGTGCTGACCGATCAACCGCTGCGGCAGGTACTGCAAAACCCGAAAACCTCAGGTCGTCTCGTCAAATGGGCTGTTGAGCTTGGTGAATTCGACATACAATACCGACATCGAGCTGTGATCAAAGGTCAAGCTGTGGCTGACTTCATCGTCGAGTTAACCGAGCCCCACGAAATTCAGGACAATAACAAATCCGACCAACCTCCAGAGAATAACCGCAACACACCAGCTTGGTTATTGCACGTTGATGGATCTTCCAATTCACAAGGCAGCGGAGCTGGTCTCATCTTGACGTCACCGGACGGAGTCCAGATTCAGTATGCTCTTTGGTTTGGATTCCGAGCTTCAAACAATGAGGTTAAATATGAAGCCCTCTTAGCCGGCCTCCGCCTCGCCTCTGAAATAGGAATCCGATCCATAAGGATACACAGCGACTCTCAACTGGTGGTCGGGCAAGTGACTGCAGAATACCAAGCAAAAGGAAGGAAAATGTCCGCATATCTGGCGAAAACTCAAGAGCTACTGTCGCGTATCAATACGAAATTATTCAGATCCCGAGGGGCGAAAATATGAATGCGAATTCTCTCGCGAAGCTAGCATCGTCAGCAAACGACGAGTTAAGTAGGACGGTACCTATCGAGTTCCTCCCACAAAGAAGCATAACGTCGAACGAGCTCAATGAAGTTTATCCGGTTTCGGCAACACCAAGTTGGAAAGATCCCATAATCTAGTTTCTACAAACAGGTGAATTGCCTGCCGATCAAAAAGAAGCTCAGCGCATCCGCTATAGATCAGCTCGGTATACTTTGATCGACGGGGTCCTCTACAAAAGGGGGTTCTCCCTCCCGTGTTTACGCTGTTTGGGACCCGAAGAAGCCGATTATGTGTTACGTCAAATCCATTTTGGTTGCTGCGGGAATCATTCTGGGGCCCAAGCACTTGCACAGAAAGTAATCCGACAGGGGTATTATTTGCCCACCATTCAGCAAGACGCCCGGGAGATCGTTAAAAAATGTGATAGATGCCAACGATTCGCTCCCATTCCTCACCTGCCACCCGAAGAGCTCACTCCCATGTCTGGACCGTGGCCGTTCGCTCAATGGGGAGTCGATATCATTGGCCCTCTTCCGACGGGGAAAGGGCAGGTTAAATATGCAATCGTCGCCGTCGACTACTTCACAAAGTGGGCGGAAGCGGAACCATTAGCTACCATTACAGAAAAGAAAACGACAGATTTCATTTGGAAAGCGATTGTGTGTCGATTTGGGATTCCGAATACAATAATCACAGATAATGGGCGACAGTTCGACAACGAAAGATTTCGCAATTTCTGTAAAGGTTTGGGCATTAAAAACATGTATTCTTCTCCTCACCACCCGCAAGCCAATGGCCAGGTCGAGGCAATTAACAAGATCATCAAGAACCATCTCAAAACGAAGCTTGGAGAAAAAAAGGGTAATTGGGCAGACGAACTGCCTGGAGTACTCTGGGCCTACCGAACCACAGCTCGGTCCACGACCGGGGAAACACCTTTCTCTTTAGCTTTTGGAGCCGAAGCCGTCGTGCCAGTAGAAGTCAGAATGCCCACAAGCAGGACAAGCCAACACCGACTTGATCAAAACGAAGAGCAACTGCGGACGAACCTGGACCTGCTCGACGAAGTAAGAGAGACATCCCAAATACGACTGGCAGCATATCAGCAACGAGTTAAGCGATACGACAACTCCTGAGTAAAAGAACGGCGGTTCCGAGCTGGAGACCTAGTCCTCAAAAAGGTTAGCACAAAAGAGAAAATCGGCGTCTTCAGCCTCAACTGGGAAGGGCCATATAGAGTGTTCAGCTCACGTCGTCCCGGTACTTATTGGCTCGAAAACATGGAGGGTAGACCCCTTTCCCATCCGTGGAACGCTGATCATCTGAAAATCTACTATCCATGAACGAGTAGGGCCTTATACAAAGTATGTATTCCGAGACGACGATTCAATAAAATTGCTTCAAAGGCGTTGTGTTGACACCTAACTCACTCATAATTGAAGCAATAAATGCTACGCACAGATTGCCAAAATGCGCCTCTGAAGGGCTTGTATTAAAGTCAAATTTTCGTACATTAAAAAAAAAGACGCTTTAGTCTTTGGTGGCATTAGATGGAGCGGCTCCAACACCCTAAGACTGAGCAGCCGACCCTTTGGAAGGTCCTTCCCCCACGACCTCATCCTCGTCTTCGTCGTCGTCAACAGGAGTAAGGTCGAGATCGGAAAAGTGTTTAAGGACAAGCCGCCTGCAGTCTCAGAAGCCATGATTATACAGCTCCTCAGAGATCGCATTCAGCTTCTCCAACTTAGCTTCTACACCTTTGACATCAGTCAAAGATTTCAGCTGGACCTCCTTCAAGAGTTTGGCCAGGTCCACTTTTTCCTCCTCAGCCGTCTTGAGAGCAGCCCCGAGCGATTCGGCCTTATTTTCTTCCGACTGAGCCTTGGCCGAAGTCTCTCTCAGTGCCTCCTCGAGAGACTGAACCTACGCCTGGGACACCTCCAGCTCGGATTGTGCCACATTCAGCTCGGACTGGGCAGTTTGCAATTCCGACTAGGCCGTCGCCAGCTCAGACAGCTTTCTCTTCAGTTTGGCCTTCATGGCTTCAGTCTTAGTCTTCCAGGAGGACGCCGCGACCAGAGCCTTCTGCATCTGGTGAGTTCGCTCGGCCATCTTCTGACGGATCATTATTAATAAGGCCGAGTCCTACAAAAGTACGTTACAACGGTTAGTAGTGTGACAGCAAAGCGCATAAGTCAAAAAAGAAAAGGCAGTCAGCTCACCCTGAGACTGCTCTCTATTGCTACTCCCACCATCTGATCAGGATCTGATGTCGCAAGCGAGCTCAAATCCTGGGGAATGCTGTGATTAACGTCCATATACGCGTTAACACCTTCCTTCCAGGTCGCAAACTGCTCCGTGATTGGAGGCATGTCGACCTGGTCTTCTTACGGCTCGGTAGCACGGGCAGCCGTAGTGTGGGCAGCACGAGGAGCTTGAGGCGGACGCGACGACCCGACTTCAACAACTTCAACAGGGGTCCAGGCAGGCCCTGCTTCAGTGGATTCGGTGGGAGTGCTAGAAGAACTGGCACGAGTTGCGGGTCGGCTCGCAGATGGTTCGACCCGAGAATTCGAGGTATCTGGTACATTGATAACCGGAACCTCAGAAGCGGGAGATTGGGCAGTTAAAGGCTCAGATCTTGCCGAGGATGTGCCCAGAGGCTGCCCAGACCCGCACACGAACGACTGAGGCAACAGTTGCTGCCTCTAACTCTCTGTGGCCACCCTTTTGCTTAGGGGCTCCACAGAGCTCTCTCCACGATCAAGAATCCTGGCAGGAATCTTGCGGGTCTTTGAAACCGCCTTCGGTGCCATACCTGTCCAAAACATAAAGAAACATGTCAGGACGAAAAATGTGTGGAGCAGCGACTTGTAAAATATGAACAACAAGGTTGTCCTGCTCACGAGCTAACCTGACTCAAAGACGGAATCTACAGTGATTAAATTACGAAAATTCCTTTCTTCGAGGGAACAGGCTCAGGCAGCTCGAATCTGCCTATCTTGCACTGTCGAAAGGGCTACCCTAATGGCCACTGAAGCTGCATAGATGAAGAGACGCACGTCAGAATTGAAACTGAAAGAAAAAATAAAAAGCATTAGAGGCTCAAGAAGATCTGGGTGCAGCTCGACCTGGCAAAGCAAAGTCAGCTCGAACCTTGTGCTCCAGAGGGCGAAGCTCATCCGGTGAAGCCTCCCAGTCCCCCGATGCAAAGAACCATTTCCTCTTCCAAGTTCTTGTGGAAGATGGCAGGCCGGTCACTATCGAGCCACCCTGACCCGGGTGAGAAGAGAAGTAATAAAGTCCCTGACCTTCCAGAGACTTAAGACTATACATAGAAAAGAGCTCGTTCGAGGTCAGTTCTTTATTCCCTACTCTTTGCCACAAAATGTAGCATCCCACCATGCACCTTCAGCCATTGGGTTGCAGGTGGCTCGGTGAGAGACCTAAGGTATTAAGAACCTCTCGCACAAAGGGGTGCAGAGGCAACCTTAGCCCGGCCTCTAAATGCATCAGAGAGATGACGGTCTACCCCCGGCAAGGTCGGCTCGGCCTATCAGCTCGGTCCGGGACCCTAAGCCCTATGGATTCAGGAATCTCAAACGTTCTCCTCGCAGCATCCAATCTTCCTAGGTAATCTGCGAGACTACGCTATCCAGCTCGAAAGAATCTTTCTGAGCCGTTTCGTTTCCAACTTCCGGCTCAGGAACATCAGGTCCTTCATCATTCACAGGATCAGTTGTCCTGGAATGGGATTCCCTGGGTTCCATCTCCTGAAGCTCTATCAGAGGTGGGTTCGACTCGGAATCCCCAAACCTCACCATGGGTATCAAATCGGAACAAGAAGTCTCCGACATGGTCAAATGGAAGATATTATGAAGAAAAGAGGATCTGCTGAGGTTAGAAAGAGCGTACCCCAAACGCTGATATACCGGCCTGATGAGGAGAATCAGAGAAGGGAGAAGAAGAATCCGGGAAGGAAAGGAAGGAAAATCCGAAGAGAAGAAGAGTTTTCCGATATTCGCTAAGTTTCGAGTTTTATACTCAAAGAGTTCTCTCGCATTTAATGAAATGATTCCGCGTGGCAGCCTCCAGTTAAAGCGTACAAAAAGTAACGCACTACTCTGGACACGTGGCACCCCCCTGTTCGATAATAGCCGGTTGAGCGCTGATACGCCATACAAATAGATGATGGCGCCTCGATTTTTTGAACAATGCATTAAATGCCGCCTTCCCGCCCATTGAGATGACGGCGCTACAGCTGTATAAAGCCAAAGGCATCCGGATCGTCGTATCTTCTTTATTAAGCTACTCCCGAGACAGACGAGCTAGACTCGGGAGTGGGGGGACTCCTATTGTGGGAAGAATACGAGCTGACCTCAGAATAGATCTGGGTCAGCCTGTTCAGCTCGAATCCGACCTGAGGTCAGACAGTACGACCCGATAGCAGGTCGTCGAGTCTAACCGACCTAGCCTAGAAAGAAGAGGCGATCCCTCTAAACGACCTCATAAGGCTGACCTCTTCCTTTATAACGAGTTGGTTCTGTTACCGCAACTTTCTTAAGTTTGCGCACAATAAGAGGAAAAGAATCCGGAAAATCTCTAACCAACCCATAAAAAATCTCTAAAGATCACGGGACAGCTCAAGAAATCTCGGAGATCAGAGATTTCCTCTACGAACATCGCGGCTGCAAAAATGGAATGCAACCCTGCAACCTAAGTCTATAAATTGATGCGTCCTCTTCATTATCAAGGTATGACACAACAACTGATCTCGAGAGAGACGATCATCCTTTTTAGAATCCAAATTAACTTAGGCATCGGAGGGCTAACGGCTGGACCCCATCCACCCCTTCTTTTGCTTTCCTTTGTGTTCTTCAGGATCTAAGGAGCTTCTGACTCAGATCCAGACATCGCACCTACCAGAGATCAGCTGTACTCATCTGCTAACTAGTTGGAGGTCACCTCATCTCGTCTGTTGACCAATTTTCAGCATCAACAGTTTATCCTTCTTACGTAATATCTTTTATTATATGTAATTATTATTTTTAATTTTTAATTAACATTTTAAATAAAAAAGGCCTCATTTGGATTGTCACCTAAGGCCTCAACTTGCCTTGAGACGGCCTTGTACTCAGTCTACCACTTGAGCTATGGATCCGGCTGTAGATTGTTGTCCTAAATAGTAATTGAAAAATGCTTTCTGGACCTATCATCACTGAGCAGTGGCACGAAATACCCAGCCACATTATTTTCTTTCTTGAACAACCGCCCAAAATTCACAAACCAATGAACAAAATATCTAGAATAACAGCCCTACCAGCGTTGTTAAGGAAGTTGTCATCCCATGAAGTCAGAGCTCTTTGACGATCAGTGGTTCTGCCTTTGTCTGCATGGAGATGCTGCATGGAATGGCTCGTGCGGTGATGATGCTGAATGCAAAAAGCTTAGAAGGGAGAAAAATAGCGGCTCGGAATGCCCGATATAGGCCTGAGGAGGCGAATAGGCCCGCAGATGGAAATTAAAGGTGGGAGGGTCAAGGTTGTAGGGTCTGAAAAAAGGGTAGATCAGAGTTGGGAGGTGGTGCGCTCTGTACAACGAGTGATGCTCAAATTTTATGTGGACCTCATTAATGTTTGTACATTATGTTTACACATAAATAGAATTACAGGTGGTGTGCTCTCACTTTTCTTAAAGAAAAAAAGTACATATCAATTGATTAGACTGCCCATGTGACTCACTATGACGAGAGGTGATCACTGGAAAAACTATGATGTACGTGTTACATCCACACCATCCATTCATTTGTGAGATCATCTTAGGGCATGGCCCCAAAAATGAGGTAGATCCAATGCTCAAGTGGACCACATCACAGAAAGTAGCAGAGAGAATGACGCCCATCGTTAAACCTGTTAGTGCACTTTTCTATAGCATATTAGTGCACCTTATTTGTCGATTACGCAGGTTTATGTGTCTAGGTGCTGGTTGAGTCTAAAGAAGATGAAGACCGAAGTCATGAAAGGACAACTGCATTAAGGAAGAAGAAATAGGTAAATCAGAGAACCCTTGAACCTAAACCAAAACTGAATGATGGCATGACCCAATAGGTAAACTTTTAGTCATCTTAAAATAGCCTTAGGTGTCCCAAAAGATCACCTAAAGGAAGCCTGCTGTAAATAAATAAGACAAACAGCAGAACTCATGTGTCTGGACACCGGTCGCAATTACCGAGCGACCGGTCGCCAGAGGCCGAAATGGCTTAGCAAACAAAGCTGGAACCTAGTCCTAATTCGGCCGATCATTAGTCTCTTGAGACCAGTCGACTGGACCATGCGATCGGTCGCTAGCCTTAGTGAGACCAATCGCAAATGGGCAAAGTTGGGACAACAAGCAGAACCCAGTCCCAGGCCTAAATTAGACCGATTAACCACATCTGCGACTGGGCGCAGTTGAGGTGCGACTGGTTGTCAACTAACCGTTTGCTACCATTTTTTTATTCGTTGAAGCTTTATCTATATAAAGAAAGAGCACAGTTTTAAGGTGATGAAAGATATTTTAGTGCATTAAAAGTCACCCACATTGCTCGTATCATTAGGCTCTAATCCTAACAATTCCAAGTTATATTCCTTGTGTTTGATCACAAGTTGGAACATCCAAAAGCTCAATTGAAGATGGACTTGCTCTCTCTTAATCTCTAGATATTCTAGACACCTACGCCATAAGTAGATTATTTGTCTTAACATTTCTAGAGATCAATATAGGTGAATCCTTCTAGGCTTGCAACATACAACCCGTTGTAGAATATTTAACATATCTCCCATCACCTTGGGCATCTCAAAAGAGGACTACATGCAAAGTGGTTGATCGGTGGAGCTGAGGCATTGACAACTCATCGGCAACATGATAGGGGGAGTAACGAGGAGCTAATTGAAGCACGGGAGAGTGAAAATCAAGCAACCCAAGCAGCGTTAAACAAGGGGCTCAATCAGACAAGTAAGTTATCAAGTAGAAGAGTCTGGTTTCATTTTTCCTTATGGATAATTGAGTATGAGAGTTTGGAATCAAACTCGACCAAGTCTCCAAAGGGAGACTCTGGCGGGAGTATATGCTATGTTCTTGAGTAAGACCGAAGGGTTAGGAGGAACCTTGTCAAACTCTTGAGTTTGATGGCACTCGTAAACATCTAGGTTGATAGATAAACCTATTAAAATCTTCATCATAGGTTGGGAGGAACCTTATTAAACTCCCCGGTAGGGTGAAACCGATTTAAACACGTAGGTTGAAAGGAACCTAATTTAAACTTCCTTAGTGAATTATGGTGTGCTCAAGGGATGAGTACGACAACCAGGAGTGGAGTAGACAAGTACTCGATCCATTATACATACTTGTGTTTGAGATTGATTTGGACACTCTTCTATTTATGCATTGTCTTTTAATTGCTTAATTATATGAATGTTTGAATGAGTTGAATATTATGTTCTAGATAGGTATTCACACACAAGATGTATGTTCACTAGGATTGTAGATATGTGCTTAATAAGATGAATTTCATATTGTCTACTTAGTTCTTTATACTAGTTTCTTAGGCGGTTATATCTTTTGTAGTATAGATAATTGCACACTGATTAAGAGTTCAATAGGTTGCATCATTATAATCTACATGCTTAGGCTAGTTTGCTTAATTACATTATCTTTTGTAGCCTTTGTGATTGGACCAACTTATGCTTGGAAGTTAAGTGTTCTTATTTAACTAGTTTAATTGCGAATTAGTTTAATTAGATAATAAGTTTTTAAAACGGTCATAATCACCCCCTCCCTTTTAGGGCTTAGCCATAGTTCTGTATGCTTTGTAAGCTTCCGCATGTAGCGTAGGGTATCCCCCCGACACAATTTCAAAACCTTCCTAGGGCCCACCAGTTTATTTCGCACCCAAGCTATTCATGAAGTCAAATAGAACTAGATGAAGGGAAAACATAAATATCAACTTGATCCAAAACTTATGTGTATCCCAAGAAGTGTTCAATAGTAGGCATTCAATCCCCATTGCTTTCTATGTTCTGGTCCACTTAAACTTTGGATCTGCCTCATTTTTGGCCCATGCCCTAAGTGATCTCACAAAATGGATAGACGATGTAGATATAATACATACATCATGGTTTAGACCCACAAAACTTGGTGACGTCAACACACCACATAAGTCGGAGACATTTAGCTCACCACCAATCTGCTTCCTTTCTCTTCTGATAGGAGCCTAATCCCAATGAGTGCAGGTCATCTGTGTTGAAGGCATAGAAAAATGAGAGCAGGTGAGGTGTTACCTTGGTAATAGCTTAGTGGGTGTTACCCCTACCATGGGCCCCACCTTGATGATGTGTTGTATATCCATGCCGTCCGTTCATTTCTACAACCCATCTAGGATGGGATACAAAAAATTATGCAGATTGAAATCTAAGGTGGACCATACCACAGGAAACATTGGTGATTGAGTGCCTCACCATTAAAAATTCCAAAGGGCCAATACTAAGGTTTTAGTAATGTTTATTTGCAATCTCAACCCGACGATAATATCAATAAAATATAGATGAAGGGAAATTATAAAGATTAGATTGATCCAAAACTTTTTGGCCTATAAAAAAGTTTTTAATAGTTATTCTTCACTATTTCTATTCATATGGTCCACTTTAGATTTGGATCTTATGATTTGGAATCTCATCTTAAAATAAGATGAAAAAATTAAATGGACGGTGTGGATATACAACATATACATAATGTGGGCCCCACATGGTTAGGGCAACACCCACTAAGTTGTTACCCAAGCAATGGCTAATCTGCTCCCTTATTTCAGTGTTCCCACTTCTCATTGGTCCACATGATCGCCGATGACTCCATCTACTAGGATACGCTGGATCTCTCTCTCTCTCTCTCTCTCTCTCTCCTCTCTCTCTCCTCTCTCCTCCCTTATTTAGCTAAACCCATTTTTGCTCCTAAAAGAAAATTTTTCTACCGAAATTTTAGGGTGTTACAAAAGTTCCACATGTCAACACTTTTGGTTTTATTCTCTCGACCGAGAGCAGATTAGGTAAGACCCCGACATCACTAAGGACTGTGCAACCCTCAACGTGGTGCTCACCTTGATGTGAGTATTATGTATCCACTCTGTTAATCCATTTTCCTATATCATTTTAGGGAATTATCCAGAAAATGAAGCAGATCTAACGATCAGGTGGACCATACCATAGTAAACAGTGGTGATTGACCATTAATGGGCCATAAAAGTTTTAGATCAAGTTGAAATTTGTTTTTTTTTCCCTTCATGCAGGCTTATTTGAACTTCTCAGCAGATTGGATGGTAAAAAAAAAAACACTACCTAAACGTTAAGGTGCGCCCCAAGAAGTTTTTAATGGTAGGGTGTTTAATCACCACTGTTTCCTAGAGCATGGTCAACCTGATAATTGGATCTTCTTACTTTTTGGGTTCATGCTCTAAAATATATGATATGAAAAGAGGGAGTGGATAGTAAATACACACATTAAGGTGGGCCACAAGTAAGGGTTGCACCATCTTGAGTGAGGCTATGTCTCACCTAACCCGTTTCCTACACCAGCAGGCCACGAAATTTCTTGACCTGTGAAATTTATGTGGGGCCCCCAATGATTTATTTCTTAGATCCACACCGTCCATCCATTTTTTCATATCATTCTAGGATACGAGCGCAAAAAAATAGTGATCCAAAGCTAAAGTGGTGTTCCAAAGCTAAAGTGGACTACACCACTGAAAATAATAGGAATTGATGCTACTGTTGAAAACTTCTTCAAGCCATAGAAGGCTCTGATCAAGCTGATATTTATATTTTAACTTCATCCAAGTATGTGTTATTGTATAAACTGGTCAGATGGAAAATAAGCTTCATCATTGCCCTTAGGAAAGTTTCAATGGTAGTTTGTTTAATCCCCACTACTTTCTATGGTGTGGTCCACTTGAGCTTTGGTGTACCTCGTTTTTTGGCTCATGCTTTAAAATTATCTGAAAAAATTGATGGACGGTGTCAATCTAGCAATAATCATAGTGCGACCCAGAAAAGCTCCATATGTTAAAAGTTGTGTTAAGCAGCTAGCTATCTATTTGACAAAGAGAAATCCAACATCTCTTGTTAGCTCGAGTCATAAAAAATGACGAGGACCAATGAAGCTATGACACTAGAATTTTTGGAGAGAGGGGAGATTAATTATGATAGCCCCAAATTATGATTTAATTAAGGCGTTGACGCCACTTCTCAAAGGCATTTTAATTTTAGCTCTTTAAGCATTGTTTGGCTTTTTAAATGATGAAAATGCCCTTCTAATAGTTGTTCCCTCATACTGGCATTAGCTTGTCACTGGAAGTCGAGAGGACCTTTTGAGAATGAGGTGTGGGCCCCACTAAATCAATGATTGAGGCCACCCCTCGATCAATCTGATCCGTTCACTATAATCGAAAAGCCGTGACCCACAGTAAGGGTCATTTAAAAAAATGAAGTTGTCTATGGCCCACAACTGCATGAGGGGTGGCTATTAAATCTAGACTATTTCCTCCAGTGTGATCCATCCATGATGAGTTGTGCCCTTAAACTTAAACAGATGGCATGAAATTAAAACCCCTTTCATTTGGATGGCTTAGATCTGCTACAAGACTATTCAGTAGGCCCCACATAAGATGTGGGATGGATTCAAAAGGGGGACCTTGATGTAGGAAAGCCATTTGGCCTTTTGCTTCTCTCTTTCTTCATTTTTTTTTCTCAAAAGGGAATCAAGCAAAGAGCCGAAGCCACTTAGACAGTTAGTATAGTTAAACAAATGGACACTACACTCTCTCGCGGCGATGAAAAACTACTATCAACCTCGCTTCAGGCGTGAAAAGAAGGTTTTTTTAAGTTCTCTACCCACAATTTCCAACGTAGAAGCTATGACGGTCAAAGGTGGGTTCTTTTGTGTTTTATGTTTGTTTTGTTGGTGGGTATTATTGGTGGGAGTTTGTAAAATGGAGGAGACTGTGGTGGTTCCCTTTTTAGTTATTTTTTTATTTGGTTGGGCATGAATGGTAAAAGTTTGTTAAAGGGAGGAGAGTGTGGAAGAATGTTATAATAAATGAATTTTTGTAATGGAAGAAGATTATAATAGATGAATATGATGAATGTCTGAATAGATGAATATTGTAATGGATAACTACTGTAATGGATGAATGTGATAATATTGGAATGGATGGGTGTTGTAATGGATAACTGTTATTATGGATGAATGTTTTAATGGATGAGTTTTTATAAGGAAAGAATGTTGAGATGGAAGAATGTTGTACTGTTGATCACCAAAATTTGAGCCTACTTTTGGGCAATCAAATGGTGTTCAAATGAGATGTTTATAAATCCATTTGAAAGTTCATCAAATTATCTTTCCAACGAGTATAAGATCACCTAAATTGAACATGTAACGAGAGATTTATGACCATTAAGGTTTTCTTGGTATCAGCGAACCACAATGCATATCGGCGATCCATAGTGGGTATCGGCGAACCACAGTGTGTATCAACGATCCACTATGCGTATCAATGAACCACTCGAAAATGCCAATAACTTCCTCTTTATATGTCCAATTTGGGTGATCTTGTACTCGTTGAAAGATAATTTAATGAAATTTCAAATGGATTTTGAATAATCTCATTTGGACACCATTTGATTGCCCAAAAGTGGGCTCAAATATTGTCAAGGATTGTCGATCATTGGTCTGATGAAACAATCATAACTCCCTCGTTACATGTCTAATTTAAGTAATCTTATACTCGTTAAAAAAATAATTTGATGAGCTTTTAAATGGCTTGAAAACAGTGTGGGCGAGGTGGATTTATTCAAAAGTTCACATGTGGGACCCATAAGTGCCTGTTGTCCCCACTTTAAAATCTGCTCACCTTCAGATTTATATTGTATTACACTGTCCACTATTTGAGACGGTGTGGCCTACTCGGTTATCGAAACCCTCTGAAATTTAATTTCCAGCCTCCTGACATAGTATTGTAACAAGTGAGTGGTATAGATTTAACAGAAAGCTTAGAGTGGGGCCCACGGATTACCCGCTGTCATGAGAGATAAATTCGGAATTTTCTGCACAATTGTCAGAAAATTCAGCAAGATAGTCCAATTTGTAGAAGTTGGTATGGTCCGCTCGGGTCTTGGATTAAGCTGAAATTTGGTGGGCTATCAAAATAATTGATGAAGTAAACTATGGTCGGAGTATATATAGAAAAATACATCAGGGTGGGGTCCACATGTAGGACCCCCAGCTGCTGCCCGTCCGCCCCTTGCGTCAGCAATCATGACGCTACTGGACTGACAGCGTCCTTGGGGTGCTGACTAGTCCAGCAGCCCATTGGTTTATTTTATTATTTTTTTATATATGTATCCACACAAGGTGGGGCCCACTAAGTTGAGATCCAATCCATCCATTGAATTATTCGGGCCTTTAGTCTACTCAATAAATCTGATTTTGCACAGATCGAAAATTATAAAACAAAGATAGTGACTTTATTCCCTTTTTAATGGTTGGGTCTATTTCTCCCACCCTGGCCCACTTAAATATCATATTCCTTTTAAATCTGGGCCCACAAGCAAAAGTAAACTAAAATACATGATGAATGGCATAGATTTAACCAAAGTAACGTAAATGATCTACTAAAATAAAATAAATGCGCAATCAAACAATGATGTGGGGTGAGTATCTCCGTATACTCACCAATTGTCAATCCGATTCAAGATTTTGAAGATGAAAATAACAAAGAAAACCAATCTTCGGCCCACTACAAAATATTACCTCCTTCCTCCCAATCAACGGTTATATGATGATGATGATGATGGATGGTGATGATGGATGGTAGGGATTTGAAGCTTGTTGATGATGGATGTGATGAGATGGCTATAACTTGGTCGTAAATGTAAAAGTGGTAGAATAGGTGTTGAACCTCCAATTTATACATGATATGGCCCATTACATCACATTATATGCATGGTTTGCATGTTTAAAAGATCCATCTAATGCAAGTTTTGTGACCGTAGGAATGAGAGTAGACTTCATCTAATTGGATACCAAAAAGAGACATTTAGGAGCCTTGGATGAAGACCTAAGGTGGGCGAAAGAAAGAAGAAAGCAAAGAGAGAGGAAGGAGAGAAGAAAAGAAAGAAGAAAAAATGCAGAAACTAGGTCTGACCGGTCAAGACCGGTCGTCTGCACTCCCTGGACACCTGCAAGACAGGCTAGACCGGTCAAGACCGGTCGGCCATGCAATTTCAGGTTTGCAGATTTAAAACAGTAGGCTATTCCCGTTTCTGGTTTTTCAGACCAGTTTTCTAAACCCATCTTGATAATATTTGGAAATCCAACACATCCATGTCGAAGAGGAGCTCGACACCGAAATAACACAAGTGGTTTCGTGTCGATCGGAGCTGCGGATTGACCGTGGTGACCAAAACAATACAAACTGTCCAGAAAGTTCCAGATTTCGCTGTTCAACACTGGAATGGTCCAGGTGGCCCATCATTGATGGTATGAAGAATCTACTTTGACCATCTTCTAGACCACATCCATATATGAATAACCACAAAGTTTCAAATCAAAAGGATGTGTGGTTTGATCGTACTGGTTGAAGAAAGATGGACCATCCAGAAAGATCCAATTGCGCAGATTTTATAAAAGGCCTGAGTGTTCTAATTTTCGCACCTAATTATGGAATTTTTTTTGGACAATCTAATTCTTCTATCATGTAGAGGAGGAAGTTTTCTACCAATTCTCAAAATTTAAGATCAATCCGACCTTTGTACACTCCGGAGCGTTGAAAGCAAGATGACTGGTTCTGAAGGTACCCGAATTGCGCGATTTTGAGAGGCGGTCGCTGATATGATTGGTGGGCCCATTCAGAAAATAATCTTGGAAATCTAATCATCTATGAGGAAGATTATATTACAAGGAAGATACAAATCAAATTTGAAGGCAATCTGACCATTGGTTAAGCCGTACGAAGCGAAACAAAATCTGTTGTGTTGCAGTACTCTTATTGTATTATAAAAGGAGGTGCTCTCTTCTATTCCAAATCAAGCAAGGACGTGGGAAGCAAGGAGTTCAAGTCCTGGGAGCCTACCTAGCCTCTTATAGCTAGTTTTTCTTCCTTTTCTTAGTTCTAGTTCTAGTTTTTAATATGTTTTTTCTTAACTAACCTCTTCGCTAGAACTAGAGGTGAAATTTAAAGTTGGTTTCAATGCTTTAATTCTTTTATTTCAAGTACCCTTTTCTTATTTTGGATTTTGAACTTCTACTTTGAATAAAGCTTGGATTTTTAGATGAATTGTGAGAGTTTGTGTACTCCGGACATGAGTTTCTTGCAATTCTCTGAGATTACCATGATTGGTTGTTTGAATCAAGTACCCTTTTCTTAATTTTGGATTTTGAACTTCTAGTTTGAATAAAGCTTGGATTTTTAGATGAATTGTGAGAGTTTGTGTACTCCGGACATGAGTTTCTTGCAATTCTCTGAGATTACCATGATTGGGTTGTTTGAATTCGAATTGTAGTAACCCTTGAGCATGCCATAGTCCATTGGCATGACTGTTACTCCGAAGGCTACAAGTTTAAGTTCTATGTGCTTCATTAGAACTATAAATCTGATTTCCAGATTTAAGTGGGACTATTTGTGCTTGAATGTTATATCTTCCAATTAGATGAGAGATAGGACTTTGATTCTAATTGTGTTGTACTTGGATGAATGGATTGGCATTGGACTACTACAAGTGGATTCTTGATGCTCTAGTTCTTCTTATTTTCAGATTTTCCTATTTCATGTGAAAAACTACTTTCTTAAACTTCTTAGATTCTAGTTATTAGAGTACTTGGAATTGTTTACCTCTTTCCCTGTCGATCGACCTCGGTCATACCAAGATTTATTACTACATCGCAGCCTTACACTTGAGGCAAGCGAACAAGTTTTTGGTGCCGCTGCCGGGGAAAAGGTTAAACAATTCTAATTGTTCTTATAACTATAGAGTAGTTTTAGTTAGTTAGGATTTTCAGTTTTTATAGAAGTAGATTTTCTGATTTTTTTTCTAGATTACTAACAATTTTTTGTTTGATTTTGTAGGACATTGTTGCTGACATAGATCTCACTCTATTGGGTAACATCTCCCCATCTCCCTTCTTTTTTTTCTTTTTCTTTTTTCTAGATTAGGGTAGTTTCTATTTCCTTAAAATTTCATCATGTATGATTGGAGGAATGGTGCGTACAAGTACCTTTTGGAGGATGAGACGTCGGATTGGGGGATCCTAACTCATTATGATCGGGATCCCTCCAAGCATGAGTGTTTTTCTGAGATTCAAAGAACCTCCACTATCCCCCCACATAAGATGATACGTGATTACATTAATGAAAGCAATACACATGTTGAGACACGACGTAAGACGATGGGGGAATACCAGAACGAAGCAAAATTGATTAATGATCATAGTAGCCAACCGATTATGACAATTTGTGATCACTTGTATGGATATGCCTATCAACCATCATATAACTCTTCATCCTACAATGCGTATAGTCTTAATTGGGAAAACCACTATTCTCCTTGTTCAAGGGAGGAACCAACCATTGTTATTAATAATCACCCTAAAACGTCTTCCTCTTATGATGATAAGTATACACAAATACTTGAGGAAATATGGAATGAGTATGTAGATGAACAATCAAATCAAGCTTACTCACCATCTTATGAAGACGTTGAGCCCGAAATTGGGGCATCGAATCAATCCCCTTTCATGAGGAGGATGGGGCTACCCAAGTCCCACCTTCTTCGAATTTAATGAATAGACTTTTAGAGGAGATTGATTTCGATGATCCCAATGTCATCATCAATTATGGTGAGTCCACTATCTCTATAGATGCTTTGAACTTAATGATGAAGAGACTTCAATGACGGTTGACGAACCCGAGGGATCCATAAAATTTGAAAGCGGTAGTGGGGTTGCCTACAATGAGAGTTTGGTGAATGGTTATGAACCTATGGTTTCTTTTTCCCAAGGGCATAATGATTATGAGTCTCTAGAGGATATGCATGCTAGAGAGATAGTCGAGGTTGATATTTTTTATTCACTCCACCAACTTGCCATGCTTAATTTTAATGTAGAGAATGAGACTCCAATGAGTGAAAATTCAGATTCTTTGGACGAATGCTTGGCTCACTTTGAAAATTCAAACGACCCCATTATTCAAGAGATTGTTAAAGCCTTGCATACTTCCGACTTGGTGCCTTATATTAGTTATGGAGAACCTAGTTTGGAAGAATTTCACTCCATGGAGGGAGAGTCCCTCACCATCGAAACTGAATTTTTGCACTCACTCAAGCAAGATCATGATCCTTCATCCAACTATCTCGATTTCCTAGAGGAATGCTTGGCCCAATCGTATGATCTTGATGATGAGATGATTAAGGAGTTTGACATTTTATTAGACACGATGTTGGTGCCTAGAGAACATCATTCCATTGTTTTACACTCTTTACCATTGTTTGTGGAAGCACCATATAATTTTGAAATTGTGGAGGAGACAACTTTAACTGAAGAATACACTGAATGTCTCTCCACCATCATGGGTCCTTCAGCCCATTGAAAATTCTGATTGGGAGGACCCGTTTTTAATCGATCATAACCCATATCAGAATTTGAGGAGATATCTTTTTGCTGCTCTTATCTCCTCCTTTTATGCATGTGGTGCACAATACGATTGGACTTCAATGATAAGAAGCACACATGTTTACTGTCGAGCAGGACTTTGGATGGTCCTCATGAGAAATTTATTAAAATTCATGAAGATCCTGCTCAAATTTGATCATGTAGTCGATCGGACTAATCAAAGGTAGGTAGGTAGGTTAGGATTTATTTTTCTGAAATTAGGATTGAATAAGTCTCATCAAGACAATGGAAGATGCTAGAATTGATCAACTTGCTACCCCAGGTACTCTCGTTCTCACTCTCCTTTGTTTTATTTCATTGCTCTCATGTCATGCTTATTGCATATCTTGTTACATTGAGGACAATGTAAGATTTTGGTTGGGGGTGAGATTCCTTAGATGAATCTACTAGCTTTTGTGACATTTCGAGCAATTATGTAGAAATTTTTGATTTTTTCTAAAATTCAAAACTCTTTTGGAAAACTTTGTTTCTATGCATTTGGGATGATACGAGTATAAGAAAAGGAGATACGAAGTGAGTGATGTTGCAAGCTTTGAACTTCTCTTAATATAATAGTTTTATATGTGAATTCCCCTATTTATGTGATTGATAGAAAATTTGAACACTTTTACACCTAGTTCACATTACTCAATTTTCATGGGCTGAAAGGATTATGTGATTTATGGATTAGCTAGACTTTGATTTAAGGTGTTGAGAAACCAAGCCGGGGTAATTTGTCCATCCTTGTCCATGGAAAAATAACGAAAGATATGGATTTCTAAAAATCCTATCTAATTTAAAAGAAAAAGGGAAAGGAATGATGAAATTGGGAATGATGGAAAAATGGTGGACATTCCGAAAAGGGCTACCTATTACCATCTGGGGGATGGTCTACCCGTAACCAAAGCCGGAAATGGGACGTAGTGTGAAAGTCGTCGGAAGGACGATAAGATAAATTCCTGTCATAGGCTTGTTGTTGCTCTGTACACCTTGAGATCTATAGTTTAGTTGATCTATGAAGAAGATAATCCCAGAAACTCATGAGATGAAATTTCACTATGCACACTAGGTTAAAGTTGTTCGAGTTCTTCTATTAATCAATCAATCAGCGGGAATTTCATGCAGACACTTATTATGCTTTGAGAGTTTAAGGTTTAAACTTCTATCACTTAATTTCTCCAAATTTTATACTTGTATGTCTTGGAATGGATAGAAACATGGTTTCTGAAGGAGAGTTGGTTTGGAGGTTTGAAATTGTTTCACGCATGTTTTGCTCGGGACTAGCAAAAATGCTGGTTGGGGGGTGTGTTGAACCTCCAATTTATACATGATATGACCCATTACATCACATTATATGCATGGTTTGCATGTTTAAAAGGCCCATCTAATGTAGGTTTTGTGATCGTAGGAATGAGAGCAGACTTCATCTAATTGGAGACCAAAAAGAGACATTTAGGAGGAGCCTTGGATGAAGACCCAAGGTGGGCCAAAGAAAGAAGAAAGCAAAGAGAGAGGAAGGAGAGAAGAAAAGAAAGAAGAAAAAATGCAGAAACTAGGTCCAACCGGTCAAGACCGGTCGTCTGCACTCCCTGGACACCTGCAAGACAGGCTAGACCGGTCAAGACCGGTCGACCATGCAATTTCAGGTTTGCAGATTTAAAACAGCAGGCTATTCCCGTTTCTAATTTTTTGGACCATTTTTCTGAGCCCATCTTGATGATATTTGAAAATCCAACACATCCATATAGAAGAGGAGCTCGACGTCGAAATAACACAAGTGGTTTCGTGTCGATCGGAGCTACGGATTGACCGTGGTGGCCAAAACAATACAAACTGTCCAGAAAGTTTCAGATTTCGCTGTTCAACACTGGAATGGTCCAGGTGGCCCATCATTGATGATATGAAGAATCTACTTTGACCATCTTCTAGAACACATCCATACATGAATAACCACAAAGTTTCAAATCAAAAGAATATGTGGTTTGATCGTACCGGTTGAAGAAAGATGGACCATCCAGAAAGATCCAACTGCGCAGATTTTATAAAAGGCCTGAGTGTTCTAATTTTCTCACTTAATTTTGGAATTGTTTTGGACAATCTAATTCTACTATCATGTAGAGGAGGAAGTTTTCTACCCATTTTCGAAATTTAAGATCAATCTGACCTCTGTAGACTCCGGAGCGTTGAAAGCAAGATGACTGGTTCTGAAGGTACCCGAATTGTGTGATTTTGAGAGGCGGTCGCTGATCTGATTGGTGGGCCCATTCAGAAGATAATCTTGGAAATCTAAATCATCTATGAGGAAGATCATATTACAAGGAAGATACAAATCAAATTTGAAGGCAATCCGACCATTGGTTAAGCCGTACGAAGCTAAACAAAATCTGTTGTGTTGCGGTACTCTTGCTGTATTATAAAAGGAGGTGCTCTCTTCTATTCCAAATCAAGCAAAGACGTGGGAAGCAAGGAGTTCAAGTCCTAGGAGGCTACCTAGCCTCCTACAACTAGTTTTTCTTCCTTTTCTTAGTTCTAGTTCTAGTTTTTAATATGCTTTTTCTTAGCTAACCTCTTAGCTAGAGCTAGAGGTGAAATTTGTAGTTGGTTTTAATGCTTTAATTCTTTTATTTCAAGTACCCTTTTCTTAATTTTGGATTTGAACTTCTAGTTTGAATAAAGTTTGGATTTTTAGATGAATTGTGAGAGTTTGTGTACTCCGGACATGAGTTCCTTGCAATTCTCTGAGATTACCATGATTGGGTTGTTTAAATTCGAATTGTAGTAACCCTTGAGCATGCCATAGTCCATAGGCGTGGCTGTTACTCCGAAGGCTACAAGTTCAAGTTCTATGTGCTTCATTAGAACTATAAATCTGATTTCAGATTTAAGTGGGACTGTTTGTGCTTGAATGTTATATCTTCCAATTAGATGAGAGATAGGACTTTGATTCTAATTGTGTTGTACTTGGATGAATTGATTAGCATTGGACTACTACAAGTGGATCCTTGATGCTCTAGTTCTTCTTATTTTCAGATTTTCCTATTTCATGTGAAAAACTACTTTCTTAAACTTCTTAGATTCTAGTTATTAAAGTACTTGGAATTGTTTACCTCTTTCCCTGTCGATCGACCTCGGTCTTACCGAGATTTATTACTACATCGCAGCCTTACACTTGAGGTGAGTGAACAATAGGACTCTCTTACGAGAGTTTAAATAAAATCCGCCAGCTTATAACATAACTATTTGTGGTGGAAATAGAGGTAATATTCTGATGGTCCACCTAGTGATCCCCTCTTGGATCTAAGACGTTCATCATACAGAGGATTAACACAACAAGTAGTGGGTAAACTCTCGGGTCAAAGGGTCAATGGATGGACACATCATGATCTATGTAAGAGTTAACCTAAATGAACACTATAGAATGAATGTGTAACATCTTAAAATCGGGCCCACCTTTCACAAATCTGAGACCTTTATGACATTGGCCTCGAAAAACTGACAAAGTGATATGAGTTTGGGAGAATTTGGTAGTGTCCACACCCACGATCTAATAAGGACACCAATGATGGTCTAAATGGTGGTAAACACCACAACTTAAGGTGGTTAGTTTCTAAGGATAAGCTTGACCACTTTGAGGTGAGATTAAATCATGACCGTTGAGTGTTGTGCGAAGTAGTCCTGCATCATTGGTTAGAATGTCCATGGATTGAATAATGGATCGTTTGGTCGATAAATCTCTTATCGGTTTAAGAGTAATTGATAAAAATGTGATGGACAGGTGAACACACCTTGGTTCAAGATTCTGAAAACACGGGGGCTTGGGCCATCTTAGAAAACCCTAAAATACACAAAATCTAGGCATACACTGACATCCCTACATAAAGATGGATGGTCCATAACGAAGATAGAAATCTCTCTCTGCCAAACTCCGTAACCATATCCTAAAGTTTAGATTTTGAATTGGTACGTTGCATAGAATGAGACTTCTGTACTTCTTGGTCTACATAGATATATCTAAGACCCTACTGATGGAATCTAATCCAATAGGTCACCTAAGCATATGAAAAATGTCATTTATGAGTGATTTCACCTTGATTGGTGGTCCACATGGCCCTACACAGTAATTCTTTGATTAAATGGTCTTGAAAGATCATCCAGTGATGAAATTTCAAATGGATGGCTAAAATGCTATAACAAAGGTGTGGAGAAAATCTCACAGCTAACTGACTCACCAATTGAAATAAATCACGAGGGTTCACTTTCACCACTGGTTTGGTGCTAGGACAAGTTTTAATGGCTTGATCAAAGTCTGATGAGAATTTCAACGGTCACGAAGGTTCTTCGAAGGATACTTTATAATTCCAACGGAACAAAACTCAGTTTGATCAGTTCAATGGGCCACGGTGATCAAAATGAGGATGAATGGTCCCGATAGAAAGATTTATGATTAGATCTGCTTCTATCAGACTATATTATTGGATTCTACATGATTTAATATATCATTCTATGGCTCAGATCAATTCCACAGATAATATAAATAATTTAAAATGAATTACAAAAGTTTATATACATGGAATATGGTTTATAATTCCACTTTTTTACCCAATTATTCCATGAGAAACGTACATCAAACATGTTATCAACTTACACACATTAAATTATTATTATTTTAATTTCATAAATTCTAATCTAGGTTTTTAAATTAAATAATAAATCATCAAAAATCACAGATATTACAGGTTTAGAAAGCAATGGCAGGGAGCCGAAGTACGTTTTGAGCTCTAGGAACGCCTGCTCACATTCCTCAGTCCACATCGGCTTCTTGCCACTTGAAGTTGCTTGAAGAAGGACAGACACTGGTCAGTCGCCCTGAAGACGAATCTATTTAGCACAGCCACTCGACCTGTGAGGCACTAGATTTCTTTTATTGTGCTCAGTGTGCTTATCTCCAACAGAGCTCGTATTTTGTTGGGGTTAGCTTCAATCCCCCGCCGATGCATGAGGAACCCTAAGAACTTGCCCGAGCTCACCCCAAAGGCACACTTTCTTGGGTTCCGCTTCATGTTATACTTCCTTAGGATGCTGAACATCTCTCTCAGATCGTATGGATGGTTGGTCTCCCTTTTACTCTTGACGAGCATGTCGTCAACATATACCTACATAGTTTTTCTAATTTGCTCTACGAATACTTTATTGGACCAGCCTCTAGTACATGGCCCCTGCGTTCTTTAGACCAAAGGGGATTACCCTGTAGCAATATAGGCCACGATCCGTGATGAAGGTCGTCTTCGAAATGTCATATTCATGCATGCTGATATGATTGTATCCCGAGTATGCATCCATGAAACTGAGGAGCTTGTGCCTGGCTATTGCATCGACTAGTTGGTCGATTCTGGGTAGAGGGAAGTTGTCCTTGGGACAAGCCTTGTTCAAGTCGGTGTAGTCTACACATACCCTCCACTTCCATTGGCCTTCTTGACGAGGACCACATTCACAAGCTAGTTCGGGTAATGTTCTTCCTCGATGAAGCCGGCCTACAGGAGTTTACTGACTTCCTCTTCAATCATGGCGTACCGCTCTGCATCGAATGCCCATCGCTTTTGTTGCACGGGCTTATGATAAGGGTCCACATTGAGTCTGTGGACCATGACTTCTGGATCAATGTCGGGCATGTCCTAATGTGACCAGGATAATACGTCAGCATGCTCTTGGAGAAGGCTGGTGAGCTCATCCCTGAGTTGGGGCTTGAGCAGCGAACCGATCTGCAGGACTAGCGAAGAATCCCCATGGACGAGCTGGATAGGGATGATGTCTTCGACTGGAGTGCTTTTTTCTAAACTATTTTCCCTGGGATCCAGGGTGCTGATTTGCATGGTTTGTTGTGCTGGTGCCTTGCCCCGGAGAGCGGTCGCGTAGCACAATCGAGCTTCGTGTTGATCGCTTTTGACCCAACTGACACCATTCTCGGTTGGGGACTTCATTGTGAGGTGATATATGGATACCCCCGCCTTTATAACCTCAAGAGAAGGTCGACCGAGGATGGTGTTGTAGATTGATGGGTGATCGACCACCAGAAATTCGACCATCAGGGTGACCTGATTGATGCCTTCTCCAACCATGACTGGTAACAGAATGTTGCCTTCTGAGGTCACACTTTTTCCTGCAAATCCGATCAATGGAGATCGCATTGCCCGGTGTCTTAACCTCCCAATGCCCATCTTGTCAATGGTCGAGGTGTATAGGATGTTGGTCGAGCTAGCGGTGTCGACCAGCATCCTATATATCTTATGGTTGGCCACCATGAGGGCGAACACCAGGGAGTCATTGTGTGGTGATGAACCCCGCAGGCATCTTCTTCTATGAATGAGATGGTGCAGGAGTCCAGTTGGGGCTCCTTGGGTCGGTGGGTGAGGTTTACGTACTAGGCTTCGTCGTCAATCCAAATGCTTCGAGCATGGGCCTTTCGTGCTCGGTGGGAGTCACCTCCACCAAAAGGCCATCCAAAGATCGTTCGAATCTCACCTACCGGCTCATTGTCGATTCTCTCCTTTCATTCTTCTCACCGGGATGACGATACAAGTTAGCAGCGTTTTACAATGAATTTGTCTAAATACCCCTTTTGGATCAAGGACTCAATATGTTCCTTTATATCGAAGCAGTCGGTCGTGTTGTGACTGTGATCCTTATGGTATAAGAAATATTTTGACTTATTCCCCTTGTCAGGGTCCGACCCCATCTTGGTCGGTACTCGTGGATATCTCTTATCCTTGATCGCAGCGAACACCTGCTGTTCACTCCCCAAGTGTAGGGTTGCGAAGTAGTAATAATTTGGAAAGATCGAGTATCGTTCCCACAGAGATTTATGAATGGGTATTCTCAGAATTTGTCTAAAATAACTAATAATTAAGATCATATTAAGAACTAAAGCTAAAAAATAATGATTTGGGTTTAAACAGGGAATGTGTAAAGTAATATCAATCTAGAAAGGCACTAGAGCGCCAAGGATACACTTTTGATAAGTTTCAATGCATCAATACAACTAGGTCTCTCATAACTCAATCGGAATTGAATTCATATCTCTATCTTATCAGAATATAGAGCGGTTCAATCAATAATTATCTAAAACAGTTGCTTATTCATTGATTCAATTCCCACAACAATGTTCAGGCCTTGGGCACACTCAATTGTATAGGCCAAGCCTCCTTCCAATCTAGTTGAGATTCACAACCATAGCTTTCATCAACTCCTGTCACTAGACTTGATTACGACTAATGATTAGAACTCAAATTAAATCAAAATCAACCAGCAAACAATTATTTCAAATTATAACAAAAGATAAGAACTTTAGTTGAATGAGTTCCCACATGAAGATCAGCCTATTGTACACAAGGCAATCAAAGGGTCTACCATGCCCGGAGTCGATGATAGATCAATGAACTACACAAGCATAACCAATGCTCAGAAGATAAGCTACTAAGTTTAGAATCACTAAGAATCACATGAGCCCAGAGTCATCAAGAGATCAAAGTAAAACCAAACTAATACTTGATTCAAACTCATATTGAACTAAATTCTTCAATTAAAACATAGAAAGGAAACCTAGGTTGCATCAATCTATTAAAAATAAATCAAAAGCTTCACCTCTTAGCCCTAGCTAAGAGGTTTTAGTTCATCTCTAACATCCTTGAACTAAAAGCCTTAAAAACATAAAAACTACTAAAACTGGAAGAAAAACTAGGAAAACTTAAAGTAGAATCCGTCTCCTAAGCTTCCTTGATGATCCCCACGTCCTAGCATACCCTGGTATAAAGAGGAGAAGTCCCTTTTATAGATTGGTACGGAAGATTCCAGATTGCGCAAGGAATTACGCAATTACGCAGAGAAAATCAGGAGCTTCACGCACAGGCTCTATTACGCTGACGACCGGTCGCACAACCGGTCTGAGCTCCTGGACGATCGGTCGCACGATCGATCTCAAAACCTTAAAAACAGTCCAGTGAGTTTTGTGTTTCTGGACTACTCTCGACCTATTTGGCGACCGGTCTGGTGACCGGTCTAAGAGGAGAAAAATAGTAAAAAAATACACCTGTAGACCTGTCTGTTGACCTGTCTGGCGACCGGTTTACAAACAGGTCTAAGAACAAAATTTCAGGTTTTCTTGTTTATCTCTTCTCTTTCTTTCTTGCTTCTTTCTTCCACCTTTTGGCACTTGTTCTATTGATTTTCAATGCGTACAAAGTGACTCTTTTAACTATGAATTCGTGAAGTCTCCCTCTCATTCCTACAATCACAAATCCATGCATTAGATTAGTCCTTTAAATCATGAAAACCATGCATAATGAGTGGTGAATTGGGGTTAGAATATGCACAATTAAGAGCTCAACACCTGCTCAACTGGGGTACTGAGTGTGTAGCAATCAAAGCGGCTAGCAAGGGGTTTCGATGCCCATTAAGCACCACCTATGTTGTGGTCTCTTCTCCCTTTTTATCAGAGCCAGATCCTTCCTTCAGATCTTTTTTTCTTATCTCTAGACAAGTTGCTCTCAACCTTATGGGCGCTGACGAGCCCCTCGGCATTGATATATTTCTGAGCCTAACTTAGAAGATCAGATAGGCTCGTTGGAGAGTTCTTACCAAGTAAGAACAAGAACTTTCCTATCCTCATCCTGGCCATCAGGGCTGTTAGAGCTACCTGATCAGTGCACCCCTCCACATACATGGCCTTAGAGTTGAATTGAAGTAGGTAGTCATTTAGTGATTCGTCAGTCCTCTGCTTGACCGTCAATAGATGGGTCGTCGACTTCCGTATTTCTTTACTGCTAATGGACTGGGCAACAAAAGCTTTGAGAGCTCCTATAACGAGGTGATGGATCTCAGCTTTAGACTCCTAAACCACATCCGAGACACTTTGGATAGGGTCAAGGGGAACGCCTTGCCATGACCGAGCCGCTTGCACCATGCAACTCCATCCAAATGCGAAAGTTTTCAAGGTGCTCGGCTTGGTCACTTGTGCCCGAGTAGGGCTATATTTAGGGCATTTTAAACCCTTAGGTAGCTGCGCCACCATGATGTCTTCTGTGAAGGATGGTTCAGCCTGCTCAAGGAGAGCCTCGACGAACATTAGGGCCTTGGCCCGGTACACCTAGTGGATGTCCCCAAGCTGGCCCTTTACGCTATCGACTGTCTGCTCGGCCACAACATTTCTCCGAGCTTGGCACCTCTCATCGATCGTGTAGCACAAGTTGATATGGGTGAGTTGCTTGCCGTGTGCGCCGAGGCTGTGGGCCTGTTGGCCTGTTCGCATGGAGGTGGCTGCATAGGTGGTTCAGTCATCGTTCATGGAAGGTCGTCCTTCACCACCACGTTTGTACGATCCCTATGGGCGAGGCGCATGGGGTGGTTTAGGATATGCTTTCAAAGGGTAGTTCGGTCGTGACCACTGTTGGTCCTTCCATAGGCTAGTGAGAAGAGCCACGTGGTTGGTCAGAGCTAATTCTCTCCTCAATGGTGACGAGTTGACCCTTTCTATTCTGAGATCTACATTGACTTGAGGTCAACGACAATTGGGAATAGTCCTGCTAGAGATCATGTTGGGAGGAGTCTGGTCGGCCTACTCTTCCCCGGGTGAGTCCTAGTAAGAAGTTTCGACCAGAGCATGCGCCTTACCCTTCTTCTTCCCCATCTTCGACAGAATTGTGAGGGGAGGAATGTAGAAATATCTTTAAAATGGTAGGAAGACGATGGAAGTTGGTTCCCACAAATGATGCCAAACTTTTATCACTAGATTTTGGACAACGGTTAAGATTAGTCAATCCCCACCGTTGTATGGGTTGTTGCCTTTGATCTCCTAGGATGAATGGGTTGGATTTGGATTAGAGGTCCACTGGATCCTACAAGTCACAAGAAAGAAAGCTAAGGGGGATGACCGAGGTCCAACCATTAGCCTTCTGATTTCAAGTTAGGCCAAGGAGTTGGAAGAGTAGAGGCACTGGTGTTTGGAGGAGATTGTGTGTACCTGTGCCTGTAAGATAACCCCCTATTTATAGGGCAGTCGTAGAGGTTACAGAGATATAAAACGTGGGTGTTATGCCCATAATAACTGGCGTGATTCCCGGTGACATGGATCATGTCCATAACTACTAGAAAGGTGCCCGGTCTATTCGGGCTCGTCCTTGAACTATCAAACGCCTTTATGGTGGTTATAGCCTAGGTCGGCCTAGCGGCAGAGCTCATTGGCCGAGCTTCCTAACTTGAGAAATATTTTGGGATTGGGGTCGTTGGATGTAGCTGAGGTTGAGAACTAGGCTAATGGCCTGATAGTCTGAGGATCGAGGACCGAGCGTATAGCTCGATGGTCTCGTTCAGTAGAACAACTCAACTTGAGTTTGTTTAATATATCTAAAATGACCTTCATAAACAATGAACTTTCGTAGTCATCGTCCTTGTTCTCATCTTCCTTCCTTGTGAAGGTCGACCACCTGACGTCCGAGGTCAGTGTCTCCCTGGTCAAGTAAACCTTCATGAGCCAATGACTTATACTTGGGCCCGTGGGTTAGTGGGCTCACTCGCGCTCGACCCATCTTAGAATATCCCTACAACAGTGATGATCGATTCTGTTATTCAACTTAGCATTATTTTTCTTTATTTTTATGATAAGAATATTACACGTGTTATAATTAGGCTTGATGTGTTTAGATCAATGTTCCCATTCATCATCAGAAAGCTCAAACTTGGTGTTAAAGTTATCCATTTGATTAAAGGTTGTCCATATATAACTTAAGTTAGAGCTCATCTTAACCATCAAATGATGCTTATACCCATTGTGAAGTGTTGCAAAGGTTATACAAATAGATTAACCCTGAAGCATCTTATTTATGTTAATTTAAATTTTTTTATTGATCTACACTCTCTATTAAGGTAATGTGGACTTTCAGATCTCATCTAAAATTAATTAGTCACTTTTGTAACTTGAAAATTTACATAAATTAGAACGTGCAAGGATATGTGTAAACATAGATTAAATTATTTCAACCTTCGATGACCTAGCCCTTTTGCTTTGAATATGGATGGCCACTGAAGCCTTCTTTAAGGGATTTTTACCTCAAAATTCCTCCGAGAATAAGATTTTACGTAGTGCCTCCACAACTGATACCACTTGAGAGTGCTTTTTAAAGAAGTGAATTTACATTATTACCCTTATTTATGCTTTTCTTTACAATGTGGGAATTGAGAATTGTGGCCCATGATCTCATGTGTTCTGTGTCTAACATCCGACCCATCAGTAAGTGCAAACCAACATCATTATTAGATGAACCAAAATTATCAAGGATCCAATCATAAAGTGGGCTAATCTATAAATATTTAGCAGCCCATTTGTTTGTGGACCAACGTGACCAGGTTTATGTGTTGAATGAGTTAGATGTTTCACACATACAATGTTGGCCTCGCTAGTCTCGACTTCAACCAGTTTTCAAAGAAAAAAAAAAAAACTAAATGAGGATCTTTTTGTAATTTCCTCTCTCAGAAAGTACCTGCCCATAATTCCAAGGCGTGAAGGCACTATTTGGTAAGATTAAGGGGAATTTTGTGTCAAAATCCTTTCACTTTAAAGGGTTGGAGTATTCGAACTGAGAGATTTTTAGGACATCTTTTTTCGAGATAGATCCCATACATAAAAGGGTTTATGTCATTCAAGAACTCTCAAATCCGGCCAATAAAGTCCCAGCTATCTTTTTGCAAAAAGTGTTGATGTATGCTACAATCCTCTTTTTAACGGAATTTGACTGCCTGTGACACCCGCCTTAGGGATGTCACTGTGGCATGACGTGGCCCAAGCTCTTGCGGCCTACCATGATGTATTGTGTTTTATCCACACCATCCATCTGTTTTATCAAGTCATTTTATGGCACAAGCCTAAAAATTGTGCAATCCAAAGTTAAAGTGGACCACACCACAAAAATCAGTGAGGATTGAATGTCGGATTGAATGCCCATCATTGAAAACTTCATAAGGCCCACTGTGATGTTTTATTTGCCATCCAAGCTATTCATAAAATTATACAGACCTGGATGAAGGGAAAACACAAATACCAGATTGATCCAAAACTTTTGTGGCTCCTAAGAAGTTTTCAATTGTGGGCGTTCAATCCCCACTATTTTTTGTGGTGTGGTCCACTTGATCTTTAGATCTGCATCATTTTTGGGCTCATGCCCTAAAATGAGTTGGCAAAACTGATAGATGACATGGATAAAACATATACATTATGGTGGGCCCCACACATCTTGGGTAAGGTGTGCGATCGGGATATCCCCATGGTGGGTACCACACACAATCTACTTCCCCCATCAACATGGTAGCGGATTACTTGCGGCCCAAGCTGTGTGGGGTCTACCTTAATATATGTGTTTTATCCACATCGTCCATTCATTTTCCCAGCTCATTTTAGGGTATGATCTAAAAATGAAGTAACCCAAATCTCAAGCAGACTGTTTACACCCATATTCGATATTTGGATGTGGACCAATAAAAATCCGACATATGTGGACACTATGAGTTTAGTACCGATGGAATTCATACTCGCACTCGAAGATATCTTCGATTGATCTTCCTTTGGCAATACGCATTCCATTTTTAATGCGGTGGCACAGACCTGTACACATGCCTTTAAGGGAGCGAACTGAAGGATACCACATGGCGACGATTAGTGAGCAAATAAATGAGGCAAGATGCCTGTTAACGTCTATAAAGACCTACCAAGAGAAAGAATCCTATCATGGATCTAGTTATAATGCACTTGGTAAGGCTGTCTCTTACAATCCATTTAAAATGAGAGATCTTCCTAGAAACATGGTGAGAAGAATACTGGAGATACCTCTGATTGAGGTATTTTTATGCAATGGTGTTCTAAAGGTTGAATAGTTTGACGATCAGAAGGGAGAAAGAATTCAAGGTCATGTAGGAGATGGTTTGATTGGGTCATCCAAATGCATGACCATGATCGACTTAACGTCCAAGATTGGTGGTAGAGGTTCCCCTAATTAAAT
This sequence comes from Liriodendron chinense, assembly GCA_003013855.2. Classification (NCBI taxonomy): domain Eukaryota; kingdom Viridiplantae; phylum Streptophyta; class Magnoliopsida; order Magnoliales; family Magnoliaceae; genus Liriodendron; species Liriodendron chinense. The sequence continues at coordinate 1,080,893 of ML058572.1, forward strand.
CCAAATCTAGTTGCAATTGTTTCGTAAAGGGGACTATCTACATAAAAGCAGAGATCTTCGTATTCAGTATATATGCCATAAACACAGAGAGTTTTGGCACCTCGATAACCTATAAAGAAGCACGCAATGAAGAGATCGAGGCCCCATGCCACTACTATAGTACCATAAGATTAGATTAAACATCTAAAACCCTAGTTGGTGGTGTTCGCTTCCCCAAGTGTAGGGTTGCGATGTAGTAATAATCTCGATAAGACCGAAGTCGATTCACAGGGACTAACTCAAAAATTCACAGAACTACTTCCAATAGTCTCTAATTGAAATCAAACTAAACAGATTTGGAAATTGAATGTAGATGAGTAATATTTAACTAGAAGCGAATGTAACAATCTAAAAGAAGCACTAGGGTGCCAAGGATCCACTTGTAGCTATCCTTGATGCATAATTCATTGTGGTTTCTCAATTACACAACTAGAATCGAAATCAAATCCTATCTAGCTGGATTATATAGCAGTTATATTATCAAAACAATCTGTCACATGTGTTGTTTATCAACATGATTCCCTCAATTCAAGTTAGGACTTGGGCACACTCAATTGCATAGGCCAATCTTAGTTCCAATAAATTAAGATCACAACTATAATAATTATCAAACCCTGTCACTAGGCTTAACTAATATCATGGTTTGAAATTGATTCAAATCACATAAACAAATAACACATATTACAGATTTCAGAAAAAGATAGAACTTTGGTTTGAAGATCCCACATGAAGATCCAAGTTTAGAGCGTCTTAAATCCGATTTCTCAGAGCGTATAGGTCTAAATCTTTGCAAAATAATTAAGAAACTAAGATGATTCTTCTAAACATCCATGAGTCATCATAAGAATAAGAAAAAGTTCTTAGAACTTTATTCAAACTTAAGTAAACTATTGTTCAACATTAAAAATCAATCCATGAAACCATAAAATGAATTAAAACATCTAAGATCCACTACAAGCTTCACCTCTTAGTCTAGCTAAGAGGTTTAGCCGACCATGCTAAAAGGAAACATGAAATCAACTAAAAACATGAAGAACTAGAAAAGCGAACTAGAAAGAGAGAATTGTAGAACTTCGAATCCGTCCTTTTCCGCCTCCCACCACAGTAGATCTCTTCTAGGATGCCCTAGGAACAAAGTAATTGTGTCCTTTTATAGGCTTTAGACACCAGCAACGAAGAACTTTCGAGAAATCCCGCAACTTTTCCGTTTTGCGCAGGAAAAATCGAACTCTAAAAGTTTCTGGACATTGGCCGGCCAGCCGGACCCCCCTGTCCGAATGGCCGGAGCTTGGGTAGCAAATAACGTAATTCTCTGGAGGTCTTTGTACACAAACCAACTTGCAAGCCGGTCGGTCTATCTATGGGTTGGCTTTCATAAAATTAGTCCAGTGAAAATGCTGCTTCTGGAGGGTTTGGCCAACCGGCCGAATGGCTTGTAAAAATGTGATTTTTCAGCTTTTCTTCCTCCATCTCCATTGCATCTTTTTTTCACCTCTTGCCCTTTATTCTTTTGAACTTCAAGGTATATAAGAAGGACCTCTAAGCATTCAAATGACGAAGCTTCTCTCTCATTCCTACAACCACAAAATCGTGCATTGAGTAAGTCTTCAAACAAGTGAATCATGCATAGTTAGTGATGAAATGGGGTTAGAATATGCACATTTAAGAGCTCAACACACACCTCAACCAGCATTTTGCTAGTCCCGAGCAAAACATGCGTGAAACAAATCCCATCCTTTAAAACTCAACTCTCTCTTGGAAGCATTTTTCTATAAATTCTAAAATATATAAGTATAAATATCAGAAAAAATCAATGATAGAAATTGAAATCTTAAACTTTCCAAAATACCGTAAGTGTTCCACATAGAATTCCCACCACTTGATTGACTAATAGAAGCTTTAGAACAAATGTGGTCTAATGTGCAAAGTGAATGCTCATTTCATGAATTTCAAAGATTACCTTCTTCATAAATCAATCAAACTGAAGATCTAAAGTGTACAGATCAACAACAAGCCTTTGATAAGAATTTGCCTTACCGTTCCTTCGACGACTTTCACACTACTTCCTATTTCCAGCTTAGGTTATAAGTAGACCTTCTCCTGGTTAGTTAGTAGGTAGCCCTTTTCGAAATTTTCTCAACAAATATTCAATAATAATCAAACTTTCTTTCTTTTCTTACACATTAGATATGATTTTTAGAAATCCATATCTTTCAGTCTTTTCTCTTATTTTCTCATGAACAAGGATGGACAAAATTCCCCGGCTTGGTTCCTCGACACCTTAAATCGCAGTCTAATCAATCCACAAATCTAACAATCCCCTCCATTATGAAAATCGTGTGATGTGAACTAGATTTGAAGTGTTTAAAAGTTCTATCAATAATTCAATATGGGAATTCATATAGAAACCTACCATATTTAAACTAATTCAAGGATTTCAAAATCACAATACTTCATCTCTCTTCCTTTTATACTTTTATCATCTAAAGTATATAGAAATAATGCTTTTCACAAGAGTTTTGAAATTTCTGAGAATTGAAAATTTTTGTACATGATTGCTCGAAATGTACAAAATACTCGATGATGAAATCTCACTCCCAACCAAATCTTATATTGTCCTCAATGTAAACAAGATATGAATGCAATGATGACATGAGAGCAATGACAAAAATAAGAGGAGTGAGGAATGAGAGTACCTGAGAGAGCAAAAGTTGGAATTTTACCTCCATCTAACAAACTTACTGAAAAATAAATAAAGTAAAAAGCAACAAAATCCCAATCCTAAACTACTCTACACCTCCATCAAACTAGGAGATCAAGTATCTTGATACACAGGATCAGTCAGAGGTATGAACATACCTTCTGAAGGAAAGGTCTCAAAGAACAACTTTAATCGCTGACCATTCGCTTTGAAGATGTTACCGTTCCTTGGATTCAACAATTCGACAGTCCCATAAGGATACATAGTTTTCACAATGAAAGGACCGGTCCATTGAGACCTCAATTTTTCCAAAAATAAATGTAGCCGAGAATTATACATAAAGACTTTTTTATTAATCGTGAAAGTTTTACAAATGATATTCTTATCATAGAACACCTTCATCTTGTCTTTATAAATTCTCGCAATATTCTCATATGCCTCATTCGGGAGTTCCGCAAGTTCATTCAATTGTAGTTTGCGTAGTGAGCTTGCTTTGTCAGAATCGAAATTCATTTTCTTTATCGCCCAATATACCCTATGTTCCAATTCCACAAGCAAGTAACAAGCTTTCTCATAGACAAGTCTACAGGGAGACATTTCAATAGGGGTCTTGAAAGCTATACGGTAAGCCCAAAGCACATTGATAAGTCGAAACGGCCAATCCTTGCGATCGGGGTTTACTATTTTCTCTAAAATGTGTTTGATTTTCCTGTTGGATATTTTAGTTTGTCTACTTGTTTGTGGGTGATAGGGAGTGCTCACCTTATGAGTAACACTATATTTCATCATTAAAGCTTCAAATGGTCTGTTACAAAAGTTAGACCCTCTATCACTGATAATGACTCGAGGAGTTCCAAACCAGGAAAGAATGTTTTCTTTTAAAAATCAAATGACTGTTTTATGATCATTGTTCCGACATGGAATCGCCTCGACCCATTTTGAAACATAATCAACGACAAGCAAAATATATACATTTTCAAAAGAAGATGGGAATGGACCCATGAAATCTATGCCCCAACAATAAAAAATTTCGATTGGTAAGATAGGATTGAGTGGCATCATATTTTGACGGGATATTCCTCCCAATTTCTAACAAAGCTCACACATCTTACAAAACTCATGTGTATCTTTGAACATGGTGGGCCAATAGAACCTACATTGCAGAATTTTGGTTGTGGTCTTCTTAGTCGAAAAGTGGCCACCACAAGCCTGAGAGTGAGAGAATGAGATGATACTGTGTTGCTCATGATCTGGCACACATCTCCTTATAATCTGATCGGGATAGTACTTGAATAAGTACGGGTCATCCCACATGAATTTTCTTACCTCGTTGAAGAATTTATCCTTATCTTGCTTTTTCCAATGTGTTGAAATTGTACTTGTAGCAAGATAGTTAGTAATGTCTGCATACCATGGTAATTAGGAGACCTTGAAAAGTTGTTGATCGCAGGGAACATGTCAGGGATCAGTGAACATGTCAGGGAACATGTCATTGATCGCAGTCATCTCAGGGGAATCAGTGAAGACAAGTTATGAGAGATGGTCAGCCACTACTTTTCTACTCCCTTTTTTATCTCGTATCTCTATGTCAAATTCCTGGAGTAGGAGGATCTAACATAACAAGTGTGGTTTAGCATCCTTCTTAGAAAGAAGGTACTTAAGTGCGGCATGATTGGTGAATATGATGATCTTAGATCCGATCAAGTGGGACCTAAACTTGTCCAAAGCAGAAACTACAACTAAGAGTTCCTTTTTTATGGTGGTGTAGTTTGCTTGAGCCGAGTTTAGCGTTCTACTTGCATAGTAGATGACGTATGTCTTCTTCTCTTTTATTTGGCCTAACATTGCCTCAATAGCGTAGTCACTAGCATCGCACATAATTTCTAAAGGAAAGCTCCAATCAGGTGGTTGCATTATAGGAGCACATGTTAACATACCTTTAAGTTTGACAAATGCATTTTAACATTCTTCATTCCACTCGAATGAGTTTTCCTTTTGAAGAAGTTTGCATAAAGGACGAGAGAGGATACTAAAGTCCTTGATGAACCTCTTATAGAATCCGGCATGTCCTAAGGACCGCACATTTCGTACGCTCTTGAGTGGTGAAAGGTTAGAGATAAAATCGATTTTAGCTTTGTCCACCTCGATTCCTTTGGCTGAGATAATGTGACCAAAGACTATTCACTTTTGAACCATAAAGTGACATTTCTTCCAATTTAGCACAAGGTTCTTGTCTTCACACCTTTTCAAAATAGTTTTTAAGTGTCAAAGGCACTTATCAAAGTCGCGACCAAATACGGAGAAATCGTCCATAAAATCTTTAAGAATTTTCCCCACCATATCTGAGAAGATACTCAAAATGCAACGCTGAAAAGTGCAATGGGCATTGCACAGTCCAAACGGCATCCTTCGATAAGCAAAAGTGCCTAATAGACAGTGAATGTTGTCTTCTCTTGGTCCTCTAGGGCGATCTCTATTTCGTTGTACCTTGAATATCCATCGAGGAAGAAAAAGTGGGAATGACCCACTGACTTTTCTAAGATTTGATCAACAAAAGGTAAAGAGAAGTGGTCTTTCCTCGTGACTGTGTTTAGCTTCCGGTAATCAATGCACATTCTCCAACCGGTAGTGACCCTGGTTAGCACAAGTTCATTGTTGGCATTGGCTCTGATGGTTATTCTAGATTTCTTAGGCACAACTTGAGTTGGACTCACCCATTAACTATAGGATATTGGATAAATGATACCCACATCCAATAGTTTTAACACATCGGCCTTAACCACCTCATTCATGTTTGGATTGAGGCATCTTCGTGGTTGCGTAGATGTTTTTGTATTCTCCTTAAGGTGTATGTGATGAGTACATATCAAGTGGTCTATGCATTTAAGATCCGCAAATGACCAACCGATGGCATTCTTATGCTCTTTTAGAATAGCAATTAGCCTATTCTCTTATTCTTAATCCAAGTGGGAATAAATCACCACTGGATATGTTTCATCTCAACCTAAATATACATATTTGAGATCTGTAGGCAATGGTTTTAGGTTGAGCTTCAGAGCCTTGATACTAGAAGGAAGATGCTTGTTTTCAGTTAAAGGCAAAGATTCAAATGGGTTCTTCTATCAAGTTAGTATCAAGTACCGGCACAAAGTCCAAAATGACATCCATCTCTCGTATCATGTCATCATCAATCTCATGAGAGTGGGACAAACAGGCTTCTAAGTGATCGGAGAAAAATGTTAAGAGGATGTATCTTCCACGAATGAGTCAATCAGATTTATTTCGTGGACCTCATCATCACCATCCCGTGGTTGTTTGCATAAATAAAAAATATTCAGCTTAAGTGTCATATTTTCAAAGGACATTTGTACAAGCCCATTTCTATAATTAATGATTGCATTTGAAGTGGCTAAGAAAGGGCGGCCAAGTATGATAGGAATTTGAGCACCGACACCAATCATAGGATGTGTATCCAAGACAATAAAATCCACTAGATAGTAGAATTTATCAACTTGGACAAGAACATCTTCAATCATCCCTCTTGGTATACGAAAAAATCTATCAGCAAGTTGGAGTGTGGTTTTGGTGGGTTTCAATTCACCAAAACCAAGTTATTCATAGACCAAGTATGGGATTAGGCTAACACTTGTCCTCAAATCGAGTAAGGCTTGTTTGATCCAGTAGTCACCAATGGTGCATGAGATGGTAGGACTACCCAAATCCTTGTATTTTTGGGGTGCCTCTTGTTTAATGATGACGCTCAAGTTCTCGATTAAAAGTACTTTATTATGTACATTGTGTTTCCTTTTAACCGTACAAAGTTTTTAAAAATTTTTGGCATAAAATGGTATTTGTTTTATAGCATCCAACAACGGAATGATGATCTTCACTTGCTGAAGAAGCTCTAGAATTTTCAGATTCATGTCTAAAGGTTAGGGTGAAATCAACATTTGGGGAAAAGGAGCAACCGACTTGTATTGCCTTTCCGGTTCTTTTTCATGTGGAATGTTGTTAGAGCTATCATCCTTGTTGGCATTTTCTGGATCATTAGGCTTTAGGGACTTCATCGAATTAGATTTATCAATAGTTTTGCCACTCCTTAAGGTGATGATAGCTTGAACATTCTCCTTATGTTGGGAGGAAGAGTTGGGATCATGTATCTCGAATTAAGTTCTTGGGTTAGGAAGATGTTGAGTAGGAAGTGTGCCTTTCTCCCTAACACTAAGATGAAATTCAACTCCAGCCATTAAAGTGTTCAAGTCATTGATGGCTTGAGATGTGTTTTGGTTGGATCTCAGTTATTCTTGCATAAACCGATCAATTTTCAGAGAATTAATCTTGTTATATTCAGCTTGGACCGATACAAATGCACCCAACAACTGTAACGCCCCGAATTTACCGTAATTATTTTAAAATTTTCTGAAATTTATTTCTATTTTTTATATTAAATACCGGCTATTGATATTAAAATTCAAATAACGGGACATCCGTAAGAGATCATATGGAGTACCCTTTATTAAAGTTGCTTAGAATGACCTCATTAACAATGAAGAAGAGTTAGATTTCGTTAAACTCGAATATTTACAAAAATGATAAAAATGCCATTAGTTAAACTTAGGTCAAGATGCCATTTTTAAGTATTATAGTTTCTGACTATCACTTTCATACAAAATCCTGGATTTGAGCTTTTGGGCACATATTAACCATACACATCAAATTTCAGCCCTTAAATCATAGTAGAAGTGGTCCAATTGTCAAATCAGCCCTTAACCCTTGTTTTCATGTCCATCGAGTGAGGAAAGTAGATGGTTAGTCGTAGTCGAATATTTCTCTTCATATGAGTGACTTGGATCAGTCTTTATCATGGACCAATAGTGTGATTTGATTGCCCCACATTGATAAGCCTCTTTCTTATGCGCGAAGTTATCCCGTTCTAGAAATTAACGAGTTACCAACTCTTCTCAAATTTGAACCTTTCAATTTACCCACTTCTCACCATCAATCGCTTCTCAAATTTGGACCACCCATTATACTCATATGACCACAAGTTTACACAAAATTTGGACCCCGATCTACAATCCTACATCGTTGACCCACAAAGCCAGCCCCTTCCTTTTCTACCAAAAGTTGAAATTTCAGATCTAGGCATTCCTCACCATCAATCAACCACTAAACTTTGTACAATTGTTTGCATATCATGACTACATATTTTTTCAAAATTTAGGGCCCTGATCATCAAGTATAGACCGTTAATTGAGATATAGCTCATTTTAGCACCCGTTAGGCCATTTTTAAGGATCGGCTAATCTAAAATGTGGATCATCAAGAAATTTACATATTCTGATTCTATTCTTCGAGCTTGATAAGATGAACGGATTGGAATTGATCAAAGATCATCCGAATATTAAGATTTGAGAAACCCACCTCGAGAGGTTGTTACAAAAGACCTCGCGTGCACATCCCTCTCCATATTTCTACTACGCACCTCCAAACCCTAATTCTAACCCTACCTCTATATATAGGGCCTCTCTTAGCCAAAGGTGACCCCCACCTACGAATTTGAGAGAGGGAAAGAGAGAGAGAGAGAGAGAGAGAGAGAGAGAGAGGAGGGAGGTAAGAGAGAAGGAGTACCATCTTTCTATTATTTCATCATCTTATATCTCTAATAAGTCGAAGATCATAAGGTGAGAACTTCTTTAAGATTGGATTAATAATTTCATGTTTTGTAGGTTGATAATTCTTATGTGTTTTTGTTTACATGTGTTTATTTATTCTATCCTCAGTTAGCTATATATGAATGCTTTTAGATACTTTTTCCATCTTATGGTGATGAGGATATTCATTGGACTTAGAGAACTAGTAAGGAATAGAATTATGTTTGTTGCACATATAAGATCTGTGTTACCATCTTTAAAGGGACCACCTTTCTTTCTATACTGTATAAAGAATAGTTGTGATTGTCTAATGGAGATTCTTATATTGCTATATTCCTTTTATATATATGGATGGACCCTGATCTATGGTGATGAATATCGGAACACCCGGTTAAGAGGTTGCCCTAACCTAAGACGATGCTTTTAGCTTGTTCGGTTAAGTGGCCACCCTGATCTGTGGTGGTGGTATCAAGATCGCCCGATTAAGTGGTTGTTAAATCCATTTATTATTACTAATATTATTATATTTACTATTATTATTATTATTCCTAAAGTTGTTAAGGATCTCCATAAGACGATAGTTGAGTATGGTTGTTATGAAGCTCAGTAGTACGGGCCGCCATCCTGGGATATGATGCATCGGTTACGACTATTTTGATGAGTGATGTACTATAAGGAAGGATGTGGTGGTACCAAAGGTTGGTTAGACGATAAGTGGCTTGGTGTAAATTGGTAATAATATTAAAGAATGGCTAATTCATGCATGCACGTGGCTCCATGTGGGTGTATGGAATTAAGAATAGGCTAGAGCGTCCTACTTCTCCCATACATTGTCACGTGTAGATTTGGGCTATGAGCGTCCTGTTTCTCACGTGGTCGGGTAAAATTATGAGCTTGCGTGTCCCAAAACCCCTGGTGGCATGTCTAAGGATTCCTATGCGGGGTCATGCATTATCATGCATTGCATTAAGAAAGAGTAATTGATGTTTTTTTATGATTTTTATGCGATTATTATTTCTAACCTTAAAGTAGTTCTTCACTATGCCGCTTTTGACGGTGTTTTGTGGAAATAATTTAGAACATGTAGGTAACGATCCTCAGGAGCCCGAGCCTCAAGGAGACAATTATGATGGCTCGTGGGAGCAGATGGTGGAAGACGAGACCGCATAGTCATTCATAGTTCTAGCATTTATTTAGTATTTGAAATTGTAATAAGTCCCAATGGGAGGACGTAGTTATGAACATAATTTTTGATTGAATGATGGTTACATGGTTTGTTGATTTAGTTTAGTTAATGAAATAATATATAAGTTTGGTTTCACCGTCTTGCTCATGATTTTTCAAATAGTATGAAATGTGCATGTTTGTGTGAAAATTATGTAAGGGGTATAACCCTCACACATTCCAAATAACCTTGGGAATTCGGCCGTCGTGATGTACACGAGAGCCGAAATCTTGGGGTGTTACAACATCTCCTCAAGTGTAGCTTTCGGTGTGATTACTAGGGACGAGCCTAGTAGAGGTTGTGCTTGAGGGTTGTTGTTTGAATTTGCAGTTTGCCCATTCTTCCAACTGAAATTGGGATGGTTCTTCCAACTTGAATTATACGTGTTTGAGTTTAGAGCACTAAATGGTCGTTGATGATTGTTTATGGACTTGGATTGTTCTTGCAAAACTTCATGAAATGCAGGAATTGTAGGACAATCTTGTGTTTTATGTTGATTACCAACACAAATTTCACAAACACTATTAACTTCTTTGAGTTAATCGTCTCTCATTCTTCAATTCCATGGCCTCAACTTTTCTTGTGAGGCTAGCCACATGTGCACTTATGTTGTCTTCTTCTGTAAGAATATAAATTTCTCATTTTATCTTTGTTGGCGGCCTGTCTTGGGATTTGCTGGTTTAGATGTATCCCAAGATTGTGCATTCTCGGCTAAAACATCAAAATAATCACATGCTTCCTTGACTTTCTTATTCATGAATTCCCTATTACACATCATCTCTACGAATTGGTGTATGGGTGAAGTCAGTCATTCGTAGAAAAAGCTTATTACCTGCCAACTTTCATAGCCATGATGTGGGCATGTATTCAATAAATCCTTGAACCTCTCCCAACATTGGAAGAAGGCCTCATCCTTCTTTTGAGCGAAATTCATGATTAAGTGCCTCAGCATGATTGTTTTATGAGTAGGAAAAAACTTTTTTATGAACTCCCTAGTCATTTCAATCCATGTACCAATTGATCTTGGCATTAATGCATGAAGCCAAGCCTTAGCTTTCTCTTTAAGGGAAGAGGGTAATCACTTAAGTCGCACAACATCATTTGATACGTTTGCAAAATGCAACGTGGCTATCATCTCATCAAATTCCTTAAGATGTTGATAAGCACTTTCACTGTTTAATCCATGGAATTTGGGAAGGAGTTTGATTACTCCGGGTTTGAGATCTATGTTCCCATGCATTATATGGAAAGATTATGCACGAGGGAGTGCTTGCTCTTGCAGATTGCAAGTAATCACGTATGGTCGATGAACATTCTCAATTTCGTTCTCTCCCGTTTCTGTTTGATTTTGGCCGAGATTTTGATTAGCCCTTAGATCGAGTTGATCTTCAGTCATATTTTCAGAAAAAATTTAGAAATTTAAGCGTTTTTAGCATGGGGTTTCTTATCTATTCCCTTAACAATCCCCCTTCACTGATTAAGCGATTGTTTGAATCCTAAACCCAATGTGGTATGCAACTTCAGAAAAAGAAAAAAATAAAAAAGAAGAAAAGACAAAATTAGAAAGACAAAACCTGATTTGAACTAACTACTTCAACCTCTAGAAATTCCTGTAAAAATAAAATAAAACAAAACAAACTAAGTTAGTACTAATGAAAGACTCCTAAAAATTTCAAGTAAAAACTATTTTCAAAAATCCTGTAAAAAACCATCAAAGTCCCCGGCAATGACGCCAAAAACTTATTCGCTTCCCCAAGTGTAGGGTTGTAATATGGTAATAATCTCGGTGAGACTGAGGTCAACCCACAGGAACTAACTCAGGAATTCACAGAACTACTCCAATAATCTCTAATTGAAATCAAACTAAACAGATTTGGAAATTGAATGTAGATGAGTAATATTTAACTAGAAGTGAATGTAACAATATAAAAGAAGCACTACGGTGCCAATGATCTACTTGTAGCTATCCTTGATGCATAATTCACTGTGGTTTCTCAACTACACAACTAGAATCGAAATTAAATCCTATCTAGCTGGATTATAAAGCAGTTATATTATCAAAACAATCTGTCACATGTGTTGTTTATCAACATGATTCCCTCAATTCAAGTTAAGACTTGGGCACACTCAATTGCATAGGCCAATCCTAGTACTAATAGATTAATATCAAAACTATAATAATCATCAAACCCTGTCACTAAGCTTAACTAATATCATGGTTTGAACTTGATTCAAATCACATAAACAAATAAACACATATTACAGATTTTATAAAAGGTAGAACTTTGGTTTGAAGTTCCCACATGAAGATCCAAGTCTAGAGCGTCTTGAATCTAATTCCTCGGAGCGTATAGGTCTAGATCTTTGCAAAACAATTAAGAAACTAAGATAATTTTTTTAAACATCCATGAGTCATCATAAGATTAAGAAAAACTACTTAGAACTTTATTCAAACTTAAGCAAACCATTGTTCAACATTAAAAATCAATCCATGAAATCATAAAACGAATTAAAACATCGAAGATCCACTATAAGCTTCACCTTTTAGCCTTAGCTAAGAGGTTTAGCCAACTATGCTAAAAGAAAACATGAAATCAACTAAAAACATGAAGAATTAGAAAGCAAACTAGAAAGAGGGAGTTGTAGAACTCCGAATCCATCCTTCTTCGCCTCCCACCGCAGTAGATCTCTTCTAGGATGCCCTAGGAATGAAGTAGAGGTATCCTTTTATAGGCTTTGGACCCCTAGCAATGAAGAACTTTTGAGAAATCCCACAACTTTTTCATTTTGCGCAGGAAAAATTGGACTCCAGAAGTTTTTGGACATTGGCTGGAGCTTGGGTAGCAAATAACATAATTCTCTGGAGGTCTTTGTACACAAACCAACTTGCAAGCCGGTCGGTCTATCTATGGGTCGGCTTTCATAAAATTAGTCCAGTGAAAATGCTGCTTCTGGAGGGTTTGGCCAGCCGGCCGAATGGCTTGTAAAAATGTGATTTTTCAGCTTTTCTTCCTCCATCTCCATTGCATCTTTTTTCCACCTCTTGCCCTTTATTCTTTTGATCTTCAAGGTATATAAGAAGGGCTTCTAAGCATTCAAATGACGAAGGTTCTCTCTCATTCCTACAACCACAAAATCATGCATTAAGTAGGTCTTTAAACAAGTGAATCATGCATAGTTAGTGATGAAATGGGCTTAGAATATGCACATTTAAGAGCTCAACAAATGGATCCCGATCAACTAAGTCGTTAATTGGATTATAATCTTTCTAATCATGTCTTGCTGGCTACTCACTTCGATCATCTGTTCTTATAGATGAATCAAGTATTTATCTCTCATTTGTTTATTTCTCTAGTTTATTTTGATACTCTGTCAATTGTAATGCGCGTTCTATTTAACATTAATAAAAATCGACATTATTTTAACCTTATTTATTTATTTTTTTGTTCATCTTTATTTCTTCGAGAAATATTAATTGCAATTACTGGTGAAAGAAAAATTCAGAAGTTATAAGGAAAAAAGAATCTATCAGAGAGAACTAGCAGATACCCTTTCGCAAATCACCTAATCCTTGATCAAAATCGATGGATGACTCATAGCTTGATTTTTGAATCCAGTTCTATGCATTTGTTTCAGTATGGGTCATCAGCGCTCAACTAAACATTGAGTTGAGTATGACTTTGGCAAGCCTATACATCATAATCGCATATGCACGAATACAAGCCCTCACTCACACATGTAGCCTCATGTCCGGTTGAATTGCCAACAACACGAACCACATCACCACAAAAATAGTTGGGATTGAATTGTGAAACTTAAACATATTGCGGAATAATCGGATCATCTATGCATCGAATAATGGAGATTCCATACTATAATCTTAAAGGCGTACCTGATTGGGAAGACATTCTCGATGCCGCCGTGTTGCCGAGAAGAACTCTTGGTCTTCCGCACCTTACACCTTTAGGAGAACCTCTCAATAGGACTAGGGTTTTCTCTTGTGTGTTGGTGAGGGGACCAAGACGTATATTTATAGGAAAGAGGGCCAGAGAAGCTTACCCATCACACTTCTCTCCTCTAGGGTCTCCACACCGTAGGTTTCCATATCAGGCTTAATAACCGCGTATAGGGAACACGGTTCAAGCGTCCCGCCCCAGACCTATTTGCAATGATCACAACTATAGTGGGGCCCACTGAATCGCTCAGTCTGAATAATCCAACGGTCATGATCTAAACTGATGATCATGTGTGGCCCACCTAATGGAGTCTTACATTCTCCCACTTGGGCTACACTGATCACCAAAAGAAAACAAAACATTTTATTTTATTTTGTGAAAAATAATTTTATAAAACGCATTTGTTTCAAAAGTTCCTAATGGGCGCCCTACTGATTTCAAAACAATACCGTTGGATAATTATGAGCAACACTTGTCAGATCCGGTCCATCAAGACCACTGATATTGAACCGTGGTAGTCAGCACAACATTTAATATTTTCGAAGTGTGACGAATCACAATCACAGATACCAATAGCCTTAACGACATGGATCAATGATATGGGGTGTGGTATGAAGATTACACGTCTAAAGTGATCATACGTATTTATCTTCAAGTGGTCCTACTGAACGTGTCTCCAAGACACAAACTAAATTCTTGCCTGCTCAAAACTGAATGTGCACGCTGAAGGAGAAACAAGATATAAACTGAATAACAGAATCATAACAAATGAGATCTCCAATGTCTATACCTGAATCGGATCAAACTGAAGCTCCCACTAATCCAATATTTCTTTGGGTCACCAAATCCCATGAAAGACAAATGTCTCAAAAGTTACAGTGACAAACTAACCTTTAAGGAGTAGATCCATCCTCATCTGCTTCATGCAAATGAGTTCTATAGACATTAGACAATTCTGTACTGAATAAAACTTGTAGCCATATCGCCTCATGCGTAGGCTCAAGAAAAGCTACATATTCCACTTTCATCGTAGATGAAGCAGCCAAATCATGTCACGTTTTTCATAGTATAATTTCATTATGAAAATGTAGCTCGCAATGGAACTCTCGCTGAAGGCAGCTAACAAAATCTGCATTTGTATATCTAACCAGCTCTATATGTGAGTGCGAAGTCCTTTGTCCTTTACAGGTAGCGCAATGCTTTCTTAACTATCCAATGGTTCATACTTAGATTGTTAAGGTACCTGCTCAATATTCCAACCACAAAAGCAATATCCGGACGCGTACAGACCTGAGCATACATGATGCTCCCTACTGCCGACGCATATGGAATAGCTTTCATCTTGTCCTTCTCTAGGTCATTCTTAGGACACTGAAATTGACCAAATTTGTCACCTTTTACAATAGGTGCTTGGCCAGGAGCACAACTTTGCATGCCAAACCTTTCGAGAACCCTATCAAAATAGGCTCTCTGCGACAGGCCAAGTAATCCACATGATCTGTCTCGGCTAATTTGAATGCCGATGACAAAGGAAGCATCACTAAGATCTTTCATCTCAAAATTCTGAGGTAGAAATTTCTTAGTCTCACGCAACAATCCAATATCACTACTGGCCAATAAAATGTCGTCAACATACAAGACCAAAATAATAAACTTACTCCCACTGATTTTCACATATATGCACTCATCTGCAGTGTTTTCAATGAAACCATATGAGGAAACAACTTTATGAAACTTTAGGTACCACTGTCGTGATGCCTGTTTCAACCCATAAATGGACTTCTTAAGTTTGCAGACCAGATGTTCTGAGCCTTTAGCTTTAAAACCTTCTGGCTGCAACATATATACGTTCTCCATTAGATCTCCATTGAGAAACGCAGTTTTCACGTCCATTTGATGTAGCTCCAAATCCATTTAAGCCACAAGAGCCATAATGATCCTAAAGGAGTCTTTCTTAGATACAGGTGAGAAAGCCTCCATAAAGTTAATGCTCTCACGCTGAGTGAAACCCTTTGCAACTAGCCTGGCTTTATACCTTTCAATATTGCTCTTAGAGTCCCTTTTGGTTTTAAATATCCATTTACAACCAATCGGCCTAATCCCTTCAGGCAATTCAACAAGGTCCCAAACTTTGTTGTCCTTCATGGATTTCAATTCATCCTTCATGGCATCGAACCAATGAGAAGAATCCGCACTTTGTTCGACCTATGAAAAGGGATACAGGATCATTTTCAACCCCAATGTCAAACTCATACTCCTGCAAATAGATGATGTAATCATCTGGTATTGCAGATCTTCTCTCTCTATGTGATCGTCTTAATGGCTCATTATTCTGAATTGGGTTTTCCATTTCCTCATCAGTGGGTTGTATTTGAGGTTGTGCATGGTCGTCCATAGGGATCTTAGGGTCCACTGCTGGACGGACAACCATGCTACTCTGAATGATTGTGGTGGGAATCACAATCCGCTCTTCCTCAAATACAATATCTCTTAAATTTGTGCTCCCACTATCTTCAGTGTTCTCAATAAACCTAGCATTTGCAGTCTCAATGACTCTCATGGAATATGATGGACAATAAAATCTGAATCCTTTTGATCTTTCTGGGTATCCAATAAAGAAGCAACTAACAGTTCTAGGGTCAAGTTTTCTTTCATGTGGGTTATATGGTTTGGCTTCTGCAGGACAACCCCATACACGAAAATATCGTAGACTAAGCTTTCGCCCTGTCCACAATTCATATGGAGTTTTCATTACAGCCTTACTTGGGACCCTATTAAGGATTTACACAGCCGTTTTCAACACATCACCCCACAATTCATATGGAGTTTTCATTCCAGAGTTAGGCTGATTGCCACCCGCAGGACCCCTAGAACTTTTGCCTGAAGTGTGCTTTCTTTTCTTATTCCCTTTTCTTCCTTGACCAGATGTCACTAAGTGTGAACTTTGTGTCTTGCTCGACCTTCTGAGTCTCTCTTCATTCCAGAGTTAAAAAAAAAAAAAAAGGAAGGTGCTTCATAGTTTGCACGAGAAAGGCAATTGCCTTCTTTGGGTGGAATAGACTGCAAGTGGGCTTAATGCAATGGGCCTCTCTATTGGGTCCAGTGCTCCAACGCCCTTTTTTGGGCCTGGTTAACATATTACCTATGTCAGATTTTGAGCCTATTTCAGATCATCTTCTGGAGATCTCTGACCCATTAGAAGCTGGTTGCAGATTCATCATGGGCCTAATGTTGGACCTAAATGGCAGATTGCATGAGGCCGAATTGTGGGCCCATACCACAATGTTTTAAAGCCCAATCTTAGGGCCTATTTGATGTTCTTTTAGGACCTGGCTTGAAATCCAATGTTAACCTCTCTTAGACCATTGCTTTAGTAAATATTTGAGGTTTGGGATGGGGGCTTTCTATTGGATGAAAAACAGGTTTCTGTTTTGGTGTTGGGGTCTTGCTCGGGCTGGGCCTGAAATGGGTTGGATTTCCAAGTGAATCTAATTGGGCCGTTGGGCCTGTCTATTTGGTCTAGCATATGGACTCCCTTTTGAGCATGTTTCCAGCACACTATGGGTCTGGTTTTGGGCTCATTTAGGCAGACCTTAGGCCCTACTTTAGGTCTCACTTTGATGACATATTTGGGCCAATGGCTGGGTTCCTTGAATGGCTAGAAAATGTGTGGAAGTTCGAACTTGTTTTTAGAATGCTTCAGGCCCGTTCCAATGCCAATTTTCAAGCCCAATCTCAGGCCCTAATTTAGGCCCCTTTATTCTCATTCTAGGCTCAACCCATGGGCCTAATGTCTCATTGTTCTTGGAACTTTAGTGGCCTAGTTTAAGTACTTGGGTCCATTGTCCAAGTGGATATTCTAACCATTGAATTAATATACTTGGGCCATAATTTGAGATCGAATAAAACCAAAATTTATATTGAGGGTTGGTAGGTTTCATTTCATCCACGGCCTAAGTAATTGAGTAATCTTGGTCATATGCATTGAGCTCTAATTCGGCCTAAAATAGGGCCATTAGCCATATGTTTGAGGCTGATATAAGGAGTTGACCATTGAGAATTTAATTCAACCATTACTTCAGTAAGAGATTTTGGACGGTCAACATCAGTCATATTTTGACCGAATTAGAACTCTTGTATTATGGTTCGTTGTGGGCAGGACCATGTAGCAATCCTTGGGTCTGGTAGTGGGATTGAAGCTTATTGTGTTAGCCACCAAAGTGACCTCAATTGGCAACGATTTCTACTTCTAGACTTCTGTACTTGGAATTCAGTAACCCTCCATTATAGGATTGCATTCAGTTGCGTTCATACCCAAGCGAGCGGTGGTCAGAACAAAGAAGTATCATCGTTTGGCTGGGTGTGAGCGGAATGAAGTGATTGGTGATGGTGATATAGGTATGAGAGATTCATTTCACCCAAAGGTGATGGACGTCTTAGATTTATTTCACTAGCATAGATCAGCTTCATGTTCAGTAGAGCCTCATGTATGTTATAATTTCGCTCAAAGGAGGAATTGTGATGATACGCTGGGCTCTTGCCAGATTTTGATGATTATGGCCCATCATCATTCTAGGTCATTTGATTGAAGGCCCAAATCAATCGAATGAATATACATGGATGATATTTGTGGTTTATGTTTATGCATTGTTATATGGGACTTGTTTATTAATGTGAGTTTTATGCTTTGAATGTCCAGCTATGACTGTTTCTAATATTCCAATACAATTCAATTCCATACCTTTGCTTACTGGGTCCAACTATTCCAAATGGAAGTCGTCCGTTGAAATAGTCCTAGGTTGCATGGACTTGGATCTGGACCTAGAGGAAGTAGAGCCTCCCATTCCAACTGACTTTAGTACGGAATCAGCAAAGGCTCACTATAAGGCCTGGACCAAGTCAAATAAGATGTGTCTCATGATCATAAAGAACTCGATTTCTGAGACCATGCAGGGTGTCATGCCCGACACTGAGAAAGCTAGAGATTTCTTGACTGAAATAGGAAAACGATTTCAGAAATCGGATAAAGCTGAGCTGAGTTCACTTTTACATAAATTGACTCAAGCCACCTATAACGATTAAGCAAATATCAGGGAGTACATTGGTGGATTGTCTGATGTGGTGGCTAAAATCCGCGCATTAGACCTTAAGATTGAGGACGAACTCTTGATTTTTTTGGTTCTGAACTCCCTCCCTCCACAATTCAGTCAATTCCAAATCAGCTATAATACTCAAAAGGAAAAGTGGACATTGAACGAACTGATATCTCAGTGCGTTCAGGAGGAAGAGAGACTCAGAAGGTCGAGCAAGACACCCTGCATGGTCTCAGAAATCGAGTTCTTTATGATCATGAGACACATCTTATTTGACTTGGTCCAGGCCTTATAGTGAGCCTTTGCTGATTCCGTACTAAAGTCAGTTGGAATGGGAGGCTCTACTTCCTCCAAGGCCAGATCCAAGTCCATGCAACCTAGGACTATTTCAACGGACGACTTCCATTTGGAATAGTTGGACCCAGTAAGCAAAGGTATGGAATTGAATTGTATTGGAATATTAGAAACAGTCATAGCTGGACATTCAAAGCATAAAACTCACATTAATAATTAAGTCCCATATAACAATGCATAAACATAAACCACAAATATCATCCATGTATATTCATTCGATTGATTTGGGCCTTCAATCAAATGACCTAGAATGATGATGGGCCATAATCATCAAAATCTGGCAAGAGCCCAGCGTATCATCACAATTCCTCCTTTGGGCGAAATTATAACATACATGAGGCTCTACCAAACATGAAACTGATCTATGCTAGTGAAATAAATCTAAGACGTCCATCACCTTTGGGTGAAATGAATCTCTCATACCTATATCACCATCACCAATCACTTCATTCCGCTCACACCCAGCCAAGCGATGATACTTCTTTGTTCTGACCACCGCTCGCTTGGGTATGAACGCAACTAAATGCAATCCTATAATGGAGGGTTACTGAATCCCAAGTACAGAAGTCTAGAAGTAGAAATCGTTGCCAATTGAGGTCACTTTGGTGGCTAACACAATAAGCTTCAATCCCACTACCAGACCCAAGGATTGCTACATGGTCCTGCCCACAACGAACCATAATACAGGAGTTCTAATTCGGTCAAAATATGACTGATGTTGACCGTCCAAAATCTCTTACTGAAGTAATGGTTGAATTAAATTCTCAATGGTCAACTCCTTATATCAGCCTCAAACATATGGGTAATGGCCCTATTTTAGGCCGAATTAGAGCTCAATGCATATGACCAAGATTACTCAATTACTTAGTCCGTGGATGAAATGAAACCTACCAACCCTCAATATAAATTTTGGTTTTATTCGATCTCAAATTATGGCCCAAGTATATTAATTCAATGGTTAGAATATCCACTTGGACAATGGACCCAAGTACTTAAACTAGGCCACTAAAGTTCCAAGAACAATGAGACATTAGGCCCATGGGTTGAGCCTAGAATGAGAATGAAGGGGCCTAAATTAGGGCCTGAGATTGGGCTTGAAAATTGGCATTGGAACGGGCCTGAAGCATTCTAAAAACAAGTTCGAACTTCCACACATTTTCTAGCCATTCAAGGAACCCAGCCATTGGCCCAAATATGTAATCAAAGTGAGACCTAAAGTAGGGCCTAAGGTCTGCCTAAATGAGCCCAAAACCAGACCCATAGTGTGCTGGAAACATGCTCAAAAGGGAGTCCATATGCTGGACCAAATAGACAGGCCCAACGGCCCAATTAGATTCACTTGGAAATCCAACCCATTTCAGGCCCAGCCCGAGCAAGACCCCAACACCAAAACAGAAACCTGTTTTCATCCAATAGAAAGCCCCCATCCCAAACCTCAAATATTTACTAAAGCAATGGTCTAAGAGAGGTTAACATTGGATTTCAAGCCAGGTCCTAAAAGAACATCAAATAGGCCCTAAGAGTGGGCTTTAAAACATTGTGGTATGGGCCCACAATTCGGCCTCATGCAATCTGCCATTTAGGTCCAAAATTAGGCCCATGATGAATCTGCAACCAGCTTCTAATGGGTCAGAGATCCCCAGAAGATGATCTGAAATAGGCTCAAAATCTGACGTAGGTAATATGTTAACCAGGCCCAAAAAAGGGCGTTGGAGCACTGGACCCAATAGAGAGGCCCATTGCATTAAGCCCACTTGCAGTCTATTCCACCCAAAGAAGGCAATTGCCTTTCTCGTGCAAACTATGAAGCACCTTCCTTTTTTTCTTTTTTTTTTTTCTTTTTTTTTTTTTAACTAAATGTGGGGCTATGATGGCTGTAAGTGGCCAGCGACTGTGGTCGGTGATCGCTACTGTCGATCTCCATGGCCTCGAGATCTACATCGTTGCTGATTGTATAAGACCATGCCCATACAATGTTGTCAACGGCCAGGATTACAGGTCGGCTCCGACGGGTTCCATCAGATCTCAAGTTTCCAAAGGGAAAACCCTAATGCAGATCAGCGGCACGGCCGATGCACGACCTCCAGAAGGAGATTGGATCAGATGCCCCGATCAGATCTGAATGAGGGCCGATCAGTCCATCCAAATCTGGTATCATGGTGAAGGATTTGGAGAAGACCTATCATCTTGGAAGATACGGCAATCTCGACCATGAATTCCGATAGAGGAAATTCTGAAGTACTGAAAATCTTCCACATTGAAGGTCTATGTTTTGGAATCCCTAAGATTAATGCATAGTATGCTCTGATACCAACTGTGAAACTTAAACATATTGCGGAATAATCGGGTCGTCTATGCATCGAATAATGGAGATTCCATACTATAATCTTAAAGGCGTACCTGATTGGGAAGACATTCCCGATACCGCCGTGTTGCCGAGAAGAACTCTCGGTCTTCCGCACCTTACTCCTTTAGGAGAACCTCTCAATGGGACTAGGGTTTTCTCTTGTGTGTTGGTGAGGGGACCAAGACGTATATTTATAGGAAAGAGGGCCAGAGAAGCTTACCCATCACACTTCTCTCCTCTAGGGTCTCCACACCGTAGGTTTCCATATCAGGCTTAATAACCGCCTATAGGGAACACGGTTCAAGCGTCCCGCCCCAGACCTATTTGCAATGATCACAACTATAGTGGGGCCCACTGAATCGCTCAGTCTGAATAATCCAACGGTCATGATCTAAACCGATGATCATGTGTGGCCCACCTAATGGAGTCTTACATGAATGCCCACCATTGAAAACTTTTTAGCGGCCAAGTAAGTTTTGGATATATAAGTTTATATTTGTAGCCTCTAAGAAATTTTCAGCAGTTTAATCCCCCCCCTCCCCCAGGATAACGTTTCAATTTTGGGCTTCTGGCTTAAAGTGAGCTAGCTAAATAGAGAGATGGCAGGGATAAAAGGACTCAACAGAGAGTCCTGCCGCCACGGAGGTATTTGATGGCACGGTCATCATGCAATCCTTGTCCGCCCAGCCGCCGGCGGGCTTCATCATGGACGCCGATTGTATGGAAATGGGAATGCTTACTGGGTTACTCAAGACTGATCTGTTGGTTCCACCGTGAATGTATGTGGTTTATCCATGCCGTCCATCCATTTTCCATCTTTTTTTAAGGGTTGAGCCTAAAATTGAAGCATATACATAGCGCAAGTGGACCACACCACTGGAAACAGTGGGAATAATATTTCTACCGCCATTGAAACCTTGCTAGGGCCCATAGTGATATTTATTCATCATCCAACCTGTTGATAAGATCACACGGACATGGATGAAGGGAAAACACAAATATCGGATTGATCCAAAACTTCTGTGACTCCAAGAATTTTTCAATGGTAGACGTTCAATTCATTCTGTTTCCTTTGTTGTGGTCCACTTGAGCTTTGTATATACTTTATTTTTGGGTTCAAGCTCTGAAATTATCTGGTAAAATAGATGGACAGAGTGGATAAAATACCTAAATTACGGTGGACCCCACAGAGTTTACTCAGTACGCAATCCGTTTCCTATTGTATGATGACCCAACACCGCGTAGCTGCATGGTATCTAAGACTCTACGGTCCAGCACCCCAACACAACGGGACGACTTCTCGCTTTCGCCACAGAATAATTTCTAATACTAGATGATTAGATATTTCAAGCTTTGATATTTTTTATTTTTATTATTAGGCGTTTCGGCAGCCGGTCTCAGGTTCAAGTGCTTAAGAGATACACTAACACCCACCGGACGTGCTCTGTTGGACCATCATGATATATGGGTTTTCTCCACGCTGTTTATCTATGGCAGATCCAAATATCAAGGAGCCCTACAAAGTATTTTAATAGTGAGTATTCAATATTTTTCTGTCGTATGGTCCACCTGGGATTTGGATCCGCCTCATGTCTTGAGTTCATTTCATAAAATAATGATCCAAAATAAATGAACGGGGTAGATAAAATACATACATCATAGTCAGGCCCACAGAACACCGTCCAGTAGCTAACCACACGGTTTAGTATGCAATGCCCGTTCCTTCAGGTCATGGTTGGCTCATCAAATCAACTGTCTAGACCACCGAGCCGTGGGCCCCATGCATGGGAATATTATGCATTTGATAATGCCAACGACTGTATTGACTCGCAAGGATAATGGATACGACCCGAGTCATCGCTAATGGCCACATGTACTTGACTCCCATCCTAGTTGTTGTCATCTAAAAATGGTGGTGATCATCCATATATAGTTGGGTCTGGGCCATCGAGCTATGCCCCGACCAGCCATGTGGGTGCGACTATGACCGTAGCCTTGATGCATACACTGTATGTCCATGCCCTCCATATGTTATTCAGCTTATTTTAAGGTATGGTCCAGGACGAAGCAGATATAAATTTTAGGTGAACTACACCATAGGAAACAATGATTGTTGAATGTCCACCATTGAAAACTTGTTAAGGTCCATCGTAATGGTTGCTGACCATCCACCCTGTTGATAAGGTCAAACAGACCCGGGTTGAAGGAAAGAAGGAATATAAGCTTGATTTAAAACTTTCGTGGCCGACAAAAGGTTTTTAATGGTCAATGACCACTGTTTCCTATGGTGTTGTCCACCTAAAATTTGTATATGCTTCATTTTTTAGTCTACAATTTTAAATAAGCTGGAAAAATAGATGGACGGTGGGGATATACAATTCATGCATTGAGGTGGGCCAACGGTCAGGGACACAACCAGTGATTGCATACGCTCGACCCATGCCATGTGTGATAGAGGCATCACCACCATTTACTAGATGGTGCAGACTAACACTTTACTGTATCCCACATTCCCTCATTTGGAGGAAACTGAAGAGGAAAAAAACGACAAAAAAAGGAAGGTTACGAAGGAGAGTGACTGTTTGAATCGAAAAACTTTGATACTCGAGTGTTTGATGGATAATACACAGCCACCTGAACTACTTAAAAATTGCATATACAAGCAAAGAAAATTAAACTGTCCAAAGTATGTGTATTAGCCTAGATGTGTCATGAACAAAAACTTAAAATTACCTTGTTACGGGATTATAGGAATGTTGCACATTGATCGGACGGCTAAAAATGAAAATTAATAGGTTTAAATCGAGTTAATACATGCAAAGTGTCAAATTCATCTACGCTGTCCATCCATTTTTCCATATCATTTTATGTATAAAATAAAAAATTGAGGCAGATCAAAGTTTCAAATGGGCCACACGACAGGAAACAGTGAATCGGGCTGGTATTTGTACTTTTCCTTCGTTCAGGTGTGTATATGGACGAAAAAATGATCTGGAAAAATGTACGGACGGCGTGGATTAAACAAATACATCATTCAGTGGCCACAGAGCACCGTCCAGTAGCGACTCTGCTAAGCAGCGAAGCGTCGGTATGTATATTCTATGTATACTCGTATCTTTGTTAAGCCAACTCGGTGCACGGAACACTGCTCATACACTCTCATTCTTACGTGCCAATATGGATCTCTCTTTTTAGATCTGATCCGTCCGTTTAGATTTTCAAAATTATTAAATATTAGGACTTAAATTTCTAGATGTTTTACTCAACAGATAGGCCAAAAGTTATAAAATAATCTGACAGTTAAAGAATTACTTTTACCAGTCCATTTGTTTTGTATACTCCCCACCCACCTGACATTGAAAACGCCTTAATGTTTAGGCCAAATGACCAAAATATTTAAATCCATCTAACGGAAAGCTCTGATCAGTCACATGTATATCTATGTTGGCACGTGTGCCTGCGCTTGCATGGGTAGGTCTCTCACACTCCACATGGGCACGGATGGAAGCGGATTGCGTACTGAGTAAACGTACCGCAGGCCCTAGAAAGGTTTCAACGGTGGAAATCATTATACCCAGTGTTTCTTGTGGTATGGCCTACCTAAGTTTTGGATATGCTTCAATTTTGGTTTTAACCCCTTAAATGATTTGGAAAAGCGTATGGACAGTGCAGATAAACTACATACATTTACAGTGGGCCCAACTGAGTTTACTGAGTACGATAAGAGCGTACTGTGTAACTTAGGACGCAATCCGATTTCATACAAACAAAAATCTGATGGTACTGGCACTGGATTCCCTCTTTGCGATGTATAATGGTACTGGTACAACACATTAACATACATACATGTGAATATTAGCATTGTGACCCCAGCTTCTAAATGCCAAGTGGGACACTCTAATCGCTGATCAAGACTGTCTATTTATTTTTTATATCCATCAGATGGCAATGATGCAAAGATGACATCAATCTGATGATTTTTTCCTCTTCTTTAAAAGCTATATATTGGATGGTTATCATCGTATGACCAAAGTGCTTCTTTGGAATCATAACCAATACACGGTTGGGCCTTTCCAATAGATATGTGTAATTTGTTTGTGTATGAGGAAGTGGGCCCATTGGTCTGGAGACACAGCTTATACACATGTTGGATGTGCGTGATGATCTGAACCAGGAATCCTTCTGGCTCCACCGTTGATCGCCATGCATTGACCTGAAATTCCTTTGATTGGAATATCTTAGCAGATTTTTCTAACGAGTGAGAATTTTCATGGCTTGCACCGTGGGGACTACGCTATCAGTGACCTGACCAGTTGTGTTAGATGGGGGCAGCGCGGGGCCCACTGTGATGTATGTTTATTGTAACGTTATTACTCATTGTAGAGAAATATTCTCATTTTTTTTTTTTTTATATCAAATTATAGTGCTCACGTAGATACTCAGATGTGGACCACGCCATGAGCCAATTAACCATATTTTCTCTACACTTGATCTTAATGGTGTGGCCCATTTTCTGCACGGACCGATGTACCACAACCGAAAAGCAAGCGTTGTATGTGAGCATTTTTCTTACACTAAAAGTTGTACAATTCTAATAGCAATTTACAGATTCAAATTCGGCAGAAATGGAATTCAAACCTATGCCTTTCTTGCTTAATCCTGCGAGCTGAGTAACGGCCAGACAAACAAAAATCCAATCCAATCAAATTGAGATCTTTTCCAGTCAAATAATAATGGCGAGAAATCGTCATTGGAAATGCACAGACGAGAAGGAGACCTTTGAAGACTTTTCAACACATCATACATCCCATGATGTAAACATGCTAGTGATCCCTCTGTCTTAAAGACGTGAGAATGGAGGTTGCTTTGCACTCAATTCTGCTAAGAAACTGCTCCATTTCTTAATCTGATCACGGTCGTGAACTTCTCCTCCAACTACTTCCATCGTTGGTTCACGGCCTTCTCTTCTACTGGTCTCTGGTCTCTCTCCTTCTGGCCATGGTGACGATGCCATTGACATGTCTGTTGTTGTTGCTTGTTGCTACCGCGGGCCTTTACAGGGTCTCAAGCTCTACAGATGGTCGAGATGGTAATGTAGAGATGCTTCCCCTCTGTTCTACTTGAATTAGGTTCTCTTCCCTCTGGAAAGACATGAAAAAGAAAATACACACCTTCCTCTTCTTTTCTTCCTCCCTTCTCATCTCGTTTCTTCCTCTTTGAGTTTGAAAGTGAGAGTTTTCATCTTACATCAATCCACCCATGTTATTTGTTTGGGTGAGAGAGAGAGAGAGAGAGTTACCTCTCCATTATCGTCGATGGTAAATCCATTTCAGGATTTACGCCTGCATTTGGCTTATGGCCTTTTCAGGAGTCCGTGAAATTTGATTTATACTCTTATTAGAATTTTCAAAAATTGCAAAACTCAGTTTTCTAGTCTTTGCATTTGAATGACAATAAAGAGCTCTTTTGTGCATGCACACGCATGGTTTCATAATTTCTTGTGAATTTCACTACGCGCATAAGCCCCAAGACTCATGGATTGACTTTAACACACTTTTAGTGTGGCCCTTTTAGCACCATGGATTTGAGGAGAAGTGGATTCCATGATATGAATTCTCATCAATTCCAATTCCTATCAATTCCAGATTTTCTGTTTGGCAGCCAAGATTTTGAGAGAAATTAGACATGAGGGAATGGAGTGTGTAAATTTTAATCCAACCATATGCCCACCGTATTAGCCTCGATTTTTAAATCCATGTCGTTCATCCAATTTTACAGATCATTTTATGCTAGGATCCAAAAAATGAAGCAGATCCACATCTAAAGTGGACCATAAAACAAGAAAAAGCGGAGAGTGAGACCTTTATGATGCACAAAAGTTTTGGATTAAACTATAATTTGTGTGATCCCTTCATCTAGGCCTTTGATACCTTATCAACAAGTTGGATGGAAAATATATGTCATGTTAGGTTCCATGGCTAGGGACACATTATGGCGGGTCCCACGTTGGTTTCTCCTCAAATCCCACCTTTTTTAGAGGATTTGAAAAATAGCTAAAAGTGCCTTTTTTAATTCTCCTGGATTTGAAGAATAAAGCAACCGATTTCTCCTCACTTCTCCTCAAATCCATGGTGCCAAACGGGCCATAATGTTGGATATGGGCCCATGAGCCCACTAGTGGGTGTGTCTCACACAAGCTTTCCTCTGAATCCTTTTTCTGCTTTATCATGGCAATTATTTTTTGAGGATTAAATTAATTAAAATTTGAATTTAAACAATAACTTTAAATTCAATTTCATATGGATGAGGAAGGAATATTAGATGAGATGAGTCCCTCCCTCATCCAACCTCTTCAATTCCTCCCTTATAGGAGGGATCCCTTGTACTATCCTACATATTCCAAAGAAAGGGTATTATTTCCAAATAGAAAATAGGAAAGGACAGTTCATACTCACTGTAAATATAGCTCGTCTCTAGGCCATTTAAACTGTTGATCATAATCTAGGACCATTTGAACCATCTAATCTAATCAGAGGGATAATCAGACCCTCTTTGCTCCCATAGTGGTTAGGTGGACCACTAGACGTGTACCATCCATCTTTGGCTTTTATGAACGTCCTAGGATGGTGTGGACTATTAGATCCTGCAAGCTCATCAATCCGAGCCACCTTTTAGTAGTATCGGAGTTGCACTAGACAGATCTCCAATCTACTTTGTGTTTACAATCGATGTAAGTACCTCTCTACCTTCCTAATTAATATGAAATTTTATTATAACACCCTTTTTATTTCATATATCAATTGTTTGTGTCCTTCTTCCAAATTAAATGGATCATTAATTAAATAAGACTGTGAAGAAGAGGGATAATGCCAAGAGAGGAATTGGAAATGTTGAGTTAAGAATGGGATCAGATCTGAAAGAGGAATAGGAATGCTTATTCTAGCATAATGGGACATTAATCAAAAGGGAGAGAAATTAATAAAATAAATGGAATGAGAGAGAGAAAGGAGTTTGGCTGGTTTCCTCCCAACTGCAGATAGGCAGCCGCCGCCGACCACTAATGTAGTGGCGATAATACTAGCCACCACCAGCCAAAGCCTAAGCCCCTTGGCCAGGGACCATCCGCAAGCACCTGTATACATGAAGAATGGCCCGGGGCTCGTGGGTTTTTGTTGGTTTGAACCTCTGATGTAGGCCCTAAAGCCATTGTCGCCGCAGCCAACAACGCCTATTATGGCAGCCGACAACATTGACCCGCCTTCTCCTTCATTGAGAGAAACGAACAACCATATATAGTTGCTAAAATAAATAACAAAAAAAGGGGGGAATGGTTGAAATCCTAGGCAAAAATGAAAAGAAAAAAAGAAGGATATGGGCTTACTTTTGGGCCTATTCTGGCCTAAATCGATTTGGGCCTATAGGAGTGGGCCTCCAACCATTGTAAATCCCAAACATATTCATAAATCGGCCCTATAAATGAGAGAGAGGAGAGGAAGAAGAGTTTTTGAGTCAGAATAAATGAACATGTTATTGACCGAAATAGGCCTCATCAATTTTGTGCCTCACGTAGTAAAATTCATGAACATAATTAATTGTTGTTTAGCTGATGTTCACATATGGCTTTTGTGATAACATTTAATCTATAAATTGTGCAAAGTTTGGTGACCATCATACGTTATCCCCGAGCATGTGGCAAGTGTAAATATGCCCCATATTTATGCACAGATAGAGATGAGCCTGATTCAAAGCCTAAGTTACTTTTCTTATTAAGATTATGTGTATCTTTATAAGGATCCTTAATCAGTCATTTGTGGATTAATTTAAGTCAACTGTTAGGAAGTAACTGAGGATTTTTTTGCAAGATCTAACCAATGGTGCGGACCTTTTTTAATTAACGGTATAAATCTCTTATGATGATGATGATATCTTAAAAGGCATATAATAATAAAATTTGAAATTTTGTATATATTAATATTATTATTGAATTTGATATCATAATCATGACTATATATGTGATAATATTAGGTGGGCCACACATTTTGGGATTCAATGACTAAAATGTGTAACCGTATGTGTTTCTTAATAATAAAGTGTATGTGCACACGGAATGAAGATCTCTTTTATATCCATCTTATTTCTAGTGATCATGAGCTCCTTGATAATGAAGTGTATATGTGCATGCATGGGAATGAAGATCTCTTTTATATCCGTCCTATCATTTTTTACCATGGTCTTGTGAGTCATCGGAACCATCTTCAATCATGTTGATCAACAATGATGATTGGATTTATCATCAACAATAATCATTAATAGTGATGATCGGATCCATCATGAATGGTGATGATTAGCTTTGTTATTCAACTTAACATTATTCTTATTGATTCTTATAATAAGAATATTATATTTGTTATTGTGAATGTCGCCCATGTATGTCCTGACATTTTTGTCATCGAACTCAACACGCTGTGAGGAAAGAAGGGAATGGGGATTCGCATGCTCGTCACTCTTTTGACACGGTGCTCAGGTGTAAGTGATTGGTTTGGCTTGATTTTGTTTCCTTGGCTCTGCAATACCCTTCCAAGGCCGTTAGAATGGCACATTTGGAGTCGCCATTAGCTAGAAAGCAGCTCTGGAATCTATGGTTGACTAAATTTTATAGAATTGCCCAAGGAGTGAGAAATCCAAAAATTCCTTGCCTTGAATAATTATGCACTAGCTTGCATCATAAATTCGGGGTAAGGGCATTGATTACAGAAAATGAATGGGCTAGGCAACCTTCTCCACCTATGCAACGCACGGTCTCTACTTTACAGGGTTGCATTGTTTTTAGGGTGATTCAAGGGACTTCCAATATTACCTAATAAAGTCATACTGCACTAGGCCACTAGGGCCTGGGTAGGGCTGCACATCAATTCGATCAATTCAATTTTGGATGAAATTGAAATTGAATTGATGTTAAATTTTTGAAATTGAAATTGAAATTGAATTGATCTTAATTTTGAAATTTCGAATTGAAATTGAATTGACCTAATTTTTTTGGAATTGAATTGAGATTGAATTGATGAATTTTTCGATTCAATTCAATTTGATTTTTCACACATTGCAATTTGAAAACTTATAAGTTTTGTAAGTTTGGATTT
Organism: Liriodendron chinense; assembly: GCA_003013855.2. Classification (NCBI taxonomy): domain Eukaryota; kingdom Viridiplantae; phylum Streptophyta; class Magnoliopsida; order Magnoliales; family Magnoliaceae; genus Liriodendron; species Liriodendron chinense. The sequence goes on from ML058572.1 coordinate 1,111,402, forward strand.
TATAGTACCTCAAATAGTAATATTAGTAGAAATACTTCTGAAAACATATGCATAATAACTAGTCCTTACATGAAAATTAGAAAGATTGTATTGATCTAAAGCTTTTGAGGCTCGAAAAATGTTTTTAATGGTTATTCATCACTCTTTCTCTTGGTATAGTTCACCTGAGATTTGATCTTCTTATAATTTTGGATCATGTCCTAAAATGAGACGTAAAATTAGATGGATGTAATGGATATACAAAAAAATATATCAAGGTAAGTCCCACACGGTAGGGGTAACACCCACTAAGTTGTTACCAACATAACACTTAATTTACTCTTGGGCGAACTTCAAATTGTACGCTTTTGTCGTACTGAGTAAACTTAGTTGGGCCTACTTTGAATGCATTTGGTTTACACACCGTCCATTCGTTTTGCCTGCTCATTTTAGCCGTTGAGCCCAAAATTGAAGCATATCTGAAACTTGGGTGGACCATGCCACATGAAATAATGGGAATGATGATTTCCACCGTTGAAACCTTCTTAGGGCCCACAGTGATGTTTATTTGTCATCCAACCTGTTCGTAAGATCAAGAAGACATGTATGAATGAAAAACACAAATATCAGCTTGATTCAAAACTTTTGTGGTCTACAATAATTTTTCAATGGTAGAGGTTCAATTCACATTGTTTCCTGTGGTGTGTGCCACTATACGCTTCAATTTTCGGCTCGAGCCATAAAATTATCTTTTAAAGTGGATGAACAGAGTGGATAAAATGAATAAGTCACCATGGGCCCTACAGAGTTTACTCAGTACGCCAAGCGCATTGAGTTACTAAGTACGCAATCCGATTCGTCTTGGACACATGCGTGGGCACGGATATGCAGAAGGGTGGTTTCAAAGCTCTATGGGCCCCACCATGGTGTATGTGTTTTCTCTAGGCCCTTCATCCATTTTCCATATGATTCCAAGACATTATCCCAAAAATGAGACATCCAAATCTCAAGTGGACCACACGACAAGAAAACAATGGGGGATTGACGATTATTATTGAAAACTTTTTGGGGCCTTAGAAGTTTGATATCAAGTTGATATTTGTTTTTTCCCTTCCTCAAGGTCTATATGACCTTATCAACAGGTTGGATGGCAAATAAACATTACAATGGGCGAATTTAATAGTGGACATTCAATCTCCATTGTTTTGTTGTGGTGTGGTAATATGAGATATATATCTTACTAATTTTTGAAAAATTCCTTAAATCTAGATGTAAAAATAGATGGACGGCATAGATAAAACTTACTATGATGTATCTATTTCATCCATACCTCAAGGTCTTTATTTCATCCATACCATATTCAATTCAATTTGATCAATCGATTCAATTCGATACAGATCAATTCGATTCGATCGATCGAACTGAAAATTGAAATTGAATTTTTTTCTTTTTTAAAAAATTGAATTGAATTGATCTTGGAAAACGATTCGATTCGATTCGATTTGTTCGATTCGATTCAATCGATAAATTGATCATAAATTGAATTGTGTGCAGCCCTAGGCTTGGGTAAGCGAAATAAAGAAAATAAAGAAGCAATAGTAAAGTAAAGAAAGTGCACGGCATTAAGTTGTACTACACAAGTTTTTTTAAGACCTGGGTAGGCAAAATTTAAAGAAAATGAAAGAAAAAAAGACGTGAATAGGTGTAGATGTTGTTGGTGTGTAGGGTATGTACGGAGTTGAATATGACTTGATCTTGATATATGAGAAGGAAAAAGGGAATTCAGACACCCTTTAAGATGAAAGAGATGGTCAAACATCCCAAATTCCAACCCTATTAGTCGATTGCAGGGTTTCTTCAATTTTTTTTTACTTTCAAAATGGCAGGACAATGGCATAGGGATCAAGTCTAGAGGTGGCAGAGGGTTAAAGTATATTCAAACATGTGCAATTTTTTTAGGAGGAATGTGCTACAACTGAGGTGGCAAAGGGTCGAAGTATACTCTCAAACACGTGCAATTTGTTGAGGAGGAAGGTGCTACAACTGAGGTGGCTTTTAGAGATCAATTGTACAAATCTCATGCAGTGCTTTCACTTTTCAAACCTTTCTATTTCCTCTTCACTTACAAGGGACTAGGGGTTGGCCAGCCATAACCTACACCAATCAGAGCAAAGGAGGGGGTCTGCCATTGGCTCCACATCTTGGATACCCAGAACGAGCCTATAAGGGTCTGGTTATGCGTAGAACTAGTTCTTGTTCGACCAATTTTCAAAAACCGGTCTTGTTGCAGTTGTTTCACCAATTCGGGTGTTCCACAAGTGGTATTTGGAAATTCCTCAATGCCCCGTAGGTGCAGTTTAGACTATGGACCCCCTTAGGCCTGCCGATCTATATACCCCTGTAATGGCCAATCCGACTTTACAGATGCATCTAGGGTTGTCTTTATGCCGTGTAGGTGTTTCATTTGGTACCCCATTGAAGTTTACCACCATGACATAACTTTTACTCATAGGTAGAGTGCTTACAAATGCCCCTCGTTGGTAGAGGTTGGAATACAACTGAGTGCCAAAGCGAGTGGACACCCCACATATGGATTAGATGTAGGTGCAATCTGGTCTATTCCTCACAATAGTGTCATCTGTCGAGAGGCTTGTCTGGTTGAAGTTTAACTTGGTCGTCTCAAAAGGATTGAGAAAAACGTTGCAATTGTGGCTTTACGAGTCATCAAATTGCAACCCTTTCACACTGTGATTAGCATATGTGCATTGAAGAAGTCTACGAGTTTGGATTGTGAGTGGTTGAGCCCTGAGGTATTTACGGCCTTATGAGGGTAACACACTTTGATTTAGAAAGATAGTTTTTGATACTGCACGATCTCCTAAGATTTCTTGTAAGACAAGTTGTTTGTAATGGGCAGTTGCCTATGCATTTTGCAACTTTATGGATCTCCTGCATTACAATGCATTAGGTTTATAAATGTCTCTGACTAGAGTTATTTGGATTATTCTTTTGCCATTCGAATTCTTAATGTTGTCAATTTGTTTGTAATAGACTTTCTTGCAGTTAGAGGAGTGGTTGCACTAATCCAAAAGTAATCATTCCTTATTTCGAGAGGGTTGTCACTGGGAGTTTAGGCCGTCCATCCCAAGTTTTGCATATAATTTCAGAGAAAATCGATAAGTTGGAGAAAACTAAAACCAATTATTGATGTTGTGTCCACACCCACCGAAAAATATGGAAGACTGCTGATAGCCTCAAATGCCACGGACATTGGCACTTTTTGAAAGTTTTGAAACTTCTCAATTGTTTTTAGAAAGCTCCTCACCTGTAGAACGTCATTCCATAGGGTTTTATATATATATATATATATATATATATATATATATATATATATATATATATATATAATGGTCTCCTGTCGCACTGTACCGCACATGCGGTCCAACTCCCAGTGGTGTTGAGAATATAAATAGGGTGGGGCTCAGTGTGATGTGTTCATGAAATCTACTCCAACCATTAGTCTAATAATGGAAATTTATTCATAGGGATAAAACGGCCGGCAGATTTATGATTTAAGCGGGCCACACCCAAGTAAACTGTGGGAGATGGAGACGGCAAACGTTGGATTTTCACATGGCCCACTGTTATGTTTATGTAAAATCCACACCAACCATATCTGCCTCAAGAAATTTCAAGCATGGGGAATAAAAATTAAACCCATACGCTTGATTTATGTGGGCTTCCTCCTGCTTGTTTCTCCTCGTGTGGCCCACCTAAATTATGGATATGGATGATGTTTTAGTCATATACATAAACTTTCGTTTCTCACTTTATAGATGGAGTAGATTTAACATAAGTATCATGGTGGATGGAGTAGATTTAACATAAGTATCATGGTGGGCCCACCCCCGGCCCCCCGCCTCTGGTGTGCCTTGGTTGGCATGCTGTCCCATGACGTGGATCACATTGCGTCCTGACCATGACAATAGACAGGGTCAGTGCTCGTGACCCTACAGTATATGTTTTATCCATGCCGTCCATCCATTTTTTTCAACTCATTTGATGGCACGAGCAGCAAAATGAGGAAGATCCAAATCTCAGGTGGACCACACCACAGGAAAACAGTGGTGATCATAGAAGGCCCACCATTGAAGACTTTCTAGGGTCCACTGTAATGTTTATTTGCCTGTTGATTAGGTCATAACAACTTGGATAATAGGAAAACACAAATAATAGCGTGATCTACAACTTTTGTGGCCCCTAAGAAGTTTTTAACGGTGGGTTCCCTAAGATTTGGATCTCTCTCATTTTTGGGCTCGATCCTTATAATGATACGTCAAAATGGATCAACGGCGTGGAAAAACCACATGCATCATGGTGTGCCCAAAGATCAGTTCCAGTACCCACCAGCAGCATGTGGCTATTGGTGAGGTAGCATGCAATCAGGTCTCTTATTAGGCAAGAAAATCAACATAGAGAGCTGGCGTGGGCCTCACCGTGGTGTTTATGTGACATCCACTTCGATAATAAGGTGTCTGCCGATCATTTAGATATAGGTTTAAAAAATCAGCAATATCCAAAATTTAGTGGGCCACGTGAGAAGAAACAGTGCAAGAGAACACCCACCATCCAAACTTTTTCACTTGGTGCGACCCACATCAATCACATATGACCTTAATTTTTGGTTTTCATGGATGAATTTTCACTGCATAGCTAATGAATATATGGTTGGCCTTGTGATCTACAACTTTTTGGTTGGAGTGGGTTTCATGAATGTATCATGGTGGGAACCACCTTGTTTAAGTTCACAAGGCCAACTCCCCACAAAGGTTTCCTACGGTACCGTGCGCAGGAGACAGATTACTATATATGCGTGCGCATGAGACCATTACTCCATATAGATGAGAAATTTACCTCTGTCGACCTTAGGTTTGACTGGCCAGTCTACGGATGTATTTTTTCAGACAAAAATACCCTTATAAACTCAACTCAACAAGTATTTGAAATCATAAGGGTATTTTCGTTCGAAAAAACACTAAAGCTTAAAATGGAAAAGTAAGTTTTTCGGAGGTTTATTTTGACTGATCGATCAAACTTGAGGTCTACATAGGTAAGTTTCTCTAGAGAGAGGAATGCTCACCTGTTCTCGTGAGCACTTTTTTAGAGCTCATCACAGGTGATGTGAGCTATGAGTTTGAACCGGCCATGTGATGCAGCAGTTCAAAAAGCTTCAGGTGCCCAACTTTTATCTTGATTCAGAGCTTTGGTGGGCTATGGCAGAAGGAAACAGTTTGCTCCATTGATTTGCCCCTCTCTCTCTCTCTCTCTCTCTCTCTCTCTCTCTCGGCCCACCAGAGCTTTGGATCAAGATGAAAGTTCAGACCTGCGGCTTTTGTGGTGCTGCATCACGTGGACGGTTCAGATTCCTGGCTCACATCACACGTGATGAGCTCTCAAAAAGTACTCACGAGCTGGTGTGAGAACTGATGCGAACGTGAGCATTCGTGTGTGTGCATTCCTGAGCTTTTCATTTTGGAATTCTGTCTGATTTCGTGGGCAAGCGGTTTTTGTTCCAACCCTTTTAAAACCATCTTAGTTGCCTTCCTATAATTGTGTGAGCCTGATTGGCATTGGATCGCTAAGATCGGATTTGTTACAGGGTTCTAGGCGGATCGGGTCTGTCATATGGTGTCCAAATGGTTTTGATCGGAGCATGGACGGTCAAGACTGAATTTATTGTATATTTTAAAAGGATTTGATCCGTCATACGGTGTCTAAATAGTTTCGATCGGAACTTGAACAATCAAGATTGGACTTATTGCATGTTTTTTAAATGATCTAATCCATCATACAACATCCAAATTGTTCTAATAGAAACTTGGACAGTCAAGATCAAATTTTATTACATTTTTTTAACGGTTCTGATCCATCATACGATGTCCAAATAGTTCTAATCGAAATTTGGACAGTCAAGATCGGACTTATTGCATATTTTTTAAAGGATCCAATCCATCATAAAGTATCCAAATGGTTCCGATCGGAACTTGGACGGTCAAGATTAGACTTATTACATATATTTTAAACTATCCAATCAGTCATATAGCATCCAAATGATTTTGAATGCATGCTCGGCATGCATGCACGACCGATTTATAGCAGCAAAACACTAGGACATTCCAATTTGGGAGATTTTTTGGGGTCCACCCAAAATAGGTCCCTTTGAATCACTAGCCTAGATCACTGATTCTTGTAACTTCGGTTGTGACCTGACCTCAATATGCTATGCTTGTAGTTTTTGGATTTTTTGGTTTTTCCTTGCCGCTTGGTCTTTTACCCTTTGTTGTTGTGCCATTGTAATAAATTCTCAACAACGTAAATCCAACAACATTTTCAACCGGGTTTTTTCTTCAAATGATATTAGCATTTCACATATCCAAACAGCTGAATGTATGCTAACTTGTTATCCAGCCCCATCTTTCCAACCAAAAATGACACTTATGTAGTACACCCATACCTTGAGAATGGTAGGCCGCATCATGAAGATCACCCACATCGAAAATCAGCCAGATCCATTCATTAGGTGGGCCGGTGGTTGGTGGTGATACGTCCTCCATCTACTATGATTGACATCTACCAGTCAATCCAGGAGATTGCGCAATTGGCCTTCTTTGAAGCTGTTACAGAAGGGCGAGAAATACCAATATGCACTGCCAAATTCCAAGATTTGTAACATAGCTTTTCAAGAGGGAGATGGGTGGATAATCTCTCCACCATTTTAGAAATAGATTTTCACAAAGTTCTGTTTTAATATCTATTCAATTACATCATCATAAACTCTCTACAGAACTACTTGTATGTGTAATATGTGAAATGTTTCAACATAGTTTCCAAACTTAAATGCCTGAGCTACTAACAAGTAACAGAAGAAAATCCCAGAAATAAAGAATAAAAAACCAGTGAAGGAACATTTTATTTGTGGTAGGGTCGAGTGGGCCTGATTGTATGCCTTTTGAATCTGGAACATATGGTTAGGTTTAGCAGTATGTAATATCTAATCCACAGGGCTGTGCGGTCTGGTTTGTTGGTTCATACGATTGGATGGTCCAATGATCCAACAGATCGTGGGGTCCAATCTTCTTATTTGCCAGAACGACGAAAATCAAATGGGTGGATTGTAAATACTGGCGTCCTGTGATAAAAGTGATAATGGCTAATAAATGGATGAATTATGCAGCGGCCGCACTAAATGCTCTGAGGGATGAGTGGCAGCATACGCCACCAAGTTGGCATAGATCAAATGATCCTTGCGGTTCAAAGTGGGAAGGAGTCAACTGCACTGGTGATAGGGTGACCGATTTGTGAGTATTTATTCTGTTAATCTGCTATTACTCATTGATGCCTTGTTCTCTTTGCTGTTAACTTCTCTTCTTCCCCTTACAAGGAAAGATAACCGCTTCAATGTTTTCAGGGGATTATCAAGCATAGGCCTTGTAGGTAGTCTTGAAGGCGACATTGGGGAACTCACCGAGTTGAATTCCTTGTGAGTTGGGTTTTCCCTCCTCTACATATTTTGCTAAGTGTGCTAATGTTACTACCATTATTACTAATAATACCAAAGGTAATTGCTTGATTTCCTAGAGCAGCAAAGAAATGAAAACACAAACAACAAAGCTAAGTAAAAGAAATATTAAAATAGTAGTGTACTGCATAAGCTATCAAACATTGAAAAGAAATCTCATTATGCTACCAGACAACTTTAAATTCGATTTCACATCCTTCCAATCTATAAGAACTAAATTTCAATTTTATTCTTTTTCCAACATATCTTTCAATCCATGCATGTCCTTTTATAAGATATGATTTAAACCGAGTAGCGGATCATTTTCCATGGCATTTGAATTGTAAATTGTAAGATCTGCACAACACTTCACACAATTCCAAATGAGATCATCTAAATAGTATTTTTTTTTTTTTTTAATTTGATCCCATTGTCATAAGATTTGAGCAACTCTTCATGCAACTTGAAATAATAGGACAAGCAATCTAAATAGTGGGTATAATTTGATGCTATTGACGATTATGAAATCCTCCTACACCATTCCATTTTGTCAACGGATATTCTGATCCATGAATGTCACTTTATCAGATATGATTCAAATTGAGTGGGGAATCATTTTCAATGACATTTGAATTATAACATGCACATCTAAATAGTAGAGGCAGAAGTGATCTAAGTAGTTTGTGTTCTATAATTTCAGTCCTTGTGAGGCCCACTACTCATCTTAACTAGTACAGACTCATATGATCATTGCTTTCTGTTAACATATCTTTCTCCAACACAGGGACCTTTCTTTCAATCCAGGCCTATATGGACCCGTCTCTCGATCAATAGGCGGCTTACAGAAATTAACCATCCTGTAAGATCGAAAGAAAGCATGTGAATAGTATCTGCACATCTATGCATATTGCATTAGAGTTGAGAGAGATGAATTCAACTTCCATGCCATTTTTTTTTCTGTCAGGATCTGCACATCTATGCATATTGCATTAGAGTTGAGAGAGATGAATTCAACTTCCATGCCTTTTTTTTTTTTTTTTTTTTTCTGTCAGGATCCTTACTGGTTGCAGCTTCACTGGCAACATCCCAGAGGAATTAGGAAACCTACCAGAACTCACGTTCTTGTAAGTTCCACTCAGAAGCTTTTCTACCTTCATATCATTAACGGTTTCCAATAGATCTGATTTTTTATGTCGACTCTAAATGTCAGGGCTCTGAATTCAAACAACTTCACTGGTGCAATACCTCCTTCTTTGGGCAAGCTCTCCAAAGTTTATGCACTGGACCTGACAGACAATCAGCTGACTGGATCTCTCCCTGTCTCAACGTTAACCACCCCCGGATTGGATCAGCTTCTCCAAGCAAGGCACTTGTGAGTGTTTCAAGCCCCCTGATTCCATCTCAAAAAGGGTAAAAAAAAAAAAAAAAAAGTAGAAGAAGAAGAAGATGAAGAAAAACACCATCTGGGTCTTATTTAACAAGTCAATTTATTAGCATCTGGAAGCAAGGCAATGATATACTCATGATTGAATAAACGGTTCTTTCCAATTTATGCACATGCCAGCCATTTCAGCAATAACAGCCTGTCGGGTAAAATTCCAGCCAAGCTTTTCAGCTCCGAAATGAAGCTGATACACATGTAAGGAAATACCTACCTACTGAAGTAATGTTCCACTCTCAATTCTCTGCTTCTACGAACTGCTTGTACTTTTCTCCTGGCAGACTATTTGATGGAAATCATCTAACTGGGGAGATCCCATACACACTGGGGCTTGTGAAAACCCTTGAGGTTCTGTGAGTGTTCATCTAATCATATACCCATCCGTCTCCTTCTCCTGCTAGATTTCTGTTTGTACTTCTACTTACCTGAATTTTATATATGTAATTGCTGCTTTTGCAACAGACGGCTTGATAGGAATTCACTATATGGTTCCATCCCGGATAGCCTTAACAACCTTACGGGGATTTATGACCTGTGAGTAACCTTTCCCAAAAAAAAAAAAACAACAATGAACTGTGAGTAGTACTTCAATCTGGAACTGACAGTAGCCCTATCACGATCCACCATGATTATCGATGTCAGCTTCCTCATGACCCTTTCCTATCTGTTTCAGACAATTATCAAACAATCACCTGACGGGGCCAGTACCTGACCTGAGCAGAATGACTTCTCTCAATTGCGTGTATGACATCAACATGGAAATTCCAATAAATTGAATGCACCAGAAAGTTCTAATGGTATCTTGTGCTGCTTCAACTAATGGCTTGGGTTTTTATCCAGGGACCTTAGCAACAATTCATTTGATGCATCAGAAGCTCCAACCTGGTTCTCAACCACACAATCTCTCACCACTCTGTAAGTTCATTACGTATCTGTTTTGGAATTCAGTATGTGCCACATTCCTCATACTAACCCATCTCACCCAAGGATCTCTTCTTGCTGATGGGTGACCAGAGCAATGGAATATGGAGCACTTCAAGGTCCAGTCCCACAAAAGCTGTTCATCTTTCCACAACTGCAGCAAGTGTAAGCGCTTGTCCGCACAGATGATGTAGGCAAGTCAATTCTAATTGGTCCAATCTTGCCAATTTAGTCATTGTAAGTTTGTTACAGGAAATTGAAGAACAATTCATTCAATGGCACCTTTGACATGGATGAAAGCATCAGCCCGAAACTCCAACTGGTAGATTTGGAAAACAACCAAATTTCCTCCTTTCCAATGCATCCCAACTATAACAAAACACTAATGTGAGAACATATCTTCATGCACCATCTTTTTTGCATGTGGGATTTAAGCATACCATGTTCTACAACCAGTTCCTCATCTATATGAGATCTTTCTATCAATCAATGGTTGCAGACTTGTCGGGAACCCGCTCTGTACTCCCCCTCAGCCCTACAATGCTAAGTATTGCCAACATCAGCAATCATCAGGAACAAACTATTCACCCAGTCTGACAAACTGCGGCAGCACATCATGTCCCCCTGGTCAGAGGCCCAGTCCTCAGAGTTGCTATTGTGCCGTCCCATACACTGGAACTCTGAAATTCAGAGCGCCTTCTTTCAGAGTCTTACCCGACAGCACCACAATCCAGTCACTGGAAAGTTGCATGTGGAAGGCACTCGGCCTAACTCCAGGTTCAGTATCTCTTCAGAACCCATTCTTCAACATGTATGACTATCTCCAGGTGCACTTGGAGCTCTTCCCATCCACCGGAATGTACTTCAACCAGTCAGAGATTCAGAGGCTTGCGTTCGGTCTTACCCGCCAAGATTTTAGGCTACCCAAAGAGTTTGGACCATACTCCTTTATGGCAATTCCATATCCTTTCCCAGGTACACGCTACCTCCTTTTCTACAAAAGATAATGTGAAAATTCCTCTCTTCAACTCATTGAGAACATTAAAATGTTCCAGACGGAAGTGGAGGGACTTCAAAGAGTTCAGGCGTAGTTATCGGGATAGCTGTCGGTTGCGCTGTTCTGGTTCTTGTGCTCATGGGAGTGGGGATATACATCTTCCGGCAAAAGAAACGGGCTGAACAAGCCATAGAATTAAGCAGACCTTTCGGTAATGAGTAAAATCTGATACTAACCATATCAAGTGCAAAATGCACACAACCTCAGGAAATTGTGAATCTTCTCAATAGTGCTTGTTTGCCATGTCACAGCATCTTGGGGTCCGAGTGGCGGAGACAGGGGTGGTGCACCACAACTAAAAGGTGCGAGATGGTTTTCTTATGATGAACTCAAAAAGGGCACCAACAACTTCTTGGAAAGCAATGAGATTGGATCGGGAGGTTATGGCAAGGTGATCCATTTTGTGGCAAGTCATTGTTCACAAAAGTTTCACAATCCATTCTTCATGTGTCTAATCTTGTGCGTAATATCCTCCTTTTCTTTAGGTTTACCGAGGTAAACTTCTAGGTGGGCAGATTGTGGCAATTAAAAGAGCACAGCAAGGATCCATGCAAGGTGGGCTGGAGTTCAAGACTGAAATTGAGTTGCTTTCTAGGGTTCATCACAAGAACCTTGTCAGTCTGGTGGGTTTCTGTTTTGAGCATGGGGAACAGATGCTGATCTATGAATATGTTCCAAATGGAACACTAAGAGAGAGCTTGTCTGGTAAGTTCTCGAACCCCATTTCAGATCAAGCAGCTTTTGTTTATCCTCACATTGTGGTATTCAACCATGTTGCTGCAACTATCAACTGTAGGGAGGAGTGGCATCCATCTGAACTGGAAGAGGAGACTTCGGATTGCTTTAGACTCAGCAAGAGGATTAGCTTATCTTCATGACCATGCCGATCCTCCCACAATACATAGAGACATCAAGTCTAGTAATATTCTTTTGGATGAAAATCTAACTGCCAAGGTTGCAGACTTCGGCCTGTCAAAGCTAGTATCCGATAGCGGAAAGAGACATGTTTCTACTCAAGTTAAAGGCACAATGGTAAGCATTTCTGTTATACTTGTTGCACCTTTAACTTCTTTATTTAGAGTTCACACTAAGTTGCCATTCTGTACTGATTCTTCTGTGATGTCATTCTCAATGTTTACCTCCAAACTGATTTTTCTGGGGAAGAGAAAGAATATCCAAATTAGCATGTACATTTCGGGATCAATTTCTTATTCTAGACTTCACCTGATGCATTTCACTACGTCTCACATAGAACTCTACCTTGGGATCTAGGTTTAAAACCTCAAAACACAACCTTTACCAGCTAGAGTTTTCAAGGAACTTGATTCAGTTTTGTGGGTACCTGATTGAGTGTTTTGAGTACACACTCAAATAGAACTCTTGCTTGGGATCTAGGTTTCAAAACTCAAAACAAAACCGTTGCCAGATAGAGTTTTCAAAGAAATTGAATCAGTTTTCTGGGTCGAGCGCACACAGAGAGACTGAGAGGCGTGCCTCTTAACCAAGGTATTCCATAACGGAAACGGTGGCAGTACCGGTCACCGTTGTTACCTTTATGATACGGAGTGTAACAGCCGTTACGGGGGCTGTAACGGCCTTTACAGTCTCTTTCTTTTTTTAATTGGAAAAAAATCCCAAAAACCTATATCGGTTCTGGAATGGACCATTACAGGGCCTTTACGGCCTTTCGGGGGGTGTAATGGGCGGTTACAGGGACTATAACAGCCTTTACGGGTCATTTTTTCTGTAACGGCCGTTACGGCCTTTACGACTCCATAATGTGTAACGGTTGCCACCGTTACCTTTACATAACGGCCTTTACGGCACACCATGCTCTTAATTCTCCGTACATCTATGACCAATTCATTATCATCACGATGATCAACTTGTTGCAGGGCTATCTCGATCCCGAATATTACATGACTGAACAACTGACAGATAAGAGCGATGTATACAGCTTTGGTGTGGTTATGCTCGAGCTTATATCTGCGAAGAAACCAATAGAGAAGGGCAAGTATATTGTTCGGGAGGTCCGAATGGCAATAGATAAAAATGACGAGCACTATGGCCTGAGTGAGATAATGGATCCTTCCATTCGGCGTGCAACCAATCTCATTGGTTTTGGGAGGTTTGTGGAGTTCGCCATGCAATGCCTCGAAGAATCGGCTTCAGACCGTCCAAAAATGAGCGAGGTGGTGAAGGAAATCGAGACCATACTGCAGAATGACGGACTGAACACTAACTCAGCTTCTGCGTCTTCATCTGCCACAAACATAGGGTCCATGAAGGGTTCTCTGGGCCATCCTTATGATGAAACTCTACCAAAAATGAATGAAAATAGCGATGCTTTTGACTACAGTGGTGGGTACACATTCTCGGCCGAAGTCGAACCCAAGTAGCACAATTTCTTTTCTCATTTCGTACTGCTATTATATTTGTTTGCTGTATATGTTGAAGGAAGTCATATCCAAGAATGAAAACTTCGCAACCATCAAATGGTATTGTATTTGTGCCCTTGCATCTGAATTGTTTCTCTCAAATGGAACTAATTTCCTTTTCTCCCCCTAATACAATATACCCCACCCTATCAGGATAGTGAAAGGAAAATCCCAATAACAGAGTTGATGCTTTGATGCAGTTTCCTTACAAAGGCTTCATATTGCAACAAATAGAACCATGATTAGTTTACCAGGATCTATTACCATGATTAGTTTACTAGGATCTATTACATTTTTTAGTTCCGCAAGGGCATCACTGGTGTATTTTCTATTGCATGAATCATGATCAATATGAATTAGCAGATTGCAATGCATTTCCTTCCACAATAATCAATGATTAGTTCCGACTTCCAATATTTCTGACACATTTCATGCATAAAGCTGTTGATCTGAAATTTAAATTGTATCTTGTTTATGGTATTTGGGTGCCTAATCGCTTCAAAATCCTTTCTTTACGTCCTACAGAAATGTTTCTTCATGGTAGCTACTCCATGGCCTTCTGATGCAAGGATGTGGATAACCTTTTAGTACCCACTACCACAAGCAGAATATAATTTTTAGGTGCTTCTTTGATATAGAATGTGTTATAGTTTCCATTGGGTTGAAGTAGGGGAAAATATCAACTCAAAGGACAACACTCTTTTAATGAGATATATTCATATAAAGGCACTGTATGTGAACTTCCACATCCGTATCTTTCCTGTCATGTCACTTGTGGAGAACATCCAAGACATGAAAAAGCATTCATGTTCTTGATAGAGTTGAATGAAAGAATAGGATTCATGTAGCCAACCCCAATTAGTTGGGATAAGGCTTAGATGATGATGATGATGATGATCCAAGACATGCAAAAAGTGGCTCTCGCCATGAATATAAACTGGGAGAAAATCAAGCTGGTCAACTGACTGGGCATGCCACTGTCATAAACAATGCCCAGTGGATGGTATACTCAATGTGGCATGATTTTCACAGCAGGTAATCTTCTTGGTGTGACCCATCTTTCTGCATGGCACAGATATTATACATGACACATTGGCAGGAAAAACGGGGCAGTATGTGAAAGTTATCTCCAAGGGAATGGGTACAACGACTGATTTAATTATCTCCGAGGGAGATAAATCAGGATTCAAGTAACTGGGAAGCAAATGAAGAATTAAAAAAGATCATGGGATGATGGAAATGTGAAATACTAAAGTGGAATCAATATTCTTCAAGTTTCAAGGATGTGTATGCTACATCATCATCGTCCAATGGATAGGCTTACGTTGTAGCTAACTAAGACTACTCTATAGCTACTAGAACAATTTAAAACCTTTTAACCTTTTCCCCTGCAACAGCGCCAAAAACCTGTTCGCTTGCTTCAAGTGCAAGGCTGCGATGTAGTAATAATCTCGGTGAGACCAAGGTCGATCCAAAGGGAAAGAGGTAAATGAATTCAAACTATTCTAATAACTAAAATCTAGAAGGTTTAAGAAAACAGTTTTTAAGAACTAAGTGGAAAACATAAATTAAGGAAATTTGATAATTAAGAAAGACTACAGCATCAAGGATCCACTTCTAGTTTTAATCATGCTTAATCCAATGATTTGATTCAAAGCACAACTGGAATCGAATTTCTATCTCTATCCAGCCGGGAGATATACTATCAAAGCACTCAAACAATATGAAACAGATGGATGTTCATTGATTTGGTTCCCTCAATAAAGCTCAGGCCTTGGGCATACTTAATTGTATAATCCAATCCTCTTTCTAATCTAGTTGAGATCACAACCATAGTCTTCATCAAATCCTGTCACTAGACTTAACTACAACCAATGATTTGAACTCCAATTAAACCAACATCAATTAGCAAAACAGCTATCTCAGATTAACATAAAAGATTAAAACTTTGGTTTGAAGTTCCCACATGAAGATCCAAGTTTTAGACACAGTGAATTCGATTCCTCGAAGCATACAAGTCTAGATTTTGCAAAACAATTAAGATTCTTAACTTAAATCTTCTAAGAATCACATGAGCCATCAAGAGATCAAAGAAAAATCAACTTAGAACTTCATTCAAACATAATTCAAACTATTGTTCAGCATTAAAGCATAATTCAAAATCAAAGAACTAAAACATGATTAAGAATTAAAAAGATTCACCTCTCAGCTCTAACCGAGAGGTAACTAGAAGAAAGCATAAAAAAACTAGAACTAGAACTAATAAAAGAAAGGAAAATTAATTCTAGGAGGCTAGGAAGCCTCCTAGGTCTTGATCTCTTTGCTCCCCACGTTGCTAGATGCATTAAGAAGGGAGTGGAGGTGTCCTTTTATAACTTAAATCCGTCACCGACTTAAAAGATTCGAGAAAACGCGGAGAAGTTTCACACCTTGGAAACCGGAATCCCGAATTAGAAATTGGAAATTCGGGCTGATGTGAGTGGCCGACCGGTCATGACCAGTCGAACCTACCCTGGGACAATCCATCGTCTTTCATATGGGCAGCAGTATGGTGGCCAACTGGTCATGACCAGTCGGACCACCCTGTTGGCTTGGTTTTCATTTTCTTTTCTTCTCCTTTGTCTTTACTTCTTCACTCGACCTCTTAGCCTTTCTTCCTTTGATCTTCAATGTGTATTAGAGTGGTCTTTTAAGCACCAAATCAGTGAAGTCTCTCTCTCTCATTCCTACATTCACAAAAGCATGCATTAGATGAGTCTTTAATCATAGTAAACATGCATAATGTGTGATGAAAAGGGGTTAGAATATGTATAATTGAGGGCTCAACACAACACCAAAGGAACACTTTGTCGGGTTCAGTTTCATCTTGTGTTTGTGTAGTATCTGTAACATATCTCTTCGAGATCTGACATATGATCTTCTACTTTAATACTCTTAATGAGCATGTCATCAACATAGACTTCCATGCTCTTTCCAATCTGGTCGGCAAACATCTTGTTTACAAGGCGTTGATAAGTAGCTCCTGTGTTCTTGAGGCTGAAAGGCATGACCCTATAGCAATACAACCCCCTTTCAGTGATGAATGAAGTATTCTCCCTGTCTGGTGTATGCATTGATATTTGATTATAGCCAGAGTATGCATCTACACTACAAGAAATTAGGTTTTTACCGACGAAATAATTCGTCGGTTTTGAATAATGTTTCATCAGGAAATGTTATTACCGACGAAATTATTCATGGTTAATATCGTCGTAAAAAGGGTGTGGTTAAAGGCTTTTCCGGACGAAAAATCAGTTCATCAACAATAATAAAAGAATTACTGATGATTAAAATCGTCGGGAAAACATTTCATTTTTGGTCGGAGAAAAATGCGTTTTGTTGGTAAATACAGTTTTTATCGACGAAATTTTTTGTAGCTAAAACTATTACCTACAATTTTTTTTGTAGGTAAAAATTTTTACCTACGAAATTTATTACCTACGAAATTCATTACCTACGAAATTCATTACCTAAAAATTTTTACCTACGAAATTCATTACCTACGAAATTTATTACTTAAAAATTTTTACCTACGAAATTTATTACCTACGAAATTCATAGGTAAAAAATATTACCTACCAAACATTTTATCGGTAAAAATTCTTGCTTCTCTATTACCTACGAAATGTTTCGTCGGTAATAGTTTTTACCTATGAAAAATTTCGTAGGTAAAAAATTTACAAATAATTGTTTCCAACGAATTATTTCGTCGGTAAAACTTTTTGCTCCTCTATTACCTACGAAATATTTTGTTAGTAATAGTCTTCCCTTTCCCGATTCCATTTGTTTTCAAAATTCAGGAAAAAATTCCTGATATACACCTATAAATAAACCTATTACAATACATTTTCATCCTATTCACATCCACATACATACAAACAAACACAAACCACACCATCCATATACAAACAATCCATTCCACATCCACTAAACAACCCACATTCATCCATGCACAAATATATATAGGTTTAACATTCGTACATAAAATAATAAAAAATTACGAAGATAAAGGCGGAGGTGGCGGGGCATCGGTGCGAAAGCGTGCAGTGAAAGCTTGAAACATCTCCTACATCCGTCGCTCATGCTCCACCCGCAACTCCTCGATCCTCCTCTCCTGCTCCTCCCGTCGCCTCTCCTCCTCCTCCTCCTCCCTATGCCTCTTCTCCTCCTCCCTCTGCCTCTCCAGCTGCTCTTTAATCTCATCGACGACGACCCGTAGCTGCTGAACCTCTCTCTCTACGATATCAGGTCGGCGTAGAACGCTCTCACCAGCTACGGATCGGCTGGAGCCAGCTCTAGTGGGTGCCATGAGCTTGGCACCATGGTCAAGCCCACGCACATATCCAGAACGGGTACTAAGCACCTCACTCAGGATTTCTGGCTCACTCTGTTGACTACCATTGGGAGTGAGCTGACTGCGTATGGTGTCCATCACCGCCTGTAATGAAAACATATGAAATTTCATAACAAATGACATGAATGACATTATTATCAATCAATGCAATTAAATTTTACAAAGTAAAGATTTTTACCCAATGCTCACTGGCTCTAGGATGAACCCAAGATCCCGTCGCCTGGCGACAGTGAGTCCCTCTGCAGAGGTTTACTGGTCTAGGCTCCTGGCCGGTGACGAAATCTCGCTGCACAATCGAAAGGAAAGTAGACTTATTATAAATGCATGAAAATAATATATCAACTTAATAATCATCAATAATTTCTTACCATGTCGTAACGATGCCGTACAAATGACTTTGAACCAGCTACGTGGTTCACTTGTAACTTTTACCTGTTCACAGAATTTATTCTACTCCTCTTCTGAACACATTATTTAGAATACATTGTTATTAATTGCGAATTTAATTGTTACCTTAAGATATCAGTAAATATGTAAATATTACCTGAAAAGCCTCCAACGAAAATCTCTCGCAGAGTATCCGTCAGTCGTTTATAGTCACGTGCGGCGGTATAAACAGTACGACCTCATCGTGCGTCCTGCACCCCTTGTACCACTGGTGTAACTCTCCGCGATACTCTTTGAACCACTCCCTGATCATGTCGTCGACGACATAAGAAATGTAAGGAACATTTAAATCTAAGACAAATTTATCCTGCAATTTCGTAAATAATAAATTAAGGCAATAAACTTATTAAGAAAATCACTTAACCATAATTGAACTTTCACAAAAGAAAATTTCAATTTACTAAAATTTACCGGAAGGCCCTGACGGATGAGCTGCCGCACATCATCTGTCACGTCTGTGCAACGGGGGGTGGTGACGGGGATCAGAGATCGGCATAAGACACTGACCTAAAACATAAACAGCATGGCATTGTCCCTAACAGGTCTAAGGTAGTCCTGTGGGAACTCTACCACCACCCTACCCTCACACGTAAGTCGCTCTAAAACTAACCCAAGGTCAGTCCATGTCCTCGTCGGCTGGTCGAAGATACTGTCACGAAAAGAAATATGTAAGTAACAACATAAACAGAAATCACTAAATAAATATATGTCTAGACTTACATGCAGTGCCCGGTGTATGCTCAACCGAAGGACCAGACGCCTGTGATGCACCATGCGACATCGATGCTGTTTACGTCGCATCACGGGTGCAAGGGGTAGATCTAGTGCGCGAACGACCTGATCTCCCACCTGGTGCCATGACTGAATATGTTTGAAATACAAACTTATAAATTTAAACAATGTCAATACAAGTTTATGAACATCAATATAATAAACACATTAAACTTTACAGTCCAAGTAGTGTTCATGGTAGAATGAATTTGTGCTTATGCTTATAGAGATGATTACCATGTTTCGACCATTGCACTATAATGCAAGTAGAATATAATAAAATCGTAAACAGAATATAAAAGTTGAAAATTCCTATTACACTGGCATTCTATATTAAATACATATATTTCATTGTAACATGAAACAACTTCGGATCAACTATCCGAAGTACTCCCTGCGTAAGTTATCGTACGCTGCAGAAGTATATGTCAAGCTGTATGAAGCACTCGACATTGTTACAGCTAACATGCCAGTCACAATAGGAGAAATCTTATCTCTCGGGACTCCGTTCAGATGTGCAAGTGACAATGTCGCATCTTTTATACGAAATTTTCTGCGGTTATATTCCTCCATCAGGTCTGGAATTTCTTTGAGATTGTATAATCTTTCATCTGAGTTATCGTTGATATATTTCTCCCTACATTTATCTACCAGACCGGGTATCTCTTTGGCCCTACCAGAAGAATATAGGGCCGGAAAGTCCATTCGCAACAGTTGATGAAGTATGCTGCGTGCTTCCGCTACGCTCCGATTTGTGGAGGACATGATCAGAAAGTGACTCAACTGCAAATGTGGATTATAAACAAGTCAATTCAAGGAATAAATCATGACTTGTAAAACATATATACATGTAATAATTAAATTATTCGAATTGAAAAATGACATGTAAATCTTGTGTATATTTAATAATCGTCATCTGTATCATTATCGCTTTGGACTCTTTCTTCTTCACCATCACTATCGCTGATAAGTATTTACTCTTCATCGTCTGCAACGTCATCATCAATGAAAGTGCTATCATCTCTAACAATGTCATGTATGATTGAGGCATCAACATGATCAGGTGACACGTCATCTCTATTCAATTGCACCACATCAATATCAACATTTGGATCATTCCTCTATCCCAAGATAGCATGTCTTCTTGATATGCTTGTTCAACCGACGACGTTTCATTTCTCCCTTCATCGCTATCTTCAACGTCTAGTTCGGGAACTGTCAAATATGTTCCTGAGCTTTATTTTCTGCACCACGTGCCAAGAGCAGCCTAACTTGGTGTCAGCGAGTTAAAATACTTGTTCGGCTTGGCTGGCTATGATAAATGGGTAGTCCTCAAACCACTTCTGAGATAAATTTACACTCGTAAAGTAGTCATCAGTTTGTATTCCTAACTTCTTATTTTCAATGTCCCACCAATTGCATTTAAATAAGCATACCCGCTTTCTCATACAATAACTCAGCTCAATAATATCCTTCAAAACGCTATAAAAGTCAATTTCTACCTCCTCATGCGTTCCCTTTACAACCACCCCATTATTTTATGTGGTCCTATACTTCTCACGCTCTTCAGTATGGAAATGAATCCTGTTTACAATACAACCTGTATATCTAGATACATGTCTATCAGGGCCACACGCCAGTGAGTAAGGTGCATCAGACGCATTCATAGAATTGCTAGCGCTCAACATCTTCATCTATTATCACGTACAAAATATAAATGTTTTTGGATTTGAGATTAGGTGTAAATATTGTGCAATACAACAAAATTGTAAGTGTGGTGAGATAAAAGGTGAATTAATCTTACACATTTTGCGAACCATTCTGGAAATTGATCCTGATGCATTCGATCATAATTTGTAGGGTATTGGGACTTCATCTCCTTAATGTGTTCGCTATACATAATTAGCACGTCATGAGCAAGAAATTTTAAGATCATCGTATGTAGATATACAATTATTGATTGAAGACTTACTTTAAGTACGACTCTATTTCTTCACAATTATGGAACACGTACCACCGTGCCTTTACTTGATCCCCAAGGTCCATATCCTGAAACGTCGGCGATCCTAAAGGAAGGACGTTATGTGCGAATACAGATATGAGTCCTTATTCATGCTCCTGCCCTTCATCGGCATTTCGATCTTCTCGGTTGAATTTAGTTCTATGCCACGAAGATATATGGAGCAAAATGTCAGGCACTCATTATCAATATATGCCTCAGCAATGGATCCCTCTGGACGTGCCTTATTCCTCACATATCGTTTTAATGTGTGAAGGTATCTGTACACAAAACTATTATGTTATACATATGAAAACATGGATATATGTAGTTTATGGAATGAATAAAAAATTTAATAGGTTCTATCACCTTTTGATCGGATACATCCAATGATATTGTACTGGGCCTGCAAGCTTCACTTCGCGCGGTAAGTGAATCGCTAGGTGTACCATGACATCGAAAAACGCAGGTGAGAATATTCTTTCAAGTTTGCAAAGGGTTACGACAATGTTCTTCTCCAGTCGTTTAATAACCTTTACATTCAAAGATTTCGAACACAAATCCTTAAAGAATATCCCCAACTCAATCAGCGTAGCACCGACATTCTTGCTAAGGAATCCACGAATCGCAACCGGTAGTAGATGTTGCAGAAGGACGTGACAGTCATGACTTTTTATTCATGTTACCTTACAGTCCGTAATGTTTACGCGTCGAGAGATATTCGATGCATACCCCTCGAGAAACTTCACCGATCTCAACCATTCACATAAACGCTTTTTCTCGAGTTTTGTTAATGTGTAGCAGGTTGCTGGTATAATATATGAATTTTCATGTGGTTGTAAGTGCAACTCTTTTCTTAAACCCATTGCTTGTAGATCCAATCGAGCCTTAAAACTATCTTTTGTTTTCTTTATGTTCATCAATGTTCCAAAAGCATTGTCACATATATTCTTCTCAATATGCATGACATCCAAGTTGTGTCGCAATTTCAGATCACTCTAATAGGGCAACTAAAAAAAATGCTCTTCTTCCTCCAGTTATACTCAAATACTGTACGTTTTCTCTTCTTCAAGTGTGGTGCCTTACCAAATCTAACTTCTTCAATGTTACTTAGTTGTTGTATCACATCTTCTCTAGATAGTTCTTTCGGTAGTCGCCTATGATCTTGTTTGCCATAAAAAATCATCGTCTTCCTGAGCCAACTATGATCCCTCGGAAGGAAGCGACGATGGCCCATATAACACGTTTTTTACCATGCTTCAATGACAATGAACAAGTCTCAATACTACATGTACGACAAGCTAACTTTTCCTTTGTGCTCCACCCAGACAAATCCTCATACGCAGGGAGGTCATTCATTGTCCACAAGACCACTACATGCAATCGAAATGTCTGTTCTACAAAAGTGTCATACGTCTGGACACCTTGACTCCACAACTCGTTTAACTCATTACTAACGGTCGTAAATACACATCAATGTCATTCCCCGGTGACCTAGGTCCAGGAATAAGCAATAACATCATGAAAAATGACTCCTTCATACATAACCAAGGAGGTAAATTGTAGGACATAAGTATCACTGGCCACATACTGTACGAGTTACTCATATTACCAAATGGATTAAAACTATCACTTGCAAGACATAGCCGAACATTGCGAGAATCTTATGCAAACCAGTCATATTGCTTGTCAAAATTTTACCAGGCTTCAGTGTCAACAGGGTGCCTCAATGTATTATCATCATGAACACGTTTCTCCTTATGCCACCTCATATCTTCAGCCGTCTTGCTCGACGTAAATAATTTTTGTAATCTGGGTTTCAATGGAAAGTACCTTAACACCTTTTATGGAATTTTCTTATGCTTGGCTTCGTCATATTTCCATGTAGACTCTCCACATTCTAGACACTCTTCAACATTTTCATGTTCTTTCCAATACAATACACAATCATTTATACATGCATGTATGAGGATGTAACCAAGGCCCAAGTCTCGCATTGAGGATTTTGCCTCGTAATGAGACTTAGGTAATGTCTTACCGTCCGGTAATACTTCTTTCAACAAGCCAAGTAACATGTCGAACGATTTGTTACTCCAACAATTTATTGTCTTAAAATGAAGTAACCTTGTAAGGAAATTCAAGTTGAAGAAGTTCCCACACTCCGGATACAGTGGACATTGCGCATCCCTCAACAACCTACTAAACTTTTCTGATTCGGCATCACCCATAGGAGGGATATCCTGGCTACTACTTGTCGCTACAAAATTAGTATCCACAATTGTTCCCCTTAACACATCCCCTATAATATCTTACATTTCGTCAACGTCTTCATTCTCGTCATTAGGCACAATTGGGTCAGCAAGGACTTCAGTGGCCTCAACTCTTTGGTAGAAGTCTTCACCATGATGAATCCACCAAGTGTAACCTTGGTCAATCCCAACTATGAACAAATCGTCTTCTACTTTGTCTAAAGTCTAGTGAACCATGTTCTTGCATTTTCGGCATGGACACCTAATTCTATTACCTGAATCTACCTGATATCGTGCAAATTCCATGAACTCTTTAACACCTCGTTTATACTCTGGGCCAAACCGATTCTTAGCTCGCATCCAACTCTTATTCATATCTACAATGCAAAGATTAGAGTCAGTTTACGTTTAGGTTAGGTGAATTGAGTTTAGGCTTAGGTTTAGGCGTAGGTTTAGGAATTCGAGTTTGGGATAGATTTTAAATTTAGGTTTAGGTTAGAGTTGTAGATTTAGGAATAGGTGTAGGTTTAGGTTAGGTGAATTGAGTTTAGGTTTAGGTTTAGGCGTAAGTTTAGGAATTCGAGTTCGGGATCAGGTTTAGGTTTAGGAATTCGAGTTTAGGTTAGGTTTAGGTTAGAGTTGGAGATTTAGGAACAGGTCTAGGTTTAGGTTAGGTGAATTGAGTTTAGGTTTAGGTTAAGGCGTAGCTTTAGGAATTTGGGTTCATGATCGGGTTTTGGTATAGGAATTCGAGTTTAGGTTTAGGATTAGGCTAGGTGAATTGAGTTAGGAATAGGTGTAGGTTTAGGTTAAGTGAATTGAGATTAGGTTTAAGTTTAGGCTTAGGTTTAGGAATTCGGGTTCAGGATCGTGTTTATGTTTAGGAATTCGAGTTTAGGTTTAGGATCACGTTAGGTGAATGGAGTTAGGAATAGGTGTAGGTTTAGGTTAAGTGAATTGAGTTTAGCTTTAGGTTTAGGCGTAGTTTTAGGAATTAAGGTTCGGGATCGGGTTTAGGTTTAGGAATTCGAGTATAGGTTTAGGATTAGGTTAGGTGAATTGAGTTAGGAATAGGTGTAGGTTTAGGTTAAGTGAATTGAGATTAGGTTTAAGTTTAGGCTAAGGTTTAGGAATTCGGGTTCAGGATCAGGTTTATGTTTAGGAATTCGAGTTTAGGTTTAGGATCACGTTAGGTGAATGGAGTTAGGAATAGGTGTAGGTTTAGGTTAAGTGAATTGAGTTTAGGTTTAGGTTTAGGCGTAGGTTTAGGAATTCGTGTTCGGGATCAAGGTTAGGTTTAGGAATTCGAGCGTAGGTTTAGGATTAGGTTAGAGTTGAAGATTTAGGAATAGATGTAGGTTTAAGTTAGGTGAATTGAGTTTAGGTTTAGGTTTAGGTTTAGGCGTAGGTTTAGGAATTCGAGTTCGGGATCGGGTTTTGGTTTAGGAATTCGAGAGTAGATTTAGGATTAGGTTAGGTGAGTTGAGTTAGGAATAGGTGTAGGTTTAGGTTAAGTGAATTGAGTTTAGGTTAAGGTTTAGGTGTAGGTTTAGGAATTCGAGTTCGGGATCGAGTTTAGATTTAGGAATTTGAGTTTAGGTTTAGGTTTAGGTTAGAGTTGTAGATTTAGGAATAGTTGGAGGTTTAGGTTAGGTGAATTGAGTTTAGCTTTAGGTTTAGGCGTGGGTTTAGGAATTCGGGTTCAGGATCGGGTTTAGGTGTAGGAATTCGAGTTTAGGTTTAGGTTTAGGTTAGAGTTGTAGATTTAGGAATAGGTGTAGGTTTAGGTTAGGTGAATTGAGTTTAGGCTTAGGTTTCGGCGTAGTTTTAGGAATTTGGGTTCGGAATCGGGTATAGGTTTAGCAATTCGAGTTTAGGTTTAGGATTAAGTTCGGTAAATTGAGTTAGGAATAGGTAGAGGTTCCGGTTAAGTGAATTGAGCTTAGGTTTAGGTTTAGGCGTAGGTTTAGGAATTCAAGTTCGGGATTGGGAATTCGAATTTTGGTTTAGGATTAGGTTAGGTGAATTGAGTTCGGAATAGGTGTCGGTTTAGGTTAAGTAAATTGAGTTTAGGTTTAGGATTAGGTGTAGGTTTAGGAATTCGGGTTTGGGATCGAGTTTAGGTTTAGGAATTCGAGTTTAGGTTTAAGTTTAGGTTAGAGTTGTAGATTTATGAATAGTTGTAGGTTTAGGATAGGCGAATTGAGTTTAGGTTTCGGTTTAGGCGTAGGTTTAGGAATTCGGTTTCGGGATCAGGTTTAAGGTTTAGGAATTCAAGTTTAGGTTTAGGTTTAGGTTAGAGTTGTAGATTTAGGAATAGGTGTAGGTTTAGGTTAGGTGAATTGAGTTTAGGTTCAAGTTTAGGCGTAGCTTTAGGAATTTGGGTTCGGGATCGAGTCTAGGTTTAGGAATTCGAGTTTAGGTTTGGGTTCAGGTTAGAGTTGTAGATTTAGGAATAGTAGTAGGTTTAGGTTAGGTGAATTGAGTTTAGGTTTAGGTTTAGGCATATGTTTAAGAATTCGAGTTCGGGATCGGGTTTAGGTTTACGAATTCAAGTTTAGGTTTAGGTTTAGGTTAGAGTTGTAGATTTAGGAATAGGTGTAGGTTTAGGTTACTTGAATTCAGTTTAGGTTTAGGTTTAGGAGTTGGTTTAGGAATTTGTGTTCGGGATCGGGTTTATGTTAAGGAATTCGAGTTTCGGTTCAGGTTTAGGTTAGACTTGTAGATTTAGGACTAGGTGTAGGTTTAGGTTACTTAAATTGAGTTTAGGATTAGGTTTAGGAGTTGCTTTAGGAATTCGGGTTTGGGATCGGTTTTAGGTTTATGAATTCAAGTTTAGTTTTAGGTTTAGGTTAGGTGAATTGAGTTAGGAATAGGTGTAGGTTTAGGTGAAGTGAATTGAGTTTAGGTTTAGGTTGAGGCGTGGGTTTAGGAATCCGAGTTCGGGATCTGATTTATGTTTAGGAATTCGAGTTTAGGTTTAGGATTAGGTTAGGTGAATTGAGTTAGGAATAGGTGTAGGTTTAGGTGAAGTGAATTGAGTTTAGGTTAAGGTTTAAGGCGTAGGTTTAGGAATTCGGGTTCGGGATCAGTTTTCGGTTTAGGAAATCTAGTTTAGGTTTGGGTTTAGGTTAGAGTTGTAGATTTAGGAATAGGTGTAGCTTTGGGTTAGGTGAATTGAGTTTAGGTTTAGGTTTAGTCGTAGGTTTAGGAATTTGGGTTCGGGATCGAGTTTTGGTTTAGGAATTCCAGTTCAGGTTTAGGTTTAGGTTAGAGTTGCAGATTTAAGAATAGTTGTACATTTAGATTAGGTGAACTGAGTTTAGGCTTAGGTTTAGGCTTATATTTAGGAATTCGGGTTCAGGATTGGGTTTAGGTTTAGGAATTCGAGTTTAGGTTTAGGTTAGGTTATAGTGGTAGATTTAGGTATAGGTGTAGGTTCAGGTTAGGT
Source organism: Liriodendron chinense (assembly GCA_003013855.2). NCBI lineage: Eukaryota > Viridiplantae > Streptophyta > Magnoliopsida > Magnoliales > Magnoliaceae > Liriodendron > Liriodendron chinense. The sequence continues at coordinate 1,138,106 of ML058572.1, forward strand.
GAATTGAGTTTAGGTTTAGGTTTGGGCGTAAGTTTAGGAATTTGGGTTCGGGTTTGGGTTGAGGTTAAGGAATTCGAGTTTGGGCTTAGGTTTACGTTAGAATTGTAGATTTAGCAATAGGTGTAGGTTTAGGTTACTTGAATTGAGTTTAGGTTTAGGTTTAGGCGTAGCCTTAGGAATTCGGGTTTGGGATCGGGTTTAGGTTAAGGAATTCGAGTTTCGGTTTAGGCTTAGGTTAGAGTTGTAGATTTAGGAATAGGTGTAGGTTTAGGTTACTTGAATTGAGTTTAGTATTAACTTTTGGCGTAGCTTTAGGAATTCAGGTTCGGAATCGGGTTTAACTTTAGGAATTTTTAGTTTAGTTTTAGGTTTAGGTTAGGTGAATTGAGTTAGGAAAAAGTGTAGGTTTAGGTTATGTGAATTGAGTTTAGGTTTAGGTTTAGGCTAAGGTTTAGTAATTCGGGTTAGGGATTGGGTTTTAGGTTTAGTAATTCGAGTTTAGGTTTAGGATAACGTTCGCTGAATTGAGTTAGGAATAAGTGTAGTTTTTGATTAAGTGAATTGAGTTTAGGTTTAGGTTTAGGCGTAGGTTTAGGAATTCGGGTTTGGGATTGAGTTTTGGTTTAGGAATTGGAGTTTAGGTTTAGGTTTAGGTAAGAGTTGTAGATTTAGGAATATGTGTAGGTTTAGGTTAGGTGAATTGAGTTTAGGTTTAGGTTTAGGCGTAACTTTAGGAATTTGGGTTCGGGATTAGGTTTAGGTTTAGGAATTCGAGTTTAGGTGTAGGATTAGGTTAGGTGAATTGAATTAGGAATAGATGTAGGTTTTGGTTAAGTGAATTGAGTTTAGGTTTAGGTTTAGGCATAGGTTTAGGAATTTGGGTTCGGGATAGGGTTTAGGTTTAGGAATTCGAGTTTAGGTTTAGGTTTAGGTTAGAGTTGTAGATTTAGGAATAGGTATAGTTTTAGGTTACTTGAATTGAGTTTAGGTTTAGGTTTAGGCGTAGGTTTAGGAATTCGGGTTTGGGATCGGGTTTAGGTTAAGGAATTCGAGTTTGGGTTTAGGTTTAGGAATTCGAGTTTAGTTCGAGGTTTAGGTTAGGTGAATTGAGTTGGGAATAGGTGTAGGTTTAGGTTAAGTGAATTGATTTTAGGTTTAGGTTTAGCCGTATGGTTAGGAATTCGGGTACGGAATCGGGTTAAGTTTTAGGAATTCGAGTTTAGGTTTAGGATTAGGTTAGGTGAATTGAGTTAGGAATAGGTGTAGCTTTGGGTTAAGTAAATTGAGTTTAGGTTTAGGTTTAGGCGTAGGTTTAGGTGTTCGAGTTCGGGATCGAGTTTAGGTTTAGATTTAGGTTAGAGTTGTAGATTTAGGAATAGTTATAGGTTTAGACTAGGTGAATTGAGTTTTGGTTTAGGTTTAGGCGTAGATTTAAGAATTCGGGTTCGGGATCGGGGTTAGGTTTAGGAATTCGAGTGTAGATTTAGGATTAGGTTAGGTAAATTGAGTTAGGAATCGGTGTAAGTTTAGGATAAGTGAAGTGAGTTTAGGTTTAGGTTTAGGTGTAGGTTTAGGAATTCGAGTTCGGGATCGGGTTTAGGTTTAGGAATTCGACTTTAGGTTTTGGATTAGGATAGGTGAATTGAGTTCGGAAAAGGTGTAGGTTTAGGTTAAGTGAATTGAGTTCAGGTTTTGGATTAGGCGTAGGTTTAGGAATTCGGGTTCAGGATCGAGTTTAGGTTTAGGAATTCGAGTTTAGGTTTAAGTTTAGGTTAGAGTTGTAGATTTATGAATAGTTGTAGGTTTACGTTACGTGAATTGATTTTAGGTGTAGGTTTAGGCGTAGGTTTAGGAATTCGGTTTCGGGATCGGGTTTAGGTTTAGGAATTCGAGTTTAGGTTTACGTTTAGGTTAGATGAATTGAGTTAGGAATAGGTGTAGGTTTAGGTTAAGTGAATTGAAGTTAGGTTTAGATTTAGGTGTAGGTTTAGGTATTCAGGTTCGGGATCGAGTTTAGGTTTAGTAATTCGAGTTTAGGTTTAGGTTTAGGTTAGAGTTGTAGATTTAAGAATAGTTGTAGGTTTTGGTTAGGTGAATTGAGTTTAGGTTTAGGTGTAGGCGTAGGTTTAGGAATTCGGGTTCGGGATCGAGTTTAGGTTAGGGAATTCGAGTTTGGGTTTAGGTTTAGGTTAGACTTGTAGATTTAAGAATAGGTGTAGGTTTAGGTTAGTTGAATTGAGTTTAGGTTTAGGTTTAGGCGTAGGTTTAGGAATTCGAGTTCGGGATCGAGTTTAGATTTAGGAATTCGAGTTTAGGTTTAGGTTTAGGTTAGAGTTGTAGATTTAGGAATAGTTGTAGGTTTAGGTTAGGTGGATTGAGTTTAGGTTTAGGTTTAGGTTCGGTGAATTGAGTTAGGAATCGGTGTAGGTTTAGGTTAAGTGAATTGAGTTTAGGTTTAGGTTTAGGCGTAGGTTTAGGAATTCGGGTTCGGGATCGGGTTTAGGTTTAGGAATTCCAGTTTAGTTTTAGGATTAGGTTAGGTGAATTGCGTGAGGAATAGGTGTAGGATTAGGTTAAGTGAATTGAGTTTAGGTTTAGGTTTTGGCGTAAGTTTAGGAATTCGAGTTCGGGATCGAGTTTAGATTTAGGAATTCGAGTTTAGGTTTAGGTTTAGTTTAGAGTTGTAGATTTAGGAATATATAGTTGTAGGTTTAGGTTAGGTGGATTGAGTTTAGCTTTAGGTTTAGGGGTGGGTTTAGGAATTCGGGTTCTGGATCGGGTTTAGGTTTGGGAATTCAAGTTTAGGTTTAGGTTTAGGTTAGGTGAATTGAGTTTGGGTATAAGTTTCGGCGTATCTTTGGGAATTCGTGTTCGGGATCGGGTTTAGGTTTAGTAACTCGAGTTTAGGTTTAGGATTAGGTTAGGTGAATTGAGTTAGGATTAGGTTTAGGCGTAGGTTTAGGATTTCAGGTTCGGGATTGGGTTTTGGTTTAGGAATTCGAGTTTAGGTTTAGAATTAGATCAAGTGAATTGCGTTCGTGTAACGCCCCAGATTTTCGAGATTTATTTGAAAATTTTTGAAAATTTATTTTTAATTTATTTTTTATTAATTATCGTACATTTACCGTTGATTTGTGAATAGTGGGACATTCGTAGGAGATCCGATAGGGGACCCTTTACAAAAGTTGCTTAAAATGATCCCATAAACATCGTAGAAAGATCAAATTTCAAAAATCATGCACTTTTCAGATAATTACGAAAATGCCATTAGTTAAACTTAAGTTAAGATGTCATTTTTAAGTGTTATAGTTTCTGACGATCATTTTCATGCAAAACCCTGGATTTAAGCTTTTGGGCACATATTAACTATACACATCAAATTTCAGCCCTTAAATCATAGTAGAAGTGGTTCGATTCTCAAATCAGCCCCCTAACCCTTGATTTTCATGTCCATCGAGTGAGGAAAGTAGAGGGTTAGTCGTAGTCGAATATTTCTCTTCATATGAGTGACTTGGATCGTCTTTATCATGGACCAATAGTGTGATTTGAGTGCCCCACCTTGATAAGCATCTTTCTTATGCGCGAAGTTATTCCGTTTTAGAAATTAATGAGTTACCAACTCTTTTTAAATCTGAACCTTTCAATTCACCCACTTCTCACCATCAATCACCTCTCAAATTTGGACCACTTATTATACTCATATGACTACGAGTTTACACAAAGTTTGGACCCCGATCTATAATCCTACACCGTTGAACCACAAAGCCAGCCCCTTCCTTTTCCGCCAAAAGTTGAAATTTCAGATCTAGGCATTTTTCACCATCAATCAACCACTAAACTTTGTACAATTATTTGCCTATCATGACCATATATTTTTCCAAAATTTGGGCCCTGATCATCAAGCGTGGACTGTTAATTGAGATCTAGCCCATTTTAGCACCCGTCGGGCCATTTTCAAGGATCGGCCAATCTAGAATGTGGATCATCAAGAAATTTACGTATTCTGACTCTACTCTTCGAGCTTAATAAGATGAACGGATTAGAATTGATCATAGATCATCCGAATATTGAGATTTGAGAAACCCACCTTAAGAAGTTATTACACAAGATTTCGCGTGCACATCCCTCTCCATATTTCTACTACGTACCTCCAAATCCTTCTCCTAACCCTAGCCTCCATGCCCTAGAGAGAGAGAGAGAGAGAGAGAGAGAGTTCTTTCTCATATTTTTCCAGCAGCTAGGATCTTCTACAACCCTCTTCTTCTAAGTCCATCCTAAGGTGAAGATTTTCCTTCAAGCCTTTCATTAATAATATCAAAATTATCATAAGTTCTTTTGTGGCATATGAAATTATTTTATTTTGAGTTATTGATCCATATATCATGATATTAAATGTAGAATTCGTAATGAATATCATTATATAATGATGTGATTCTTTGTTTAGATTTTTGACTAAGAAGCCAATGTATTTGTGTTCTTTATCCTTGTGAAATCTGTGCCTTTATTTTCTTAATCTGTGTTTTACAAGTAACATTGGTTTTCATATTGTGATATGAAATATGTGTATAAGATCATCATATGGATATCCCATTATTATATACTCTTTGTCCCTAAGTTGGTAAAATTATTTGATGTAGAGAGATGGAACTTGTAAGAGGTGTCCATGATGTAAGAATATATCTTGACTTAACTGAGAGAATGAAGTGATTGTTTGTCAATGGATCCTTACATGTACATGATGCTTGATTGGATCCATTTATATTACACGAATATTTTAATGAATTTGGTCATGATATACAACATCGGCTTTTGGAGACATGATGAAATCATAAAACGGGACAATGAGTGGACACTAATGGTATACAAATTCTTATGAGCCAGGGTTGGTGCTATGGACACTAATCCTGTGCTGTTGGCATATGCTGGGTTGCTTGCGACTCCCCATAGTGACCATTGAGTTTTATTTAAATCGGTTGTATGCGAAAACACTTAAATAAAGGTGAAACTAAAGTCATGCATTCACTTGGCTCCATGTGGGTGTACGGAATTGAGAATAGGCTAGAGCGTCCTACTTCTCCCGTACACTGTCATGTGTAGATTTGGGCTATGAGCGTCCCATTTCTCACGTGGTCGGGTAAAACTATGGGCTTGTGCGTCCCAGGAACCTCTGGTGACTAGTGGCTAGCGTGAAGTCGTAACAGGGAGTCTCCCACTTCATGTATTGTGATTCTAGCTAGGGTGCCTTAGCCAGAGCATGTATTCCATGCATCGCATTAACAAAGATTTTTAGTTGGTTGTTTTGATTTGATTAAATGATAATCTACTGCTTGCGTTTACTCTGTACCGTTATTATTATTCTTGATTGTCTTGGAGAAAATATTCCCCACTATGATAGCGTTTAACGCTATCCCAAACACAATTTAGATGATGCAGGTGAAGATCCAAGTATTGAACCTGATTTTTAAGGAAAAGAGTTCGATGTTCGTACAATCACATGGCGGATGACGATGTTAGAGAAACTTAATTGATGTTATCATTTATTAAATATTTTTTTTTGAGTAGTTGATACATTTATGGAATTGTAATAAGTCTTCAAGAGAAGACACGGTTTTATATTTTAATTAATCAGTATGGATATTGGTTGGTTCATTTATTTAAACATTGATAATGACGTAGTAAGTTTGATTGAATAAGATAATAATTGTTTCCGCCATTGTGCTTGAATGATATATTTTATTATTTAAAAAATTAATTAGTCCACGATTTACTTGGGAATTCGACCGTCGTGTTATACACGAGAGTCAAAAATCTCAAGTCGTTACAGTTCGGAATAGGTCTAGGTTTAGGTTTAGTGAATTAATTTTAGGTTTAGGATTAGACGTAGGCTTAGGAATTCGGGATCAGGATCGGGTTTAGGTTTAGAAATTCGAGTTTAGGTTTAGGTTTAGGTTAGAGTTGTAGATTTAGAAATAGTTGTAGGTTTAAGTTAGGTGAATTAAGTTTAGGTTTAGGTTTAGGCATAGGTTTAGGAATTCAGTTTCGGGATCGGGTTTAAGTTTAGGAATTCGAGTTTAGGTTTAGGTTTAAGTTAGAGTTGTAGATTTAGGAATAGGTGTAGGTTTAGGTTATGTGAATTAATTTTAGGTTTAGGTTTAGGCGTAGCTTTAGGAATTCGGGTTCGGGACCGAGTTTAGGTTTAGGAATTCTCGTTTAGGCTTAGGTTTAGGTTAGAGTTGTAGATTTAGGAATAGTTGAACGTTTAAGTTAGGTGAATTGTGTTTAGTTTTAGGTTTAGGCGTAAGTTTAGGAATTCGGGTCGGGATTGGGTTTAGGTTTAGGAATTCGAGTTTAGGTTTATGTTTAGGTTAGAATTGTAGATTTAGGAATTGGTATCAGTTTTGGTTAGGTGAATTGAGTTTAGGTTTACGTTTAGGCGTAGCATTAGGAATTCGGGTTCGGGATCGAGTTTAGGTTTAGGAATTCGTGTTTACGTTTACATTTAGGTTAGAGTTGTAGATTTACAAATAGTTGTAGGTTTAGGTTACTTGAATTGAGTTTACGTTTAGGTTTAGGCGTAGGTTTAGGAATTCGGGTTCGGGTTCGGGATCGGGTTTAGGTTAAGTAATTCGAGTTTGGGTTTAGGTATAGGTTAGAGTTGTAGATTTAGGAATAGGTGTAGGTTTAGATAACTTGAATTAAGTTTAGGATTAGGTTTAGGTGTGGCTTTAGGAATTCAGGTTCGGGATCAAGTTTAGGTTTAGGAATTCGAGTTTAGTTTTAGGTTTAGGTTAGAGCTGTCTATTTAGGAATAGTTGTACATTTAGGTTATGTGAATTGAGTTTAGGTTTTGTTTAGCCGTAGCTTTAAGAATTCGGGTTCGGGAACAGGTTTAGCTTTAGGAATTCGAGTTTAGGTTTAGGTTTAGGTTAGAGTTGTAGATTTTGGAATACGTATAGGTTTAGGTTAGGTGAATTAAGTTTAAGTTTAGGTTTAGGAGTAGCTTTAGGAATTCGGGTTCGGGATCGAGTTTAGGTTTAGGTTTAGGTTAGAGTTGTCTATTTAGAAATAGTTGTAGGTTTAGCTTCGGTGAATTGCGTTTAGGTTTAGGTTTAGGCGTAGGTTTAGGAATTCGGGTTCGGGATCGGGTTTAGGTTTTGGAATTCGAGTTTAGGCTTAGGTTTCGGTTAAAGTTGTAGATTTAGGAATAGTTGTACGTTTAGGTTATGGGAAATGAGTTTTGCTTTAGGTGTAGGTGTTGGTTTAGGAATTATGTTCGGGATCGGATTTAGGTTTAGGAATTCGAGTTTAGGTTTAGGTTTAGGTTAGAGTTGTTGATTTAGGAATAGGTGTAGGTTTAAGTTAGGTGAATTGAATTTAGGTTTAGGTTTAGGTGTCGGTTTAGGAATTCGGGTTCGGGATTGGGTTTAGGTTTAGGTTAGTGTTGTAGATTTAGGAATAGGTGTAGGTTTAGGTTAGTCGAATTGAGTTTAGGATTATGTTTAGACGTAGCTTTGGGAATTCGGGTTTGGGATTGAGTTTAGGTTTAGGAATTCTAGTTTAGTTTTAGGTTTAGGTTAGGTGAATTGAGTTAGGAATAGGTGTAGGTTTAGGTTAAGTGAATTGAGTTTAGGTTTAGGTTTAGGTGTAGGTTTAAGAATTCGGGTTCGAGATCGGGTTTAGGTTTAGGAATTCGGGTTTAGGTTTACGTTTAGGTTAGAGTGTTAGATTTATAAATAGTTGTAGGTTTAGGTTAGGTGAATTGAGTTTATGTTTAGGTTTAGGCATAGGTTTAGGAAATTTGGTTCAGGAGTTGGTTTAGGTTAAGGAATTCGAGTTTGGGCTTAGGTTGTGGTTAGAGTTGTAGGTTTAGGAGTAGGTGTAGGTTTATGTTACTTCAATTGTGTTTAGGTTTAGGAGGAGGTGTAAGTTTATGTTACTTCAATTGAGTTTAGGTTTAGGTTTAGGCGTAGGTTTAGGAATTCAGGTTCGGGATCGGGTTTAGGTTAAGTAATTCGAGTTTGGGTTTAGGTTTAGGTTGGAGTTGTAGATTTAGGAATAGTTGTACGTTTAGGTTACTTGAATTGAGTTTAGGTTTAGGTTTAGGCATAACTTTAGGAATTCGGGTTTAGTTTTAGGTTTAGGTTAAGTGAATTGAGTTAGGAATAGGTGTAGGTTTAGGTTAAGTGAATTGTGTTTTGGTTTTAGGAATTCGGGTTCGAGATCGGGTTTAGGTTTAGGAATTCGAGTTTAGGTTTCGGTTGAGGTTAGAGTGTTAAATTTATGAATAGTTGTAGGTTTAGGTTAGGTGAATTGAGTTTAGGTTTAGGTGTAGGTGTAGGTTTAGGAATTTGGGTTCGGGATCGAGTTTTGGTTTAGGAATTCCTGTTTAGGTTTAGGATTAGGTTATAGTTGCAGATTTAAGAATAGTTGTACATTTAGATTAGGTGAACTGAGTTTAGGTTTAGGTTTTGGCGTATATTTAGGAATTCGGGTTCAGGATTGGGTTTAGGTTTAGGAATTCAAGTTTAGGTTTAGGTTTAGGTTAGAGTGGTAGATTTAGGAATAGGTGTAGGTTCAGGTTAGGTGAATTGAGTTTAGACTTAGGTTTGGGCGTAAGTTTAGGAATTTGGGTTCGGGTTTGGGTTTAGGTTAAGGAATTCGAGTTTGAGGTTAGGTTTACGTTAGAGTTGTAGATTTAGGAATAGGTGTAGGTTTAGGTTACTTGAATTGAGTTTAGGTTTAGGTTTAGGCATAGCCTTAGGAATTCGGGTTCGGGATCGGCTTTAGGTTAAGGAATTCGAGTTTCGGTTTATGCTTAGGTTAGAGTTGTAGATTTAGGAATAGGTTTAGGTTTAGGTTACTTGAATTGAGTTTAGTATTAACTTTTGGCGTAGCTTTAGTAATTCGGGTTCGGGATCGAGTTTAACTTTAGGAATTTGAGTTTAGTTTTAGGTTTAGGTTAGGTGAATTGAGTTAGGAAAAAGTGTAGGTTTAGGTTATGTGAACTTGAGTTTAGGTTTAGGTTAAGGCTTAGGTTTAGGAATTCGGGTTCGAGATTGGGTTTAGGTTTAGTAATTCGAGTTTAGGTTTAGGATAAGGTTCGGTGAATTGAGTTAGGAATAGGTGTAGTTTTTGGTTAACTGAATTGAGTTTAGGTTTATGTTTAGGCGTAGGTTTAGGAATTCGGGTTTGGGATCGAGTTTTGGTTTAGGAATTGGAGTTTAGGTTTAGGTTTAGGTAAGAGTTGTAGATTTAGGAATAAGTGGAGGTTTAGGTTAGGTGAATTGAGTTTAGGTTTAGGTTTTAGGCGTAACGTTTAGGAATTTGAGTTCGGGATCAGGTTTAGGTTTAGGAATTCGAGTTTAGGTGTAGGATTAGGTTCGGTGAATTGAATTAGGAATAGGTGTAGGTTTCAGTTAAGTGAATTGAGTTTAGGTTTAGGTTTAGGCATAGGTTTAGGAATTTGGGTTCGGGATAGGGTTTAGGTTTCGGAATTCGAGTTTAGGTTTAGGTTTAGGTTAGAGTTGTAGATTTAGGAATAGGTATAGGTTTAGGTTACTTGAATTGAGTTTAGGTTTAGGTTTAGGCGTAGGTTTAGGACTTCGGGTTTGGGATCAGGTTTAGGTTAAGGAATTCGAGTTTGGGTTTAGGTTTAGGAATTCGAATTCAGTTCGAGGTTTAGGTTAGGTGAATTGAGTTGGGAATAGGTGTAGGTTTAGGTTTAGGTTAAGTGAATTGATTTTAGGTTTAGGTTTAGCCATATGGTTAGGAATTCGGGTACGGAATCGGGTTAAGTTTTAGGAATTCGAGTTTAGGTTTAGGATTAGGTTAGGTGAATTCAGTTAGGAATAGGTGTAGCTTTGGGTGAAGTAAATCGAGTTTAGGTTTAGGTTTAGGCGTAGGTTTAGGAATTCGAGTTCGGGATCGAGTTTAGGTTTAGGAATTCGAGTTTAGGTTTAGGTTTAGGTTGGAGTTGTAAATTTAGGAATAGTTATAGGTTTAGACTAGGTGAATTGAGTTTTGGTTTAGGTTTAGGCGTAGATTTAAGAATTCGGGTTCGGGATCGGGGTTAGGTTTAGAAATTCGAGTGTAGATTTAGGATTAGGTTAGGTAGATTGAGTTAGGAATCGGTGTAAGTTTAGGATAAGTGAAGTGAGTTTAGGTTTAGGTTTAGGTATAGGTTTAGGAATTCGGGTTCGGGATCGAGTTTAGGTTTAGGAATTGGACTTTAGGTTTTGGATTAGGATAGGTGAATTGAGTTCGGAAAAGGTGTAGGTTTAGGTTAAGTGAATTGAGTTCAGGTTTAAGATTAGGCGTAGGTTTAGGAATTTGGGTTCAGGATCGAGTTTAGGTTTAGGAATTCGAGTTTAGGTTTAAGTTTAGGTTAGAGTTGTAGATTTATGAATAGTTGTAGGTTTAGGTTACGTGAATTGAGTTTAGGTGTAGGTTTAGGCGTAGGTTTAGGAATTTGGTTCCGGGATCAGGTTTAGGTTTAGGAATTCGAGTTTAGGTTTACGTTTAGGTTAGGTGAATTGAGTTTGGAATAGGTGTAGGTTTAGGTTAAGTGAATTGAATTTAGGATTAGGTTTAGGCGTAGGTTTAGGAATTCAAGTTCAGGATCGAGTTTAGGTTTAGTAATTCGAGTTTAGGTTTAGGTTTACGTTAGAGTTGTAGATTTAAGAATAGTTGTAGGTTTTGGTTAGGTGAATTGAGTTTAGGTTTAGGTGTAGGCGTAGGTTTAGGAATTCGGGTTCGGGATAGGATTTAGGTTAAGGAATTCGAGTTTGGGTTTACGTTTAGGTTAGACTTGTAGATTTAAGAATAGGTGTAGGTTTAGGTTAGTTGAATTGAGTTTAGGTTTAGGTTTAGGCGTAGGTTTAGGAATTCGAGTTCGGGATCGAGTTTAGATTTAGGAATTCAAGTTTAGGTTTAGGTTTACGGTTAGAGTTGTAGATTTAGGAATAGTTGTAGGTTTAGGTTAGGTGGATTGAGTTTAGGTTTAGGTTTAGGTTCGGTGAATTGAGTTAGGAGTCGGTGTAGGTTTAGGTTAAGTGAATTGAGTTTAGGTTTAGGTTTAGGCGTAGGTTTAGAAATTCGGGTTCGGGATCGGGTTTAGGTTTAGGAATTCCAGTTTAGTTTTAGGATTAGGTTAGGTGAATTGAGTGAGGAATAGGTGTAGGATTAGGTTAAGTGAATTCAGTTTAGGTTTAGGTTTAGGTGTAAGTTTAGGAATTCGAGTTCGGGATCGAGTTTAGATTTAGGACTTCGAGTTTAGGTTTAGGTTTAGGTTAGAGTTGTAGATTTAGGAATATATAGTTGTAGGTTTAGGTTAGGTGGATTGAGTTTAGCTTTTGGTTTAGGCGTGGGTTTAGGAATTCGGGTTCTGGATCGGGTTTAGGTTTGGGAATTCGAGTTTAGGTTTAGGATTAGGTTAGGTGAATTGAGTTAGGATTAGGTTTAGGCGTAGGTTTAGGATTTCGGGTTCGGGATTGGGTTTTGGTTTAGGAATTCGAGATTAGGTTTAGAATTAGATCAGGTGAATTGAGTTCGGAATAGGTCTAGGTTTAGGTTTAGTGAATTAATTTTAGGTTTAGGATTAGACGTAGGCTTAGGAATTCGGGATCGGGATTAGGTTTAGGTTTAGAAATTCGAGTTTAGGTTTAGGTTTAGGTTGGAGTTGTAGATTTAGAAATAGTTGTAGGTTTAAGTTAGGTGAATTAAGTTTAGGTTTAGGTTTAGGCATAGGTTTAGGAATTCAGTTTTGGGATCGGGTTTAAGTTTAGGAATTCGAGTTTAGGTTTAGGTTTAGGTTAGAGTTGTAGATTTAGGAATAGGTGTCGGTTTAGGTTAGGCGAATTGATTTTAGGTTTAGGTTTAGGCGTAGCTTTAGGAATTCGGGTTCGGGATCGAGTTTAGGTTTAGGAATTCAAGTTTAAGGCTTAGGTTTAGGTTAGAGTTGTAGATTTAGGAATAGTTGTACAGTTTAAGTTAGGTGAATTGTGTTTAGTTTTATGTTTAGGCGTAAGTTTAGGAATTCGGGTCGGGATTGGGTTTAGGTTTAGGAATTCGAGTTTAGGTTTATGTTTAGGTTAGAATTGTAGATTTAGGAATTGGTATCGGTTTACGGTTAGGTGAATTGAGCTTAGGTTTACGTTTAGGCATAGCATTAGGAATTCGAGTTCGGGATCGAGTTTAGGTTTAGGAATTCGTGTTTACGTTTAGATTTAGGTTAGAGTTGTTGATTTACAAATAGTTGTAGGTTTAGGTTACTTGAATTGAGTTTACGTTTAGGTTTAGGCGTAGGTTTAGGAATTCGGGTTCGGGATCGGGTTTACGTTAAGTAATTCGAGTTTGGGTTAAGGTATAGGTTAGAGTTGTAGATTTAGGAATAGGTGTAGGTTTAGATAACTTGAATTAAGTTTAGGATTAGGTTTAGGTGTGGCTTTAGGAATTCAGGTTCGGGATCGAGTTTAGGTTTAGGAATTCGAGTTTAGTTTTAGGTTTAGGTTAGAGCTGTCTATTTAGGAATAGTTGTACATTTAGGTTATGTGAATTGAGTTTAGGTTTTGTTTAGCCGTAGCTTTAAGAATTCGGGTTCGGGAACAGGTTTAGGTTTAGGAATTCGAGTTTAGGTTTAGGTTTAGGTTAGAGTTGTAGATTTTGGAATAGGTATAGGTTTAGGTTAGGTGAATTAAGTTTAAGTTTAGGTTTAGGCGTAGCTTTAGGAATTCGGGTTCGGGATCGAGTTTAGGTTTAGGTTTAGGTTAGAGTTGTCTATTTAGAAATAGTTGTAGGTTTAGCTTAGGTGAATTGAGTTTAGGTTTAGGTTTAAGCGTAGATTTAGGAATTCGGGTTCGGGATCGGGTTTAAGTTTTGGAATTCGAGTTTAGGCTTATGTTTCGGTTAAAGTTGTAGATTTAGGAATAGTTGTATGTTTAGGTTATGGGAAATGAGTTTAGCCTTAGGTGTAGGTGTTGGTTTTGGAATTATGTTCGGGATCGGATTTAGGTTTAGGAATTCGAGTTTAGGTTTAGGTTTAGGTTAGAGTTGTAGATTTAGGAATAGGTGTACGTTTAGGTTAGGTGAATTGAATTTAGGTTTAGGTTTAGGCGTCGGTTTAGGAATTCGGGTTCGGGATTGGGTTTAGGTTTAGGTTAGTGTTGTAGATTTAGGAACAGGTGTAGGTTTAGGTTAGTCGAATTGAGTTTAGGATTATGTTTAGACGTAGCTTTGGGAATTCGGGTTCGGGATCGAGTTTAGGTTTAGGAATTCGAGTTTAGTTTTAGGTTTAGGTTAGGTGAATTGAGTTAGGAATAGGTGTTGGTTTAGGTTAAGTGAATTGAGTTTAGGTTTAGGTTTAGGCATAGGTTTAGGAATTCGGGTTCGAGATCGGGTTTAGGTTTAGGAATTCGAGTTTAGATTTAGGTTTAGGTTAGAGTGTTAGATTTTTATATTGTTGTAGGTTTAGGTTAGGTGAATTGAGTTTATGTTTAGGTTTAGGCGTAGGTTTAGGAAATTGGGTTCGGGAGTTGGTTTAGGTTAAGGAATTCGAGTTTGGGCTTAGGTTGTGGTTAGAGTTGTAGGTTTAGGAATAGGTGTAGGTTTATGTTACTTCAATTGAGTTTCGGTTTAGGTTTAGGCTAGGTTTAGGAATTCAGGTTCGGGATCGGGTTTAGGTTAAGTAATTCGAGTTTGGGTTTAGGTTTAGGTTGGAGTTGTAGATTTAGGAATAGGTGTAGGTTTAGGTTACTTGAATTGAGTTTAGGTTTAGGTTTGGGCATAACTTTAGGAATTCGGGTTCGGGATCGGTTTTAGGTTCAGGAATTCGAGTTTAGTTTTAGGTTTAGGTTAAGTGAATTGAGTTAGGAATAGGTGTAGGTTTAGGTTAAGTGAATTGTGTTTAGGTTTTAGGAATTCGGGTTCGAGATCGGGTTTAGGTTAAGTAATTCGAGTTTGGGTTTAGGTTTAGGTTGGAGTTGTATATTTAGGAATAGGTGTAGGTTTAGGTTACTTGAATTGAGTTTGGGTTTAGGTTTGGGCATAACTTTAGGAATTCGGGTTCGGGATCGGGTTTAGGTTCAGGAATTCGAGTTTAGTTTTAGGTTTAGGTTAAGTGAATTGAGTTAGGAATAGGTGTAGGTTTAGGTTAAGTGAATTGTGTTTAGGTTTTAAGGAATTCAGGGTTCGAGATCGGGTTTAGGTTTAGGAATTCGAGTTTAGGTTTCGGTTGAGGTTAGAGTGTTAGATTTATGAATAGTTGTAGGTTTAGGTTAGGTGAATTGAGTTTATGTTTAGGTTTAGGCGTAGGTTTAGGAAGTCGTGTTCGGGAGTTGGTTTAGGTTAAGGAATTCGAGTTTGGGCTTAGGTTGTGGTTAGAGTTGTAGGTTTAGGGATAGGTGTAGGTTTATGTTACTTCAATTGTGTTTAGGCTTAGGTTTAGGTGTAGGTTTAGGAATTCAGGTTGGGATCGGGTTTAAGTTAAGGAATTCGAGTTCGGGTTTAGGTTTAGGTTAGATTTGAAGATTTTGGAATAGGTGTAGGTTTTGGTTACTTGAATTGAGTTTAGGATTAGGTTTAGGCATAACTTTAGGTATTCGGGTTCGGGATCGGGTTTAAGTTTAGGAATTCGAGTTTAGTTTTAGGTTTAGGTTAAGTGAATTGAGTTAGGAATAGTTGTAGGTTTATGTTAAGTGAATTGTGTTTAGGTTTAAGTATAGGACTAGGTTTAGGAATTCGGGTTCGAGATCGGGTTTAGGCTTAGGAATTCGAGTTTAGGTTTAGGATTAAATTAGGTGAATTGCGTTAGGAATAGGTGTAGGTTTAGGTTAAGTGAATTGAGTTTAGGTTTATGTTTAGGCGTAGGTTTAGGAATTTGGGTTCTATATCGGTTTTAGTTTTAGGAATTCTAATTTAGGTTTAGGTTTAGGTTTAGGTTAGAGTTGTAGATTTAGGAATAGTTGTAGGTTTAGGTTAGGTGAATTGAGTTTAGGTTTTGGTTTAGCCGTAGCTTTAGAAATTTGGGTTCGGGATCGGGTTTAGGTTTAGGAATTCGAGTTTAGGTTTAGGTTTAGGTTAGAGTTGTACATTTAGGAATAGGTGAATTGAGTTTATGTTTAGGTTTAGGTGTAGGTTTAGGAATTTGGGTTCGGGAATCGGTTTAAGTTAAGGAATTCGAGTTTGGGCTTAAGTTTAGGTTAGAGTTGTTGATTTAGGAATAAGTGTAGGTATAGGTTACTTGAATTGAGTTTAGGTTTAGTTTTAGGCGTAGGTTTAGGAATTCAGGTCCATGATCGGGTTTAGGTTAAGGAATTCAACTTTGGGTTTTCGTTTAGGTTAGTGTTGTAGATTTAGGAATAGGTGTAGGATTCGGTTACTTGAATTGAGTTTAGGATTATGTTTAGGCGTAGCTTTGGAAATTCTGGTTCGGGATCGAGTTTAGGTTTAGGAATTGGAGTTTAGTTTTAGGTGTAGGTTAGGTGAATTGAGTTAGGAATTGGTGTAGGTTTAGGTTAAGTGAGTTGAGTTTAGGTTTAGGTTTAGGAGTAGATTTAGTAATTCGGATTCGAGATCGGGTTTAGGTTTAGGAATTCGAGTTTAGGTTTAGGATAAGGTTAGGTGAATTGAGTTAGGAATAGGTGTCGGTTTAGGTGAAGTGAATTGAGTTTAGGTTTAGGTTTAGGCGTAGGTTTAGGAATCCGGGTTCGGGGTCAAGTTTAGGTTTAGGAATTCGAGTTAGGTTTAGGTTTAGGTTAGAGTGTTATATTTAGGAATAGTTGTAGGTTTAGGTTAGGTGAATTGAGTTTATGTTTAGGTTTAGGCGTAGGCTTAGGAAATCGGGTTCGGAAGTGGATTTAGGTTAAGGAATTCGAGTTTGGGCTTAGGTTTTGGTTAGAGTTGTAGATTTAGGAATAGGCGTAGGTTTAGGTTACTTCAATTGAGTTTAGGTTTAGTTTTAGCCGTAGGTTTAGGAATTTGGGTTCATGATCGGGTTTAGGTTAAGGAATTCGAGTTAGGGTTTAGGTTTAGGTTAAGGTTGTAGATTTAGGAATAGGTGTAAGTTTAGGTTACATGAATTGAGTTTAGGATTATGTTTAGGCGTAGCTTTAGGAATTCGAGTTCGGGATCGGGTTTAGGTGTAGAAATTCGAGTTTAGTTTTAGGTTTAGGTTAGGTGAATTGAGTTAGGAATAGGTGTAGGTTTAGGTTAAGTGAATTGAGTTTAGGTTTACGTTTAGGCGTAGTTTAGGAATTCGGGTTTGGGATCGGGTTTAGGTTTAGAAATTCGAGTTTAGGTTAAAGGTAAGGTTAGGTGAATTGAGTTAGGAATAGGTGTAGGTTTAGGTTAAGTGAATTGAGTTTAGGTTTAGGTTTAGGCGTAGGTTTTGAAATTCGGGTTCGGGATCGATTTTAGGTTTAGGAATTCGAGTTTAGGTTTAGGTTTAGGTTAGTGTTGTAGATTTAGGAATAGGTGTAGGTTTAGGTTAGGTGAGTTGAGTTTAGGTTTAGGCGTAGCTTTAGAAATTCAGGTTCAAGATCGAGTTTTGGGTTAGGAATTCGAGTTAGATTTAGGGTTAGGTAAGGTGAATTGAGTTAGGAATAGGTGTAGGTTTCGGTTAAGGGAATTGAGTTTAGGATTAGGTTTAGGCCTAGGTTTAGGATTTCCGGATCGAGATCTGGTTTAGGTTTAGGAATTTCAGTTTAGGTTTAGGATTAGTTTAGGTGAATTGAGTTAGGAATAGGTGTAGGTTTAGGTTAAGTGAATTGAGTTTAAGTTTAGTTTTAGGCGTAGGTTTAGGAATTTGGGTTTGGGATCGGGTTTAGGTTTAGGAATTCGAGTTTAGGTCTAGGATAAGGTTAGGTGAATTGTGTTAGTAATAGGTGTAGGTATAGGTTAAGTGAATTTAGTTTAGGTTTAGGTTTAGCCGTAGGTTTAGGAATTCGGGTTCAGGATTAAGTTTAGGTTTAGGAATTCGAGTTTAGGTTTAAGTTTAGGTTAGAGTTGTAGATTTAGGAATAGTTGTAGGTTTAAGTTAGGTGAATTGAGTTTAGGTGTAAGTTTAGTAATTCGGTTTCGGGATCGGGTTTTGGTTTAGGAATTTGAGTTTAGGTTTAGGTTTAGGTTAGGTGAATTGAGTTAGGAAAATGTGTAGGTTTAGGATAAGTGAATTGAATTTAGGTTTAGGTTTAGGCGTTGGTTTAGGAATTCTGGTTCGGGATCAAGTTTAGGTTTAGGAATTCGAGTTTAGGTTCAGATTTAGGTTAGAGTTGTAGATTGAGGAATAGTTATAGGTTTAGGCTAGGTGAATTGAGATGAGGTTTAGGTTTAGGCGAAGGTTTAGGAATTCAAGTTCAGGATCGGATTTAGGTTTAGGAATTCAAGTTTAGATTTAGGATTAGGTTAGGTGAATTGAGTTAGGAATAGGTGTAGATTTAGGTTAAGTGAGTTGAGTTTTGGTTAAGGTTTAGGCGTAGGTTTAGGAATTCGAGTTCGAGATCGAGATTAGAGTTAGGAATTCGAGTTTAGGTTTTGGTTTTGGTTAGAGTTGTAGATTTAGGAATAGTTGTAGGTTTAGGTTAGGTGGATTGAGTTTAGCTTTAGGTTTAGTCGTGGGTTTAGAAATTTGGGTTCGGGATTAGGTTTAGGTTTAGGAATTCGAGTTTAGGTTTAGGTTTAGGTTAGAGTTGTAGATTTAGGAGTAGGTGTAAGTTTAGGTTAGGTGAATTGAGTTAGGAATTGGTGTAGGTTCAGGTTATGTGAATTGACTTTAGGTTAAGGTTTAGATGTAGGTTTGGGAATTCGGGTTCAGGATCGGGTTTAGGTTTAGGAATTCGAGTTTAGGTTTAGGATAAGGTTAGGTGAATTGAGTTAGGAATAGGTGTAGGTTTAGGTTAAGTGAATTGAGTTAAGGTTTATATTTAGGCGTAGGTTTAGGAATTCGGGTTCGGGATCAAGTTTAGGTTTAGGAATTCGAGTTTAGGTTTAGGTTTAGGTTAGAGTGTTATAATTAGGAATAGTTGTAGGTTTAGGTTAGGTGAATTGAGTTTATGTTTAGCTTTAGGCGTAGGTTTAGGAAATCGGGTTCGGAAGTGGGTTTAGGTTAAGGAATTCAAGTTTGGGCTTTGGTTTTGGTTAGAGTTGTAGATTTAGGAATAGGTGTAGGTTTAGGTTACTTCAATTCAGTTCAGGTTTAGTTTTAGGTGTAGGTTTAGGAATTAGGGTTCATGATCGGGTTTAGGTTAAGGAATTCGAGTTAGGGTTTAGGTTTAGGTTAGGGTTGTAGATTTAGGAATAGGTTTAAGTTTAGGAATTCGAGTTTAGTTTTAGGTTTAGTTTAGGTGAATTGAGTTAGGAATTGGTGTAGGTTTAGGTTAAGTAGCATTGAGTTTAGGTTTACGTTTATGCGTAGGTTTTGGAATTCGGGTTCGGGATCGGGTTTAGGTTTTGGAATTCGAGTTTAGGTTTAGGTTTAGGTTAAGTGAATTGAGTTTAGGTTTAGGTTTAGGCGTAGGTTTAGGAATTCGGGTTTGGGATCCGGTTTACGTTTAGAAATTCGAGTTTAGGTTTAAGGTAAGGTTAGGTGAACTGAGTTAGGAATAGGTGTAGGTTTAGGTTAAGTGAATTGAGTTTAGGTTTAGGTTTAGGCATAGGTTTTGAAATTCAGATTCAGGTTCGATTTTTGGTTAAGGAATTCGTGTTTAGGTTTAGGTTTAGGTTGGTGTTGTAGATTTAGGAATAGGTGTAGGTTTAGGTTTTGTGAGTTCAGTTTAGGTTTAGGTTTAGGTTTAGGCGTAGCTTTAGAAATTCGGGTTCGGGATCGGGTTTTGTGTTAGGAATTTGAGTTAGATTTTGGGTTAGGTTAGGTGAATTGAGTTAGGAATAGGTGTAGGTTTCGGTTAAGTGAATTGGGTTTAGGATTAGGTTCAGGCGTATGTTTAGGAATTCCGGATCCGGATCGGGTTTAGGTTTAGGAATTTCAGTTTAGGTTTAGGATTAGGTTAGGTGAATTGAGTTAGGAATAGGTGTAGGTTTAGGTTAAGTCAATTGAGTTTAAGTTTAGGTTTAGGCTTAGGTTTAGGAATTCGGGTTCGGGATCAGGTTTAGGTTTAGGAATTCGAGTTTAGCTTTAGGATAAGGTTAGGTGAATTGTGTTAGCAATAGGTGGAGGTTTAGGTTAAGTGAATTTAGTTTAGGTTTAAGTTTAGCTGTAGGTTTAGGAATTATGGTTCGGGAACAAGTTTAGGTTTAGGAATTCGATTTTAGGTTTAGGTTTAGGTTAGAGTTGTAGATTTAGGAATAGCTGTAGGTTTAGGTTTGGTGAATTGAGATTAGGTTTAGGTTTAGGCGATGGTTTAGGAATTCGGGTTCGGGATCGGGTTTTAGGTTTAGGAATTCGAGTTTAGATTTAGAATTAGGTTAGAGTCGTAGATTTAGGAATAGGTGTAGGTTTAGGTTACTTGAATTGAGTTTAGGTTTAGATTAAGGCGTAAGTTTAGGAATTTAGGTTCGGGATCGGGTTTAGGTTAAGAATTCGAGTTTGGGTTTAGGTTTTGGTTAGAGCTGTAGATTTAGGATTAGGTGTAGGTTTATGTTACTTGAATTGAGTTTAGGATTAAGTTTAGGCGTAGCTTTAGGAATTCGGGTTTGTGATCGGGTTTAGGTTTATGAATTCGTGTTGACGTTTAGGTTTAGGTTTGGTGAATTGTGTTGCGAATAGGTGTAGGTTTAGGTTAAGTGAATTGAGTTTTGTTTTAGGTTTAGGCGTAGGTTTAGGAATACAGGATCGGGATCGGGTTTAGGTTTAGGAATTCGAGATTAGGTTTAGGATTAGGTTAGGTGATTTGAGTTAGGAAAAGGTGTAGGTTTAGGTTAAGTGAATTGAGTTTAGGTTTAGGTTTTGGAATTCGGGTTCGGGATCGGGTTTAGGTTTAATAATTCGAGTTTAGGTTTAGGTTTAGGTTAGAGTTGTAGATTTAGGAGTTGGTATAGGTTTAGGTTAGGTGAATTGAGCTTAGGTTTAGGTTTAGGCGTAGGCTTTAGGAATTCGGGTGCGGGATTGAATTTAGGTTTAGGAATTCGAGTTTAGGTTTAGGTTTAGGTTAAAGTTGCAGATTTAGGAATAGTTGTAGGTTTAGGTTAGGTGAATTGAGTTTAGGTTTAGGTTTAGGCGTAGGGTTAGGAATTCAGGTTCAGGATTGAGTTTTGGTTTAAGAATTCGAGTTTAGGTTTAGGTTTAGGTTAGAGTTGTTGATTTAGGAATAGTTGTAGGTTTAGGTTAGGTGAATTGAGTTTAGGTTTAGGTTTAGGCGTAGGTTTAGGAATTCGGGTTCGAGATTGGGCTTAGTTTTTGGAAATTCGAGTTTTGGTTTAGGTTCAGGTTAGAGTCGTAGATTTAGGAATAGGTGTCGGTTTAGGTTTCTTGAATTGCGTTTAGGTTTAGGTTTAAGAATTCGGTTTCGAGATTGGGTTGAGGTTAAGGAATTTGAGTTTGGGTTAAGGTTTAGGTTAGAGTTGTAGATTTAGGAATAGGTGGAGGTTTAGGTTACTTGAATTGAGTTTAGGTTTAGGTTTAGGCGTAGGTTTAGGAATTCAAATTCGGGATCTGGTTTTGGTTAAGGAATTCGAGTTTGGGTTTAGGTTTAAGTTAGAGTTGTAGATTTAGGATTAGGTGTAGGTTTAGGTTACTTGAATTGAGTTTAGGTTTAGGTTAAGGTGTAAATTTAGTAATTTAGGTTCGGGATCGGGTTTAGTTTAAGGAATTCGAGTTTGGGTTTAAGTTTAGGTTAGAGTTATGGATTTATTATTTGGTGTAGGTTTATGTTACTTGAATTGAGTTTAGGATTAAGTTTGGGCGTAGCTTTAGGAATTCGGGTTCGGGATCGGGTTTTGGTTTAGGAATTCGAGCTGATGTTTCGATTTAGGTTAGAGTTGTAGATTTACGTAGGAGTTGTAGGTTTAGTTTAGGTGAATTGAGTTTTGGTTAAGGTTTAGGCGTACATTTAGGAATTCGGGTTCGGGATCTGGTTTTGGTTAAGGAATTCGAGTTTGGGTTTAGGTTTAGGTTTGAGTTTTTAGATTTAGGAATAGGTGTAGGTTTAGGTTACTTGAATTAAGTTTAGGATTAGGTTTAGCCGTAGCTTTAGGAATTCGGGTTCGGGATCGGGTTTAGGTTTTGGAACTCGAGTTTACTTTTAGGTTTAGGTTTAGGTTAAGTAAATTGAGTTTAGGTTTAGATTTAGGCGTAGGTTTAGGAATTCTGGTTCGGGATAGAGTTTAGGTTTAGGAATTCAAGTTTAGGTTTAGGTTTAGGTTAGTGTCGTAGATTTAGGAATAGGTGTAGGTTTAGGTTAGTTGAGTTGAGTTTAGGTTTAGGTTAGGTTTAGGCGTAACTTTAGAAATTCAGGTTCGGAATCGTGTTTAGGGTTAGGAACACGAGTTAGATTTAGGATAAGGTTAGGTGAATTGAATAGGTATAGATTTTGGTTAAGTGAATTGAGTTTAGGACAAGCTTTAGGCGTAGGTTTAGGAATTCGAGTTCGGGATCGGGTTTAACTTTAGGAATTCGAGTTTAGGTTTAGGTTAGGTTAGGCGAATTGAGTATGGAATAGATGTAGGTTTACATTAACTGAATTGAGTTTATGTTTAGGTTTACGCATAGCTTTAGGAATTCGGGTTCGGGATCGGGTTTAGGTTTAAGTAGTTCGAGTTTAGGTTTTTGATTAGGTTAGGTGAATTGAGCTTGGAATAGGTGTAGATTTAGGTTCAGTGAATTGAGTTTAGGTTTAGGTTTAGGCGTAGCTTTAGGAATTCAGATTCGGGATCGAGTTTAGGTTTAGGAATTCGAGTTTAGGTTTAGGTTTAGGTTAGAGTTGTAGATTTAGGAATAGGTGTAGGTTTAGGTTAGGTGAATTGAGTTTAGGTTTAGGTTTAGGCGTAGCTTTTGAAATTCGTGTTCGGGGTCGAATTTAGGTTTAGGAATTCGAGTTTAGGGTTAGGTTTAGGTTAGAGTTGTAGATTTAGGAATAGTTTTAGGTTTAGGTTAGGCTGAATTGAGTTTAGGTTTAGGTTTAGGCGTAGGGTTAGGAATTCGGGTTCGGGAACGGGTTTAGGTTTAGGAATTCGGTTTTGGGTTGAGGTTTAGGAATTCGAGTTTAGGTTTAGGTTTAGGTTAGAGTTGTTGATTTAAGAATAGTTGTAGGTTTAGCTTAGGTGAATTGAGTTTAGGTTTAGGTTTACACCTAGGTTTAGGAATTCAGGTTCGGGATCGGGTTTAGGTTTAGGAATTCGAGTTTTTGTTTAGGTTTAAGTTAGGGTTGTAGATTTAGTAATAGGTATAGGTTTAGGTTCGGTGTAGGTTTAGCTTACTTGAATTGCGTTTAGGTTTAGGTGTTGGCGCAGGTTTAGGAATTCTGGTTTGGGATCCGATTTAGGTTACGGAATTCGAGTTTGGGTTTAGGTTTAGGTTAGAGTTGTAGATTTAGGAATAGGTGTAGGTTTAGGTTACTTGAATTGAGTTTAGGATTAGGTTTAGACGTGGCTTTTGGAATTCGGGTTCGGGATCAGGTTTAGGTTTAGGAATTCGAGTTTAATTTTAGGTTTAGGTAAAGTGAATTGAGTTAGGAATAGGTGTAGGTTTAGGTTAAGTGAATTGAGTTTAGTTTTAGTTTTAGGTGTAGGTTTAGGAATCGAGTTCGTGATCGGGTTTAGGTTTAGGAATTCGAGATTAGGTTTAGGACAAGGTTATGTGAATTGAATTAGGAAAAGGTGTACGTTTATGTTAAGTGAATTGAGTTTAGGTTTAGGTTTAGGCGTAGGTTTAGGAATTCGGGTTCGAGATCGGGCTTAGGTTTTGGAATTCGAGTTTTGGTTTAGGTTTAGGTTAGAGTTGTAGATTTATGAATAGGTGTAGGTTTAGGTTACTTGAATTGAATTCAGGTTTAGGGTTAGGCGTAGGTTTAGGAATTCTGGTTCGAGATCCGGTTTATGTTAAGGAATTCGAGTTTGGGTTTAGGTTTAGGTTAGTGTTGTAGATTTAGGAATTGGTGTAGGTTTAGGTTACTTGAATTGAGTTTAGGTTTAGGTTAAGGGGTAGGTTTAGAAATTTAGGTTCGGGATTGGGTTTAGGTTAAGGAATTCGAGTTAGGCTTTAGGTTCAGGTTGGAGTTGTAGATTTCGGAATAGGTGTAGGTTTAGGTTACTTGAATTGAGTTTAGGATTAGGTTTAGGCGTAGCTTTAGGAATTCGAGTTTAGGTTTAGGTTTAGATTAGAGTTGTAGATTGAGGAATAGGTGTAGGTTTAGGTTTGGTGAATTGAGATTAGGTTTTGGTTTAGGCGTCGGTTTAGGAATTCGGGTTCAGGATCGGGTTTAGGTTTAGGATTAGGTTAAGGGAATAAAATTAGGAATAGGTGTAGGTTTCGGTTAGTGAATTGTGTTTAGGTTTAGGTTTAGCGTAGATTTTGGAATTTGGGTATGGGATCGAGTTTAGGTTTAGGAATTCGAGTTTAGGTTTAGGTTAAGGTTAGATTTGTAGATTTAGGAATAGTTGTAGGTTTAGGTTAGGTGAATTGAATTTTGGTTTAGGTCTAGGTGTAGGTTTAGGAATTCGAGTTCAGATCGGGTTTAGGTTTAGGAATTCAAGTTTAGATTTAAGATTAGGTTAGGGGAATTGAGATAGGAATAGGTGTAGGTTTAGGTTAGAGTTGTATATTTACGAATCGTTGTAGATTTTGTTTAGGCGAATTGAGTTTAGGTTTAGGTTTAGGCGTAGGTTTAGGAATTCGGGTTCAGGATGGGGTTTAGGTTTAGGAATTCGAGTTTAGGTTATGGTTTTGGTTAGAGTTGTAGATTTAGGAATAGTTGTCGGTTTAGGTTAGGTGAATTGAGTTTAGATTTAGGTTTAGGCGTAGGTTTAGGAATTCGGGTTCGGGATCGGGTTTAGGTTTAGGAATTCGAGTTTAGGTTTAGGTTTAGGTTAGGGTTGTAGATTTAGGAATAGGTGTCGGTTTAGGTTTCTTGAATTGAGTTTAGGTCTAGGTTTAGGCGTAGGTTTAGGAATTAGGTTTCGGGATTGGGTTTAGGTTAAGGAATTCGAGTTTGGGTTAAGGTTTGCGTTAGAGTTGTAGATTTAGGAATAGGTGTAGGTTTAGGTTACTTGAATTGAGTTTAGGTTTAGGTTTCGGCGTAGGTTTAAGAATTTGGGTTCGGGATCTCGTTTAGGTTAAGGAATTCGAGTTTGGGTTTAAGTTTAGGTTAGAGTTATAGGTTTAGGAATATGTGTAGGTTTAGGTTACTTGAATTAAGTTTAGGCTTAGGTTAAGGCGTAGGTTTAGGAATTTAGGTTCGGGATCGGGTTTAGGTTAAGGAATTCGAGTTTGGGTTTAGGTTTTGGTTAGAGTTGTAGATTTTGTATTAGGTGTAGGTTTATGTTACTTGAATTGAGTTTAGGATTAAGTTTAGGCATAACTTTAGGAATTCTGGTTCGGGATCGGGTTTTGGTTTAGGAATTCGAGTTGACGTTTAGGTTTAGGTTAGAGTTGTTGATTTACGTATAGTTGTAGGTTTAGTTTAGGTGAATTGAATTTTCGTTTAGGTTTAGGAGTACATTTAGGAATTCGGGTTCGGGATCTAGTTTAGGTTAAGGAATTCGAGTTTGAGTTTAGGTTTAGGTTTGAGTTGTAGATTTAGGAATAGGTGTAGGTTTAGGTTACTTGAATTAAGTTTAGGATTAGGTTTAGACGCAGCTTTAGGAATTCAGGTTCGGAATCGGGTTTAGGTTTAGGAACTCGAGTTTACTTTTAGGTTTAGGTTAGGTGAATTAAGTTAGGAATAGGTGTAGGTTTAGGTTAAGTGAATTGAGTTTAGGTTTAGGTTTAGGCGTAGGTTTAGGAATTCAGGTTCGGGATCGAGTTTAGGTTTAGGAATTCAAGTTTAGGTTTAGGTTTAGGTTAGTGTCGTAGATTTAGGAATAGGTGTAGGTTTAGCTTAGGTGAGTTGAGTTTAGGTTTAGGTTTAGGTTTAGGCGTAACTTTAGAAATTCGGGTTCGGGATCGGGTTTAGGGTTAGGAACTTGAGTTAGATTTAGGATAAGGTTCGGTGAATTGAGTTAAGAATAGATGTAGGTTTTGGTTAAGTGAATTGAGTTTAGGACTAGCTTTAGGCGTAGTTTAGGAATTTGGGTTCGGGATCGGGTTTTGGTTTAGGAATTCGAGTTTAGGTTTAGGATTAGGTTAGGTGAATTGAGTTAGGAATAGATGTAGATGTACATTAAGTGAATTGAGTTTAAGTTTAGGTTTAGGTTTAGGCGTAGGTTTAGGAATTTGGGTTCGGGATCGGGTTTAGGTTTAAAAGTTCGACTTTAGGTTTAGGATTAGATTAGGTGAATTGAGCTTGGAATAGGTGTAGATTTAGGTTAAGTGAATTGAATTTAGGTTTAGGTTTAGGCGTAGCTTTAGGAATTCAGATTCGGGATCGAGTTTAGGTTTAGGAATTCGAGTTTAGGTTTAGGTTTAGGTTAGAGTTGTAGATTTAGGAATAGGTGTAGGTTTAGGTTAGGTGAATTGAGTTTAGGTTTAGGTTTAGGCGTAGCTTTTCAAATTCGTGTTTGGGATCGAATTTAGGTTTAGGAATTCGAGTTTAGGGTTAGGTTTTGGTTAGAGTTGTAGATTTAGGAATAGTTGTAGGTTTAGGTTAGGTGAATTGAGTATAGGTTTAGGTTTAGGCGTAGGGTTAGGAATTCAGGTTCGGGAACGGGTTTAATTTTAGGAATTCGGGTTTAGGTTTAGGTTTAGGTTAGAGTTGTTGATTTACGAATAGTTGTAGGTTTAGCTTGGGTGAATTGAGTTTAGGTTTAGGTTTATGCGTAGGTTTGGGAATTCGGGTTCGGGATTGGGTTTAGGTTTAGGAATTCGACTTTTTGCATAGGTTTAGGTTAGAGTTGTAGATTTAGGAATAGGTATAGGTTTAGGTTCGGTGTAGGTTTAGGTTACTTGAATTGAGTTTAGGTTTAGGTTTAGGAATTCGGGTTCGGGATCGGGTTTTGGTTAAGTTATTCGAGATTAGGTTTAAGATTTGGTTAGGTGAATTGAGTTAGGAAAAGGTGTAGGTTTAGGTTAAGTGAATTGAGTTTAGGTTTAGGTTTTGGCGTAGGTTTAGGAATTCGGGTTTGGGATCGACTTTAGGTTAAGGAATTAGAGTTTAGGTTTAGGTTTAGGTTAGTGCTGTAGATTTAGGAATAGGTGTAGGTTTAGGTTTTGTGAGTTCAGTTTAGGTTTAGGTTTAGGTTTAGGCGTAGCTTTAGGAATTCGGGTTCGGGATCGGGTTTTGGGTTAGGAATTCGAGTTAGATTTTGGGTTAGGTTAGTTGAATTGAGTTAGGAATAGGTGTAGGTTTAGGTTAAGTCAATTGAGTTTAAGTTTCGGTTTAGGCTTAGGTTTAGGAATTTGAGTTCGGGATCAAGTTTAGGTTTGGGAATTCGAGTTTAGCTTTAGGATAAGGTTAGGTGAATTGTGTTAGCAATAGGTGGAGGTTTAGGTTAAGTGAATTTAGTTTAGGTTTAAGTTTAGCTGTAGGTTTAAGAATTATGGTTCGGGAACAAGTTTAGGTTTAGGAATTCGATTTTAGGTTTAGGTTTAGGTTAGAGTTGTAGATTTAGGAATAGCTGTAGGTTTAGGTTTGGTGAATTGAGATTAGGTTTAGGTTAGGCGATGGTTTAGGAATTCGGGTTCGGGATCGGGTTTAGGTTTAGGAATTCGAGTTTAGATTTAGGATTAGGTTAGAGTCGTTGATTTAGGAATAGGTGTAGGTTTAGGTTACTTGAATTGAGTTTAGGTTTAGATTAAGGTGAAAGTTTAGGAATTTAGGTTCGGGATCGGGTTTAGGTTAAGAATTCGAGTTTGGGTTTAGGTTTAGGTTAGAGTTGTAGATTTAGGATTAGGTGTAGGTTTATGTTACTTGAATTCAGTTTAGGAATAAGTTTAGGCGTAGCTTTAGGAATTCGGGTTTGTGATCGGGTTTAGGTTTATGAATTCGAGTTGACGTTTAGGTTTAGGTTTGGTGAATTGAGTTGCGAATAGGTGTAGGTTTAGGTTAAGTGAATTGAGTTTTTTTTAGGTTTAGGCGTAGGTTTAGGAATTCGGGATCGGGATCGGGTTTAGGTTTAGGAATTCGAGATTAGGTTTAGGATTTGGTTAGGTGATTTGAGTTAGGAAAAGGTGCAGGTTTAGGTTAAGTGAATTGAGTTTAGGTTTAGGTTTTGGAATTCGGGTTCGGGATCGGGTTTAGGTTTGATAATTCGAGTTTAGGTTTAGGTTTAGGTTGGAGTTGTAGATTTAGGAGTAGGTATAGGTTTAGGTTAGGTGAATTGAGATTAGGTTTAGGTTTAGGCATAGCTTTAGGAATTCGGGTGCGGGATTGAATTTAGGTTTAAGAATTCGAGTTTAGGTTTAGGTTTAGGTTAAAGTTGTAGATTTAGGAATAGTTGTAGGTTTAAATTAGGTGAATTGAGTTTAGGTTTAGGTTTAGGCGTAGGGTTAGGAATTCAGGTTCAGGATTGGGTTTTGGTTTAAGAATTCGAGTTTAGGTTTAGGTTTAGGTTAGAGTTGTTGATTTAGGAATAGTTGTAGGTTTAGGTTAGGTGAATTGAGTTTAGGTTTAGGTTTAGGCGTAGGTTTAGGAATTCGGGTTCGAGATCGGGCTTAGTTTTTGGAATTCGAGTTTTGGTTTAGGTTCAGGTTAGAGTTGTAGATTTAGGAATAGGTGTCGGTTTAGGTTTCTTGAATTGCGTTTAGGTTTAGGTTTAGGAATTCGGTTTCGAGATTGGGTTGAGGTTAAGGAATTCGAGTTTGGGTTAAGGTTTAGGTTAGAGTTGTAGATTTAGGAATAGGTGGAGGTTTAGGTTACTTGAATTGAGTTTAGGTTTAGGTTTAGGCGTAGGTTTAGGAATTCAGGTTCGGGATCTGGTTTTGGTTAAGGAATTCGAGTTGGGGTTTAGGTTTAAGTTAGAGTTGTAGATTTAGGATTAGGTGTAGGTTTAGGTTACTTGAATTGAGTTTAGGTTTAGGTTAAGGTGTAAATTTAGTAATTTAGGTTCGGGATCGGGTTTAGTTTCAGGAATTCGAGTTTGGGTTTTGGTTTAGGTTAGAGTTATGGATTTATTATTAGGTGTAGGTTTATGTTACTTGAATTGAGTTTAGGATTAAGTTTGGGCGTAGCTTTAGGAATTCGGATTCGGGATCGGGTTTTGGTTTAGGAATTCGAGCTGACGCTTCGGTTTAGGTTAGAGTTGTAGATTTACGTAGAGTTGTAGGTTTAGTTTAGGTGAATTGAGTTTTGGTTTAGGTTTAGGCGTACATTTAGGAATTCGGGTTCGGGATCTGGTTTTGGTTAAGGAATTCAAGTTTGGGTTTAGGTTTAGGTTTGAGTTGTAGATTTAGGAATAGGTGTAGGTTTAGGTTAATTGAATTAAGTTTAGGATTAGGTTTAGCCGTAGCTTTAGGAATTCGGGTTCGGGATCGGGTTTAGGTTTAGGAACTCGAGTTTACTTTTAGGTTTAGGTTTAGGTTAAGTAAATTGTGTTTAGGTTTAGATTTAGGCGTAGGTTAAGGAATTCTGGTTCTGGATAGAGTTTAGGTTTAGGAATTCAAGTTTAGGTTTAGGTTTAGGTTAGTGTCGTAGATTTAGGAATAGGTGTAGGTTTAGGTTAGTTGAGTTGAGTTTAGGTTTAAGTTTAGGTTTAGGCGTAACTTTAGAAATTCGGGTTCGGAATCATGTTTAGGGTTAGGAACTTGAGTTAGATTTAGGGATAAGGTTAGTGAATTGAATAGGTATAGGTTTTGGTTAAGTGAATTGAGTTTAGGACAAGCTTTAGGCGTAGGTTTAGGAATTCGGGTTCGGGATCGGGTTTAGGTTTAGGAATTCGAGTTTAGGTTTAGGTTAGGTTAGGCGAATTGAGTTTGGAATAGATGTAGGTTTACGTTAACTGAATTGAGTTTAGGTATAGGTTTACGCGTAGGTTTAGGAATTCGGGTTCGAGATCGGGTTTAGGTTTAAGAGTTCGAGTTTAGGTTTTGGATTAGGTTAGGTGAATTGAGCTTGGAATAGGTGTAGATTTAGGTTCAGTGAATTGAGTTTAGGTTTAGGTTTAGGCGTAGCTTTAGGAATTCAGATTCGGGATCGAGTTTAGGTTTAGGAATTCGAGTTTAGGTTTAGGCTTTAGGTTAGAGTTGTAGATTTAGGAATAGGTGTAGGTTTAGGTTAGGTGAATTGAGTTTAGGTTTAGGTTTAGGCATAGCTTTTGAAATTCGTGTTCGGGGTCGAATTTAGGTTTAGGAATTCGAGTTTAGGGTTAGGTTTAGGTTAGAGTTGTAGACTTAGGAATAGTTTTAGGTTTAGGTTAGGTGAATTGAGTTTAAGTTTAGGTTTAGGCGTAGGGTTAGGAATTCGGGTTCGGGAACGGGTTTAGGTTTAGGAATTCGGTTTTGGGTTTAGGTTTAGGAATTCGAGTTTAGGTTTAGGTTTAGGTTAGAGTTGTTGATTTACGAATAGTTGTAGGTTTAGCTTAGGTGAATTGAGTTTAGGTTTAGGTTTATACGTAGGTTTAGGAATTCAGGTTCGGGATCGGGTTTAGGCTTAGGAATTCGAGTTTTTGTTTAGGTTTAGGTTAGGGTTGTAGATTTAGGAATAGGTATAGGTTTAGGTTCGGTGTAGGTTTAGCTTACTTGAATTGCGTTTAGGTTATAGGTGTTGGCGTAGGTTTAGGAATTCTGATTTGGGATCCGATTTAGGTTAAGGAATTCGAGTTTGGGTTTAGGTTTAGGTTAGAGTTGTAGATTTAGGAATAGGTGTAGGTTTAGGTTACTTGAATTGAGTTTAGGATTAGGTTTAGACGTAGCTTTTGGAATTCGGGTTCGGGATCATGTTTAGGTTTAGGAATTCGAGTTTAGTTTTAGGTTTAGGTTAGGTGAATTGAGTTAGGAATAGGTGTAGGTTTACGTTAAGTGAATTGAGTTTAGTTTTAGGTTTAGGCGTAGGTTTAGGAATTCGAGTTCGTGATCGGGTTTAGGTTTAGGAATTCGAGATTAGGTTTAGGACTAGGTTATGTGAATTGAATTAGGAAAAGGTGTACGTTTATGTTAAGTGAATTGAGTTTAGGTTTAGGTTTAGGCGTAGGTTTAGGAATCCGGGTTCGAGATCGGGCTTAGGTTTTGGAATTCGAGTTTTGGTTTAGGTTTAGGTTAGAGTTGTAGATTTATGAATAGGTGTAGGTTTAGGTTACTTGAATTGAATTCAGGTTTAGGGTTTAGGTTTAGGTTAGTGTTGTAGATTTAGGTTAGTGTTGTAGATTTAGGAATTCAGGTTTAGGAATTCTGGTTCGAGATCCGGTTTATGTTAAGGAATTCGAGTTTGGGTTTAGGTTTAGGTTAGTGTTGTAGATTTAGGAATTGGTGTAGGTTTAGGTTACTTGAATTGAGTTTAGGTTTAGGTTAAGGGGTAGGTTTAAGAATTTAGGTTCGAGATCGGGTTTAGGTTAAGGAATTCGACTTTGGCTTTAGGTTCAGGTTGGAGTTGTAGATTTAGGAATAGGTGAAAGTTTAGGTTACTTGAATTGAGTTTGGGTTTAGGTTTGGGCATAACTTTAGGAATTCGGGTTCGGGATCGGGTTTAGGTTTAGGAATTCGAGTTTAGTTTTAGGTTTAGGTTAAGTGAATTGAGTTAGGAATAGGTGTAGGTTTAGGTTAAGTGAATTGGGTTTAGTTTTAGTTTTAGGTGTAGGTTTAGGAATTTCGAGTTCGTGATCGGGTTTAGGTTTAGGAATTCAAGATTAGGTTTAGGACAAGGTTATGTGAATTGAGTTAGGATAAGGTGTACGTTTAGGTTAAGTGAATTGAGTTTAGGTTTAGGTTTAGGCGTAGGTTTAGGAATTCGGGTTCGAGATCGGGCTTAGGTTTTGGAATTCGAGTGTTGGTTTTGGTTTAGGTTAGAGTTGTAGATTGATGAATAGGTGTAGGTTTAGGTTACTTGAATCGAATTCAGGTTTAGGGTTAGGCGTAGGTTTAGGAATTCTGGTTCGAGATCCGGATTATGTTAAGGAATTCGAGTTTGGGTTTAGGTTTAGGTTAGTGTTGTAGATTTAGGAATTGGTGTAGGTTTAGGTTACTTGAATTGAGTTTAGGTTTAGGTTAAGGGGTAGGTTTAGGAATTTAGGTTCGGGATTTGGTTTAGGTTAAGTAATTCGAGTTTGGCTTTAGGTTCAGGTTGGAGTTGTAGATTTCGGAATAGGTGTAGGTTTAGGTTACTTGAATTGAGTTTAGGATTAGGTTTAGGCGTAGCTTTAAGAATTCAAGTTTAGGTTTAGGTTTAGATTAGAGTTGTAGATTTAGGAATAGGTGTAGGTTTAGGTTTGGTGAATTGAGATTAGGTTTTGGTTTAGGCGTCGGTTTAGGAATTCGGGTTCAGGATCGGGTTAAGGTTTAGGATTAGGTTAGGGGAATAAAATTAGGAATAGGTGTGGGTTTCGGTTATGTGAATTGTGTTTAGGTTTAAGTTTAGCGTAGATTTTGGAATTCGGGTATGGGATCGAGTTTTGGTTTAGGAATTCGAGTTTAGGTTTAGGTTAGATTTGTAGATTTAGGAATAGTTGTAGGTTTAGGTTAGGTGAATTGAATTTTGGTTTAGGTCTAGGCGTAGGTTTAGGGATTCGAGTTCAGGATCAGGTTTAGGTTTAGGAATTCGAGTTTAGATTTAAGATTAGGTTAGGTGAATTGAGATAGGAATAGGTGTAGGTTTAGGTTAGAGTTGTATATTTACGAATCGTTGTAGACTTAGTTTAGGCGAATTGAGTTTAGGTTTAGGTTTAGGCGTAGGTTTAGGAATTCGGGTTCAGGATGGGGTTTAGGTTTAGGAATTCGAGTTTAGGTTACGGTTTTGGTTAGAGTTGTAGATTTAGGAATTGTTGTCGGTTTAGGTTAGGTGAATTGAGTTTAGATTTAGGTTTAGGCGTAGGTTTAGGAATTCGGGTTCGGGATCGGGTTTAGGTTTAGGAATTCAATTTTAGGTTTAGGTTTAGGTTAGGGTTGTAGATTTAGGAATAGGTGTCGGTTTAGGTTTCTTGAATTGAGTTTAGGTCTAGGTTTAGGAATTGGGTTTCGGGATTGGGTTTAGGTTAAGGAATTCGAGTTTGGGTTAAGGTTTGCGTTAGAGTTGTAGATTTAGGAATAGGTGTTGGTTTAGGTTACTTGAATTGAGTTTAGGTTTAGGTTTCGGCGTAGGTTTAAGAATTTGGGTTCGGGATCTCGTTTAGGTTAAGGAATTCGAGTTTGGGTTTAGGTTTAGGTTAGAGTTATAGGTTTAGGAATATGTGTAGGTTTAGGTTACTTGATTTAAGTTTAGGCTTAGGTTAAGGCGTAGGTTTAGGAATTTAGGTTCGGGATCGGGTTTAGGTTAAGGAATTCGAGTTTGGGTTTAGGTTTTGGTTAGAGTTGTAGATTTTGTATTAGGTGTAGGTTTATGTTACTTGAATTAAGTTTAGGATTAAGTTTAGGCATAGCTTTAGGAATTCTGGTTCAGGATCGGGTTTTGATTTAGGAATTCGAGTTAACGTTTAGGTTTAGATTAGGGTTGTAGATTTACGTATAGTTGTAGGTTTAGTTTAGGTGAATTGAGTTTTGGTTTAGGTTTAGGCGTACATTTAGGAATTCGGGTTCGGGATCTAGTTTAGGTTAAGGAATTCGAGTTTGAGTTTAGGTTTAGGTTTGAGTTGTAGATTTAGGAATAGGTGTACGTTTAGGTTACTTGAATTAAGTTTAGGATTAGGTTTAGCCGCAGCTTTAGGAATTCAGGTTCGGGATCGGGTTTAGGTTTAGGAACTCGAGTTTACTTTTAGGTTTAGGTTAGGTGAATTAAGTTAGGAATAGGTGTAGGTTTAGGTTAAGTGAATTGAGTTTAGGTTTAGGTTTAGGCGTGGGTTTAGGAATTCGGGTTCGGGATCGAGTTTAGGTTTAGGAATTCAAGTTTAGGTTTAGGTTTAGGTTAGTGTCGTAGATTTAGGAATAGGTGTAGGTTTAGGTTAGGTGAGTTGAGTTTAGGTTTAGGTTTAGGTTTAGGCGTAACTTTAGAAATTCGGGTTCGGGATCGGGTTTAGGGTTAGGAACTTGAGTTAGATTTAGGATAAGGTTCGGTGAATTGAGTTAAGAATAGGTGTAGGTTTTGGTTAAGTGAATTGAGTTTAGGACTAGCTTTAGGCGTAGGTTTAGGAATTCGGGTTCGGGATCGGGTTTTGGTTTAGGAATTCGAGTTTTAGGTTTAGGATTAGGTTAGGTGAATTGAGTTAGGAATAGATGTAGGTGTACGTTAAGTGAATTGAGTTTAGGTTTAGGTTTAGGTTTAGGCGTAGGTTTAGGAATTCGGGTTCGGGATCGGGTTTAGGATTAGGTTAGGTGAATTGAGTTAGGAATAGATGTAGATGTACATTAAGTGAATTGAGTTTAGGTTTAGGTTTAGGTTTATGCGTAGGTTTAGGAATTCGGGTTCGGGATCGGGTTTAGGTTTAAGAGTTCGAGTTTAGGTTTAGGATTGGGTTAGGTGAATTGAGCTCAGAATAGGTGTAGATTTAGGTTAAGTGAATTGAATTTAGGTTTAGGTTTAGGCTTAGCTTTAGGAATTCAGATTCGGGATCGAGTTTAGGTTTAGGAATTCGAGTTTAGGTTTAGGTTTAAGTTAGAGTTGTAGATTTAGGAATAGGTGTAGGTTTAGGTTAGGTGAATTGAGTTTAGGTTTAGGTTTAGCCGTAGCTTTTCAAATTCGTGTTCGGGATCGAATTTAGGTTTAGGAATTCGAGTTTAGGGTTAGGTTTAGGTTAGAGTTGTAGATTTAGGAATAGTTGTAGGTTTAGGTTAGGTGAATTGAGTTTAGGTTTAGGTTTAGGCGTAGGGTTAGGAATTCGGGTTCGGGAACGGGTTTAATTTTAGGAATTCAGGTTTAGGTTTAGGTTTAGGTTAGAGTTGTTGATTTACGAATAGTTGTAGGTTTAGCTTAGGTGAATTGAGTTTAGGTTTAGGTTTATGCGTAGGTTTGGGAATTCGGGTTCGGGATTGGGTTTAGGTTTAGGAATTCGAGTTTTTGCATAGGTTTAGGTTAGAGTTGTAGATTTAGGAATAGGTATAGGTTTAGGTTCGGTGTAGGTTTAGGTTACTTGAATTAAGTTTAGGTTTAGGTTTAGGCGTAGGTTTAGGAATTCGGGTTCGGGATCGGGTTTTGGTTTAGTTATTCGAGATTAGGTTTAGGATTAGGTTAGGTGAATTGAGTTAGAAAAAGGTGTAGGTTTAGGTTAAGTGAATTGAGTTTAGGTTTAGGTTTAGGCGTAGGTTTAGGAATTTGGGTTCGGGATCAACTTTAGGTTTTGGAATTCAAGTTTAGGTTTAGGTTTAGGTTAGTATCGTAGATTTAGGAATTGGTGTAGGTTTATATTCGGTGAGTTGAGTTTAGGTTTCGGTTTAGGTTCAGGCGTAACTTTAGAAATTCGGGTTCGGGATTGGGTTTAGGGTTAGGAACTTGAGTTAGATTTAGGATAAGGTTAGGTGAATTTAGTTATGAATAGGTGTAGATTTTGGTTAAGTGAATTGTGTTTTGGATTAGCTTTAGGTGTTGGTTTAGGAATTTGAGTTCGGGATCGGGTTTAGGTTTAGGAATTCAAGTTTAGGTTAAGGATTAGGTTAGGTGAATTGAGTTAGAAATAGATGTAGGTTTAGGTTAAGTGAATTGAGTTTAGGTTTAGGTTTAGGCGTAGGTTTAGTAATTCGGGTTCGGTATCGTGTTTAGTTTTAAGAATTCGAGTTGAGGTTTATGATTAGGTTAGGTGAATTGAGTTTGGAATAGGTGTAGGTTTAGGTTAAGTGAATTGAGTTTTAGGTTTAGGTTTAGGCGGAGCTTTAGGAATTCAGATTCGGGATTGGGTTTAGGTTTAGGAATTCGAGTTTAGGTTTAGGTTTAAGTTAGAGTTGTAGATTTAGGAATAGGTTTAGGTTTAGGTTAGGTGAATTGAGATTAGGTTTAGGTTTCGGCGTAGCTTTTGAAATTCGTGTTCGGGATCGAATTTAGCTTTAGGAATTCGAGTTTAGGGTTTGGTTTAGGTTAGAGTTGAAGATTTAGGAATAGTTGTAGGTTTAGGTTAGGTGAATTAAGTTTAGGTTTAGGTTTAGGCGTAGGGTTAGGAATTCGGGTTCAGGAACGGGTTTAGGTTTAGGAATTCGAGTTTAGGTCTAGGTTTAGGTTAGAGTTGTTGATTTACGAATAGTTGTAGATTTAGCTTAGGTGAATTGAGTTTAGGTTTAAGTTTATGCATAGGTTTAGGAATTCAGGTTCGGGATCGGAATTAGGTTTAGGAATTCGAGTTTTTGTTTAGGTTTAGGTTAGAGTTGTAGATTTAGGAATAGGTATAGTTTTAGGTTCGGTGTATGTTTAGGTTTAGGCGTACGTTTAGGAATTCTGGTTCGGGATCCGGTTTAGGTAAAGGAATTCGCGTTTGGGTTTAGGTTTAGGTTAGAGTTGTAGATTTAGGAATAGGTGTAGGTTTAGGTTACTTGAATTGAGTTTAGGATTAGGTTTAGACGTAGCTTTAGGATTTCGGGTTCGGGATCGGGTTTAGGTTTAGGAATTCGAGTTTAGTTTTAGGTTTAGGTTAGGTGAATTGAGTTAGGAATAGGTGTAGGTTTAGGTTAAGTGAATTGAGTTTAGTTTTAGGTTTAGGCGTAGGTTTAGGAATTCGGGTGTGGGATCGGGTTTAGGTTTAGGAATTTGAGATTAGGTTTAGGACAAGGTTAGGTGAATTGAGTTAGGAAAAGGTGTACATTTAGGTGAAGTGAATTGAGTTTAGGTTTAGGTTTGGGCGTAGGTTTAAGAATTCGGGTTCGGGTTCGGGATCGGGTTTAGGTTTAGGATTAGGTTAGGTGAATTGAGTTAGGAAAAGGTGTAGGTTTAGGTTTAGTGAATTGAGTTTAGGTTTAGATTTAGGCGTAGGTTTAGGAAATCGGGTTCGGGATGGAGTTTAGGTTTAGGAATTCAAGTTTAGGTTTATGTTTAGGTTAGTGTCGTAAATCTAGGAATAGGTGTAGGTTTATGTTAGGTGAGTTGAGTTTAGGTTTAGGTTTAGGTTTAGGCGTAACTTTTGAAATTCGGGTTCGGGATCAGGTTTAGGGTTAGGAACTTGAGTTAGATTTAGGATAAGGTTAGGTGAATTGAGTTAAGAATAGGTGTAGGTTTTGGTTATGCGAATTGAGTTTAGGATTAGATTTAGGCGTAGGTTTAGGAATTCGGGTTCGGGATCGGGTTTATGTTTAGGAATTTGAGTTTAGGTTTAGGATTAGGTTAAGTGAATTGAGTTAGGAATAGATGTAGGTTTAGGTTAAGTGAATTGAGTTTAGGTTTAGGTTTAGGCGTAGGTTTAGGAATTCGGGTTTGGGATCGGGTTTAGGTTTAAGAATTCGAGTTTAGGTTTAGGATTAGGTTAGGTGAATTGAGTTTGGAATAGGTGTAGGTTTAGGTTAAGTGAATTGAGTTTAGGTTTAGGTTTAGGCGTAGCTTTAGGAATTCAGATTCAGGATCTGGTTTAGGTTTAGGAATTCGAGTTTAGATTTAGGTTTAGGTTAGAGTTGTAGATTTAGGAATAGGTGTAGGTTTAGGTTCGGTGAATTGAGTTTAGGTTTAGGTTTAGACGTAGCTTTTGAAATTTTTGTTCGGGATCGAATTTAGGTTTAGGAATTCGAGTTTAGGGTTAGGTTTAGGTTGTAGTTGTAGGTTTAGGAATAGTTGTAGGTTTAGGTTAGGTGAATTGAGTTTAGGTTCAGGTTAAGTCGTAGCGTTAGGAATTCGGGTTCGGGAATGGGTTTAGGTTTAGGAATTCGGGTTTAGGTTAAGGTTTAGGTTAGAGTTGTTGATTTACGAATAGTTGTAGGTTTAGCTTAGGTGAATTGAGTTTAGGTTTAGGTTTATGCGTAGGATTAGGAATTCGGGTTCGGGATCGGGTTTAGGTTTAGGAATTCGAGTTTTTGTTTAGGTTTAGGTTAGAGTTATAGATTTAGGAATAGGTATAGGTTTATGTTCGGTGTAGGTTTAGGTTACTTGAATTGAGTTTAGGCTTAGGCTTAGGCGTAGGTTTAGGAATTCTGGTTCGGGATCCGGTTTAGGTTAAGGAATTCGCGTTTGGGTTTAGGTTTAGTTTAGAGTTGTAGATTTAGGAATAGGTGTAGGTTTTGGTTACTTGAATTGAGTTTAGGTTTAGGTGAAGGCGTAGGTTTAGGAATTTAGGTTCGGGATCGGGTTTAGGTTAAGGAATTCGAGTTTGGGTTTAGGTTTAGGTTAGAGTTGTAGATTTAGGAATAGGTGTAGGTTTATGTTACTTGAATTGAGTTTAGGATTAGGATTGGACATAGCTTTAGGAATTCGGGTTCGAGATCGGGTTTAGGTTTAGGAATTTGAGTTTAGTTTTAGGTTTAGGTTAGGTGAATTGAGTTAGGAATAGGTGTAGGTTTAGGTTAAGGGAATTGGGTTTAGTTTTAGGTTTCGGCGTAGGTTTAGGAATTTGGGTTCTGGATCGGGTTTAGGTTAAGGAATTCGAGATTCGGTTTAGGACAAGGTTAGGTGAATTGAGTTAGGAAAAGGTGTACGTTTAGGTTAAGCGAATTGAGTTCAGGTTTAGGTTTAGGCGTAGGTTTAGGAATTCGGGTTCGGGATCAGGTTTAGGTTTAGGATTTCGAGATTAGGTTTAGGATTAGGTTAGGTGAATTGAGTTAGGAAAAGGTGTAGGTTTAGGTTAAGTGAATTGAGTTTAGGTTTAGGTTTAGGCGTAGGTTTAGGAATTCGGGTTCGGGATCGGGTTTAGGTTTAATGATTCGAGTTTAGGTTTAGGTTTAGGTTAGAGTTCTAGATTTAGGAATACGTATAGGTTTAGGTTAGGTGAATTGAGTTTAGGTTTAGGTTTAGGCGTAGCTTTAAGAATTCGGGTGCGTGATCGAATTTAGGTTTAGGAATTCGAGTTTAGGTTTAGGTTTAGGTTAGAGTTGTAGATTTATGAATAGTTGTAGGTTTAGGTTAGAGTAAATGAGTTTAGGTTTAGGTTTAGGTGTAGGGTTAGGAATTCGGGTTCGGGATTGAGTTTTGGTTTAGGAATTCGTGTTTGGGTTTAGGTTTAGGTTAGAGTTGTTGATTTAGGAATAGTTGTAGGTTTAGGTTAGGTGAATTGAGTTTAGGTTTAGGTTTAGGCGTAGGTTTAGGAATTCGGGTTCAAGGTCAGGCTTAGGTTTTTGAATTCGAGTTTTGGTTTAGGTTTAGGTTAGGGTTGTAGATTTATAAGTAGGTGTAGGTTTAGGTTAGGTGTAGGTTTTGGTTACTTGAATTGAGTTTATGTTTAGGGTTAGGCGTAGGTTTAGGAATTCTGGTTCGGGATCCGATTTATGTTAAGGAATTTGTGTTTAGGTTAGAGTTGTAGATTTAGGAATAGTTGTAGGTTTAGGTTACTTGAATTAAGTTTAGGTTTAGGTTAAGGCGTAGGTTTAGGAATTTAGGTTCGGGATCGGGTTTAGGTTAAGGAATTCGAGTTCGGGTTTAGGTTTAGGTTGGAGTTGTAGATTTAGGAATAGGTGTAGGTTTAGGTTACTTGAATTGAGTTTAGGATTAGGTTTAGGCGTAGCTTTAGGAATTCGGGTTCGGGATCGGGTTTAGGTTTAGGAATTCAAGTTTAGTTTTAGGTTTAGGTTAAGTGAATTGAGTTAGGAATAGGTGTAGGTTTAGGTTAAGTGAATTGAGTTTAGGTTTTCGTTTAGGCGTAGGTTTAGGAATTCGGGTTCGGGATCGGGTTTAGGTTTAGGAATTCGAGTTTAGGTTAAGGATTAGGTTAGGTGAATTGAGTAAGGAATAGGTGTAGGTTTAGGTTAAGTTAATTAAGTTTAGGTTTAGGTTTAGGTGTAAGTTTAGGAACTCGGGTTCGAGATTGAGTTTAGGATTAGGAATTCGAGTTTAGGTTTAGGTTTAGGTTTAGGTTAGAATTGTAAATTTAGTAATTGGTGTAGGTTTTGGTTTGGTGAATTGAATTTTGGTTTAGGTTTAAGCGTAGGTTTAGGAATTCGGGTTCGGGATCGAGTTTAGGTTTAGGAATTCGAGTTTTGTTGATGTTTAGGTTAGAGTTGTCGATTTAGGAGTAGGTGTTGTTTTAGATTAGTTGAATTGAGTTAGGTTTTGGTTTAGGCGTAGGTTTAGGAATTCGGGTTCTGGATCGGGGTTAGGTTTAGGAATTCGAGTTTAGGTTTAGGATTAGGTTAGGTGAATTGAGTTAGGAATAGGTGTAGGTTTAGGTTAAGTGAATTGAGTTTAGGTTTAGGTTTAGACGTAGGTTTAGGAATTCAGGTTCGGGATCGGGTTTTGGTTTAGGAATTTGAGTTTAAGTTGAGGATTGGGTTAGGTGAATTGAGTTAAGAATAAGTGTTGGTTTAGGTTAAGTGAATTGAGTTTAGGTTTAGGTTTAGGCGTAGCTTTAGGAATTCGGGTTCGGGATTGAGTTTAGGTTTAGGAATTCTAGTTTAGGTTTAGGTTTAGGTTAGAGTTGTAGATTTTGGAATAGTTAT
The DNA here is from genome assembly GCA_003013855.2 of Liriodendron chinense. Taxonomy (NCBI): domain Eukaryota; kingdom Viridiplantae; phylum Streptophyta; class Magnoliopsida; order Magnoliales; family Magnoliaceae; genus Liriodendron; species Liriodendron chinense. The sequence goes on from ML058572.1 coordinate 1,177,713, forward strand.
AGGTTTAGGTTAGGTGAATTGAGTTTAGGTTTAGGTTTAGGCGTAGCTTTTGGAATTCGGGTTTGGGATCGATTTTAGGTTTAGGAATTTGAGTTTAGGTTTAGGTTTAGGTTAGAGTTGTAGATTTGGGAATAGGTGTAGGTTTAGGTTTGGTGAATTGTATTTAGGTTTAGGTTTAGGCGTAGCTTTAGGAATTCGGGTTCGGGTTTAGGTTTAGGATTTTCAGATTAGGTTTAAATTTAGGCCTCGGTTTATAATTTAGGGATTTGGATTCAGGTTTGGGTTCGAGAACGGGTTTCGGCTTAGATTTTCGGGTTAAGGTTTAGGATTAGGTTAGGGTTGTGGGTTTAGGCTTAAGTGTAGGTTTAGGTTTAGGGATTTGAGATTAGGTTTCGGTTTAGGTGTAGGTTTAGGGTTTAGGGATTTAGGTTAGGGTTATAGGTTTAGGATTTGTTTGACCTTATCAACATGTTTTTTCAAATGTAAATAAACATTATAGTGGGCCTTACAAAGTTTTTAATGCTGGCATTCAATCACCATTATTTTCCTGTGGTGTGATCCACACTTGATCTGAGGATGTGCCTCAATTTGGGACATCCTCTAAAATAAGCTGCTGCAAATGCAGATGGACGACGTAGATGTACAACACATAGATCGAGTTGGGTCCCATAGTCAAGGCCTAACCCACTAAGCTAGTTATGCCTGAAATCGGATTGCATCCTGAGTTACTCAGTACACTCGGTTGGGCCCACTGTAAATATATGTAGTTTATCTACACCGTCCATCTGCTTTTCTAGATCATTTAAGGGGTTGATACCAAAATTGAATCATATCCAAAACTCAGGTGGACCATACCACAAGAAACAGTGGGAAGAATGAGGTAGATCCAAAGCTCAAGTGGACCTCGAAAATAATTAGGGCCACAAAAAATTTTGATCAAGCTGATATTTGTGTTATCCCTCTTTTGGTTTAAGTTTGTGTCAACTTACCAACAGGTTGGATCTCAAATAACCATCATGGTGGGTCCCAGGAAGGAATTAACGGTCGGGGGCACTGTCCCCACCATGATGTTTAGTTTTAGGTTTTAGTTTTAAGTTTAGGGTTTAGGATTATGGTTTAGGGTTTAGGGTTTAAGGTTTAGGGTGTAGGTCTTGGAGACTCAACCAACTCACGGATAGCTCCGACGCACATCCAGGTCTGCTCCACACAAAGACGGGCCTGCCCAAATGGTCAGGCCACCCATATTGCTGTCCATAGGAAATGGACAGCTTCAGTATGGTCACAACAGCGGTTCCCACCTTCCAGGGATCCTCGCTCAACATCTGGATAGCTCCGACGCACATCCGGGTCTGCTTCATTAATTTCGAGCTAATACATAAACACGGGCCTTTCCAAATGGCCAGGCCACCCATATTGCTGTCCATAGAAAATGGACAGTTTCAGCATGGTCACAACAACGGTTCCCACCTTCCAGAGACCCCCGCTCAACATCTGTTTGGATCAACTCCTCTTAATCACAAGTATCATGTTCATCATCTAATTTGCCACTAAATGATAATATAATACAATCAGTCGCCCATCCAAGGATGGATAGATTGAAATGCTATCATTATTTTCATTTAAATGCCCAAGCCTAAATTTTGACAGCATCTCCACCTATCTCTCCAGATATATTTATCTTACATTTAATTTCCATGTCAAGTATCCACACATTGTGTGGATTATTGACAATGGAAACAAACATAAGAAACATATCCAGAGAGAATAGGGGAGATACCGCACAACACTAATGACAGAGCATGTAAATGATAAACAACAAGAACATTCCAATCTATCCAACCTTGGACTGTCCAAGAGGACAATTTGGCAGATTTTTATACCTCCAAAACACACTTTATCTATGATCGGCAATATAGAAATCTCCAAATGGGCTAATTGATTCTATTATACTACCATTTGTGGACAAAAAATAACCATTAATAATAAGCCAAATACATCCACAATATACATCCACATAAATCAACCACGGGTAGCTCCGACGCACATCCGGGTTTGCTTCATCAATTCCATATACACAAGCACATGAAAATGGCAGAATCATCAACATCATGAATCAAGTCTACTCACTTACCTAATTAGCTATTTGTAAGCTTGAGAGACTATATTGTGAACAATTAAGTGTGAGGCCCACCATGATGTATTTTCCTTACATCCATGTCCGTTTCAACAGTTCATTATAGGTCATGATACAAATCTAACTCTTAGGTGGACCACACCACATGAACCAGTGGTGATTGAAAAATCACCATTAAAAACTCCTTGGGGTCCACAAGAATGTTGATACCTAGCTGAAGGGAGCACACAAATATCTACTTGATCCAAAACTTTGGGGGCCCCACAAGAAGTGGACATCAACAGTGGGCCCCACAGGCAGTGGACAGCGATGGTGGGCCCCACAATTAGGTATTTTAGCCGTTTTAATTTGTAAATCCCAAATTAGAAATTTCGAATTTAAAATCCCTAATTAAGGAATTAGGGATTTTAATTTTGAAATCCCTAATTAGGGATTTACTAAATCAGTGGGCCCCACCAAATAGTGGACAGCTAAGATGGACCCCACATGCAATGGACAGCGACGGTGGGACCCACATGCAGTGGATTTCAGCAGTGGGCCCCACAATCAACAACGAGGAGAGAGAGAGAGAGAGAGAGAGAGAGAGAGAGGAAATGGAGGAAGAAGGAAGGGAGAGAGGGTTACTGGAGGCGGCAGCGTACAGAGGCCGGTGACGGGGGTGGAGGAGGGTGGGCCGCATGCGCAAGGGAGAGAGAGAGAGAGAGAGAGAGAGAGAGAGAGAGAGAAATGAGAGCGCTGGGGAGTCGGGGTGATTTAAAACATAAGACTATTACCGACGAAAATTTTTGTCAGTAATAGTTATTTTAAAATTTATTGCCGACGAAAATTTTCGTCGGTGATACAGTTTTCTCCAAATGGCGGGAATTTGACTCAGTATTACTGATGGACAAGAATCGTGGCAATAAATTTCAAAATGACTATTACCGACGAAAATTTTCGTCGGTAATAGTAAACGACTTTTAATGATAAATTATTTCGTCGGTAAAAATACTACATTTCTTTAAGCTTTTAGCGACGAATTACTTCGTCGGTAAAAGTCATTTTTACCGAAGAAATTAAGATTTCGTCGGTAAAAGTGTATGGCTGGAAGGAAATCTGGCGGTGGCGGGAACCTGTTACATCTTTTACCGACGACTTCTGTATTTCGTCAGGAAAAATGGTTTTTTCAGACGAAAAATATTTCGTCGGCAATACTTTCGTAGGTAAAAACCCGCTTTCTTGTAGTGCCATGAAGTTGAGGAGTGCATAACCTGCTGTAGAGTCCACGAGCTGATAATCCTAGGCATATGAAATTAGTTATCTTTTGGGCATGCCTTATTCATATCCATATAGTCGACGCACATCCGTCATTCGCCGTTGGCCTTCTTCACCATGACTACATTCGCTAGTTTGCTTCTTCAATAAACCCAACTTTGAAGAGTTTGTCCACTTCCTTCTTGATTGCTACTTGCCTTTCTTGATTAAATGCCCGACGCCTCTGTTACACGGGCTTAAAGTTAGGATCCACCTTCAATTGATGGACTATCACACTGGAGTATGCTAGACATGTCTTCATTAGACCACTTGAAGACATCCTGATGCTTGCTGGGGAACTCCACGAATTGCACCTGAGCACTCAGATCTCGAGTTGAGCCGAGCCGATCTGTACATGCTTTAAGGAGTCCTCGAGTGAGATCTGGACAAAAACAAAGTCATCTACAGGGGAACCTCTTCAGATGTCGCCATCTCTTGGGTCCAAAAGTGATCTATCTTCAGACTCGATATACTGAGGAGCTTTCAAGGTCATTATGGGGGCGACATGCTTCGCCTTTTCCTTCCTGAGGACCATCTCGTAGCATGTACGTGCCTCAGCCTGGTTTTTATAGACCACTCCCACTCCACTAGGGGTGGAGAATTTGAAGGAAAGGTAACATAGGGCAAGAACAACTTTAAGGGTAGTCATAGATGGTCATCCTAAAATAACATTATAGGACTATTTGCGATCCATGACCAAAAAATTCACCATTACATTGATTTTGTTGGGGGACTCACTAAATACGACGGGAAGGCTGATGCTTCCTTCTGGCTCGACCACTTCCCCTCCAAATCCCACTAATGGTGTCTCAATCGGCTTCAGAAAGACTCCTCGGCAATTCATGGCGTCATACGCTGATGTATATAGGATGTCGGCTGAACTCCCAGTGTCTAACATTATCATGTGAGTTTTATGATTCAAAATCCTCAGCATCACCACGATCGTGTCATCGTGGGGGAAATGAATCCCTTTCGCATCCTCTTCTGAAAATGTGATGGCCTGATGTTCCAATCAAGACAGTTTACCAGGCATTGCCCTTGAAAATACCGACTGTAGTGGTTCCTGGGCTTTCTTAGTATGAGCCTTACAAGATCTGTTTGAATCCCCAACGCCGTCGAGCCCACCGAAGATGGTACGGATCTCTCCAGTAGGCTCGAACGGCTTGGGATGTCCTTCTGCCTAGTGGTCTTGCCGTTGTTGCGATCTTTCTTACTGATGTTGGTCTTACCGATGAGGAGATCTATCACATCTCCTAGGGAATTGACCTTTCCGATCAATATAGGAGCGCAGGTACCCCTGGCGGATCAACGCTTTGATCTCAACTTTTAAGGCCACGCAATCTCCGGTGTTGTGGCCATGGTCACGATGGAAATCACATTATTTACGTTTATCCCTTTGGTTGTGATCTGTTCTCAACCTTGGCGGCCACATCGTGTATTTCTGATCTTTGATGTGCATGAAGATTCGTTCCTTAATAGTATTGAGCGGGTTGTATTCTAAGTATATTTCCACTAGGGGACCCCGATCACGCCGATCATCCCTTTGCTTATTTTTATCCGAGAAGGCTGCCTCCTTGAGTTTCTTCTTCTTTTCACTGCGGCGAGCTTCAGCTTCCCATCTTGCCCTTACCCTTTCCTCGGCATTTATGTATTTTTGTGCTTTGGCCTGAAGCTCAACCATTGTCCTAGGGGTAGAATTGTTAAGGGCAAAATGGAACTCTTTGTTCCTGACCCCTCCGAGCAATGTGGTCAATCCAACTTCGTCGGTATAACCCTCAGTTTGCACCACCTCAGAAGTAAAATGGACCATGAAGTCTTTCAAGGACTCATTTGGCCTTTGTGTTATTGTGGCCAGATGGGCCACTGGTTTCTTCATTTTCCTACTCTAAAAAAATTAGGATACAAATAATGTGCATAACTCAAAGAAGTAACTGATAGATCAAGGTTTTAAATTATTATACCATGTTTGGGCGGCATCTTTGAGGGTGAGCGAGAATGCCCAACGTATAATTGCTAGGAGTTGCACTCTCCAACTCCATATACGACCTGAAGATTTCCATATGCTCGACAGGGTCCCCTATTCCGGTATAGTGGGGAATGTTACTGGGCACTCGGAACCTTTCTGGCCTTCGTGCCTTCATGATTTCTTTTGTAAATGGTGGATCAGCTTAATCTACTATTGCTTGAACTTACGGCGGTGCATTGGGCATGTAGCGCTGCTCCATGGCGGCAAGTTTTTCTTTTAGTGCCTATATATCCTGTTCCAATGCTGGTGTACTATGGCACTAGAAATCTTAGCAACTTCGATGTCTCCTCTATGATTCCGTTAGTGGCCTTGACATCTAGCATCAAGGTTATAACACAAATCTCTCGCAGGGAGGTGAGTTACCACCAGACGAGGTGGAGTTTGAGCTAAAGGTCTCATTTAACTGGTAGCAGGCCAATCCCGCCTATCATACGGAGGGGGATGAGTGGAATGTGAAGACACATGGGACAACAGGTGATGGTCATGTGAGCGCATATGCTATTCATGATGATCCACTAGTGCCCTTACGGGTTGACTTTGCCCATGTCGAGGGGAGGAATGTGTAGAGTGGGGAGGTGGATAAGGCTATTGCTGTTGATTGGCATAAAGTTGTGGCTGTAGATTAGGAGGGAGCATTTTCTCCATACGTCTTGCCATGGATGTAAACTCTGCTCGTATTGTTTGCATATTGACTAATGCCAGCGCATCAGCCTGAGCTTTGTCTTCTCCTGCACCGACTAGTGGAGCCGGAGGTGAATGTGTAAGAGGTGGTGGAAGAGCGTGAGCTTGAGCATGTTCTTCCTAGGGAGCAGAATTATGCTGCCCCTATTGTCAGGATCCTGTCGTGCCCGTCGTTCTTGTGGCGGCAGATCCATTGACTCCTCCGTGAGTCTTTTTGGGAGGCATCGTAATTATAGGAGGGAGGAGAATGTCAGGAGAATCAGAGAATGAACAAAGAGATGAAATGTAAACGATGTCATAATTCCCATAGACGGTGCCAATTTGTTAATGCTAAAAACTGTTAACAGATGATGGAGACGAGAATGCAGATATGAGGTAGTAGGCCTCTTGACAGATGGCTAGGTCATGATTAATGGATGATGAGCCTCCTAACGGGTGGCGTAGATCTAGGACAAGCAACCACAGTGGCACGGTAAGGGGTCGCCAGGTCGTGCCGGCTAAGGACCCTCCGATGCTTAAGTCAGTCAAGGGATCTAAGAAATCTCCATGACTTGTCAATTGTATCAGAAGTCGCATACCTGAAGAGATTGTGGTAGAGTCCTTTTATAGATCATGTAGGCTCATAGGCCGTTCATGACCCATGATGATATATCCATTGGTTTCATTTTGAAATATGCACTTGGACGGTATCCTTTCTAGATGATCTTTCTCGATTAGGATAAACTTGTGATAGCATGCTTGAGATCCCACAAAATCAGGTGGTCGTAGTTATCTTTATGTGATGATATAAAGTGCTCCTAATATATTGACCACTAGGGGTTTATAGTTTCGATTACTAAGACGAAATGGTCATTCTCTAGCAAGCGCTGAGACTTGAGACTGAGATCTCCTAAGATCGAGGACATATGGTCTGTGAAATGCCAAATTGCTAGAAGTGCCTAGAGGCGGTACTAGCCGACCTTGTAGAATTCTTCAATGTACTGAGGAGATATCCTCGGTAGAATCCTGATCTGTCGATTTAAAAAGGCGTAACTAGTGTGTGAGGCCAAGTCTAGAATCTCGTGCCTCAGCAAAAACGACCGAGGAGAATTTTGCTGACATATTTTATCATCCACCTTGAGTGGGCCTTATATCATCAACCATGATCGCTCCACGTCATCATTCGAGGACATGCTCAGAATTACCCATAACACCCATGAAAGGAAAATGGTTTCTCAATGGTTAAGACTAAATGTGCTAGTACCATCCATCACATGTGTCACATATGGAAATGTGCCACATGTCAATATGCTAAATAAGCAATCATCTATCTTTAGTAATGCCCCAAATGTATCACTATGCCACATGTGCCAATGTGCCACATGTGTCACCATTCATCTTCTCTTGTGCCCTATGTGTAAAGTGTCCCATATGTACTAATGTGTTATGCATGACACCATATATCTTCTCTTGTGCCCACATGTACTAATATGACACATGTACAACCATTCATCTTCTCTTGTGCCCCACACGTGCAAAGCACTCCACACGTGCTACAGTGCTACATCCATCTTAAGTTGCTCGGACTTTGCCACATGTGCCAATGATGCTTATATATGCACAGGTACTCTGCCATCTAATTTTGGGTGCCGATGCCTATTGTATTAATGTGTGACTTGTGCTACATGTGCCACAATACAACGTTAAGCACCTCACAAGCACCAGTTTGCCATAACTCAACTTCAACTATGTCATGACTGATCGGACAGTGGGGGCTGACCAGTCACGACCGGTCGGGTGTTGAGGCTGGCGTGACGAATTTAGTAGTTTCTCTCTTTGGACTATTTTTTTTGTGGTCCGACCGGTCGACGGCTTTGCATGCGTTTTCTTACACAGATACGCGAATTTGCGTAAGTAGTTTCTAATTTTGGTTTGTTGACTATATAAACGGGTTGTAACCGAGATTAGGAGTAATCCTAAGGTGTCCAAGGTTTCCTAAGTGTATTAGGAAGAGGGGAGAGTGTTTTGAGAGAGAGAGAGAGAGAGAGCTTGGGTGTTCTCTGGGTTTTCCTTGCTTGTGGGCTGTCAATCTTTGTAATCTTTTAAATCATAGTGGATTGCTTTGTGCCGTGTTTTTTAACCCGTTGAGGGGTTTTTCCATGTAAAATCACAATATTCTACATGTGGTTCTCGTTTGATCGCAATATTCTGCTGGTGTTGTTCGGCTTTCGCTTCCGCTGCCGGGATTTTTATTCTCAACAAGTGGCATCAGAGCTAAAGTTGGGGTTGAGCAGAATTCGAATATGAAATGGGAAATGGGATCAAGCACAAGGTTCGAAGTAGAGAAGTTCTCCGGCAAAAATAACTTCGAACTATGGAAGGTGAAGATTGAGTCCCTCCTAGTTCAGCGAGGGCTTGACAAAGCTCTTGAAAAGTGACCTAAGGCTAGGAAAAAGGATGAGTGGACGAAGCTCGACAAGAAGGCCAAAACCTCGATTCTGTTGTGCCTTACAGATGATGTCCTCTATAATTTCATGAAGGAGAAGATTGCGGCCGATACGATAGAGAAGTTAGAGAAGGTCTATGCTAAGAAATCTCTAGAGAACTGGATGTATCTGTTGATGCAGTTGTTCACCTTGAGAATGATGGAGGGGGCGGATGTGGAGGACCACTTAAGCACCTTCAATCGGTTGGTTTGCAAGTTGGTGGAGATAGATGAGTCGATGAAGGATGAATATCAAGCATGCATCCTGCTGAATTCTCTTCCAGATTTATATGAGTTATTCAGGGACTCTTTATGCGTAGGGAGGGAGATCATCAATATTGAGACCATTATCTCAGCCCTCTAGTCGAAGGCAATGAGAAAGAAAGCAGGTGACGTGGGTTCTCATTCTTCCTCAGAGGCACTGATTATGAGGGGAAGAAATTTTGAGCATGGTGGGGGATATTCTAAATCGGGATATAAAATCAAGGGCAAAGGGAAAGCTAATGTGCAGGTGCTGGAATTGTGGTCAGGAAGGCAACATGAGAGGGGATTGTCAGAATTTCAAGTTGAAGCAAGAGAAGTATGAAAATTCTTCTGGAGAGGGAGCTAATACCGTAGAGGATGGTGGTGATCTTTGTAAAGTTTTGACTATATCCGATAAGGGATCTCACGTTAGAGAGTGGATCCTGGATTCAGGTGCTTCATGTCACGTTTTTCTTTATTGGAGTTCATTCATGACATACAGGGAGTATGATGGTGGATCGATGTTTTTGGGCGATGGCTATGCTCACAAGGTGGTGGGTATTGGTACGTGCGCATTAGGATATTCGATGGAATCGAATAAGTCTTGTAAGAATGTGATCTCTCTTGGTGCACTCGAGGCAAAAGGGTGTGTGTTCATCGGCCGCGATTGTTGTTGTAAAATGATGAAGGGGGCACTCATGTGGATGAAAGAACGGAGGTGTGTCAATCTTTACAAGTTAATCAAGAGCACATTTCACGGGGAGCTGCAGGATCGGTAGTGGAATCCACAGTTGTTCGTATGTGGCAAGTGCCCAAGGGCCACATGTGAAGAGCGGAAATGGGCGTGAAAAGTGCAAGGATGGGGTTGATGGAGGCAAGAGAAGCGGTGGAGCTATATTGAAGTTGAGATGATGAAGAAAACAAGGATGGTTTGATTTGATGTTTGAAGCCTCGGTGGAGATTGTTGGAAGAGCCTTCAAATCTGTGCATTGGCAGGGTCTCATGATCGGTCAGACAGACTGGTCCGACTAGTCTCAGATTGGACAGTGGAGGCAACAATGGTCCCTGGACTGTCATGACCGATCGGACATTGGGGGCCGACCGGTCACGACCGGTCGGGTGTGGAGGCCGGTGCGACGAATTTAGTAGTTTTTCTCTTTAGATAGTTTTTTGTGTGGTCCGACCGGTTGGCCATGAGGTCCTACCGGTCGCCTGTGCATGCATTTTCTTACGCAGATACACGGATTTGCACAAGTAGTTTCTAATTTTGGTTTGTTGCCTATATAAACGGGTTATAACCGAGATTAGTAGTAATCCTAAGGGGTTCAAGGTTTCCTAAGTGTATTAGGAAGATGGGAGAGTGTTTTGAGAGAGAGAGAGAGAGAGAGAGAGAGAGAGAGAGAGCTGGGTTTTCTTTTCTTGTGGGCTGTCAATCTCTGTAATTTTTTGCATCATAGTGGATCGCTTTGTGCCGTGGTTTTTTTACCCATTGAGGGGTTTTTCCACGTAAAATCGGATTGTTTCTTGTGGTTGAATGCTTGTGTGATTGGTTGTGTTGTGTTGCTCGTTAGATTCGAATATTCTGCTGTATGTGTTCGGCTTTGCTTCCGCTGCAGTCATTTTTATTCCCAACAAATGCTTCATTTCTCATAGTTTTATGAATTTATTTTTTATTTTTTAAAAAAAAACACTATTTCCTTTTCTATGCTTTTTATGAATCCAACATGCCCTTATGTAAGGGTTGAAATATTCAAAGGGAGAGATTTTTTGAGCATCCTTGTCATTGGAAAAATTCCAAGTATTCCAAATCCCATGGCTGGAGTCCTATCAATCTTTTTGCGGCAGATCCCCATTTATTCTAGCAAACCTCCAGCACACGCCGCTTGCAAATTCCAAGAGGTCAGGTATCATGGATGCTTTCTGCGACAAACACATCTCAGCTACCATAGTAAATGACAACGTTGATTGCGTGCTGACGGGAGCGGATTAGATGAGACACCTGATCCACCAAGCTGGGTGGGACCCCTGACTGTGGGGTTCACAGTGATGTATGTGTATTAAATCCACACCGTCCAACTATTTTGGAAGCTCATTTTAGGGTATGATGCCAAAAATGAATCTGACTCAAATCTTAGGTGGACCACACCACAGAAACAGTCGTGATTGAATCTTTACCATTGAAAACTTCATGGATTTTCAATAGATTCCACCGGAATGTTTATTTTCCATCCAACCTGTTGATAAGGTCACAGACACCTAGATGAAGAGACCACATAAATATCATCTTGATCCAAAGCTTTTGTGGCCCACAGGAAGTTTTTAATGGTCAATCACCCCTGTTTCCTGTACTATGGATCATCTGGAATTTGGAACTGATTCATTTTTTGTACCATGTCCTAAAATGATCTTTCAATACGGATGTATGGCGTGGATGTAGTCACGCACATCACAGTGGCCTTACAGTCAGGGGTCCCACCCACCTCGGTGAATCCGGGCGGACCCTGCCACCCGGCACGATAGTCTCCATGGTGGCAGGACTCTGTGGGCCGCCGGCCCTATGTGTTTTATACTCTCCGTTCACCTGTTTTTCTATATCATTTTAGGGATGAGCCCAAAATTGAAGTATATCAAAAGATCAAGTGAACCACACCATAGGAAACAATAGGTATAATGACTTCCACGATGATGTTTATTTGCCATCCAGCCTTATCATAAGGTTACATGGATCTGAATGAAAGGAAGACACAAGTATCAGCTTGATCCAAAGCTTGTGTGGCCCTAAGAAGTTTTCAACCCTATGCGTTTAATCCCAGTTTCCTGTGGTAGTGGTCCACTTGAACTTTGGATATACTTCAATTTTGGGCTCATGCCCTAAATTGAGCTGGCAAAACGGATAGATGGCACGGCTAAAATACATACCTCATGATGGTCCCACAAAGTCCTACCAAGAGGGAGGTTCGTGACAGACCTCTGCCGTTCACCAAGAAATAATTCAAATGTCGATGATTAGGATGTTGTCAGCTTTGAGATTTTTGGGGTGTCTTCAATTCATGGTTTAGCCCATCAAATAAACCGTCTGGACCACCGAACCGTGGCCACCAGACATAGGGAAACTATGAACTTAATAAGGGCTAGGAGTATATTTACTCGTTAGGATAAGGGATGGGTCCTGACCCATTGCTAGAGGCTGCGTAGACTTTAGTCCCATCTTAGTTCCGGACCATTTAAAAATGGTAGTGGTCATCCATCTCGAATACGGCACTGACGTACAGATATCCAGACCACCCAAATCTCGTGGTGGTTTTCAATTTGGATAAGCATATCTCTAAAATCACACAGATCAAGCAAATTCTGACCATCCCGTTCATGTCCACCAAATGGATGGTTTAAAGTAAAATATTGAATGGTCCAAACTCAGAAGTGATAAATGAAATGGTTAATGCTGTCCTTTCATTGAAATTCTTTTGGTTATGATCCATCCATAGTTGTGCCAGAGATAGAAGCCATGTGTGTGTTAGAAGAGTCACCGTCAGTTTTTAAACGGTGCAAACTAACATAGTAGTCCTGTCTCCCACTTACCGTCATTTGGAAGAGCCTGGAGTGTAAAAAACACAAAAAAGGGATGAAGGTAGGAAGGAGACAGAGAGTATGAAGAGAAAAAGCTCGATGCTCAGGTATACTTCGATGGATACTACACAGGCACTTAGGAACTCGTTAAAATTTGCATACGTGGCATACAATGAAATAGAACCTGGGGCTTTCTTCTGCATAAAATAGATCACCAGTAGCAATAACCAGTGCTGCCTGCTTATCAGGTGAGCTACATACAATACCGAAATCAATGGACAGCTGATGGTCTAAATCTGGCTCAATGTATGGATGTGGACCACCCAATGAGCCAATTAACCACATTTTCTCCCCACTTTATTTTAATGGAGAGGCCCACCTTCTACATGGACCCGATGCTCTGCAAAAGCGACACGATGGCGTGAAAACAAACATTTTGAACATTTTTCTTAACACTAAAAAATTTACTCTTCTAATTGCAATTAACAGATTCAAATCCGGCAGAAATGGAATTGACAACTATGTCTTTCTTGACTAGTAAACAGGCAAACAAACAAAAATCCAATCCAATCAAATTGAATTCTTTCTTATTCACGTCACGAGAAGTGGGCACACGAAAGGCACAGACGAGAAGAAGACCTTTGAAGACTTTTCAATACACCATACATCCCATAATGCAAACATGCAAGTCATGGTCTTGGTGGATCCATCTATCATTAGGATGTGAGAATGGAGGTTGCTTTGCACTCAATTCTGGTAACAAGCTGCCGCTTTCTGAGGGATTAATCCCACGATCGTGAGCTTCTCCTCCCAACTTCCATAGTGGGTTCACCGCTCTCTCCTACAGGTCTCTTTCCTTCCGCGCCATGGCAACGATGCCATGGACATGGCTGTTGCTGTTGCTTGCTGCTGCGCTGGGTCTTTACAGGGTCTCAAGCTCTACAGACTATCGAGATGGTAACCTAGAGATGCATCTCTTCTGTTTTACTTGAATTGGGTTCTCTTTTCTATGCAAAGACATGAAAAAAAACACGTCTTCCTCTTCTTTCTTTCTCTCTTCTTCTCATCTCTTTCCTTTCTCTTTGGGTTTGAGAGTGAGACTTTTCATCTTACATCAATCCACCCACGTTACTTGTTTGGGTTAGAGAGAGAGAGAGAGAGTTTTGTTCTGCTAATCTCTGCTCAAACTCTCCATAACGTATCGTGGATAATTTGCGGCTGTGTTTCGGTCATGGCCGTTTCAGGAGCCCAGAAAAATAATTTGCGAGTTTGGATTTATACTCTTACTAGAATTTCCAAGAAGTGGAAACTCAGTTTTCTCGTGTTGCATTTGAAAGAAAAGAAAGAGCTCCGACTGACAGTATCAATACGCAAGAGCATCATTTCATGATTTTTGTAAATCCTACTAAAAGTATAAACCCCAGAACTCATAGATTGATTTCACGCTGCTTTGTTGCTAAAACATTGCCTGTGGTTCACAAAAATTCTTAGTGTGGGTCGCAAATTTTCTTTTTTTCTTTTTTCTTTTTTCTTTGCCGACATGACATAATCAATTGAAACAAAAGCAGAATTTGATGAAAGTTGGAAAGAGACTGAGAACATAAAAATCTTGACCATTCGTTGGTGTTTAACTGGAGAGCGGATTAGGCGTGAGACCCCGGCCTCACCCAAGACGGTGTGGCCCTTACTGTAGGGTTACCGTGGGTCCCACCTTGATGTATAGATTATGTATCCACAGCATCCATCCATTTTTTCCATATCATTTTATGACATTATCAGAAAAATGAAACATATCCAATTATCAGGTGGACCATATCCTAGGAAACATTGTTGTTTGACCATTAATGGGCCACAAAAGTTTTGGAGCAAACATTAAGTTGCGCCCTAAGAAGTTTTTAATGGGCCACAATCAATCACCGCTGTTTCTTATGGTATGGTACATTAGGTGTGGATACATAATACATGCACCAAGGTGGGCAGCTAAGTCTTGGGGTGAGGCCGGGGTCTCACCCAATCCGTTCTCGTTTAACTGAAGCAGAAACAACCATAGCAGTTTTAGGAAGATTGGAGAATGACTCTTTGACTGGGGGCCAATCAGGGTTTTAAATAGCTGTTTGGGAGCGCGATTCTTCCCATTGTTTTTCTCACTTCTTACTTTGAGTGGATTAATTTGTGCTTTTTTTTTTTTTTTCCTTGGCAAATTATTGTTAGATTTCCCGGCCTCGTAGCCAATTAAGGCCTATGTGGATACCATCTCATAAGTAACATTCTTTTTATAGCTGAAAAAAAAAAAAAGGGATTTCTTTTTTAAGTTAGTTGTTAAGCAAATTTTCGGAAGTAACTTAGCACTTTAAATTGTTTATTGCCATTAGGGCTGTCAATGGACCGGGCTGGCCTGATGGACTTTCGGGCTTGGCCCGCCTTGGGCCTGGCTTTGGCAGAGGTACTAAACTCCAGGGCCGGGTTCGGGCTCAGGACATCAGCCCGTTTTGCAATCATGCCGGGCTTGAACTTAGCCGTCTAAAAACCCGATAACCCATCCCGGCCCGATGCTAATGGAAATTAAAGTTCCCCTTCCGAAAAATTTCCTCCCCCAAAATTTAAAAACCAAACTTTTCCTCCGAAGACAAAGTCCCTCCGTCATGTCCAGTCCAAATTCACCGTAAATGCCCTTATTCCAGCAATTATTGCCATTACATATGTTGGAAAATAAGTTTGTATTTAACTTTGAAAACCGGTCTAAAAGGATGGATTTAAATTTATGGGCCCACCATGATGTACATAATATCATCTCCGCTCATCCATTTTACCAGAATATTTTGAGGTATGGATTGAAAAATAAGACAGATCCAACACTCAAGTGGCCCACACCAAAGGAAACAGTGGCCCTGAGACATTTTTAACAGTAAGTATTTGATTCCTTTTTCTTGTGGTGTGGTCCACTTGAACTTTGTATCTACCTCATTTTTTGGTTCGTACTGTAAATCCAGCTGTCATAACTGATGTACAGTGTGGATAATCCATATACGTCACGGTGGGCCCCACTCCCCACATATATGTTACAGCTTCCTAATTTCTATTCAGAAAGTGGCGGTCAAATCAAGTAAATAATTATTACTCGGACAGCCTACAATGTCCAACGCTGCTACAGTTCTTTGGTGGCGTGTTGATGTGGTGCAGTCCCATCCCAGGATGTATGTGCTGTATCCACACCATCCATTAATCTCAAAATGGATGTACAGTGTGAATATAACACATACATTAATATGTATAAACAACTGGGCCGGACTCAGCCTGGAATATTTTGGCCCGTCACAGGGCTCGGGCCGGGTTCAGACTTAGGTTGAAAATTACGGGCCGGGTTTGGGCATAGCTTGGCCCGGCCCTAATCCGGCCCATTGACACCCCTAATTGCCATAGGCAAAAAAAAAAAAAAAAAAAAAAACCTTTCACTTCTTTAACATTGTACCCCTCCCTCTCTCCCTCTCTCTCTCTCTCTCTCTATATATATATATATACATACACAGGAAAAAGGTACTATGCGATCGACCTCTTGGGAAGTTCCCATGAGGTCGAGCTGTGTGGGCCCCACTATGATGTGTGATAGGCATCCACACCATGCATTTGGTGGGTCCCTATTGATTATGGGATATCCCAGAAATCAAATGTATCTGAATCTGTAGTGGGCCACACCAACTGAAAGAATGTAAAATCCTGCCTACAACATCTAAAGCCACTTGTTGGGGCCCACCTAAGTTTTGGATACGATTGAAACTTGGTGTGACATCTTCTTTAAATGGGCCAAGAACAATGGATGGGCTGGATTTCTCAACCACATCTCAGTGGATCCTATAAATGTTTATAAGGGTTTCAATGGATGGATATCCACTCTTAACTGTGGTCTATTGTGTGGCCCACCCAAGTCATAGAATGGCCTGACTTTTTGGCCGATGGCCCTACCATGGAATGTTGCATCTGACTGATGGTGTGGATGCCCATCACACATCACTGTGGGGCCCACACAGCTCGACCTCATGGGAACTTCCCACGAGGTCGAGCGCAGAGTACCTTTTCCCTACACACACACACATGCACCCACATTATGGATGACCCATATAAAGGTGGGCCCTACATGAGGACCCACAACAAAGGTGGGGCCCACACGATGATGGATGGCCACATCGAAGGTGGGGCCCACACGATCGATGATCGACATCAAAGGTGGGCTCCCCAAGATGGGCAGTAAATATTGAAGGTGGGCCCCACATAATGGATGGCCAATATTAAAGGTCAAACCCTAATCATGAATGACCCACTTCCAATGTGATCCTTGCATGATGGACAACCCACATCGAAAGTGGGGCCCAGATGATGGGTGGTCCACATCAAAGGTTGACTACACATGATGGGTGGTTGATGTTAAAAGTGGGCCCGTCATGATGGACAATAACATTAATGGTGGGCCCACATGACGGATGACCCATATAAAGGTGGGCCCTACATGAGGACAATTCACATCGAAGAACAGTCCCAAATGATGAATGACCCACATGCAAGGTGGGCCCCGTATAATGGATGGCCCACTTCGAAGTTGGGCCACACATGATGTACAGTCCGCGTCAAAGGTTGGACTCACTATTAGGTGCGCAAACGGATTACATGGCATTTATTGTTATTATTTTATTATTATGATTACGGATTAAGTGATACAATTACACAACTAATTCGAGGAGCTTAAACACGATACTTGGTGGTGTTGTCGCACAATTTTGGACAACGGATTTGGACGGCTAGGATTCGCCATGCAACCGTCAATCCGCGCATATAGGCTCCTTCCGTCTGCTTGACCTGCAGAGAAAGAGAAAGAGAAGGCAGTGGGGAGGTGCCGCTGTATGACGAGGAACTCTCTGATGCCTAAGTTAGGTCCGGGAATAAGGAGAATTAATGTTTGAAGGCTTAGATTATTCATCTTCCTTAATTTAAGGTGTAAATCCAAGCTATATTTATAAAGGCTTGGAGGCGGTTTAGAGAGATGGATCTGTTAGGATACGTCGGTGGAGTCCCAATGAAGGAAAGATGTCTCTCTTGATCGTATCGGAGAGATACTCATGTTCGAAGCACATGAACTCTCAGAAAACATCCAAAAATATCAACTTTATTCAAACTAGAACTTAAAAATTTAAACTTTAAGTAAATGTACTTGAATTAAACAAATTCTTCATAAAAACTAGCTACAAGCTTCACCTCTTAGCCTTAGCTAAGAGGTTCTAGCCGAGCATCATCATGCTACAACTAAAATCAAAAGAAAAACATGAAAACTAGAAAACTCAAATTCGGCGGAGTTGTGGACGCTCAACGATGCTCTCCTTCACTTCCCACAACCTTCAATCTCTTTTAGGATACTTTAGGAACGAGCCCGAGGTGTCCTTTTATAAGTTTGATGCTCTACGGTGTAGAAGATTCCAGAATTGCATAAGGATTTACGCACTTACACATGGAATTTCAGAGCTTGACAAACAAGCTTCTTTCGCGTGGTCGACTGGTCGAGCGACCGGTCGTTGACCTGCACTTTTAGTCCAGCGAGTTTTCTTTAAAATCTTCAACACACTAAGAAATATGACCGATCGTTAGTGGTGGCCGACCAGTCTAACGACCGGTCGGTTTCATCTATTTTTGGTCCAGCAAGGTTGGCAGCACAGGGGCTTTTACTTTGGATTTCCGACCGGTCGTGGGCCATGGCCAACCGGTCGGTTGTGCAATTTTCTTCAACTTTTCTTCTTTCTTTTCTTTCTCCATTGCATCTTTCTTCCACCTTTTATCACTTGTCCTTTTGATCTTCAATGTATATAAAGTGATTCATTAGGTATCCAATTAGTGAAGTCTCTCTCTCATTCCTACGAACACAAAACATGTATTAGATTAGTTTTTTAAACATGCAAACCATACATAATGTATGATGAATTGGGGTTAGAATATGCACAATTCAGATCTCAACACCATCCCACAAGAATTTGCCTTACTGTTCCTTCGACGGCTTTTACACTACTTTTCATTTCTAAGTTTGGTTACGAGTAGACCATCTCCTGGTTGGTAATAGGTAGCCCTTTTCAAAATTTTAACGAATATTCAATAACAACCAACTTCTTTTCTTTTTATATGCACAAGATAGAATTTTTAGAAATCTATATCTTTCGTTATTTTCTTTTATTTCACATGAATAAGGATGGACAAAGCTCCGCGGCTTGGTTCCTTAAAACCTTAAATCTTCAATCTAACTAATCTACAAATCTACGTAATCCTTTCAATCCATAAAAATCGTGTAATGTCAACTAGACTCAAAAGTGTTCAAATTTTCTATCGATCATATAAATAGAAGAATTCGTATAGAAATCTATTATATTTAAGCTAATTTAAAGGTCTCAAAATCATACCAACTCGTCTCTCATCCTTTCATACTTATGACATCCCAAGTGCATAAGAATAAGGTTTTCCAAAAGAGTTTTGAATTTCAGAAAAAAAATGAAATTTTCTACAAATATTGCTCGAGATGTTACAAAATACTAGATTCATCTAGGAACTCACCCCCAACCAAATCTTGCATTGTCCTCAATGTAAAAAGATATGCAATGAGCAATAACATGAGAGCAATGATAAAATAAAAGAGAGTGAGAACGAGATTACCTGATAGAGTTGATCATGGAAGTTTACAACTCCGACGACCAAATCTATTAAAGCAAGAAACTAAAACAAAAAACAAAGTAGACCTAATCCTACTCTATGCCTCCGTCAGACTAGGAGATCAATCATCCCGATATACAGGATCTTTCAGAGTGATGGACATATTCTCTGAATCAAATTTTTCAACGAATGATTTAAGGCGTTGTTTGTTCACTTTAAAATAATTACCATTCGCTGCATTCTCTATCTCGACAGCCCCATGAGGAAAAACATCTTTAACAATATATGGGCCAGTCCATCGAGATCTCAATTTCCTCAGAAAAAGATGAAGTCGAGAATTGTAAAAGAGCACTTTCTATCCTTCATGGAAAGTTTTTTTGAAGATGTGTTTGTCATGAAAGGCTTTCATCTTACTCTTGTAAATCCTCGAGTTCTCATACGCATCATTCCGGATCTCGTCAAGCTAATTCAATTGGAGTTTGCGAAGCGAGCTAGTTTTATCAATATCGAAATTCAATGCCCGAATTGCCCAATAGGCTATATGTTCAAGTTCCACAGGCAAGTGACAAGTTTTTCAATAGACATGTCTATAGGGAGACATTCTAATGGGGGTCTTATAAGCGATACAGTGAGCTCAAAGAGCATCGACTAATCTAAGTGATCAATCTTTACGATCCGGTCTCACTATCTTTTCCAAAATCTATTTGATTTCCCGATTATAAATTTTAGCTTGCCCACTTGTCTGTGGGTGGTATGGGGTACTCACTTTATGTCTAATAACATATTTCTTCATTAAAGCTTTAAAAGGCCTATTGCAAAAGTGAGAACCATCATCATTTATGATGGCTCAAGGCATTCCAAATTTGGAAAGTGTGTTTTCTTTAAGGAACTTTAGAACCGTATGATGATCGTTGGTTTTACATGAAATAGCCTCTATCCACTTAGACACATAGTCTACGGCAAGCAATATGTAGACATGTCCAAAAGATGAGGGGAATGGTCCCATAAAATCGATGCCCCAACAATCGAAGACTTCGAGATGTTGAATTGGGTTGAGAAGCATTATATTCCGACGGAACAATTCCTCCTAGCTTTTGACAACACTCGCATGCTTTGCAAAACTCGTGGGTGTCTCTAAACAAGGTAGGCCAACAAAAACCACACTACAGAATTTTTGCATTGGTTTTCTTGGCGAAAAAATGACCCCCACATGCTTGACTATGACAAAATGAAATGACATAATTTTGTTCATCATCAGGGACACATCTCCTAATTATTTGATCTGGGCAATATTTGAAAAGTAATGGTTCATCCCAAAAAACCTGCGCACTTCCCTTAGAAATTTTCTTTTATCTTGCGCAGTCCAATGAGTTGGCATCGCACCTATGGAAAAGATAATTTGCTATATGAGCGTACCATGGTAGATGCACAGCAACAAAGACTTGCTCATTAGGGAATGAGTCCTCAATAAGTGACTCGTCAATGGAATCGGGTAAAATTAGGCGGGATAGATGATCCGCCACCACATTCTCTACCTTCTGATAAGTACCTAATATTGTATAACTAACCCTGATTGTTAAGGGCATTATCATTGTTTTTCCGGTTAATTATCCCTCATTAGGTGAATTTTCAAGGTTCAGGTGATCAAGAGAGGTTGGACAAGATCCGAGCTAATCAGGGTGCTTTAGGAGCCAAAAGTGATCAATGTTAAGTGGGTGGTAATCCTAAAGAAAATCGTGCCGTAAAGAACAAAGGACCATCATGTTCTACGGTTTAGACGGTCAAGATTGGATGTCCACATGTAGGGCCAACCGTATGTGCATCAAGCAAGAGGAAATATTTCCACCATCACATGTAAAGTGACCAGCCCTCACATGTGCCAACATGGAGAAGGCTTCAACCTTCTTCATATGTCTAGCAAGGTAGGCCATCACACAATCATCTAGTAGGTGGACCCCACATGCCATCCACGTCTATTATTCAGCACATGTGGATCCATTAGGACAGTTGAGATGTCTCCATTCCTAGCAGCTATGGTGGACCCCATCTTCACCGCCCAATAGAGCTTGCACGTGCATCACATCAGCAACAGTTGCTCTCGCCCACCCATCCATCTATCCACTCCACCGTCCAGCACAAGTGGTCCCCACCTTCACACGTGCAGACCACTCCAGATTCTCAGCCGTCCAGTATTGCAGCACATCTGTTGTGCATCACCATCAACACCGTCCATTCATCTTGGAACGGCCAGCATCAAGTGGACCATCTCCAGCAGACCGTCCAGTGGACCATAGCAATGGACAGCACCTGCACAACCATCCATCAACCAGATGGGTTGTCCAACGTCCAGCAGTGGACGTCCGTCCATCAATCCATCCAGCCATCCAGTTCTGCTCACACGTGTAGCATAAGTACTGCAATCCAGCACCATCATCACCATCATCAATCAACATCTAGAGTAGCATCTTCACCATCCAATTACAGCAAAGATGGGCCCACACGTGCTCACCATCTACCCTTGCACGTGCAGCAAACTTCAGCCGTCCAGCAGTTGGACGCCCAACAGATCTGCCATTAGCTGTCCATTCCAAGCAGCAGTGGACGTTTACCATCTTCCTCATCACAAGCCATCAACCGTCCCTCCATTCAACCAAGCATCAGTGGCTAGCAATCACCATCCATTCATCATCAGCAATGGACGGCTGATCTTCATCACCGACTCTCCATCACACGAGTAGGTGGACTCCGACCATGGTGCTGTATCCAAACACCTTCAGCACCATCAGTATCAACCCTGCTTCATCTCCACCATCAATCATCATCCAACCCATCCAGCAAAGCAAGCAGATTGATGTTGTAGCTGGTCTCCATCATCATCATCAACCGTCCAAGCTGCAAGGTGGGCCACACACTGCATCCACAACATCACCCATGGAGAAGCCTCCCATCTCCCAAACGTGCAAGAGAGGAGCTCTCTCTCTCTCTCTCTCTCTCTCTCTCTCTCTCTCTCTCTCTCTCTGTTGCTCTCTTCCCAACACATGTCTCTCTCTCTCTCTCTCTCTCTCTCTCTGTTGCTCTCTTCCCAACACATGTCTCTCTCTCTCTCTTGCTCTCTTCCCAACACATGTCTCTCTCTCTCTCTCTCTCCTTCTCTCTTCCCAACACATGGAGTGCCACCTAGGCTTGAGAGGAGGCTTGGGAG